>CM056200.1:23934006-24534006 GCA_029692085.1 Gymnothorax javanicus | reverse complement strand
GCCCCGCTTTGTCAAGTCAAGTCTATTTATCGAGAACATTTAAAACAACAAACCTGAATCAAAGTAGTGTACAATGATCATTGGCAGATAATAAAATGGGGAAACTAAAACATCTATAAAAATCAATAAATCTGTAAAAAGAAATCAAGCAAAAAGAGTTGATGGAATTCACTTAGATCCTTTCTTTACTTGCCGAATAAATCCCAATTCAAGAACTTTGTCTTGAGTATTTTGTCCCCTCGGTCTGAATGTGTTTTACAAAATCATCAATTTCATCGGATTTGTTTGGAATACACTGCCTTGTCGATCACAGTGCATGTGCCACCTTGATAAATTAATTTTATTTAAAAATTCATAATTAATAAATTTGCTCATCCTTGCTTCTGAGCTCCTGTCAATTTTGCATTAACATTTTTCTTGGCAGTATATTCTTGATTTGGTATTCCTCTGTATTCGGGTCCAAGAATGGGGCAGTAACAATAATATCTTTTCAAAGTGTTTTTTTTTCAATTAATTATGTTTGAGCAATCCACCTCAGTCTAGGGTTCCGCTAAAAGCATGGAGGAGATGCACAGTCAGGGCTTATTAGCCCCAGCCATAGTGTTTTAATTCCCCATATCCTCCAGCAGAACCGGGTGGAGTTGCTTTAGACTGTGTTACAATATGCAATTTTTTTTTTTTTTTAGTCACAGAAAAATGGGCAAGTATTGAACATTCAACTGTAATAATTTTTCTGTTGGGCTCCCAGCACATAAAGGTAAACAATCATCCCAAATTTGGTCAGCTCAGCCAGTCAGTACCTTTTATTTGAAAGTCCCTGTCCTTCTCACTACTAGTCAGAGTAAAAGATTTTGTCAGCCTAATCAAAAATAAATTTCGAATGTGATCACGTTATTAGTTGACTTTTTCAATTATATGGTGGTCCACCTTTTGAATATAGTCTCGTTTTAAAACTCTGAATCGGATTTCCCCAAATTTATTTTAGAACTCCAAGAGCTGAATCTTCGCTGGGCTGCAAATCACCTTCAAGGTTTTTTTCATTCCTTATCCTCTGCAGTGAGCACTCTGTGGAAAAGTTTCAATTGAATGAGTTAGACACATACAACAATGAACAAAAAAAGAACACCATCAACATAATTTTGTTGAAGGGAACCCTGCCGACAGGGTTCCTAGAACTGAATGTGCGACCACGCTGGCTGTCATATCCTTGTAATATGATTGCGCAAAGGTCAATACAGAAGACCAAGAGGCCACCCCGCTAATCTTCTCTACGGATACGCCCTTAAATAGCTCTGTAGAGGATGCAATGTGCCCCAGGTAGAATGTAGCGGTCAATCCTGGGTTAGCAATGAGACCCATCACGAATAGGCTCTTGCAGATAGCATCACAGATCCAGTGTGGGTCAGGCGCCAGGCTGACAGAGGCCCCTGAGCCCATCAACCATAACAAAACAAACAGCTGACACCTCCCAAGATTTGCAGTGCTCAAGTAAAGACTGACATACAGACTGGGCACAGCTTGTGCATCCATTCCTGCCGTGAGGTGGCATGAGGAGGTGGACAGACTTGGCCCGCAGTTCAATGGACCGATGACTTGAATCGCTAGGTGATAACCTTCGCACTGGGGTAAAAGAATGCGCGGGGACCTAAGCTCCACTGATGCCTGGTCCTAGGGTCAAACATGATGGGTGTACAGAGAGAAGCGCCCCAGCCTGCCTGCCACCTCAGCTGACGCCAAGGCTAAAAAGGAGGACAGTTTTGATAGATAAAATATGCAGGTCTGCCTGGTCCAGGGGTTCAAACGGTTGCCCTGCCAGGCCATCCAACACTGTCTGCAGATCCCATAGCGGGATTACACGCTGCATAGGGGGTCTTAGCCTGCGGACTCCCCTCAAAAAGCGCTTTACCAGGGGGTAACTTCTGGCCATGAAGCGGTCAAACCCATCATGCCCAGCCGCGATCGCTGCAACTAACACCCCCAGAGTGGTTATGCCAGACGGCCCTCGAAGAGGGCCTGAAGGAAATCCAGCACTTTTGGAAGGGGGGCATGAGCGTGGTCAGGTTTTGCCTGACATCAGCCAACAAAATCCGCCAATGGCCGTGATCAGCCTTTGGATGTGGCCGGGCACGCACACGAATTGTGGACACCGGCCACCAGGCAGGCCCACCGGCCAATCTCACCCTTTTCACTTCCAGGCCACGAGGGGGGCAGGCAAGAATGGTTCTGGCGCTGAATCCTGGCTTCCAGGGAAGGTCCTGAATCTCCCGCGGGCCTGCCACGGCCAGCTGGATGAGGTCCGGAAACCACCTGGTGCTTGGACTCATTGGTGCCACAATAATTACGGACAGGCGCTGTTCCTGTACCCTGCGGAGCAGTGGCATTAGTAGCCGCCGGGGCGGGAACGCATACAGCAAGTCCGCTGGCCAGACAGGATGGGCCAACGCATCCACCCCCAGGGGAGGATTGTCGGTGTCTTCAGGAGAACCAAGAGGGCACAAAGTGTTTTTCCTGCTCGCAAACCAGATCCACCACTGGTCAACCTCTGTAATAACAGTTTCCAGATCTGCTCAGCTGCCCCGTGGAGAGGCCCAATCCTCCACATGCAGGGCCACCTTGACAGCCCATCCGCCCCTGAGTGCTGAGGATGCCAGGAACGTGCTGGGCTCAGGAGCGGAGATGGCGATCCCAAGAATGGAAGCACCTATCTTGTGCAGGGCCACTGACCTGACCCCTCCCCTGTTGAGATAGACCACCACTGTTGTTTTGTCCGATCTCACCAGGACGGCCTCCTTCCAACCATTGTGGGGCAAAATGGTGCAACACCTCTAAACCGCCATGAGTTCCAGTAGGTTGATATGACGCTAGCTCCCTGCCGGAGACTGCGGCCCAGTATTCCTTGGGCCCAAGGATCGCCTTCTGTTCTGTCCACTGACAGATGTGCAGTCATAGGATCGTGAGTGCTGTCTGACTTGGCTGCAGGGTACTCTTGTTGTTGTTGATAGCTGGCCCCAGTTAGTTTGCTATCTGGTATTACCAGCAGCATCATATACGGGCAGCTGCCATCTGCTTTGGAAGGGGCCAGGATCAGCTAATCGGCCCAGATAGTCAGATCCATATCCTCTCTGTCGAGCGCCGGGCGCTTAGCTGTCTCCACACATTTGGAGAAGGTCCGAGGTACCAGGGAATATCCAAATGGGAGGCGGCAAAACTGGAAACTCTGATCTTCCAATGCAAAACGAAGGAACTTCTGATGGCGCGGCAGAATTGGGACATGGAAATTAGCGTCCGTCAGATCTATTGACATCATCCAGTCGCCTGGCCTGACACATTCCAGCAGAGACCTCACCGTCAGCATCTGGAATGGTCTGCGCGCAATATGCATATTTAGTTCAGAAGATCCAGAATGGGCCTTGCGGCTTCCTGATTTTTGGGAAATCAAAAATATGGGGAATAAACCTCACCGAGCTCCATTGGGGAACTGCCACAAAGCCCCTTTTCTAGAAACGAGTTCACCTCTTCCTCAAAACTGCCCTCTTGGCAGAATTTGGGAGGCCTGTCCAAGACAATGCCCTGAATGGATGAGGACGGCAATAAACTGCAGTGCGCGATCCTTCTGTGTTCTGTCCAGTCAGACTGGGAGGCACACAAACTCACCTGGACTGATAATGGCTCGTGAGCTGGCGAGGCAGCTGGTCTATGGTCTCCGAGCAGCCTGCCTCCCATGACGCCTCCCCCGTGGGTCGACTGGGGCCCCGTCTTAAAGGGCTGAGAGGATAATAACATCAATGTTCCGCTGCATCCCCAAGCACGCTTACCTGGTGACTCACTCACCATGGACGGCGGGGGCACAGCTATTTCTGAGTTAAGCTTAAGAGCCCTTCCTGATGTTTAAAGGACTTATTATGCTTCCATTTCAAAGTATGTATTTTAGTCTTGGACTCCCTCGAGTAATTCTGATCGCTCAAAGTCCAAAATAGGGTCCCACTTAGCTCATACTGCCATCCTCAATAAACCCCATTTGTATTCCATTGCAGTCTCTTGCCTGAACGCTTGCTTGGGCGGATCTTTCAAGCAGGCCCCCATCCCCTGGGTGGTGTGCGCCCATTTTCTGCTGGATTGGCCACCTCTGTGGAGGGCGGAGGCTGGCCAGACTCAGCAGAACGCAGTTTTCTGGGTCTGCTCTCAGTGTGAAGACGCTGCCTGCTATCTGATTAAGGAATGTGAACAGATTCACTGAAATTAATTTGGTTTCTATTAAACACAGTGGGCGAAAAGTGGAGGACATGAAAAGTAAAGTCACAGCTCAAGCTCAAATTTGCTATCTACCCACAGCTTCTATGGTGAGTACAATCGTGTATTTCCACCTCTAGGCCAGGATTGAGGAAAGCTAGAATCCACCCTCAACAAACACATTTGTAGAACGGGTCGATATACCCAAGTAATTCAGGAGACCAGAAATCTGGTGAGTCTGAGTTGAGGGAAACATGGGATAGTGAGGAGCAGCCAAAAGTGGACCAACAACTTATGGACTGCTTAGGTGTGTATTATTATTAGGGATCTGCTGGTTCGTAGCATAACTGCGGTGTGTCATAGCGGAGTAACGAACAGCTTGGCGCTTGGTATATGACACAGGGCTAAAGCCCAAGCAATGGCCTTTTCGGAAATTGCGTTGGAATGACTACGCTTGTTTCAAAAATGGGTATGAGAAAGTTAGCTTTCACGCTTGCATTGGAACAATTTTTTGCATATTAGAGATTTTTTCAAAGTCAAATATTGTCTTTTTGGCATTGACTTTGAATGGAACGGTCGCTTAAAAATTATTTCGCCTGGCGTGAAAGTATTAACGCTACTTATATGCCGTGGTATTCTTGTTTTTGCATTGACTTTTGAAATGTAATCTGTCATGTAAAAAATTCGGTCCCATGTGAAAGCAGCTTTATGGATAGTACGCTACAGCTCGAGCTGCCACCAAGTTATGTTATGAACATCATACGTGGTTTTACAGACCAAGTTCTATTGAAGTGGATATGCTTATGTGGAGCTCGCGAATCGATCACTTGTACTGGAAAAATTCAATTTCCACCTTTTTGGCTTTTTTATTAGAAGCCACAGAACAATGTCTAAAGGGGGATGAAATTATGCCACGGCAGTGCAGAGAAATCCTTGTTATACCAGACATGTTAGAGCTTCTGCGTTTCGCGATTGCTTTCACGGTAGCATCAGAGAGCTAGCCCAGATATTGGCTTAAGCATCCAGCTGGATCCCAGTCATGGATATGAAGCGATCACAAGCAGCAGTAAACAAACCCTAACACGTGTCCTAAGCTTAGCTACTCAGGCTTGGAAATGTATTCTTGCTTTAGAACCACGCTCTTTCAATTGCCGCATTAAATGTGCGATTTTTTGTACTCTTTACTTTAGAAATATCCCTTTTGTGCTAATGGCTACGCTGCGGTGTAAGTTTGGACAACTAAAACACTACGCCAAAATGACTTATCCATCGCATTTAATCTTAAAGATATTAAATTGTTTTCTATCCTTGTTGTATAGTTCGTGATGTCACGCCAAATACACGGTGAAATTGGCTGGAGTGGATAAATGTATGGTTAAGGTTAGCCACACTGGATTTAGTAATTTATGTGCTTCAGACGACAGACATATCCAAAGGCAATGCAAAGAAGCTAATTCGCCATTAAATACGCTGCCTTTGCATTACCTTGAATACCAGTCGTAAGGAAAAAATTAGTTTCGCGGCCCCGTGTGAAAAGCAGCTTTATTCCAGGCAATTCTTGAAGGCTGCGAATTTCAGCAGCAAACTCCTTCGGGATAGTGAAGTATTATTGTTGTTGTTGTCGTATTGCTTGGAAATGAAAATGATCAAAACTTATTCTCAGCATTTGGTGAAAAGACGCAGAGAGCTATTTTTCAGATAATGCTCACAATTAGGTTGTTGGGTTTTATACTTCAGGCTAGCTGATTCAACGGTAGAGGATTTTCTTTAGCTCTGCCTTTAATACTGATTTGTGGTTGCCAAATACTTAGCATGACCCTGTGGTCACTTTATTAGTACACTTACACACCTTCTCCGAATGCAAATATTTCAGTCAATGACGAGGCTAAAACTCATGAAATGCATACAACATGTTCCTATCAAGCATCAGGATGGGGAAGCGAATGTGTAAGTGGTCTGACCACTAGGCCTAACTGCTGGGTATAGGACTGCAACTCTTTTTTTGAATATTATTTTTTATTTTTGTGGCCTATAACAAAAACTATGGGGGAAATGATTGTTGAATTGTAACTACAAAGTCAATTAAAAAAAAACACCACTTCATAAAGATGCATCCATTGCTATTTAAAATATTTTTACGATTTAAAAATACTTTAACAATTAGAGGAGACATATAAACAAATTCATAGCAAAAAAGGGGCATGTAAAATTAATTTTAACTGTTATATTTGGCCTTCAGTTTGGTCATCAAGGGGTTGGGACAAGAGAAAAATTGCATTTTGAGGGTGCGCAAGAGTTATTTGGTACTTTGAATAATGTTTTGGAACACTTTTTTTCACGGATGTATTTACCTTTTGTCTGAGAATAAGAACAGTTTATACAATAACTGCATGTTTTAGTATTTTGTTTATTTTGAAATTCTCATGGGTGGATGCAAAATGTCCTCCAATTCTGAAATGTCCCATGTAGCAACATTAATCAACTCAGTTGTGAAGGATGATCGGTACAATGACAGGAAAATTTGGTATAGCTGGCATTATTGTTTGTTGTATCACAGTTATCCGCATCTTCCCATCTACATTAATGTTATACACTGGAACCTAGGCCTTCATAGCTGCTTCATAGCTGTAGCTTCCACAAATTTGAACAATGCGTAATTGCTTACAGTTTATCTGGTGCCATGCAGTCCTGACAGGGCCAAGATGTTCTCTTTCTCTCTCAAGTTTATGTGTTCTCAGGAAAAACAGTACAAGTTGAGCCTGGGATGCGGAAGCAAGCGATGTATGCATACTCCGGGGGCTGGCTTTACGTGGGCTGTGTGCGTCTGCAACATTCCTGTTGATACCATGATGTGTAAATCAGCTCGGGGGGGAGGAGGATGTCAAGATGGACTCTTACTTAAACCACAGCAAAATCCTTTTTGGTTATCCGTGCTCTTGCCTGTAACGAGAATTACACCAGAATGATCTTGGAAATTTATATTTGAGAGTGAAAAAACTACAGTGTTGCTTTAACTCAAGATCATGATCTAATAGCATGCACTTATGACAATTTTTTAAATCAACTCAGTGGAGGAGCTAGCCCATCATTTCTCATTCGGAACTATAACTCGTAACCCCATTAATGATGCCATACCAATTTTAAGAATAACTGAAAATAACTGAATCTGCAGTAATTAAACTTGAGCGCCGTAAGAGACTCAAAAGCTAAAAATACTTATGGATTGGATACCTTGTTTTTTAAATCACATAAGGATGTTCTAGTTTGTCCTATTTCTCATTTGATAAATCTGTCTATCAAGCAAGGAATTTTTCTAAATACCTGGAATTCAGCTGTTGTAACTCCCATTTTCAAGACGGGTGACAAAACAGTGTGGAAAACTACAGACTGATTAGTATTTTACCTGCAGTATCCAAGGTGGCTGAGAAATGGGTAGCACAGCAGCTGACTGCTTACTTGAACTAGAAAAGCACTGAGAGAGTGCAGACCTCCGCCAGGTGGCAGCAAAACCCAAAAGCACGGCGATTGGAACTCCGGCCCATTGGAAAGACTTGAAATCTTGAACTTTGGCGTATATCTCAGCTGTACTTTGGCCTTGATATGCCAAAATTTAATCACCTGTTCCTTGTCCCAAAACCCACCTTCTCTGAAAATTTCATCAAAATCCATGCATTACTTTTTGAGTTATCTTGCAAACAAACAAACAAACAGACAAACAAACGCCGGCGATCACATAACCTCCTGCCAACTTCGTTTGTGATAAAGGCCATGCTCCTCTGCACCCTATGTAATTTGGGTTCTGCTCCAACCACTCTACTGAAACAGCCAATTGTCACTTTCTTGAACATGTAAAGCTGAAACTAGATGAAGGTGGGGGTAATAGGCACAATTTTTTTAGATTTAAAAGGGCTTTTGATACTGTGAATCACCAGGTACTCCTGTCAAAACTCTCCTTTTTTAATTTTTCTGATGAAGCGATCAAATGGATGAACTCATATCTTACTAACAGGAAGCAATGTGAACGTATTGGTCACACCCAGTCAACATATCTCAACTGTAATGCTGTAAAAATTTCCCCAAGGATCAATACTGGGACCAATATTGTTCAGCTTGAATATCAATGACCTGCCTACAGTTTGCCCATCCTTCAACATACAAATGTATGCAGATGACACAGTTCTCTATGTACTTGCCAGAAACAAACTAGATGCTGCAAACAAATTAACAGCAACCATGGTTCAAGTATCTGATTGGTTAAACAAATCATGCTTATACCTGCGTGGAGGATTTTTTTCAGTTTGAGTCGTAATAAGAGAGTATCAGAGCAGGTTAAAAGAAACATGATCAACAGTTTATTGCAATATAATTCTGCTGAATGAGATAGCAAACAGGGACTCTGTGTGCACAGCAGTCAGAGGTTGGTCTCTGCTGGATAATTTTCTCAAGCAATTATTATACCCTTCTGGCCAGGCATCCTTGAGCAATCAATCACAAAATTACAAACATTTTATTCTTTGAAGATTTCTGCTCTAGGGATGTGCTTGGAGAGTCACATTTTGTTTTTAGGGGCTCAGTTTCAAGGCCTGGTACAGATAGAAACAATTCTGTTATCCTGCTAAGTTGGGACATTTCCCAGACATGAGTCCATAACTCCTATTCAGGTGCATGCACCCCTCCTATCAATACTTTCCCACAGACAGTTTCCTCAAAAGCCTAATGCTGAGAACAAAAACAAGCATTACATTTCTAACAAGTATATATTATTATTTTTTTAAGCAGTAAAACTATAATGAAATAAAATCAAAAGTGCACTTAACACTACAACAAGGAATTTTAAAACTGTAATAGTAACAACAAAAATTCCTTCACACTCCCCTTTTGATGAAATTTAATCAACCAAAATACATATTTATCTTCCGTTACAAGGACAATTTTGTTCAATATAATGACTTCACAACATTTGTTTACAGAGGATTTTAACAATTTTTCCTTTGCTCTGCGATGTCTACTATCGTGATATTTTTTGGTTTGCCATTCTGATGTGTGTGTGTGGTGTTTGTGGCTGTGTCTGTGTAACATGGTGTATTTAATATCGCTAGTTTCATAGGCACAATAATAACAAGTGCTGCCACATCAAGCTTCATTTCACACAAAAAGTCTCTCACTGTTCCTCTTTCCAGAGGAGACCCTCTTCCTTTGTGTCGAAGTCACGTGACAGTCATTTTTAGTTCGTTGGTGACACAGAACCTCGTCTGCCGTCACATCTGGTTGGTAGCACAAGAGCTTGCTTGCCGCTACATCAGCTGGTGGCACAAATCTCGTTTGCCGCCACTTGGGTGGTAATGCAAAGATCTCGCTTGCCACTACTTGGATGGTAGTGCAAGATCTCGCTTGCCACTACTTAGAAGTCCTTGTTTCTGGGACGTCTGGGCAGTGGCTCGCTCTGGTTGGCAGGGGAATGATCCTTTACAATGTGTTGCATGTACCCACGAAGGCTTGTCTCGCCAGTTCTTTCTCTTCACCTTCCTGAGCAGCACCCAGTCACCATTTGGAGCCGGTGGAGTGTCTCCTGGGCTGGTTTTCGGTGAGAGCTGCTGACCTGTGAGGGACACTTGGGGCAGCTTCAGCCTTCTCCAGCACCGGTTCTGCAGGTGGCAACCCGATTCTGTATGTGCGACTCAGACACTTGGAAAAGACTGCAATTGTCTTTGTACATAGAAAGATTGAGGTTCTGAATTTAGCTGGTGAACTCCCTGCATTTTCAGGTGTGGATACCAGAGCTATGCCTAATTTATACATTAAGTCTCATCCCAAAAAAGATTCAACTGACATGCAGGGAGAGCACAAATGAGTGAGTGAACTCCCTGCCTTGGTCATTTTTGCACAACAATGGTACAGTGAAAAAATTCATTTGCACCATGCCCTGACATACTAGCAGACATTAACCATTTAGGATTCAATGCCGGCTTTGTAAGTAAGGTACACTGCTGGTGCGGCATGAATGAGTTACACCTGAGTCTACTAGGAAAGTAATGTTTGTTCCATTAATCAAGAGCTGAAGTTGGGGGTAGGCCCATAAACAGTTGTGTGGTGTGTCGCTATATGTGCTACAGATGTCTGTGTGTCCTGGCAAAGCAGTTCTTTGTTGCTGATGCATGTGTCAATTGGAACTGAAGATAAGGAAGACATACAACCTGTGTCAGTAGAAAACAGTTCCATCGAGTCCATCAGTGTAACCACAGACCCGTGCTCCGCCCGTCAGTCCGCCTCCTGGTGGTCCTCAGGTGCCTCGTAGTCATTGTGTCGCGGGTAGGCAGAGCTGCCTAGTCCTCCCCCTCTTTGGGCAGGGTGGGCGGGGGGGCAGTCATGGGACCAGTGCCGGTTCGCTGCAGTTGTAACACGTGTCGTTTGTTCTGTCCCGTGGCCTCCTTGCCATGCTCCTCGTCCCTGGCCATGGCCTCTTCCTCTGCCCGCGCCCTCCTTCTCTGCTGGCCACAGTTTGCAGAAGTGTCAGCGTCGCCTTGTGGAGGTCGCCCGTTGCCTCTGCTCGCTTGGTCTTGGCGTCGCGCAGCATGCGTCAGGCATGGATGACGTGTCGTTTGACCTCATCTAGGCGCGCTTCTTCCGGCAGGATGCAGGACTTGCGGACTGCAGAGACAATAGCAGGTTGTAATCCTCACAAAAAGGCAGTTACCATGTGACTTTCCCAGCTTCCTGCAGTGGTCCCAAGGTCCCCTGGGTGCAGAAATGCCTCCGTGGGTGTTGAATGTCTCGGTCAGGTGGGTCAGGAAGTCCTCCCGCCCCGTCCAGTTTCTGCATGCAGGCATGGATCTTGTCCATGTCCACGCAACGTGGAAAACTGGTCTCTATTTTGGCTGTTATTTCAGATGGTTCTGGTGACAGCCCTTGTTCCGGTGGGGATGGTGAGGGCGGTGGGGCAGGCATCAGTGTTCGTTGGTCGTGCCTGGGATCGGCTGTCCGGTCGGTTGAATCCGGTGACTGTTCTCTTCTGGCGGCGGGTGGTGGCTGTTGGTCCGGAGGTGGGACGTTGTTCACTGGCTGATGAGGTGAGCTGGCGGGGCAGGAGTCGGTGTCTGGGTCCCACTTCAGGGCTGTCAGGACTCGGATATAGTCCACTACTCTGTGGTGGAGCAGATGGAGAAGAAACAGAAGAGACAGAGACAGGTATTGCCTTTGCATATGCAGGCAGCATTTTCTGCTTTGTGTAATATTACTTAATGCGTCAGTTTTTGGTAATGTTTTCTGCTACATGCACATCAGCCTCTTTCTTACACATACACAATAACCTTCTATTCAATTTTATTACCTCAAGATCTTTCACTTTCTTTTTCTTTCTCAACTTGGACTCTTCGTCCAACAATTTACCTTCCAAATCCTTCAGCCCCGTTTGTCAAGTCAAGTCTATTTATCGAGAACATTTAAAACAACAAACCTGAATCAAAGTAGTGTACAATGATCATTGGCAGATAATAAATGGGGGAAACTAAAACATCTATAAAAATCAATAAATCTGTAAAAAGAAATCAAGCAAAAAAGAGTTGATGGAATTCACTTAGATCCTTTCTTTACTTGCCGAATAAATCCCAATTCAAGAACTTTGTCTTGAGTATTTTGTCCCCTCGGTCTGAATGTGTTTTACAAAATCATCAATTTCATCGGATTTGTTTGGAATACACTGCCTTGTCGATCACAGTGCATGTGCCACCTTGATAAATTAATTTTATTTAAAAATTCATAATTAATAAATTTGCTCATCCTTGCTTCTGAGCTCCTGTCAATTTTGCATTAACATTTTTCTTGGCAGTATATTCTTGATTTGGTATTCCTCTGTATTCCGGGTCAAGAATGGGGCAGTAACAATAATATCTTTTCAAAGTGTTTTTTTCAATTAATTATGTTTGAGCAATCCACCTCAGTCTAGGGTTCCGCTAAAAGCATGGAGGAGATGCACAGTCAGGGCTTATTAGCCCCAGCCATAGTGTTTCTAATTCCCCATATCCTCAGCAGAACCGGGTGGAGTTGCTTTAGACTGTGTTACAATATGCAATTTTTTTTTTTATTAGTCACAGAAAAATGGGCAAGTATTGAACATTCAACTGTAATAATTTTTCTGTTGGGCTCCCAGCACATAAAGGTAAACAATCATCCCAAATTTGGTCAGCTCAGCCAGTCAGTACCTTTTATTTGAAAGTCCCTGTCCTTCTCACTACTAGTCAGAGTAAAAGATTTTGTCAGCCTAATCAAAAATAAATTTCGAATGTGATCACGTTATTAGTTGACTTTTTCAATTATATGGTGGTCCACCTTTTGAATATAGTCTCGTTTTAAAACTCTGAATCGGATTTCCCCAAATTTATTTTAGAACTCCGCAGCTGAATCTTCGCTGGGCTGCAAATCACCTTCAAGGTTTTTTTTCATTCCTTATCCTCTGCAGTGAGCACTCTGTGGAAAAGTTTCAATTGAATGAGTTAGACACATACAACAATGAACAAAAAAAAGAACACCATCAACATAATTTTGTTGCTTTTCCACTCGCTTGGGTCCTTTCCTGTAAAAGTTAAATAAACAGAGGAAGGTTATTAGCCACTCAGTTTCTTTGCCATGTAGACACTTAGGGCTCTATCTTTCACACTGCCTTACCCGTTGCCACTACCCGCAACCCGTGAATTACGCATTTAGCAGCTTCCACTATCCCTAAACGATATCTTGCGGCCACACTACCCGCTATGCATTATGCCGAATTCTTTATTTGCGCCTGGAGGTGTGCCCGTGGGCGTGTTTATGCGCTTTCCCTACGATTGCTATTTTGGCCACACACGTTAGGGAAAGCGTATAGCGGGTCCTAAAACCACCCGCTACTCGCATTTGGGCTTTCACTAGAGCGCTGTGCACAAGCACTCAGCAACAGAAATTTGTTTTTCCAGCGAAGCGGCATTTCCAGAACTCTCTTGCGAATGAAGGTAATTTGGCGACAAGTATGTGCACCTGTTTTTGCAGCACGTCCACGCAACTTGCTGTAAAAAAATAGACAGCTGTCCGATTGGAAAATGTAAGCGGACGAAACCCGCGTACTTGTCACCAGAATAACCTTCATTCGCTGAAGAGTTCTGAAATGCCGCTCTCGCTGGGGGAAAAAAAAAAAAAAATTCGTCGCTGAGTGCCAGTGCATATACCTAATTTTATTTTTTCTAAAATGGGATTTTGTTCTATGCTTCATTTCAGGCGGGAGAGGGAGTTGGAAGTGCATGGCGAAACGCATTTTTTTCTTTTTTTTTTTTTTTGAAGTTTCCATCACAAAAGGGGTAGGCTTGATTTTTTTTTTTAATACATAACAAACATTAAACAATATGTCAATGTCAAATAACAACAATAATAATAATAATAATAATATTACAATTCGTGATTAACTTAACAAAAAACAGATCCTCCATGACTGGATTTGACCTCATGTATGGGCAATTTAACTTCGTCAACGGAGAACGCGACCTTTTCTCTCTCCATCATGGATTTCGGTTTGAGGATTTGGGATAGCGCAGCCTGCTCCGAAAGGCAGTGGCACCTGGCACACTGATTGGTTTAACTGGCGTAACGCCCAAACCACCTATGCATAATATAACGGGTAGCGCTGGTGTTTTAGGGATATAGGCAGGCGTGCAAGATAACAACTTTTCGGCGGAACGCCTCTTACGCAATGCGAAATCCCCAAATAACGGGTTTGGGACTCCGGCGAAGATAGGGCCCTTAGGGCTCTATCTTTCACACTGCCTTACCGTTGCCACTACCATAACCGTGAATTACGCATTTAGCAGCGTCCACTATCCTAAACGATATCTTGCGGCCACACTACCCGCTATGCATTATGTCTAATCCTTTATTTGCGCCTGGAGGTGTGCCCGTGGGCGTGTTTATGCGCTTTCTTAAAATTGCTATCTTGACCACACACTTTAGGGAAAGCGTTTAGCGGGTCCTAAAACCACGCGCTACCGCATTTGGGCTTTCACAAGAGCCCTCTGCATTAACACTCAGCAGCGGAAATTTTTTTCCAGAGAGCGGCATTTCAGAACTCTCTTTCGAATGAAGGTAATTTTGGCGACAAGTATGTACACCTGTTTTTTGCAGCATGGTCACGCAACTTGCTGTGAAAAAAAAGACAGCTGTCCGATTGGAAAATGTAAACGGACGAAACCACGTACTTGTCACCAGAATTACCTTCATTCGCTGAAGAGTTCTGAAATGCCGCTCTGGGAAAAAAAAAAAAAAAGTTACGTCGCTGAGTGCCAGTGCATATACCTAATTTTATTTTTTCTAAAATGGGATTTTGTTCTATGCTTCATTTCAGACGGGAGGGAGTTGGAAGTGCATGGCGAAACGCTTTTTTTTTTTTTGAAGTTTCCATCACAAAAGGGTAGATTTTTTTTTTTTTTTTTTTTTACTACATACCAAACATTAAACAATTTGTCAATGTCAAGTAATAATAATAATACAATTCATGATTAACTTAACAAAAACAGATCCTCCCCTGACTGGATTTGACCAACTTACGTGGGGGAACGCCTCTTACGCAATGCGAAATCCCCAAATAACGGGTTTTGGGACTCTGGCGTAAGATAGGGCCCTTAGTTCCTGTTCAAAAATGGAGAAAAGATCTTTCATTAATCATTAATTGCATTTCTTGGGTCAGGAAAGCTTTCAGTGACATTTGTTCACCTCATTTGGAATAAAACTTGGACTTCATGTTACTCCTTTTCAGGGGGGAGCTTGTTAAATGTATGAAGAAAATTTCAAGTGTAATCGCATTGCTTAGACATGAGGTACACATGTATTAAATCATTCATCTCGGCCAGCTTCAAAATAGAAAAAAAAAAAAAACTCCGCATCTCTGATCAAGCATAGCTCTTTAAAAAAAAAAAAAAAAATCAGTACATTCTATATTGTCATTACTCGATGATAATCTAATTATTTTGTTTTTAATGTGTAACCAACCGTTTTCAAGTATTCTTCCGTCATCTCCTAGCTTATACAAAATATGGCGTCTGTTGTGACCGACAGAAGTATCAATTGAGTGACATAACTTTTCATATAGAGAAATACATGGGTTTTCACTTTGTTTTATACTCATATAGAAGCTCGAGAACCGCAACTATTACTGACAATCAATATTGGGCCCACCATACAAATATTTTAAGAAGATGCTGTGTGTATTGCAAGAAAGTTTCCACAACCTTCTTACGCATTTACGCCAAGCCACATGAAAACGATCAATATTTTTATCGCTCAAGTTCCACAAAGGACAACCATAAAAACTAATGCGAAATGAGCGGAATAAACAATTCATAACATTGCTGCAACAGCCTCTAAATTTAGTTAAAACACAGTTCTAAAGCTCATCAACTGCTTTAATAACCGGCTTTGTTGAATTATTTTGCATAACAGAATGACCATTCAAGCATAAACGTATATATCAGCATATCCCCTTGATGTGTTTGGAAATACTATTACATGACTTTTAAGTGAGTTAAATTTAACACTGTGCTCAAGACCAAATTCCTTGCAAATTCCCAGCAAACATTTTGCGGCATTGTTTGAAGGCACACCAATCTCACACAGTCTAAATATTTACAGAAAACTGCTTAGATTTTCTCGCTTTTTTGGGTTCTACAAATATTTGACAAATTCAAATGGAAGAATTACTTAAAGCTCCACAGGTGGCTTTCTCTGCAGTGGGCTACTACTGTCAATTATTAGGGCATTTAAATATTTGGCCTTGTCCTGCATCAAATGGTTCATTTTTGTTTTATTCCCAATCTTATATTGTGAGGTATCGTTCAGGAACTAGTCGCGAGAACACAGGATTGCAGGTAAAGTGATTTTTTGAGCGAGGGGGGTAACCCCCACAGGGCAGAAGGCAAGGGTACAGAGTCCACAATCCAAAAGTCACAATCCAGGAGGGCAGAAACAGAGTTGAAAACCAGGGCAGCAAACACAGTACTCGTGGTCAGGCAAAAATAGGTTCGGTACACAGGCACAGGTTTGTCAGAGAAGCAAAAACCAAAAACCAGTGGGCGTAATCCAAACCGTTAACAGGGCAGCAATCACAAAAAATCGTAGTCAGGCAAAAAAAAAAAAGGTTAAAAACACAGATGCAACAATAATCCAAAATGCAGAGCCAAAAATCGTAAGTCGGACGGTCCAGTCAGAAGAGTAACACTATGCATACAAGGCGAATACGAAAGTAGCACAGGTAAACAAGAGAAACATTCTGACAGGGATCTGCTGTGAAAAGACTGCTTAAGTACACTCAAGGGAAGTCACATGCTATGATCAGGGACAGGTGAATGGGATCAGACTAATTACGTGGGAGCAAACACAAGGGAGAACCTAACCACATGAAATTGGCAAAAGCCAAAACGCGGACAGGGATCACGAGACAACCTATAGACAAAACATACAGCTCCGGTTAGGGAGTTCTAATGTGCACAGATAATGAGAGGCAGGACAGAGTAGAGCAGGTGCGGAGGATCCGCTGAATTGCAGAAAAGATTAAGAGAAGGCAAGAGGCGGAGACTAGAACAGGGTGAGTGCTGAGAGCTTGTTAATCAATTAATAAGTGCAGCTATACAATCCCTAGTGCTCGTTAGTAAGTTAGTATTATATACAATGTTAGTCTTGGTTAGTATCTAAACAAAAATAACAAACTGTTAGTAAGGTTAGTAAAATAGAAAAGCAAGGCAAAGGAAGCAAATGAGATTAGAAGGAATGTTTGAAACCCAGAAACCATGAAATCACCTAAACATGTGACACGCAGGACTGGGGAGAAGCTGTAGCTTAACAAAAGACCAGACAGGGGAGACAAAGTGCAATGAAGGGCATGAACAAAGACATGGACTGGAATCTAACAGAATAATGGATCTGGCATGGCAATACAAAACATGGCAACAACAAAAACATGGCAGAGCATCTAAATCACAATACAAAATACAAAGCATGGTCAGACAAAGCAGAATTAATAATCAAAACATGGTCAGGCAGGACAGGATCATATCATATATTTTGATCTCACTGATGTCCATTCTATGTTGTTTTGTATGTGAAGCTCTCAATACATGTAATAACTTTATTTTACAGGACAAGGCAATGTATTTCTTTCTCTTACATTAATCATTTTCCCTGATCCTCACCCTTTAATCAAGCAATTCAATTAGCCACAACATTAGAAACACTTTTCCACTTTGGTGCAATTGCTGTTCACTTTTGCAACTTTGTCCTTCTACAACTCCACAGCCATTAAAATGGCTAAACTCCTGCTCTCCGTTTACCATCCAAGTTAATTCCACTTTAACCAACCACAGCCATTAAAATGGCTAAACTGCTTTAACCAACACCACTTACTCCGACCAACTTCACTTACTCTGACCAACTTCACTTACTCTGGCCAACCCTCCAACAATGTTGCACAATGCAGATTTAATGCCTCCATCAGTCATCTCGCACTTATGTGACATGCTTACCAACTGCCAAATCCTCTCTGATGACGATAACCAGCTGATGTTCTTACTAGCAAAATCATCACACTTGCCTCTTTGAGAAACAATGTAAAACATTACAACTTAAATCACCATATTCAACAGATTCCCATGTCATCAAACTTAAGACACTTCAACAATTTGCCAGCTCTCTCTAGTCAGTTTCACTTGTTCTTCTCTCTCCCTAAGGAATGTTTTGAACCTCTGCCAACAGATAGTGTTTGGCTACGCACTCCTAAACTAGTGTTTTCTCAGAAAATGTTGCCTGATGTTATGTTTATAACCATCTACTTGTCTAATCAATGATATCTCTTGTTTAGTTCCATTTGCCTTTTTTTTTGTCTTTTTTCAGAAGTTAGACTTAAACTACCCCCTTCAGGAAAACCATATTTCTTTTACCAGAGATTTAATCTGCTCATACTCTCTGAATGCTGCGAGATCCTACTTCTGACACCAGATTTGTGGAGGATTTTTTCAGTTTGAGTCGTAATAAGAGAGTATCAGAGCAGGTTAAAAGAAACATGATCAACAGTTTATTTCAATATAATTCTGCAGAATGAGAGAGCAAACAGGGACTCTGCGTGCACAGCAGTCAGAGGTTGGTCTCTGCTGGATAATTTTCACTAGCAATTATTATACCCTTCTGGCCAGGCATCCTTCAAGCAATCAATCACAAAATTATAAACATTTTATTCTTCGAAGATTTCTGCTCTAGGGATGCGCTTGGAGGAGTCACATCTTGTGCTTAGGGGCTCAGTTTCAAGGCCTGGTACAGATAGAAACAATTCTGTTATCTTGCTAAATTGGTACATTTCCCAGACATGAGTCCATAACTCCTATCCAGGTGCGTGCGCCCCTCCTATCAGTACTTTCCCACAGACAGCTTCCTCTAAGCCTAATACTGAGAACAAAACAAGCATTTACATTTCTAACAAGTATATATTATAATTTTTTAGCAGTAAAACTATCATTTAATAAAATCAAAGTGCACTAAACACTACAACAAGGAATTTTAAAACTATAACAGTAACAACAAAAATTCCTTCACAACCTGAATGTAAACAAAACTGTATGTTCTTCTCACGAAAACCAACAAAATTGCATCAACCTGATGTTTTTGTTAACCTGGAAAAGCTAAAGGTGGTATCTGATTTCAAACACCTTGGAATCATTTTAGATTCAAATCTGTCTTTTAAAAAGCATGTTAAAAAGATGGCCAATACTATTAAATTTAAGCTGGCCAATTTTAGGCATATCAGGCCATAGCTAAGAATAGGGGCAGCCAAACTCTTTATGCATGCTATGATTTTTTCCCACATTGCTTATTTTTTTACCAGCTGGTCACAAGCAAGCATGGCAACTTTGAAGCCAATCGAGTCCCTTTACAAACAGACACTTAAAACATTTGACCAAAAAGTCAATAGTTATCACCATTGCCGCATAATACAAAAGTATAATTTATTTAATTTAGAAAATTTTAAACATTTCTCAGATGCTTGCCTCATTTTTAAGATTTTACATGGGCTTGCACCTCCACCGCTGAGTCAGTTTATAATGCAGAAGAACAACTGTAGCAGGACAACAAGAGCCACTACCAGAGGGGACTGTGTTGTACAATACAGGCGTAGCAAATCTGGGCAAACAGTCTTCTCAATTAGAGCCACCCACTACTGGAATAGTCTGCCAACTGAATTGAGACGGAGCGATAACTACCCAACTTTTAAACACAAACTTAAGACATGGCTCAAGGTAAATCAAATTTGTGATCATGAGTAACTATGCAAACTCATCTGTGGAGCTTCTTCTACCTACACTTACAATTTTTATGATATTTCTGTGGCGTGTCCTTGTATTGTTGTATTATTGTTTTTTTTCTGCCTCTCTCTCTCTCCTCTTTTTTCATTACATGACATCATTTTATTTGTAACAACCTGCCCAGGGACTACGGATGAAAATGATCTTAGTAGCTAACTGTGGCACATTTACACCGATGTTTAACTGAAGTGTTGATTAATGTGCACTGTCCCTGATAAATAAAAAATAAACAAATAAAGACAAGATCTCGAGCCAAAAATTGTGGCATTTCTGATCGAAAATAAATGTTCTGGCATTGCATATGGTTGTCAAAACAATGACAATACGACTTTGCACTGTAATCAAAGCTACAGGGGTTCCAACTAAATATTTGAGTGTGCAACTTTTTTTTTTGGATGCGCAGTGTATAACAATAAGAGGCCCTTCAAAGGTTCTTAATTAATGTAACTCATAAAGCCTCGCAATTTTGTAGCTAGTCTCATGATAAATAAAGCAATTTTTTGCCATTGTTCGTTAAATGTAAAGTGCAATCTTAAATTAAACGGCTGAAAAATTGCTGAAATGGGAGCTTGAATCCAAACAAAAGTTTTGGATTTTTTTTTCAAATGCATCACAGATTACTGCCACACTTAAAATAGCATGAGTTATGTGTAAATACAGCCTTTCAGTGACAGCAGTGTCGTGTCTTAGTTCTTTTCTTGATCATTATAGGCTATTTATTGGTCTTCGTTATTTAGTAAATACATTGCAGGATTGTTAATCAGGTGAACTTAAAAAGGAACAGCTTGAGGAATAATGCTTTAAAATGAGGTTACTGAAGGGCTTCTAAACCTCTGATAGGTGGACACTACAGAATCGTGGCTTCTATGAAGGCTTTTATAAAGGGAGGCAAAAACATGTCATAACTTGGTATTCTTTATTGAAGAACAGAGGAAAAAACCCACACAAGTCAAATTCCAAATTTCAAACTTAATCCCCAGGGCAATGGCACATTATGCCTGATAACAACTGCGGCCTTCATCCTTTTCCAGAATCACAATGATTACCTTAAACAGTAAAAACAAGCCATTAGTCTCCTTGTTATTATTGATCATCATAATAATGCACCCATCATAACAAATGCAAATCAGAAATGGCTCCACATTGATATCTCACCACTGGAAGGAGCACATCAAACAAGTGCTAATAGGTAGAAGCGACGAAAGTCTGCTTTATTTTGAAAGCCTTGTTAAACGTTGCACTATTTCGAAATTATATGGCGTTTCCTTCTGCACATCGCTGACCACCAAGTTATCGATATGTCGATGATTTCTGTGCTCATGTAATTCGAGGAACACCACAGATTTACGAATGGCCGTGAGGTGGACACGCGTGCAGTGTCCGTGAACATTTGCCGGCGAGGCGAAGAAGTTGGCATCTGTAATGGTTTGACGATTTTGGGATATACGTTGCAATCGTGGTACAAAAATATGGCATTTAATTTGCAAAGAACACGACGTGCGTGTATAGCAAGAGTTGCTCAGGGTAGAACCAGCGAAAGTCCAATTTTATTTTTTAGAAGCTTGTTATACTTTGCACTGCGGAATTATATGGTATTTCCTTCTCACGTTGATGACTACGAGAAATATGAATAAGTGTAAATAATGTCTGTGCTCACGTAACGCGTGAAACAATGCAGATTTGCATAGATTAGCTTGCAAGTCTCATGCAGCAACAAGCCACGAGAATCCGCTCTACGTTCGGAATGAAGTGGCAGCGAAATGGCGTTGTTAGGTACGATGCATCTGAGAAATGGCGAATACAATTGCTGGAAAGTCAGCGAAAGTTTCAGATTTGCAGATTGTCGTCCTTGCGGAGTCATGTCAAATATGGACATACCCAACAAGCAATCTCTACGGCCAAAGCATAAAGCGAGATCGAGAACGAGTATAAAGAAATTGTCCAGTTCTTGCCTCCGATGAGGAAAGGACTGGGAAATTCTGTTTCGGGAAGTGGGACGGCAAATGGCGAACTCGGTTTGCGTGAGCTCCCCGGAACAAGCAGGGGTCAGGTGTATGGGCAGTACGCGGTCGATGATGGTTTGGATTTTTTTTTTTTTAAATGTGACTGCGGAAATAGGGGCAACGAATAAGTGGTATGGTAAAAGCCCGTACCGTCGGAGCGTACAGCGAGATGGAGAACGAGTGTATCGTAATCCTGAAGTTCTCTCCTCCGATGAGGAAAGTACTGGTAGATTGTGTTTCGTAGGGTGGGGACGGGAAAGAGCGACCCGGTTCACGTGAGCTTCTACCGACGGCCACGAGGGGCATATCGCGAGGTAGGGAGGTGGCTAGTGTGTGCTGAAACGGAGGTGAGGGGAAACTGCGGGTGGCCGAAGTCTGGGAGGGCGGACCTGTAGGAGGAAGCACAGAATTAGTGACTTGGGAAACGGGGGGATGGGAGCGGGGCGGGGGAAGATGGTGTGGTAGGGAAGAGATGAGCAGAGGAGTCAACAGCGGATGCTTCTTCGGGTTTAGGTGGGTTAACACTGGAACTGCTGGAGCCTTCGTCCTGTGGAAGTAGTCGTGGTGCGGGGGGGGGGGGTAGGGACGGGACACATGTGCACGGGGAAAAAGTGCAGCCTGCGAACACAGGGACAAAAATAGGGATGAAAAGAGACCGAAGGGGTCGTAAACGGAGGGAGCAGGCGAGGGGAGGGGGAGAGAGACTGGCTGGTTTGGAAAGGAGTGGCTTCTGCCGCTGTTCCGCTGAGTCTGGAGCGGGATGCCGTCGCCGAGCGTGATGACGTGGCATTGGGGACGTTGATGGCGGAGCCCGATAGTGCTGTGTGGTCTGCATACATCTGGTCTACACGTGGGGGGGATCAGCTGCGTTGCCGAGGGAGTCGGTGTCGGTGAATAATTTTTGTAGTCTGGCTTTGTTGTCGGAGCGGTGGAAGGGGATTTGCTTCTGCTTGAACACCCGACTGGAGTCTGGAAAGGGTCGAACGTGGAGCCTGGGATTACCTTTAAGTGCGAGCTGTGGTAAACCTTGCTGGGGAGCCGCGGGCTCTCGCTTCTGAGCACCGCTGTTGACAAGAGGCGTAGCTACAGCGGTCTGGAATTGCTACGGCGCGGAGCCCTCGGTCGTCATCGCGGTGGGAGCATGGTTCTTAATGTGAGCACCCCGGTTGGGGCGAGCGGGTGACGCTTCGTGGGGGACATACAAAGATGGCAGCACGCGGGCGGGTGTGTGGAGGAGAAGCGGGAGTTGCGGGACGGATTGAGAAGATTCCTCAGGAACCTTGGAATTATTCTGCATAGGAGGGACTCAGCGGGGTTTCGCCTTTCGTGCTTCAGGTAAGCGAACTCTTGCTGTGGGCCTGCTGTCTGGTTTGCGAGTAAACGACGTAGAATCGAGACGAGCGGGGATTGTGGGAATGAAGGTGGTATATATAGGCGTGCGGACGAATAGGAAGGCACATTGGGAGTGGTCTTGTTCATTAACCTTTGTTATCGGGAACACCCTTTATTCTGAGCAAATACGTTCAAAACAAAATAAAGTGCTCTGAAGGAGTTGGCAACACATTTCCGCAAGGTTCTAAAAGTTCGCAGTAGGTTCTCAAAAAGGTCTACTAGTTTTGAGTACGTTTCTGTAGTTCTTATGCAGTTCTCACTACATCCAACCCGTCTGCAGTACAATAAGGCAAGATAGGGTATAAATACAGCCGTTTCCTCACAGGTTCATCATTTGGGCTCGAGATTTCTGGCACGCACGTGTTCCTGACTTGAAGATTTTCAAGATGTTTATTTTTAGCTAATGACTTTTTAACATTATTTTGTTTATTGCATAAAACTGTTACAATAAACATCATCCTTTCACTACATCTCATTTACATGTTTAAATAATGTAACAAACTTTTAATTGCGAACATGATTTAAGCATACACATGATTATGTTCATGTAATACAAGTTTATTCTGTTTCAATCATATTTCTTAAACTAAACATGGCATTGTATCTATGATGATTCACATTGAATAAACTTAATTTGCCACGAAGATGGCCATTTTGTTAGTTTATGTTTAGGGTCAACAAATTTAATAAAATCTGAAATAAAATGGGCAATGAAAAATATTAAATACAAAAACCCATTGAAGGCAAAGACAGTTTATTTAACCTTTAAATTAGAAAATGGTAATTCCCATCTGTTCTACAGAGGGACATATATATATATATATATATATATATATATTTTGTCCTTGACTTCAACTGCACACTTCAAGCTGTATACTTGAAAGTGCCGAACGGGAATGAGGACTGGCAACAACGAGCCAGATATTTATAGCAGTCGGGCCAGGACGCGATTGCAATTACGTTCCGAATGCACTAGGGACGAGATGAGGGCGTGGTGAGTGGTGAGAACGCGGTGAACTGTCTGGGAATGAGGTGGTCGAGGTAAGAACTAGTTTGAACGGGGTTGGACATATTAGAAACGCGGTGGAACTACTTCAGACTGGGTTTAAACTTACTACGGATGGGCTTAGACTGCTTGGAAACGTGGTACACGTGAGGTGAACAAGCGATCTTACCCATCTGAACTTGATACCATCGGACTGCAGATGGGATACAGACGAGATGGACATATTGAGGAATGTTTATGAACGAACTAGCATCGTATTTGAGACATTATTTGGCCACAGTTACACGTTCTACCCCGACCACATCCCGATGTACGATTGTTTTACGACGGGTCAGGACGTTTGAGAACTACTTTGGTGTGACAAAGCCTTTACATGGCTGTATGGAGGTCGCCAGTGTTATGGCCCCAATTTGTTATGCATCAATTTGTTATGGCGTCACGGACAGCAAGGGATGACAGACAAAATTCTTCAACTTCAACAGATTTAATTAAACAAACACTTAGAACTAATTTACACCCTACCCTACTGACCAAGATTGGAAAAAAAAAAGATAGTTACAGTCCCTTGGTAATTGAGATGGGCTGCTATGTTGCGATGTCCTGGGACAGGAAAATGCTCCAACACAGGCAAAAATCCACAAAAAGCTTCACAGGTCTTGAAAAGAGTGAGAGGTCTGGTCAAATGTATCCTTCCACAATTTCTCCTTGCAATTTCTCCAACTACTACACTCTCTCGATTTTTCTCCTTATATACTCTTTTCCAGCCCCCTCTGAGGCATGCCGGGACATGCCCCAAACCTAGCTCCAGACTGCTTAACAAAAAAAAAAATGTCAATACTGCCATCTAGTGGCTCCCCCCCACATTACACCTCCATTCCAAAAGGGGAAAATTTTGACTCATAAAGGCAAAATTTTTCTTTTCAATACAAAAATGGTTAAGTTGACACTTGTATATATATACATATATACATTATGCTAATAAACACAGGTAATATATATACACATACTCAAACACGGGATAAGCAATCAGCAATTACATTGTCAGTACCCTTTACATGCTTAACACGTTGACTGCCAACTAAGAGATAACATCTTAATGGCGGGTCCGGGCCAGCGCTAGACTTGAAAATTCGGGGGAAATTATCCATCCCTTTATTGACAACAATTAATCCTGGCTGATTCTAGATAGTTTTCCAAAATTAACACGTTTTCCAATTCAATAATAATCAAGTGGCAATTGAAGACACGGATTCTCTCCCCCATGCGATCTAACAGCAAATAATGGGCTACATTCAGTACAGAAAAATTATTCAATAATAATTAGGTATATGCACTGGCACTCCAACGGTATTTTTTTTTTTCCAGCGAGGCGGCATTTCAGAACTCTTTTTTGCGAATGAAGGTAATTCTGGTGACAAGTATACGTGGTTTCCTCCGTTTACATTTTCCAGTCCGACAGCTGTCTATTTTTTACAGCAAGTTCGTGACCATGCTGCAAAAACAGGTGTACGTATTGCGAAATTACCTTCATTCGCAAATGAGTTCTGAAATGAGTTCGCTGGGAAAAAAAATAAATAAAAATTGCGTTGCTGAGTGCCAGTGCATAGACCTAATTATAATTAAATTATTTTCTCTTCTGAATGTAGCCCATTATTTTCTGTTAGATCGCATGAGGGAGAGAAGCCGTGTCTTCAATTGCCACTTGATTATTCTTGAATTGGAAAACGTGTTTATAAAGGAAAACCATCTAGAATTAGCCAGGATTAATTGTTGTCAATAAAGGGATGGATAATTTCCCCCGAATTTTCAAGTCTAGCGCTGGCCCGGACCCGCCATTACGAGTTATCTCGTAGTTGGCAGTCAACGTGTTAATTTCCAAGTCAAACTCTTGTAAAATCAAACTCCAATTCAACAATCTCCGATTCTTGTTTTTCATCTTACTCAAAAACATTAACGGATTGTGGTCAGTATATACAATCATTGGCTTTTGCCCCGTACAAACATAAACCTCAAAGTGTTGTAAGGATAGAACCAGAGCCAACAGCTCCTTCTCAATTGTGGAATAGTTCTTTTGGTAGCGATTGAACTTCCTGGAGAAGTATGCCACGGGATGCTCAATGTCATCAGAGTCACTTCTCTGTAGGAGCACAGATCCACAAGCTTGGTCGCTAACATTGACCACCATGGAGAACGGTTTGTTGAAGTCAGGAGATTTGAGCACGGGGAAGTGACATAGCAGAGACTTCAGGCGATCGAAGGCTCTTTGGCATGCTTCATCCCAAGTGAACTTTACGCCTTTCTTCAGTTGGTTGGTGAGACTGAGAGCAATCTCAGCAATGTTCTTGCAGAACTTGCGGTAGTACCCGATCATTCCAAGGAAGCGGCGCAAAAGCTTTTTTGTTGTCAGGAACTGGAAAGTCCATGATGGCTTGGACTTTAGCATTTATGGGTGCCACCTTACCCTGGCCTATGACGTAGCCAAGATACGTGACAGTAGCACAACCAAAGTCACTCTTGTTCAGGTTAACAGTCAGGTTAGCCTGGGTCAAGCGCTGGAACAACGTCTCTACATCTTTCAGATGTTCTTCCCAGGAGTCACTCCATGTGATCAGGTCGTCGATGTACACACCCGTGTGTGGCAATCCGGCGATTGTAGACTGTATCATCCTCTGGAACGTGGCTGGGGCATTTTTCATACCAAAGGGTAGGACTTCATACTGGTATAACCCAGCTGGTGTGGCAAAAGCAGAGATGCTCTTGGCCCTCTCAGTTAAAGGCACACACCAATAACCCTTCAATAAATCAATCTTGGTCAGAAACTTTGCTTGCCCTACTCTATCGATACAATCATCAATCCTAGGTATTGGAAACACATCAGTTCTAGTTACAGCATTGACTTTACGATAATCTGTACAGAATCTAGTACTTCCATCAGGTTTTGGAACTAGAACACAGGGTGAACTCCAATCTGAGTTAGAGGGTCTGATAATATCATGTTCTAACATGTACTCAACCTCTTTCTCAGCAATCTTTTTCTTTTCAGGATTCATCCGGCACGGATACTGTTTTATTGGTTTGGCATCACCAACATCTACATCATGAGAGGCTATAGAAACTCTCTTTGGAACATCAGGAAATAGATCTTTATATTTCTTGATCAACCTCTCAAACTGATCTTTCTGTGAGGGTTCTAAGTGCTGGAGTTTTACATCAAGATTTTGCAACACTTCAGAATTTGACAATTTACATGAAAGAACTTCAGCTTTAATTCTAGGTTCATCATCTTGAAACTCCTCCTCATCTTCATAAGTCTCGGCCATAGGAGGATCTGAAGTGACAGCTGCAACCCTAGCATTCCTATCATGATAAGGCTTCAGCATGTTAATGTGACACAACTGTTTTGGCTTTCTCCTATCTGGAGTCTTCACAATGTAATTGAGATCATTGAGTTTTGTCAGAATGTCATAAGGACCATGAAATCTAGCCTGCAATGGATTGGACTACAAGGGAAACAACACAAGGACCTTGTCTCCTGGTTTAAACTCACGGCTTCTAGCCTTATGATCATACCAAGTTTTCATTTTTCCCTGACTTGATTCAAGTTCTCTTTGGCTAGGTCACAAGCTGCACGCAGTCTTTCTTTGAACTTGCTAACATAGTCTAACAGACTGATATGCGGCTCTTTCTCTTGCCATTGTTCACTCAACAATAGCAAAGGTCCTCTCACTTCATGGCCAAACACTAGCTCAAACGGACTGAATCCAGTAGACTCCTGCACTGCTTCCCAAGCTGCAAACAACAGCAAATGAACACCTTCATCCCAGTCTTTCTCATGGTCATAACAATAAGTCCTCATCATTGTCTTGAGAGTGGAATGAAACCGCTCTAAGGCACCCTGACTCTCTGGATGATAGGCACTGGAAAGAATCTGCTTTGCACCTAGTTCATACACAACCTGCTGAAACAATCCGGAAGTGAAATTGCTACCTTGATCTGACTGAATTTCCCTGGGAAGGCCAAACAACGTGAAGAACTTTATCAAAGCCTTCGAGATTGCAGTTGCCTTGATGTTGCGTAGAGGTATGGCTTCAGGGAATCTGGTAGGTGCACACATGATTGTCAACAAGTACTGATTTCCAGATCTAGTCTTGGGTAATGGACTAACACAATCAACAATGACCTTGGAGAAGGGCTCCCCAAATGCTGGGATAGGCTGCAATGGAGCTACAGGTGGGTCTAACTGGTGTTTTCCAACTACCTGACAAGTGTGACAGGTTTTGCAAAAGTTGGAAACATCTTTCCAAAGTCCAGGCCAGAAGAAGTGTTTCATGATCTTGTCAACAGTCTTGTTAACACTAAGATGACCTCCTAAAGGCAAACTATGAGCCATTGTTAAGATCTCATTCCTGTAGACCTTCGGAACAACAATTTGCTTGACCACTGCCCAATCTGCATTGGCAGGGATATCAGGAGGGCGCCACTTCCGCATCAACACTCCATCCTTGAGATTATACCCAACTGGAACTGCGTCTATTTCTTCATTAGGAAGGGCTCTCTTCTTTTGTACACAAATTTCAGGATCATTGGTTTGCTCCTGAATCAACCGCTTTCTGGACAGAGACAAGTCTCCAGACACATCAGAATCACCAGACCCATCTGGCTGGCTGATTAGAGAACTGATAAAAGTGTCTGATAAGTCGTCAAACGGAGAAACCATAGTAGGCTGAACAGAGTCATGAGGTGAACCACCTGAGTCATGACTATTCAATGTGCTGGACGGCACCACATCATCTTCTTCTTGAGCTTTCTTGGCTATAGCACGAGTCACTGCACAGAAAGGATACAGAGATGGGTCTTCATCGCCATCTTCAGTGCTCGGCTGTGAAGTAAGATGAACAGGGGGAACTACATTGCCCCCAGCCAGGTCATTGCCTAGCAACAGAGAAACACCCTTGATAGGTAGACTTGACATAAGTCCCACCTTTACCTGTCCTGTAACTAAATCTGACTTCAAGAACACAGAGCGCAGGGGTACGGATACAGTCCTCCCTTCAATACCTTGTACAAGTATGAAATCCCCAGAGGCGGTCTCATCAGGTAACTCCAAGGAGTCCATCAACAAAAGTGACTGAGAAGCTCCGGTATCCCTTAGGATATATATGGGTACAGGAGGAGAATGCTCATTCAGAGCCACAAATCCCTCTGACACAAATGGAAGAAATTCCTCCCTCACAAAGTCAGCAGTATCAGGCTTCTTAGCCTCACAAGGAGCAGGCAATTTAGCAGATCGGTCATCTACTACAAAGGTTTCTAACCTTGTCTTCACAAAGGCATTAGGTTTGGTATCCTTTTCTTTTTCTTTCTTAGCTTTAAGGAACCAACAGTTAGTTGTAACATGACCAGATTTCTTGCAATAATTGCAAACTAGACCACTTTTGTCACTGTCAGCTTTCACACTTTGATCAGACCTTTGACTGGATTTCTGAGCACCATCACCAGATTTGTCTTTGTCTTTGGGTGAGGAATCTTGGGTATCACCATTACCTTTCTTCTGAAATTGGGACCATCTATTGTTACTGCTAGACTGAAATTTGGACTTATGTGTGAGAACATATTCGTCTGCAAATTTGGCAGCTGATTGCAAATTCAGTGCTTGCTTCTCATTAAGGTAGGTCTTAATATCATCCTTGACACAGTTCTTGAATTCTTCAACTAACACCATCTCTTTTAGTGAGTTGAAATCATCCTTGACCTCCACAGAAGTACACCAGCGCTCAAAGCAAACCTTCTTCTCGTTAGCAAATTCCACATAAGTCTGTCAGATTTCTTCAGACTTCTGAATTTCTGTCGGTAAGCCTCTGGAACCAACTCATAAGCTGTCAAAATAACCTTTTTAACAACCTCATCATCAGAGGAATCATCTACAGACAAAGCCAAATAGGCTTGTTGAGCTTTACCCTTGAGGACAGTTTGCAACATCAGAGGCCAGTGTTCCTTTGGCCACTGACAACTCTTAGCTACCTTCTCGAAGCACTGGAAATACTTATCAACCTCCTTCTCTGAGAATGGAGGCACCAGCTTTACCTCCTGGCTAGCCCGAAATTTGTTTTCAGCTTGAATTTTGATTTTTAGTAGCTCCATTTGGAGCCTTTCTTCTCAATCTAATTTTTCTAAATCGAAATCTCTCTGTCTCTGTCTCTCTCTTTTTGCTCTTTCCTCTTTCTCTCTCTCAAATTCTCTTTGTTTTTCTTTTTCCTCCCTTTCAATCGCTAGCATTTTTAATTTAAGTTCCAATTCTACATTTGGATTTTCCACCGGAAACTGTTCCAGATCTCCTGGTGCAAACACATTTTCATCAATGTAATATTCAACAATCTCTCTAGCCAGTCTTGCTTTTCGCATGACTGGTTTTACATTTGTCAGCTCTAACTGTCTGCATATTTCGAGCAGTTCTGTCTTTTTAAAAGACTTCAAAACCTCTACGGTTGGTGATGCCAAGAAATCATCCATTGCTGTTGATCTGCCAATATATATCTAGGAAAATTCAAAAAACAATTTCACAATTTGAAATTTTAGATTTTCAATAAATGACTCGCACAATGGTCTATCCCGGACCCGAGCCCCCAATTTGTTATGGCCCCAATTTGTTATGCATCAATTTGTTATGGCGTCATGGACAGCAAGGGATGACAGACAAAATTCTTCAACTTCAACAGATTTAATTAAACAAACACTTAGAACTAATTTACACTCTACCCTACTGACCAAGTTTGAAAAAAAAAGATAGTTACAGTCCCTTGGTAATTGAGATGGGCTGCTATGTTGCGATGTCCTGGGACAGGAAAATGCTCCAACACAGGCAAAAATCCACAAAAAGCTTCACAGGTCTTGAAAAGAGTGACAGGTCTGGTCAAATGTATCCTTCCACAATTTCTCCTTGCAATTTCCCCAACTACTACACTCTCTCGATTTCTCTCCTTATATACTCTTTTCCAGCCCCCTCTGAGGCATGCCGGGACATGCCCCAAACCCAGCTCCAGACTGCTTAACAAAAAAAAAATGTCAATACTGCCATCTAGTGGCTTTTTTTTTTTTTTTTCCCACATTACACCAGGAAAAGAGAACATATTAGTCCATTGCTTAGGGATAGTGATATTAAGTTAAATTGGAAGACAGGTGAAATTATTCATGTGAACATGGTTTGAATTTATTCATTTTGAAATTGGTCATTTAAAAAAAATCACCTTCAGAGCAGAGAGAAAGTGGAGAGCCGATCATGGATTCCCTGTGAATCTTGCAAATCCGTCATTCTGAAACAAGAGAACATTGATGTTTGTTGTTGTTCACAAAGTGAACATCCTTCTTAACAAAATGACAAACATATGGCAGACAGACAGACAGACACCTTCTGCAGATGTTTTTAGCATCACGACCACAAGAGCATGTCCCATCCCTCAGATGAGGATGAGAAATTCCAGCGCAGTCTGTGTGGAGCCATCTTTTGCAGGAACAGCACTGTGCCCATTCAAAAGTCTGCACATCTTGATGCAGAAACCTGACGAAAGGAAAGGTTTCCTTCTCCAGGACCATGTGCACTCGAATATGCATATATGATAATCAAAGATATGGAGAAACTATTTATATCATTACATTGCCTCCAATGTTTCAAACTATACTCCATCGTCAAACAACCTCACTGTGGCGCAATGTCATACCGCCGTGGATACATCATGTCGATCAATTTAAAAGACTAAAATGCATACAAATAAATCGTTTAATGGAAAATGTTTTCAGCATTTAAATGCACAACCACCTGCAGGGAGGGCCATACATAATGGTTGGAGTTTAAGTAAACTGAACATCAAATGTTGTGGTAGTTGACAACATGCACATGCGGAAAAACCCCACAGTCATTTTTATGTACATAAACCACTGTTTTAAGACTAGTCATTCAAATTAATAGATATTTACGCTACGTTGCCTTGGCGATTTGATGTTGTGCCGCAGTGACAATGGCCCTCATTTATCAAACGTGCGTGCACCAAAAAAATGGGTGTACGCCAAATCTCCCGCAAGGATCGGTATTTATCAATCTGAACGTGAGCATGCAGTCCACAAAAATCTCACGCCAGGTCTGACCAGGCGTACGCACATTTGAAGCCAGCGTACAACATGCAGGAACGAGTGTAGCGGTCAAAATCATTAACTCTCTATTGCATGAAATATTACTTAGACATGGTAAAAAATGTTTTGCATATTTTTAATACTTAAAATGAGCTGAATAACAGATATATTAAAAAAAAAATCTTTAAAAAAGTTTAAAGGAGGGTCGTTGATATGGCAACAATATGCAATCATGGAAAATACCATAAAATCAAAATTTTTTACCAAAAACTCAGTTTATTCATAACAAGACTCAACAAATCCATCTCATACTTAGTAAGATGTTTAAAAAAACATTTAGACAGTAAAAACATCATATAATTTCAACAGCTACCTGAAATGTCTGGTAATAATAACCTGGAACCTGTCTCACTGAAATACATTATTCATTCATTTCATTTTGTTTAATTTCATTCAGTCGTTTTTTGCGGTTTCATTTCATTCTCTTCATGCCTTGTGAAAGTCAACAAAGCAGTTCCTTTCTGCAGTGAAGCAGAGGAAAACTGCACACTTGGAGCATTTGCTTCTCACAATACCCTTGCATTCTGGCATTTTGCATCTGCCCTTCTCAGATGCATGCAAGGGCCAGTGGTCGGTCCGGTCTCTGCGAACAGGATCTGGTGGGACATAGCTTTGGGGCCCTCTTTTATTTTTCCCCACCACAACAGCTTGTGAAGGTCTCCCCTCCCTCTTGTAGCTCACCTTGCCCTCCATGCACAAGCATGAGGCCACTTGGATTTTGAAGTCCAACAGTGGGAGATGGGCAATCTCTGGCATCTGGGACTGGCAGTCTCTTCTGTAAAGCAGCCATGCCTCTACCAGGGTCCAGTCAAGCATGTGGAATACAATGTGGTGGTACCATTTCTTGGACCGGATTAAAGAATCCAAAAGATCCACTCCCCCATGCTCTTGTTGTAGACTGCTACTACATTGGGGCGTGAGACACGGACCACCGCTTTCTCTTTTTTGTCCCATCTTAGGACTTGTGTGGAAGGGTTTGCTGCAACAAATGTGCTTAGGAGGGTCACAGGACGGTTGTAAAACCATTTGACAGCCCAGAGGTTCACACCATTGTGAGTGGTCATCTTCTCTTCATGTGTTCCGCGTTCTTTTGCTTTCATTGCACGATCATCCATAAATGTGCAGCCTGCAAGACGGCCCTGTCTCACAGTTCCAACACTATGGATCTTTTCCTTCTCCAGGAGTACCTGCAGGTCCACACTGCAGAACCAGTTGTCAAAAAACAACTTGTGTGAAATGTTGGTGGGGATAGCTGAGGCCAACTTCAGCACAATGTTTCCGCTTGCACCGATTGCAGGGAATCCAGGACAGGGTTGAATGGGCCCTGCGTACACATCAAAGTTGCACACAATGCCATGTTGGTCTGCTAGGACGAAGATCTTGTAGCCCCAGCGCTTTGGCTTCATAGGTATGTACTGCTTCAGTTAGCTCTTCCCCTTGAATGGCACCATCTGCTCATCAACATAGAGCATTTCATCCATGGATATGCTCCTGAAGCTGTCATTGAGGAAGTTGAGGAGAGGTCTCACTTTGAACAGCTTATCGCCCCCTGGTACCTGGTTGTTGTTGTCAGCAAAGTGGAGATGTCTCTTGATGTTTTCCCATCTATTTAAACTCATGGTGCTTGCAACCATCTCCACCCTTGTTTGTGGGTTCCAGTACAACCTGGTTTTTGGCAAGACATGGATAGACATGCAGAAGCACACTCCAATGAACTGCTCCATTTCTGCAACAGTAACATTGAGGGGTCTGGTGACATCACGCTGCAATGCATATAGATTTGTTTGCCTGACAACTTCTTTGATTAATACTCCGTGGAAAAGGTGGCGGAAGTAATCCACTGGTTCTGATACTCTAGATGGCTCCGGGAGGGAGCCTTTCCATTGTGGCACAGGTGGAATGGTTCTGTTTTTCTGCCACTTCAGGTTTTTCGCCTTATGGAACTCTGGTACGTCATCCCTCCCTGCTTCATCTGCTGACACTAACAACAAAAATGTGTATTTTCAATAACAACAATGGAGAGCATGAAGCATGAAACATTTAGTTATTTTTTGTCTATGTCACTCAGGCACAGAAACTAACTTACTCTCACAGACATACTCCTACACACATTCACACAACCATGCACACGCTCCTCAGGATGAACTATCTAGTACTTCTACCTGCTTCCTCTGGTTCTGTGTCTGTCTGACTCTGACTCTGAGCTGCCCCTGCTCTCATCCAGGTTTACATCAACCTCGTTGTTTTCATCACTGTCCACCAGCTCATCCTCACTCTCCTCTAGTGGAACAGCTATTTCTGCCCTGTTCTCTTTCCCTCTCCCACAGAAGTAGTTGGGATGCATCTTTTATGGAGGAAATGGGATAGTATGTTACAGATAACCTACAAAATACCTTAAATCACAAAATATAAAAAATATATAATGTTTTTACCTTTAAAATATAAGCAAAAGTTGTAAACATAGTCTCAGAGTAGTTTCATGCTATGTAAGTCAATGGGACTCCATTTGGTTGCATGCACCAGGACGTTTCCATATTTGCATACAGTTGCCATATGGCAACAAATGTATTTTAGCATATTACAAAAAACTTCTAAAATCAAAACTGACTTTAATGTTAAAAAAATTAAAGTTTACTTACCCCAGATAGTGATTATAATTTTTTATTTGGTGAAAATCCTCCAAAATTCAGAATAAACGGCAATCTTCAGGAGCCCCAGACAGTGATGTTGACATGTCAATGTCCATTAGGAAAAAGGACTGGCAAACAGGATATCCTGGTCATGTGACCTCATAAATTATATTTCCTTCAAAGCAAAAACCCCTTTTCACAACTAACTGTAAAAACATAGATTTTATACCACAGCTTTTTAGAAAATTAAGATAAAGTAATTGTTGCCATATGGCAACGCTATACAATAGAGGGTTATTAAACCATATGTAGCGATGCGGATGTCATGCTCTTGTTGTTCTTGCTAGTAAAATGAATAAATAGGCTAAATAAATAAGACTCCTGTGTTGAGAAAATTAATTAAACTTAGATTTTGAGACAACCTGCTTGTCAGGCCAGACGGCTGACAATTTCAATCAATTTGATTAAGCGCAATGCATGGCTTGGCAGATATGCAGTGGGGTATGTCAGATGCTAATCCAGTCAGATATATATAGTCAGATATATACAGGCCTACAGACACTTTGACCATGATCTTATTTTGACAATGGCAGATCTTCTATTAATAGAAGAATATGCTTCTGTCCAACGTGAGAGGAACCTTCGGCACAGAGAAGATCTCCTCCGGGAAAGTGGCCAGTGGCTGCTCGTTTTGTGTTGCACCCAATAAAATGTCAAGAGTGATCACTGCAAACTGTATTTTAACATAATTACCCTCATGCAGTTCCGATCGAGGCGGTGGGGACTCATCCATGTCCCCACCGCCTCGTATTCCCACGATGGAGGGGGGAGACCTGCTGCCACGCGCTCCTCGAACATGAAGTGAGGCCGATGTGGAAATCTCAAAAATTTGCATTATATTTAATGGCCAGCAGATGGCGACAACGATGGTTGCAGAAAGAAGTTCAATGCTATAGAAGTCAATGAGAAAATGACCCTACTTTGCCACCTGATTTATTATTTCAATAATGATTTTCCACATCATTTCATGGTATCTATCGCACGTTTCAAGTCTCTTTTGATATATTGTGTTGTTCATTTTTGGAAATTATGGTTCCAAGTAGACTAGAATAAAGGATAAATCCAGAATATGCTTTAGGGGCTTGGCTATCCTCTGGTCCTCGTCCGATATGGTCAGATCCAGAGCCATGCTCCTCCCGGGATCTTCAGTTTGCGCTCTCGTCCAATAGGAATCCCATCCGGTTTCACAATGACAAAATTGTGCGTTCAAATTGCCAAAATCGAGGCTTCCTTAATGGTATGCTGAAACCAATGGGTGACGTCACGGTTGCTTCGTCCATCTTTTTATACAGTCTATGGTAAATACTCGAAAAGAAAAAAAAAGTTCGCATTTATTTTTTCGCTTCAGTGACGTATTCCGGGGAGGGACGTAATTTCGGACCCCACAGTGGAGGTCATGTGGTTTCCGGGCCCCCACAGTGGAGGTCCCACAGTGGAAGTCGTCCATGTTGCTGTCATGATAGCTGATGTAAAATGTGGTGTCTACAGCTTTTGGACGACAAAACAGTGTTATGATTCTGCCTTGCTTGACCATGTTCTGCCCATGATTCTGCTTTGTCTGACCATGTTTTGATTATGATTCTGATTCCATGCCATGTTTTTGTTCTTGCTTTGTCTGTATTTCTGCCATATTCCATTCCCTCAGTTAGATTCCGGTTCTTGTTTTGTTTCTTGCCATGCATTGCACTTTGTCTCCCCTGTCTGGTCTCATGTCATGTGATCGCTCACTGCCCCAGTATTACGTACCACACTTTTGGGTGATTTCATGGTTTCTGGGATTTCAATTATTCCTTCTAATCTCGTTTGCTTCCTTCGCCTTACTGTTCTATCATTACTAACAGTACTAACAGTTTGTTAATTTAGTTAAAGATACTAACCAAGATTAACATTGTTTATAGTACTAACTTACTAACGAGCACTAGGGATTGTATAGCTGCACTTTACTAATTGACTAACAAGCTCTCAGCATTCGCCCTATTCTAGTCTCCGCCCCTTGTCTTTACTCAATCTACTTTGCTGCGCTTCAGCGGATCCTCCGCACCTGTTTAACTCTGTTCTGCCTCATTATCTGTGCACGTTAGAACTCCCTAACCGGAGCCATATGTTTGTCAATAGGCTGTCTATGTGATTCCCGTCCGTGTCTTGGCTTTCGCCAATTTCCGTGGTTAGGGTTTCCCTCATGTGATTCCCCCATTGTAATTAGTCTGATCCAGCTCACCTGTTCCCTATCATAGCATGTTACTTCCCCTACGTGTATTTAAGCAGTCTTTTCACAACCAGCCTCTGTCAGAACGTTTCCCTTGGTTTACCTGTGCTGCGATCGTTTATGCCTTGTACTCTCTGTGATTCTATTCTGACTGGACCGTCCCGTTTGTGATTTTGGCTCTGATTTGGATTTGTTTGCATCTGTGTACCGAACCTTTTTTGCCCGACCACGAGTTTTGTGTTTGCTGCCCTGTTTACAAATTGGATTATGTCCCTGGGATTCTGATTTTTGGATTGTGGACTTTGTACTGTTGCTTCCTGCTCTGCGAGGGTTCACCCCCATTCCTAATAAAACACAAGTTTTTTTGGATTGCTTGGTTCTCGCGTCTGGTTCCTGAGCGTAACCTCACAAACAGAGCCACTTTAGTGGTTTCCAGGTGGCCCCACCAGCAGGCAAAGTGAGATACGGACCTAAAAATATGGCTTTTTACGTGAAACACCTATATCTACCAATGTGCCAAGTTTCATTGAGTTCCAGGGGGGTCAACTTTTTGTCTCGTCAGAGGAATGGGCCAAAATTTCTCCAAAGCGACGTGAAAGACTCATCGCCAGTTATTGCAAATGCTTGATTGCAGTTGTTGTCACCGAGGGTGGCACAGCCAGCTGTTAGGTTAAGGGGGCAATTACTCTTTCACATAGGGCCAGGTAGGTTTGGATAGCTTTTTTTTTCCCTCAATAAATGAAATCATCATTTAAAAACTGCATTTGGTATTTACTCAGTTATCTTTGTTTAATACTAAAATTAGTTTGATCTGAAACATTTAAGTGTGACAAATATGCAGAAACATAAGAAATCAGGAAGGGAGCAAGCACTTTTTCACGGCACTGCATGTAAGCTGGGTGACTGGAAGCACCTACTGGAGAAGCCCTCCTAATTTTGTTGTGTTTTTAATTTAGTGACAATAAAGCCATCTATCTATCTAACCAATCAATCAATAAAAACCAATCAAGCTGAAGGACCACGTCAAGTATCCTGGAGTGGTTATTGATTATCATCTAAACTGGAAAGAACATGTTCACCTGCTTAGCAAGAAAATCTCCAGGTGCATTGGAATCATTGCAAAACTTCATTATGTATTGCCTCATATATTAACCCAATTATACTATACTACTATACCATTGCCCGTGTAGAGAAGCTGGCCCCTGCTCCCGGAGTTAGGACGGGAAACCACGCCCTCCCCAGGTAAAGGCGTCACCCTCTACTATCACAGGACAATATTCAAGATCCCTGTTGAGGTGTCCTATATTTATTTAACCCTTATTTAACCAGGGAAGTCCCATTGAGATTTGAAATCTCTTTTTCAAGGGAGCCCTGGGGTTGAGGTGGGGAGTGAGAGGGCAATTTGCACTGCCAATTAGATCAGGGGATGATTACGTGGCAGGTCGAAAGAGCCAGGTTGGGATTTTTGCCATGATACTGGGGAACCCCTTACTCTTATCAAGAGTGTCATAGGATCTTTAATGACTGCAGTGAGTCAGGACCTCGGTTTAGCATCTCATCCGAAAGAAGGCATCTCCTTCAGTACAGTGTCCCCATCACTGCACTGGGGCATTGGGGATTATCCCACCAGAGGGAAGATCGCAACCTACTGGCCCACCAACACCTCTTCCAGCAGCAACTTTGTTTTCCCAGGTGGTCTCCCATCCAAGTACTGACCAAGCCCACACCTGCTTAGCTTCAGCCATGCGGCTGGAGCAGATCGAATAGTGATATGGCTGCTGGCAACAGTCTGACCCTTTGTGCAAAGGCCCTGATTGACTCCGGTGCAGCAGGGAATTTAATCTCCAGCCAGCTAGCGTGACGACTTAGCATCCCACTTCACCAGCTCTGCCCCCCCCCGATGGTGGCGGCCATCAACAGGAAACCTCTGGGCAATCGCAGCCCTGACACACCAGACGGCGCCGATCTCCCTCTCCCTCTTGATCTAAGAGCGCTATCTGGAAACAATACCATTGCAAGTCTTACACTATTCCAGTCATCCAATTATCCTCGGTCTGCCTTGGCTCCTTACGCACAACCCCACCATCGCATGAAACACCCAACGACCTGCAGGCGGCTTTCAGTGAAGAGAGAGCTACACAGCTGCCCCTGAATTGTCTGTGGGACTGTGCCATTGAGCTACTGTCTGGCACCACTCCACTAAGGAACCGAAAATACCCCTTGTCCGTGACTGAGACACAAGCAATGGAGCAGTTCATGCAGGAAGCCCTGCAACAAGGTTTCATATGCCCGTCCACCTCACCAGCATCTGCCAGTTTTTTCTTCCCTCAGAAAAAAGATTGAGGTCTCCGCCCCCGCCTAGATTACAGGGGTCTAAATGACGTCACGGTGAAGTACTGTTACCCACTCCCGCTGGTCCCGAGCACCGTGGAGCAGCTTCGTGGAGCAACAGTATTCACAAAGCTAGACCTCCACAGCACTTACAACCTGATATGCATCATAAAAGGAGAGGAGTGGAAAACGGCATTCAGGACCACTTCTGACTATTACGGGTACTGCATCATGCAGTATGGATTGGTCAACGCCCGCTCCGTGTTCCAATCATTCATCAACTACGTGCTGCGATACATGCTGGGGAGACACGTCATGCCCATCTCGATGATATCTTGATCTATTCCCGCACTCATGAGGAGCACGTAAGACACAAGAGGGCAGTACTCGAGCATCTATTACACCATCGACTTTACGTCAAGGCCAAGAATTGTTCATTCCACCAATCCACCATCTCCTTCCTGGGCTACGTCATCAGACCAGAGGGAGTGGCGATGGAAACAAAAAGGTGCAGGCAGTAGCTGATTGGCTGGTTCCTCGGACCTTTAAAGAGCTCCGAAGATTCATAGGCTTTGCCAACTTCTACTGTCATTATATACAGAATTTCAAGGCTGTGGCCCATCCCCTGTCATGCCTCTTTAAAAGAAAACAGAAAGCGCTGCAATGGAATCTGGAAGCACAGCACACATTCAACGCACTCAAAAACCTATTCACAACCACTCCTGTTCTCAAATTACCAGACTCATGGAAACTTGTAGAAGTTGACGCCTCTGATGCGGGAGTGGGTGCAATTCTGTCACAGAGGCATGGCACCCCGGAGAAGCTGTTCCCTTGCGCTTACTTCTCATGCAAGCTCTCTCCTGCTGAAGCCAACTATGATGTGGGAAACCGGGAGTTACTAGCGGTCAAGCTGGCACTGGAAGAATGGAGGCATTGGCTAGAGGGGCCCGGCATCCGTTCCTGGTGTTCACAGACCATCCCAACTTTGACTACTTGAGGAAGGCATAATGACTAAATCGACGGGCTAGGAGGGCACTTTGTTTTTGCCCATTTCAATTTTTCAATAACCTATCACCCAGGCTCAAAGAACAGAAAGCTGACGCCTTCTCCTGAAGATACAAAATGGAAAAGGATCCGGATTCCAAAGAAACCATCCTGCTGCCCTCCTGCGTTCTCGCTACGATCATGTGGCAGTTAGATCGGGAGATTGCGAGGGAGGTGAAGAGGAATCCATCCACTTCCCCCATTCCATCCGATAAGACGTTCGTCCCATTGTGTTTTCTTGAAGGAGTCCTTGTATGGGCACATACCTTTCTGTCAGCAGGACATCCCAGCGCCAAACGAACAACCACTATAATCAGCTGAAAATACTGGTGGCCCCACCTGGCCTCCGATGTGGAGGCAGCTGTGTGCTCGTGTGCAATTTGCGTGATCTCCAAATCACCGCGCCAGCTGCCCATGGGGACACTAAATCCGCTTCCAGTTCCGCAGCGACCCTGGTCACATTTGACAATAGACTTTGTCACTGACCTGCCTAATTCAGAAGATAACACCTGCATACTTGTAATCATTGATCGATTTTCAAAATTCTGCAAATTTGTGCCTTACCCATCATTACCATCTGCACTCCAAGTTGCCAACACAGTGTTCAAGCAGGTATCCCGTAACTTTGGCCTTCCGGAGGACATCCTATCAGACCGTGGGCCACAGTTCACCTCCCGTGTCTGGAGAGCATTCTTCAAGAAGTTGGAGACTACAGTGAACCCCTCCTCGGGATACCACCCTCAGAGTAATGGGCAGGCAGAGCAAGCCGTTCAGGATTTGGGGAGGTTCCTCCAGGCCTACTGCCACCAGCGCCAGAGGGATTGGTCACAATACCTGCCCTGGGCTGAATACGCCCAGAATTCACTCAAGCACTCATCCACTCATCCTCATCCAGTGCGTGTTTGGACGGAAACCTCCGCTACGGCCATGGGACCAAAGCCAGACAGCAGTCCCAGCTATGGACACCTGGTTCTCTGAGGCGGAGAAGGTCTGGGAAAGCACCAACATCCAGATCAGGAGGGCTCTCCACCCTCAGCAGATCCAGGCGAACAAAAGATGCCGGAAGTCCCCCCAGTACCAGCCAGGGAGTAAAGTCTGGCTCTCCACCAGGGACTTGCACCTCCGACTGCCCTGCGAGATGCTCTTCCCACGGTTCATCGACCCAGAGGGCGCCCTCCGAAGGTCCAGTACGCCGGGAGTCATGCCTGGGCGTGGGGGGGGGGCGGGTGTTGTCAGGTCTCGCCTCCTGTGGTCCAGCCAACTGACCAATTAAGACCTGCATCACACCCCACTCATCAGCCAACTTGAATCATCTGTTTCTTATTGCCACTCAGTGGTAGAAGCGTGTATAAATGTTATAGCCTTACACTTTCTTCATAAGCCGAACGTCTGTGCTGTTCTGTAGCTTTTGTCCAAAGCCCCTACTTTTGCGTATCGTGTAAACTAATATACTCCCTAAAACCTTTGATCTTAGTGCTGTGTATTTTCCAGCACTAACGTAGTCTCATTAAATTAAGGAACTTCGCTTTCTATTTTGTTTGCTATTTTGTAATACCGTGTTGCTGTTTTATGGCTTTCTGTTTGTATTACTCATAGTTATTTTGGAACTTTGTTTCCTTTTTTTGTTTGTATTTTGTGGTGTATAAATCCTTTGACTAAATTGATCCTTGCACTTGAGTCCAGTCCACATTTTTCTGGCCTCCGTGCCAACTGTTACACTGCCTCTTTCTGACAAACTAGACAAAGATTCTGAACAGTGGTCTCTTCTCCCTTTTAATGCTGAGTGGCTGCATTAAATGCAAAAAAACTAAAGTCTCACCAAAATCTTTGAGCCTTTTTCAGTATAGTCCTATATTAATAAATAAACCATTCTCACAGATATGGGACCCTGCAATATTACAGTTTATTGCAATAAAGTGTCCAAGAATATTAAGAATTACAGCATTTAAAGGCAATTGGGCTATTTCTTTATCTGCATCCTGGCCGCGCAGCGTTACAACTGGTCAGCTTCAATTGTAACCGCCGCACAAGGCCTGTTTTGTTGATGATTGCAGGTTGTTTAAATTTATAATTGAGCTGGATGAACAATCAGCTTCCTTGCTTGAAAGAATCGTAATATCTGTGTAAAATTTGAGGTATTTTTATGAAATTTCCATAAAATGATCTAGTGAAAAAAATTTTCCATGATAAGTCATCCTTTTTTGTGTTCAGATAAAAGATTGCTGAACATGCTGAGACAGTTTTTAAGTCATTTTCAACATTGCGTTTTATTTTATGCAAGGAAATTCTCAAAAATAGCTTAAATAAGCAATCTCAGGTTGACCAAAAAACATACTGTAAGGGCTATTTATCCTATATTTCTGCCCATTGAACTTAATTTTCATTAAAAAAAATATGTTTCTTCCATTACTTCTGTGTCTGTAAATGATTCCCCATGGAGAACAAATCCAGAATAGTATAAGTTCTTTGTGGCTTATTATGCCGATTTCAGGATGGCCACAAGATGATGGCACTGTTACTCCCAGGTTTCCACGGTAACCATATGTTTTTATTGTTTTTTTTCCCACATGTGTAGACATAGATCTTCATTTATCCCAAATATCTAAGTCATAAAAACGTTAGAAATAAAATGGTGCCATTGCCTTTAACCACTAGAAACTAGCTAAAACCAACGGCACCACAAATAATAAAATGGAAGAAAACAATTCAGGAAATTTACACTATCGAAACAATAACAAATAGGATAAGGAATTTAGGTATTGCTTTTGAATGAACATGGAAAAAGATCACAAAGATTGATTTTATATGAAAAACAACATGTAGGAGAGAGCGGAGATGTGGTTATGTGCTGGCATGTTCTTACGTGTGCTATGTGTGGGGGTGCTGATCTGTATATTTAAGCATTTTAATAATAGAATATCGGAAAATTAATTTTGGGTTAGAAGCATATAGTGAAGAGTGTTAACACATTAAAATTCTTATAATGGCAAAAAGAAAAATTCCAGGCCCAACCAACCAATAAAATACAAACACTTAATAGTTTTGGGGAGGGGAAGGGGAAATGTTTTGATTTGAAGTAAAAAGTACAAGGCCTGCTATTAGGCAGCAAGAGTGCTAAAATAACAATTGAGAGATTTGAATTAGCTATGTTAATATATGGTTGTAATTTCCAATTAGCCCACATAGAAAAATGATTAATGGGCTCCCTGGATCCACTTTTCAGATATCAGTAATAAGAAGTATGTGTTTTTGGGGTTTTTTTTTTTTTTTTGGGAGGGGTTTTTTTTCTTTATCTTTTCTTAGCCTCTTTATGTATTTTTTGTTTATGTAATATTCATGTTACTTATGTTTATGGGTTATGTTGCTATGCATGTTATGTTAAATATGACTTTCTAAAACTACAAAATAATTTTTTTAAGTGTCCAAGACTTTGGAAAGCTGTTCTTCAGAAACCTAAAGACCGTGGAGATCAGGACTTGCTTAATTTTCAGTTGCTTGATCGGGCTGCTACCCTTCATACCATGTTGCAGTGGTTACATTCTGAGCCTTTTTAAGGCTCTCCTGCCTGGCTGGGCAGAGAACGAAATCTTCTTTGCCACTCCTTCACCTGCAGCACTGTTCTTTCCAACTACTACAATAATTTCCCTATATTCTCAAAATACGGATCATAGTTGTTGTAGGAATTTTGATATTATATTCCTGCAAGAAATCAGACTGAGACAGAAATAGTAAAAATGATCCAGTCTTTACTACGTGCACGCAGGGTCCCCGTTACAAAGAACAAAAGACACCGGATTCCTCTGTTGCTTGAATATTTGTATGAGCAGAATATCATAATCCCCTCCCAGTGATTTACATTCTTAGGGCTTATCTGGAACACTCAGCAGGCTTCTCAGGACAAACTGTACAGAGATAAACTGTCTGGCCTCTCAGGTTCTCTAGGCTTCAGAGGAATACGCACATCTCATCTCATACAGTTACAGAAAGCACATTTCATTACGTACAGGTTAGATTGCAATGATTAACAATTACGCAGACCCAGGCCACAACCTTGGTCAATCAAGGATAAGCAATTTATAACAAAATAAGCAATTTATGACTAAATTTTCCTGACAATAGTGAAGACTAGCCTTAAAATTTAGTCCGCAACTACAGCTGTTACCCTTTAACAACCCCACTCCTTATATCTGCATTGTCTTCTCCATCCCATATGTTCACATCGTTTCCCTTATTCAGCACGTGATGCCAAATGTGACAATGACACTTAGCTGACAATGTCACCCTTTATAGCATTTAGCCACCTGCTAAGTGACATTGTCAGTGATATGACATCTGGCATCACATGTCGAATAAGGATGTCTTATTTCACCCTTTACAAAGCATGACATTTGCTTATGTCTCATTTATGAAGGCATTATACATGCTGTAGAAAGCCTTTATGAGCAACACTGTTACGCGTTGGAAGAGAGGGAGACCCCAAGCGCAGAGTGGCAGGCAAAATGACTGCTTTATTGTTAATCATTGCACAAAGTTTGTAATAGGCACACCAGCACACAGAAACAATGGCAATAGAAAAGCAAAATACAAAAGAGAAACAGGCTTACAAACTCCAGAAGGGAGAATTTAGAAAAGCCCAAATAGGAAGTAAAAACTCACAGAGAAACAGAGCGAACTCTGAAAAAAGAGTTAAATTTAGAAGGGAAATTTAGACGCGCGAAAGCGCAAGCTCTCTATAAAGAGAGAATTTAGTCTCCCGAAAGGGGGGGAACTGAACCAGCATCAAGAGAGGGAAGTGAATGGTCTGAACGACAAAACCAAAGTGAACAGGTAGGAACTATACTCAGTGCCATTAAAAATGCACAGGTGAGGTATGTACTGTATTTGCGGCAAATTGAAGAATCGATTGATTTTTATTGCTTTTCCCGTGAGGCACGAGTGGAAATAAAGAAAAGCGTGTGGTATTGTAATCCTGACGCGCACCACGTGCACGCGCCAAGCATTTCAGTAATAACAAACATTGAGCTGTTCGTGACGTGTACAGTGACACTTGACTTGTTCTTTTTGGTGTGGTCAATAGCCTACATAAAGCCAACAACAAAAAAAAACTAAAAATGCTACTGCATCAAGAAAAAGGAACGGCCTGACACAGGAGAGAGAAAAAGAGCCTTTGGCATGTTATGGGCAGATCTCAGCCGCTGAGAGGTGGTGCGTCATTTGCACTGTCACCGTTCAGTCGGCTGTCTATCCGAGAATGGAACACAGGCACTGTCACTGACCGACCCTGCTTAGGGCATCCACAAGTGACGATGGCAGCTCAAGAGTGCCACATCTGGTTACAGCCTGTACGTGACAGATTCCGGACAGCAATCAACATGATCATGAGATTAGGGGTCCGAGACGATTGAGGGTGAGAGCAAGTACCGTTTGACGCCGTCTATGTGAGCAACACATGCGTGCACACGGGCTCTACAGAAAACCCAGTTTTCTATATAGAGCTATATTATTTATATATATATATATATATATATAATAGCTATTTCTATATATAATTATAGAGCTGTCATTCCATTCAAATATAAAAGCAGTAGTCAAAAAAAAAGAAAAGAAAAGAACTGGAGGAGAGGGTAGCAAAGCTACCAACACTAAGTTTATTTGGCTTCAAGCAGTTGCCGCACCATGGACGACCCTTCCTCAAGCAGCAATGCAGCCAATAACAGATCAAGCTCAGCTAAAGTTTGACCTAAAGAGTGATAACGTCCACGGATATTGTATTAATTTCAAGACAAGACGTGGATTTTGCTCAGCGCAAAGTTGACGAATGCCATTCAAATGGGTGAGTATAGGCACCGTCAGGGTGACATGGTGCCGGAGTCTCTCGGGTGTGAGGGACTGGAGGAATGCATGCAGAGTCAGCTCGTCTTGCCCCCTTGACCCAAGGTTTGGGTACCCCAGGTGGGCATGGTGCTACAGGTCATCAGCCACAACTCCTCAGCTCTCCCCAGGTTGGTGGCGGCGATGCGTCAGCCTCTTCCTGTGCAGCTCAGAGGATTCACGGCGCCCACATCACTGTTCAAGTGCTGCTACCAGTGCCTGCAGGCTGCCTTGCTCATTGGAGTCCAGGTTCAGCAGAGTCTGTGGCGCTGGCCCCTCTAGGGCTGCTATCAGACGCATTGCTGTCTCCGCCTCGGTCCATCCACTGTGCTGTGCAATCAGTCTCATCTGAGTGTGATAAGGCTCCTATAGCGATGAGCCATCGAATCTCGGCAGCTTGACCCCCCGTGGCACGACTGATGGAGCCAGTACATTCGACACTGGTGACCGCGCTCCTTCCTCCATCAGCACGCCCAACGCTGGGATGCGGCTTCTCTCAGCTGGGGCCATATTTGCACTTCCTCACCGGCCCCGGCTCGCCAATTCCTCCAATCGCCGGATCTCTCGCTGTAGATCTTCGAATCCCACTTCTGACACCATTGTGGCAATCCCAGAAGGAAGTGGACACGGAGGCGGGGCAGGAGTTTTGTGAATCACCCCCAAAGAGCTTTGGTTTATTAAATCTTCGGGCATTCTCTGCATCTTTCAGCACAGCACAGAAATTTTTGGGAAGGTTCCGCTCCCCACAACAACGTAAAAACAACTAACTCAAATGAAATATTACCCTCCCTTATAAAGCCACTGGGCCGCAGTGATTGGCTCCCCTGATGTAAATGTAGCCAGCCAATCACAGCGGCCCAGAGTGCAAGCAGTGATGCTGGCGAGAACGCCACAGTATTCAACGTGATCAGATTTTGGTGTCTTATGATGTGGCCTCACTATTTACAAACGTTCCTGTCCATGAGACAATAACAATTTTAGCAGAGAAGGCATTCAAGGACAATTGGTTTTACAAAACCAACAACTTGGACATAACAAAAGACCAACTGATCGCACGACTAAAGCTCGCTACAACAAACCAGCTCTTCCAATTTGACAAATTTGTACGAGCAAATTGACGGAGTTGCAATGGGGTCTCCGCTTGGTCCACTTTTGGCGACCGCTTTTATGCGTTCAATTGAAGAGAAATTGGAAAAAGAGGGTAATATCCCACCATTCTACAGACGATACGTGGATGACACATTGTTTATCATGTCAAACGCCGAAGCAGCAGAAGAATTTTTAAAAGTACCCAAAGACTGCCGCAACAATCTTAAATTTACAATGGAGATTGCCCAGATAGCAAAAAGTGATTGAATCAACATTGTGATATTGTCAGGCTGAAGATTGCAATCAACATTGATATCAGATATTGAAAAAAACATTGAAAGTGCTCGCTATGATCAATATGGAAATAACATAGAATTTCCAATCAATTCTGACAATGAATCAACTTTGATTCAACTATGGTATGATCAACATTGAAAGAATGTAGAATTGCATCAACATTGATTCAACTATATATATGCATTGCATTACACATTGAAACAATGTTATTATTTAAGGGTCCTTTCAACACTTTTCAACCCTCCTCTGTATGTTTTTAATATGCCTCATTAAAAAATAATCACTTTATTACTCTATTTTTGGTATAGTTCAACAAGGAACATGCCAAACATGCCGGCTCGTGTTTATACGAGTATTCATCTGAGTGGCAGCAGAGTCTCTCGGCAATGAATGAGCCAGGAGGCGGGACTTCCGTTGAATGCGCGAGCTTACTTGAAGCAGAACTGTGGTATTTTATTATTTTTAGCGAAAAATAACCGCGTTTCTAGAGTTCTGAGGATACGAGTGGACAAAGCTGACTTGGATTATACTGGACGATGCCTTAGACGATAGTTTGAAAGTTTGTCAACGGACGTTTTGTGGAGTTTTCCCATTGCTACTGCGTGACCCCATTTGCTTCCAGCAAAAAAGGAATTTGGATAATTTTTCAAAACTCTCCAGTGGACATAAAGTTGCGCCAGGTGAAGAACAACTTCGTCCATTCAAGACATCTAATGGTGAGTAATTGATATACAAATTATAGTTTTTGGGTGGAGAATTACTTTAATTTCAGAAATATCCTTAAAAATCTTCTTCTCTGAAACTGTGTGACTGATCGAGCTGAACCTTTGTATACACCTTCCTGTAGCTAGGGAGATGAAATTTGTTCGAGGTGTTCTGATTCCATTTCAAATATGGCAACAGAGGCAGCCATATTGAAATTTCCTTTGTAGATGCTAAGCGGCAAGGCTGAACTCATGTTGCAGGTTTTGCTACGCAATGCGTTTTGACCTTCATTTCACCTCTTCATTTCACCATTGGGCCACACCTTTTTATAGGAAATACCAATAAAAGCACTTTTTCACTGATTATGCTGATAGTGTTCAACTGTATGAAAAGTATATTATTGCTACAGGAAAATATAGAGCTATCTAGACTAAAATTCACTATGAAGCCAGCTGTTGTGGGAAGCCTCAGGAAAGAATGTGGTGGGGTACAGTGAAGCATTAATTGGTAAGTAAACTGTTGGATGCCTGTTGGAAATGATTACCACAGAACATCCCCTCTGTCCTCTTTCTTTCGATCCTGGAGAGTGTATGAATCTAATAAATAAACTTTTCCAAACATGTCACATTTTTTTATTTTTTCCCAATGCATTAAAGGTCATTTTAAATAGATCTACAAACATGATCACTTACTCTTTTTAATTTAGATATATGTATCTGGGAACAGAAAATATTTGCAAAATAATTCAGATAGAATTTTTTTGGTTTCCAAAACATTTTTATCAATTAAAAATTGCGCCCAGTTTATAATGTATGCTGTAAGTTTTTATTCCAAAAGTATTTTCATTACCATGTTAAACCATGTTTGTGTTTAATTGGCAACTGAAATAATACCATTCAATGGTTGACTTAAAGTAGGGATTCTAAGGAAAAACTGAAATATGGCAATTTCGACATCAATGGAAAGCTTAGAACGCAAAGAATGCAATGTAATGTCATTCCGTCATATTATCGATACGAGAAAATGGAAATACGCATGAAACGACAGTAGTTTATCGAGCGTGAATACTTCCGTGATGCTAGGAAAGAGCCCCGTTTTGGGTGACGTCACATATGGGTTTTGCAAGCTCTGCTCTGCAAATTTGTGTGCAGTGTACATGCCTATAGAAATACTATGTCTCTCTCTAAGCTTTATATTTTGTTATTTAAGGTTCAAATAGAGTCGTTCTTTACTTGAGATGGATAAATTATAACGGACAAACATTTGTCTGTCTCTTTTATTTAAAACTCATATTTTTCTATATAGCACATTGAAGATTAACACGGACATATGAATGATCTGGTGGAAATCATGAAATTATGGGGAAGGCAGGATTTTTTGAAACTGTGGCGGAGGGCTTCAGCGTTGGGTCAAAACTCAGCATTATCAGGTGTGGCCGGTTTTCGTTAATCAGCACGTAGGCTATGTAATAATTGAAGTCTATGTGCATGGAGGTTTATCAGTTTCACATGCGTCACAGTTGTGGAATAATACAAAACATCTTTTGTATTCTTATCATCTTATTATCATCTGTATTATTATCAAAACATCTTTTGTATTATTATTATCTTTTACTGCTTAAAACATCTTTTATGTCAATACCTCAAAGCTTATAAACCTATTTACCCAGAATGTGTGTCTGTGTGTGAGAGGAACTGTACAGAGGACCAAGGTCAAGAGTGGCACAGGAATGCACAGTTTCTGCCAAGAAAACGCCTAAGCGCAGTCCAAAGTGGCATCAGGTATCCCGTAACCGCCTTTCTGTGACCTGTCCAAAGTAGACTGGACAATACTATGAAGTAAGGCGGGAGCTGATTAGACTACGGTTATAGACAGATCTACAGCCAATTGATGTACAGCTAAGGGACTGTGGATTATAAGGACTGATGTCAACGCCCGGCAGAGCGCTCTCAAACTGTGGCTGAGAACATTCCTCTGTTGCGGTTTGTAATTTTTACTCTTTGTCTGTTATAAATTTACTATATTTCAATCACAATCTGGTCAAGTCTTTATTTCAATTGTCTTCCACCCTTAACGAACACCATCGGGTAACAAGAGGTAATTTTCCCCACAAATCTGGTGACCCCGACGTGATAGTCACTTCTGCACTGCAACGCAGTGCCTTAACCGAGTGAGCTATCCGGGTCCACCTTTAAAATTACCTTGGCTCCACAGCGGTCTGAGTTCACTGTAGCTGCGTCTGTTACCAGTACTAAGGCCAAGATTACTATAATACTTGCTATTTTCACGTTACTTTTGGGACGTGCATTGAAGTTAGTCTTGTCCGTGTTTTCCGGTAATGTATGTGTTAGGACCCAACGATGTATATACTGCAAGACCAGGCTGGTGAATGCTCCAACTTAGCAAGATAACAGAATTGTTTCTATCTGTACCAGGCCTTGAAACTGAGCCCCTAAGCACAAGATGTGACTCCTCCAAGCGCATCCCTAGAGCAGAAATCTTCAAAGAATAAAATGTTTGTGTAATTTTGTGATTGATTGCTTGAAGGATGCCTGGCTAGAAGGGTATGGGTCATTCCATGAAAAAAGAGAGCCAAAGTGTGACATGACTGTTCAAATTTGAAACAAAGATTTTGCATGAAGTACTGGTTCACTTTTTGTTGGCGTTCCCATGAGTCAAAATGTGACACAAGTTAAATGGCAAGATCTACTATGGGATGCAAGAGGCAAGGTGTTGAACGTTCAGCGTTGCCGATGTGTTGAAACTAACACAAAAGTATGCAATAAAATTTTTATTTCAAAATATAACAAAGTCTCAACTTGTTCAATTAGTATAACAGAGAACAAACTTAAAACCAACCAGCAGTTTGGCAATGCCCAGTTGTGCTCTAAGGTCTGAACATGTTTGGCAGGGCTTTGATAAGTCACTCATTGGTTATGTTCATCTGAGGACGGAACAAATGCAATATTCTGCATTTGTCAATGCAAAAAAATATTTTGACACAATAAGAAAAGTTTTTCCAATTCAAATAAATTTTGGTTGACGACTGATTCAATGAATAGACATATATGTGATCTTAAACAACAAAAATGTTTATTTTTCATCTATATTTATCAGTGCATTTTTCATCTGTGTACTACATTCACTGATTGGTGCAAACTCCTAAGTGCAATTATAGCCTTTTATTCAACATTTTAAGACTTAAGGTGCATTAACGCCACCTACCGGGCTAAAGTGTGAGCATCAGTGTTACCGGTGTGCCAGAAATGAGGGAACTGAGAAAGGTGCGATTAAATGCGTTATTTTTCCTGTAATTAATTAATCCAAATTAACTTCCGCGACCAAAACGATGCACCACTCCTTAAAACATGAAACGGCAGGCCAAATTATGAATCCCTATAGAAAACATACTTGTGTTGAAAATCGGTGATTTACCAAAAGATTTTAAGTGATTGAACGTCACTTCATTCGAACGTAACTTTCTGGGACACAAAAATACTTACCTGCCGGGAGATTCTGGGGTTGTCTGAGGAGGAGTGTGAATGAGATTTGAGTGGATGAAGGGTATTGGCTTAGTAAATTTATGACGTTAGAGTGTGCTCATGTGCTCATGTGCTAGATCCATATTCTGTGATAGTGGCTGATGAGTGCACTTGCACATATGAAGTAAAATTAAAATGCCGGAATATGCAGATTTGCTGTAGGACTAAAGGGTTTCGCTTGGAGCGGACGCTGGGCCGGCAACTAGCCAAGCTGACCTCCACTGGCGTCATGGCCAAGCCATGGTCATGTGGATCCCTGAGTTGTCAAGGGGTGAAGGGGGGCACCCAAGGAGGGGTCCCAGTGGTCAAGTAGAGCCTGGAGGTCGGGTTTTTGCTTGCTGCGCTTAGGATGCTAATGCAATCACCCCATTGATAGCAATATAACGTAGGTGCTCACAGCACAAAAGGGTGAGAATGTAATCGCTTCAGCATTTTAGTGTTGCCCCCATAAAATGGGGCCAAAGGAGGGAGTGATGGAATAATACAAAACATCTTTTGTATTCTTATCATCTTATTATCATCTGTATTATTATCAAAACATCTTTTGTATTATTATTATCTTTTACTGCTTAAAACATCTTTTATGTCAATACCTCAAAGCTTATAAACCTATTTACCCAGAATGTGTGTCTGTGTGTGTGAGAGGAACTGTACAGAGGACCAAGGTCAAGAGTGGCACAGGAATGCACAGTTTCTGCCAAGAAAAAACGCCCTAAGCGCAGTCCAAAGTGGCATCAGGTATCCCGTAACCGCCTTTCTGTGACCTGTCCAAAGTAGACTGGACAATACTATGAAGTAAGGCGGGAGCTGATTAGACTACGGTTATAGACAGATCTACAGCCAATGGATGTACAGCTAAGGGACTGTGGATTATAAGGACTGATGTCGGGCAACGCCCGGCAGAGCGCTCTCAAACTGTGGCTGAGAACATTCCTCTGTTGCGGTTTGTAATTTTTACTCTTTGTCTGTTATAAATTTACTATATTTCAATCACAATCTGGTCAAGTCTTTATTTCAATTGTTTTCCACCCTTAACGAACACCATCGGGTAACAAGAGGTAATTTTCCCCACACGGTGGATTTCACATATAATATGAAAGGCAGTTGCTATGGGTACGACAGTTTTCCGAAGCATTTCAATGTAGAGAGGTATGGCAGTCCCAATTTCAAACCCTGCCCTAACCTAACCCTGACCCTGACCCTAACCCCTAACCTTAACCCTGACCCCTAACCTAACCCTTCCCTTAACCATAATCCCCAATCCTTATCCTAATCCCTTGAAATCGACTGCCATACTAATAAAACTGCCGTATCTCTAGACACTGCGAATATGAAAACCGATTATGACTCCTCGCTCCGGAATTGGAATTAAATAATCATGAAGATACAATTAGGTAGAGCAGGATGTGCTCACAGCAAACACAGAAGTTAACATTGTAGTTTACCGTTTTGCAAAGTGAACAAAATATTTTTTCTCTAATTGTTGCACACAATGCATTAAGAAGAAAGCAGCGCGTTTCACTGCCGATGGCTAATTTTTATTCATTGGAAAACGTGTTCATCAAGCAAAATGATCTTCTTCCGCCTTCTGAGGAGAGCAGTCGCACTCTATCTCTGCTCCTGCCTGCGTCTTCTTTCTTTGATCTGTATTGTCCTGTTACCCCCTCTTTTTTCTTTTTTTTGGACCCTCCGTCTGCTTCTGAGGCTCTAAAGTAAAGATGGAATTAATTAGCTGGTCCCTGAATGCGATTGACAGAATTTTTTCACCAAGAAGCGGAGCACCTGGCGAACCGCGCTGCCCGGACGCGACTTCTGCTGCTGGCTACGTTCGGGACGCGTGGTCGAGATGGCAAGTTCTTTGTCTGGCGGCACTATCCCTTGAAGACTTGGAGGATGTTGACCTATTTGGATTTATGGTGACGGGATTTCTCCTAATTGGCATGGGAGTTGCTCTGATCTACCGCAAAATGTGCAAGCTGGGAGCGAGGAAAATGCCCAATGCGCTACCTAGCACCAAAATTATTATGGAGCGCCTCAGTGGAGTAACGAGTGAACGGGCGATGGATTTACATCAGAGAGCATCATCTGCGGAAATGCACAGAAAGATGGACGCTGTTTTGAGTCAGTGTGGGGAGTTTGTGCGTTTGACTGTGAATAAGAACTTGGACCTTGTGGGAAAGAGACAGGATGAGATGATGGGAGAACTTGTGGCCCTGAAGCGCGAAGTACAAAATATACAAAATGGATAGCGGATCAATCGAAATTGCTTGTTCCACCCGAAATTGAATAGAATTCGCACCCCCCCCCCCCCCTCCCTCCGCGTCTCCCTCTGTCTGCCTCACGGACCCTCATCATCAACAACATTCCGGATCAGTTCTCAAGGACAGAACATCTGGATAACTCTGGATTCTGCATTCCCCCATCCCTCTGCCACAGGCTGCCTCTGCATTTTTCATTTTTTCATTAACCCCTTCTTCCCCCACCTCCCATCCCCCCCATTCCCATGAAAAAAAAAAAAAAAAAATTCCTCACGCGTTTCCAGCGTGTCGTGTTATAAACCTGATGTGTATTATGTCTGATGTCATCAATATGTTTCTTCTCTGTGTTAACTGCAACCTTTAATTTCGAAGAAGAAAGTGGAGTTGGCAGCGCGACACACGTTGCAGCAGCCCGGAGCACTTTCTCTCCAAACTTAATTTCGTTGTTATTCTGTAACAATGAAAATAAAGTTCATCATAACAGGTCAAGAATTATTAGCGCTCATTTTAACTTAACAAGGAGAACTGGCGACACCTGATTGTCCTCAGGGTTTTTGGAGTTTATGTAAAGTCATTTTACATAGGCGTGGCGGCTTTTATTTTGCCGTGGTGGTGCGCCACCATCAATTACATGTAGCGGAAACCCTGGGGGAGGGACTGATACCTTAATTTATTATGATATTTTTCTCGATGATTAGACTTGTTAAGAGCGACGACAAAACAAGAAAGGAAGAATTTTAGAATTTATTCTATCTCTTAACTCGCGCAGGAATACACATTGTTCATGCACTTGCAGCTGCCTGTTGTCAGATCTTTCTATTGCGTATACTGTAACTATCTAACGTTGTTAGATTTTCGTGGTTTTGTTTTGTTTTGGCCATCATGGAAGAGGAAGGACCAGAAGCTGAAGAAAGAACCATGGGAAGAGATAAAACAACTATAAAAAAAACAATTAAGACCTGAAATTGAGCTTGAGTGCATGAGAAGTTCAGGCGGACGATTCAGGCTGCTTTTGAGGTATTGGGTGGAGATAATGGAGGGGTACGATTGTGTTCTAACTGGCATCGACCTCGTCACTCCATATTTCTATGTCAATCAATCACTGTTATGAGAGTCCACTTGATCGTGTTCATAAAATACTCTTTTTTTGTAGCCCAGAGCATTGGCTTATCCAACCTTCCTCGGAATGGTAGCATGACTCCAGTAAAAACATAATTTTCTTCTCATTCTAAACTAGACAACGTGAACATGTATAGCGTATAGCCAGCGCGGCGACCAGACTATTTTCTGGCACGGAACGAACCAAAATAAGCAGCAAAACTAATATGCATCGATGAAAGAAATCACCTTTATCGGCATTAGCTGAAAAATAAATAAATAAAGATTTAAACATGGGATTTAAAACTATGAACTACTAGAAGATCTGGAAGAAATCTATTAAGAGTTCTGACTCGTCAGGCTTTAAAAACAAAATTGAAAACAATTTTCACAGTGTTCACTGTATTATAACTATGGAACATCTGGGTACTTTCAGAGTACACAACCCGTATGTGACGTCACGGAAAATGAGACCATCAGCAGACTGGTTACGGTGGAAAAGGAGCAACATTTGGAAAGCGAATATCAAGTCGCATTAAACTTTTTTTCTCTTGTTATATGAGTGAATACCTTCAATATATCATGAAATTGCCATAATGGACCAATTTTATGGGTACTTATTTTCTTTGAATCCCTACTTTAAACAAAAGGACTGAAAAACTTTGGTGGAGTGAATGTCCAGATTAGCTACAGTGCCATGGAACTATTTTCTAAGTATACACCCCCCTGAGTCAATACTTGGTGGAAGCGCCTTTGGCAGCAATTACAGCTCCCAGTCTTTTTTGGGCAGCTCTGCACAAGGTTGGCGCACCTGGACTTGGAGATCTTCCCCCACTCCTCTTTGCAGAACTGTTCAAGCTGGGAGAGGTTTGTTGGTTTGCGCTGATGGACAGCAACCTTCAGTCATTCCACAAGTTTTCAATTGGATTTAGGTCAGGGCTTTGGCTTGGCCATTCCAGCACAGCCATCTTGTTCTTTACAAGCCACTCAGTGGTAGCTTTGGCCTTGTGCTTCAGGTCATTGTCGCGCTGGAATATGAATTTTGGACCCATTCTCAGTCTCCTTGCAGACTTCTTCAGGTTCTTCTCCAGAATATCCCTGTATTTGGCCCCATTCATCCTCCCTTCAGCCTTGACAAGTTCCCCAGTCCCTTTAGATGAGAAGCATCCCCATAACATTATGCTGCCACCACCATGCTTCACAGTCGGGATGGTGTTTTTTTGGTGATGAGCAGTGTTGGGTTTTCGCCAAACATAGCATTTGGCATTCATGCCAAAAAGTTCTATTTTGGTTTCATCAGACCACAAAACGTTTTGCCAGTTTGTTGCAGGTTCCGCAAGGCAGGGCTCGAAAGAGCGGGCGCATAAGTGCAGTATGCACCCAGTTTTCGGCAGGTGAACCCAAAATTTCAAGTCGGATGCACTGCGTGCACCAAGTAAATCTGCCCCCAAAATAAATCCTCTTTCTACAAATGCGCTCATCCTTACCTGAAATGATAAATTTTATCAGTAAGGAATGAGAATTAATGACAAAATCGATGTGACTACAAGACTGTGGAAGACGGTTGGTCTGAGGCCGCGTATGTGTTATCATTGGCTGAGCACGGACACCTGACTATTATATGGTGTCTGATTGGTCTTTCAGCTGCTTCACTGAGAACTTTCCTCAGCCAAGTCACAGGCAGTTCTATTTATTTTGCACGTTAAAACCGAGTTTGATTATATCCTTGTTTATAAAGTTTCACCAATTACTTTCTTAATTTTAAAACCCAAGTATTTTCTGACGAATAAATAGAAAAGACAAACACAGACAGCATGTAACATTATATTTAAAATTACGCTCAAGATTTAAAATTCGTCAACTTGAACTGACAGGGCTGCAGGTGTTCGAAACCACAAAACTCAGGGAGGTATACCACGAAGCAAGTTCATTATAGACAGGTTTTAATTGAGGAAGCCGGATCAACAAACCCTGAACTCTCAATCAGAGATAATTAGTACCACAACGGTGGTTATAATCTTTCTTTGATAAACTCGGCTTTGTGCTTTGGCATCTGTGCGCTCTCCCATGAAGAGGGCAATTAACAGGTCATTGATTCCATTTCCTCTCAGCAATTGACCAATCGCGTATTGTATATTTCTCTTCAAAGACTTTCCCTGATCCAGGGTCAGGGGGTTTGTGGGACATCTGCCCCTCGCGCACCAGGGGGTGGCGCCAGCACAGACCACGACCTGCACCAATGGGACTGCTGCCTAATTGGAGAAATAAATGACGTTTTACACTGATTGGGTGGACACTTGAAATTATGCAGGTGCATACTCGAGAGGACACTTGGGAAATTATATTTGAGAGATGTGTTTGTAGATCCATTCATGTTGGTTGATGTGTGTGCACTTATTCGTTGGATGTAATGTAAGTGGCTGCTGGGTGATTAATAAAATCTTTCAAAAAAAAAAAAAATCTTCTCGACTGTTTAATTTAGGAGAGGGTCTTAATTATGGAGTTATGAAGAATGTAAGAATATAAAAACAGCACTGTTGCTGTAACTGAGGCCAGAGAGGTCCTATGGAGTTGTGGAAAATTACTTCAGTTTCTCAGCCAAATCAAACGAAGCGAAATTAAATTCTAGATTGAATATTATCTGACTGTGATTAAATGTATACTCAGTTTTACAGATCTTAGTTTTATTTTTTCCCGTGATTTTTCTTATATACAGCATGATTTTAATAAAATCTTATCCCACCAATAACCCTAACCTTTTGCACCATTGCAAATTTACAGGAGTCCTATGGCAAAAGAATATGAGTTTGAGAATATTTGTTAATTCATTTTTAATTTCATTTTGTTCTGCTGCAAAGCAGCTTTATTGAATTAAGCAAGTTTTAGCCTGTGCACCTAAACACGCACGAGTGCACCCATTTTGGTGCATCCAGTCAAAAAAAAAAAAAAATCCTAATTCGAGCCCTGCAAGGTGTTCTTTTGCATATTTCAAGCAGGCATCCTGGTGGACCTTTTTGAGAAATGGCTTTTTTGCCACCCTTCCATACAGGACAGATGTGTGCAATATCTTTCATATAGTTGTATGATGCACAAGTTTCCCTCTGTTGGCCATAAAATGTGAGGTATCGTTCTGGAACCAAATGCGAGACCAGGAAGTTTCAGCAAAAATGAGTTTTATTGAAGTTGGGGGGTTAACCCCCCACAAGGCAGAAGGCAAAGGTACAGAGTCCACAATCCAAAAATCAGAATCCCAGGGACGTAATCCAAACTGTACACAGGACAGCAAACACAAAACTCAGAGTCGAGCAAAACAGGTTCGGTACGCAGCCACGGGTATGTCAGAGAATCCAAAGCCAAAGTCCAGTAAACGTGATCCGAACTGTTAACAGGGGAGCAGAGACTAAACTCAGGGTCAGGCAAAACAGGTACGGTTTACAGAGAAGTATCAAAGAAAAAGCCAAAATCAGGATCGGGGACGTTCCAGTCAGAAGTAGTGATGTTACCCACGATACCAAGGCTTCGGAGCGTGTATCAAAAATGTGAAGCACTTCCTAACGGAGCTCCATGTCGAGGCTTGTATCGTCTCGGCGAAATGACGTCAACCATTACGTTCGAAGCCTCATTTGGGATGCTGCTTCGAGAAGGGGGTTCACTTTCGGCAAGTGATTCGACTATAAAATGTCCCATTTCTCTTCTGCAGATCTTCTGTGGGTTGTTGTCAGTAGTTTAAGTTTGCCAGTGCGGTTTGCGATTTTGTGCGGTAAAAAGAGTTTATCATTGTGTGCGATGGAGCCAGCAAGAAAAGAAAGTTTTCATCCGTTCGGGAATACTTTGATTTGATTTCACCGAATAAGGTCGCTTCGTGTGGCTAATTGTTAGATTATTATGTGATGTCGTGTTTTAAAGCCGTTTCAAATAATTTCCAATACATAATAAATTCCCTTATTTTGATCGTTTTCCCATTTTATTATTAGGGGAAATGCTTATTTTTGAACAAAAATACAATGCTCTTTGTTTCACAAGCACATTCACTAACCTCTGTCCAGTCCCCGAAAGTATCTTTTAGTTTCGTGATGACAAAATTTGTAGTCAAAAGACTTCTATTTTGCATTTATTGATTTTGCCACTTTCAGGCCGTAGACATATGCCTGCCTATCATTTCCTACAAAGCACAATTCGTATGTGTTTTTATTGACCAATAGAGGTTTCTAGAGTGCATTCGAAACCTCAAGAAATGAACCACACTTCAACGCATCCGGCTGGAAAGCCTCAACACTTCATGAAGCTTCATCTCACCAACACTAGTCAGAAGTATAACACTATGAATACAAGGCATCAACGATCGCAACACAGGGAAAACGTTCTGACAAGAGCTGTGAGTGAAATGACTGCTTAAATACACGTAGGGGAAGTCACATGCTATGATAGGGAACAGGTGAGCTGGATCAGACTAATTAACAGAGGAATGAACATGAGGAAGTTCCTGACTACATGAAATTGGCAAAAGCCAAAACGCGGACAGGGATCACAAGACAGCCTATAGACAGACATATGGCTCCGGTTAGGGAGTTCTAACGTGCACAGATAAGGAGGGAGAACAGAGTCTAACAAGTGCGGAGGTTCCGCTGAAACTGCAGCAAAGTAGATAGAGTAAAGCCAAAGGGGTGGAGACTAGAATATAGGGCGAATGCTGAGGGCTCGTTAGTCAATTAGTAAAGTGCAGCCATACAATCCCTAGTGCTCGTTAGTAAGTTAGTACTATAAACAGTGTTAGTTTGGGTTAGTATCTTTAACTAAAATAATAAACTGTTAGTCTGGTGAGTAATTATAGAAAAGCAAGGTGAAGGAAGCAAACAAGATTGGAAGGAATGAATGAAATCCCAGAAAGCATGAAATCACCCGAAAGTGTGGCACACAATACTGGGGCAGTGAGCGATCAGATGACATAAGACCAGACAGGGGGAGACAAAGTGCAATGCATGGTATGAGACAAAACAGGAACCGGAATATAACTGTGGGAATGGAATATGGCTAGACAAACAGAGACGAGGCAAAAACAAAACAGGGCATGGAATCAGAGTCTTAAACAAAACATGGTCAGACAAGGCAGAATCATAACATAAAATCCTGGAGCTCTTTCAATGTTGCCATTGGACTCTTGCCATGCACTTTCCATTTCTTAATTAGGGTTTTAACAGTGCTCCAAGGTATCTTCAAAGCCTTAGAAATCTTCTTATATCCCTCATCTGATGTGTACCTTTCCACAACTTTGTCACAGACTTCTTTTGCAAGATCTTTGGAGCCCATGCTTCTGTCTTTCAGTGACACTGCTCTTGCATACTGAGGTACCATGGTAAACAGCTGTTTTTATTCTGCCTTTAAGTGACACTGCTCTTGCATACTGAGGGACCATGGTAAACAGCTGTTTTTATTCTGCCTTTCAGTGACACTGCTCTTGCATACCTGGTAAACAGGTTTTTACCATGGTAAACCATGGTAAAGCTGTTTTTATTTCTGCCTTTCAGTGACACTGCTCTTGCATACTGAGGGACCATGGTAAACAGCTGTTTTTATTCTGCCTTTCAGTGACACTGCTCTTGCATACTAAAGGACCATGGTAAACAGCTGTTTTTATTCTGCCTTTCAGTGACACTTGCATACTGAGGGACCATGGTAAACAGCTGTTTTTATTCTGCCTTTCAGTGACACTGCTCTTGCATACCAAGGGACCATGGTAAACAGCTGTTTTTATTCTGCCTTTCAGTGACACTGCTCTTGCATACTGAGGGACCATGGTAAACAGCTGTTTTTATTCTGCCTTTCAGTGACACTGCTCTTGCATACTGAGGGACCATGGTAAACAGCTGTTTTTATTCTGCCTTTCAGTGACACTGCTCTTGCATACTGAGGGACCATGGTAAACAGCTGTTTTTATTCTGCCTTTCAGTGACTGCTCTTGCATACTGAGGACCATGGTAAACAGCTGTTTTTATTCTGCCTTTCAGTGACACTGCTCTTGCATACTGAGGGACCATGGTAAACAGACTGCTCTTGCATACTGAGGGACCATGGTAAACAACTGTTTTATTTTTTATTTGCCTTTACTGAGGGACCATGACACTGTTTTATTCTGCCTTTGCATACTGAGGGACCATGGTAAACAACTGTTTTTATTCTGCCTTTCAGTGACACTGCTCTTGCATACTGAGGGACCATGGTAAACAGCTGTTTTTATTCTGCCTTTCAGTGACACTGCTCTTGCATACTAAGGGACCATGGTAAACAGCTGTTTTTTTATTCTGCCTTTCAGTGACACTGCTCTTGCATACTGAGGGACCATGGTAAACAGCTGTTTTTATTCTGCCTTTCAGTGACACTGCTCTTGCATACTGAGGGACCATGGTAAACAACTGTTTTTATTCTGCCTTTCAGTGAGACTGCTCTTGCATACTGAGGGACCATGGTAAACAACTGTTTTTATTCTGCCTTTCAGTGACACTGCTCTTGCATACTGAGGGACCATGGTAAACAGCTGTTTTTATTCTGCCTTTCAGTGACACTGCTCTTGCATACTGAGGACCATGGTAAACAGCTGTTTTCATTCTGCCTTTCAGTGACACTGCTCTTGCATACTGAGGGACCATGGTAAACAGCTGTTTTTATTCTGCCTTTCAGTGACACTGCTCTTGCATACTGAGGGACCATGGTAAACAACTGTTTTTATTCTGCCTTTCAGTGAGACTGCTCTTGCATACTGAGGGACCATGGTAAACAGCTGTTTTCATTCTGCCTTTCAGTGACACTGCTCTTGCATACTAAGGGACCATGGTAAACAGCTGTTTTTATTCTGCCTTTCAGTGACACTGCTCTTGCATACTAAGGGACCATGGTAAACAGATGTTTTTATTCATGTCATCAAGTTAATTGCTGTGATTCCACACAGATGTGGGGCAATTAGCTATTGTTTGATCTTGAAGGCAATTTGTCATTTCCTGAGATAGTTTATGGGATGACTCACTAAAGGGGTGGATGCTTATCAAACCAATTTATTGCAATTGTTCATTTTTAATTTATGTTAAAACTATTTTTAATTAGTTTATCACTTTGAAAAGGTTAAGTACTGTATGTAGAGTTGTAGGAAAAACACACAGATTAATTACACTTTAATGACAGGCTATATGTCAAGTAAATCTGAAAAACTATTCATTTTCCATCAACTGTACCTCACATGGCACTAGATCAGCCAATAGAAAAATTCAATTGCAATGGCAGCATTTCAATCAGTGGAGGGCAAAGAATGTAAACCCTTGACCCTGAATCCATCAGCATTATGTCAAAATATTGAAAAACATTCTTTATAAGCTTTAAAAAAGTGGTTTGGGGGTTTTGTTTCTCTTTATGAGTAAATGATGTGACGGACAGGTGTATGTTCCAGAATATTTTGGAAGATTTGATTTTAGAAGAAGGATTACATTTAAACAATTTATTAAATAACTGAGCGAATGAATGTAGCAATTACAATAATACAGGAATGGTTAAACAATGAAATTACTACATTAACCCTCTGGAGTCAAGGGTATAACTGGCCGTTTTTGACTACTTTTGATTTTGCCTTTTATATCTCACCTTAAAATTGTTTACCTTGCCTTGTTTGGTATCATTTCTTTCAGCACAATCTCAGCTGTGTGAATTTCCAGTTAATTTTTCATTTTGACATATTGTATAAACACAGTGGACCTAAAATCACCCAAAAAACATCAAATCTGAGTAGGAAAAAAATTATTTTTTTTTACTGTTAAAACCACAAAATATGTTTAACGAACCATTTTGATGAATTAGAATGCAAATATAAATGGCCATTTTCAAAAACAAATGTACAAATTTACAAAACAACAAAGTTATATACAACAATTTACATAAAAATGTAGGAAATGCCTCAGGCGTTTTTTGTATAACTATTTACAAAACATCACATCACAATCAGATGCCACAAATTTTTTGTGCCACTGCTAGAAACAGTTTCTGTCCACCACAAGACGGAGGGGCACATCACAGGCCTGACACTTCCAGGGTGTGTCACATCTCCTGTTGTCCACCAGGAGGTAGCAAACAACAAATTTCCCCGCTTCCCCAGCAACCAAATGCCATGCGATGGCATTGAATTTTTGATTGGTTGATGTTGTGCATTTTTCCACCAATAGGAAAAATTTTTTTTTTTTTTTTTTTTTTTTTTTTCTTGCAAGCACTTATGACTTACTGAGAGAAGGCAGTAAACAGCCCGTTTTTTACTGTTTCTTCCTGCACCAAACTGCGTGACAAAAAAATAATCAGGAAAGTATGGGTGATTAATTTTTCATAAGAATTGTTTTACTTAGCCAATCAAGATAATTCAAAAACGGGTATATAGTTTTGAGTCTGCACTTTTTACACAAGTTTAAATGGACACTCTGAGGCTGCATCTTGCCGGACGTTGTCTTAAATCAGCTGTTTTTATTCTGCCTTTCAGAGACATCCGCATACTCTGTAGGGTTAAACATAGAAATACCATTCACTAGCCTGAACAGGCCGTCCTTGCGATGTTGAGGGACGATGGTGAAAATCCACTGGAATCTGGCGTCTTCAATGCGGTGATCCTGATCACAGTGTCCATGGTAAAGATGGTCCGGTTCACAACAATGTCCAAAAGGGATGATCCTGATAACCGCAAAGTCCAGATCCAAGAAGTATCTGTATAATCCAAAGTCCGTTTTTACCCAGCAAAGCCAGTCTAGCTTCCAGGTATAGCAGACCGGAAATGATCCATAGTCTAATTGTTTTAGCAAAGCCGGTCTAGCTTCCAGGTATAGCAGACGGAAAGGATGGTAAAAGCCTGATTGTCTGAAAGTTCCTTTTATATAGGCCTTGAACTCCTGCATATGATGTCATAAAAAGAAGAGTGTTTTTATGATGTCTTAAAGAAGAATCTTGAATGATGTCATAAAGAAGAATCTTGAAGGTGATGGAACTTTCTAGATGGCTTTCGAAGAATCTATGGTGTTCCTTGCATAAGTCATAATGTTTACAAGCACTCATGAATATTCATTACCCTTCACATAAACATATAGAAACTACTGGCTGAGCAAAATAATACAATCAGGTATTTTTAAACCTTCATAACGTCACACCTACCCTCCGTGGTAAAAAGTTGGAATGTATGACTGCTTTTCATGACACTGATGGTACTCCTTCAGCATGTTGATGTGGCACAGCTGCAAGGCCTTCCTACGATCAGGAGACCTGATGATGTGGTCCACTCGTTAACCTTACAGATGATCTCATACGGACCATGGTACCCTTGCAGAGGGCTTCCAGGAATGGGCAATAATGGGCAATCAGAATGTTGAGCAAGATCCTTACTGGGATCAGAAGATTGTCGAAGATCCTCCTTGGAATCTAGAAATGTCCCTGACAAATCCACACTGTCATCTTCAACATCAACATCCTGCAATTCGGCCATTTTCTTAGCCAGAGCTCTAGTCACTGCACAAGAAGGAAACACTCTAGGATTCTCTTCCACAAGAATGTCACTATTGGACAACAGGACTGGCTCACAAACCACTCTGGGCTCAGCAACCACCCTACCTCAGCCACTTCATTTCCCAACAACAAAGAAACACCTTTCACCGGTAACTCCGGTACAACCCCAACCACAACAGAACCTGACACCAAATCTGACTTCAGCACAACATGGTGTAAGGGAGTTTTCACAAAACCAAATTCAACACCTAGCAAAATAACAAATTCACCAGTGGCAGAACTCGAATCAAAAGGCAATGTACCTTCCAACAACAAAGATTGAGTTGCCCCAGCATCACGCAAAATCTTGTTCGGCACTGAATCGGTTTGATCAACAAGTGACACAGAACCCTCAGAAACAAAAGGAATGAATTCCCTTCTGATGGCAGACTTCTCAACATGATGTTCAGGAGCAACAGGTGTTTTTATTAGAACGAGGCTTCTTGGAGTGAAACAAGTGCATTAGGGTTAACATCAGGTTGCATACTGATTTTTCTTCAAGGCAAACAATCAGACATCACATGACCTAGTTTTTACAATACAAACAAACTGGACCGGACTTAGACTGACCCTTCTCCGACTTATTTTTTCCTGACCATCTTTACATTGGACTTAAAACGATTACCAGTGGAATCAGACCTTTCAGCTGGATTTTGTTTTTGGTCTACTATTGTCACCTTTTTGGAAAACAATGACTTGTGAGTGAGAAAATAATCATCAGTCAGAATGGCTGCCTCTTCAAATATGTCAACCTTGTGTCCATTCAGGTAAGTTTTGAGGTCATGGAACACATCTCTTGAATTCTTCAACAATGCAGGATTTTAGCGATCTCCAATAACTGGTCTTTCTTGAAAGTTTCCAAAATGTCAAGGGAGGGATTTTTGTCAAATTCAGCTGGCTCAGCCATTTTGCTACGTTCAGAGGCTCAATACACAAAAATGTCATTACCCCGGACGAGCCCCCAATTTATGTGACGGACAGGTGTATGTTCCAAGATATTCTGGAAGATTTGAATTTAGAAGAAGGATTAAATTTAAACAATTTATTAAATAACTGAGCGAATGAACGTAGCAATTACAATAATACAAGAATGGTTAAACAATGAAATTACGACTGTAAAGATAGAAATACTATTCACTAACCCAAACTGTCCATCCTTGCGATATTCCCACGACGATGGTGAAAATCCACTGAAATCGGATGTCTTCAATGCGGTGATCCTGATCACAGTGTCCTGAACGAGATGGTCCGGTTCACAACATTGTCCAAAAGGCGATGATCCTGATAACCGCAAAGTCTTTCTCCAAGAAGTATCTGTATAATCCAAAGCCCGACTGCACCCAGCAAAGCCAGTCTAGCTTCCAGGTATAGCAGACCGGAAATGACCCATAGTCTAATTGCACCCAGCAAAGCCGGTCTAGCTTCCAGGTATAGCAGACTGGAAAGGATCCAAAGTCCGATTGGCTGCAAGTTCCTTTTATATAGGCCTTGTACTCCTGTATGATGTCATCAAGAAGATTCTTGCATGATGTCATAAAGAAGAATCTTGAAGGTGATGGAACCTTCTAGATGGCTCCCGAAGAATCTATGGTGTTCCCAGGCTAGTCATAATGTTTACAAGCACTCATTGTAAACATGAATATTCATTACCCTTACAAAAGCATATAGAAACTACTGGCTGAGCAAAATAATACAATCAGGTATTATAAACCGTCATAACGTCACAATGAATCACGTAGAGTCACAAAGACTTGATCATTAAATGTGGAGAAGCATTAATTCATGATGCATCCAGCAAGTCATTCATCAGTTCGGCATTACTAAAGCAAATGATTTGTCCCCTTATTGTAAAGTGTGATTACAGAGGTTTTCTCCTGGAGTTCATAAACACCATGTTACAGCTGTAATGTAATGCTTTTTCACAGTTGTAGTACACATGGACCTTAACTGTGACTCTCCCCTTTCTTTTAAATTCACGACTGAGAGGTTAACAGGCCAACAGGAAATATGTGCTACGCTGATGCCAACAGGGGCTCAGCTTTAGATCAAGGGGATTTACCATCCTGTAAGTTATCAACTCAACCCCAATACACCTGACTCTACTCATCTGCAGCTGTGTGAGATCTCACACCTTTGATTGTGTTCTCCTCTCTTAGGATTGGCATGAAAACATACCGGATAACAGACCTCCTGGAACAGATGCCAGGCTTTAGTGAAGTCTATGGAGTGAAAGTAAAGAAAATTACTTGTTAACTCCAACTTCCTTATTGCCAAACATTTAAATGAAAGTCAAACCATCATGAATGTACCTAAAATTATCTGCAGAAATACATTTACTGTAACTGAGTGCTCAGTTTCTTTTCTTTGTGAGGATGAAAGAGAATTGTTTGAGTCTGCTTTGATGAACCTTGTGGTTTCATGTGTAAGACCTTACACCAGGTTACAGTCTCACTTGTGCACCAGCTGGCTGACTGCATGGCGTCACTTGTTTGTCTGGGATGCACTTCTTGGATTGCATCAGTGACAAATAATATATTGTTAGAACAGGGATAGGGGGGCACTCATCTACCCCTCCTTTTAGCCCTTCCTCTGTTTTACTGCATAGCTGTTTGTCACAAGTCAAACCCGCGCCTCAAATCTAACCCCCATTTATGCAAAACTTTTGGCACACCCACCCATCCTCAAATATAATCTTGTGGTGATAGGGTATTGTGCTATTGCTCCCTCACTGGATTTGTGATTGGCTAGAGGCCGCACTGCTTGCATACCACACAAATTTATACATTTACATGAACTAGAACAAAATTGAATAAAAACATAACCCTCCTGGATACAGGTGATCAGGATACAGTTGCCTACTGGCCTGTCTGACCTTAAGGAGTGTATGCTGAGCCTCTGCAGTTTCTCAGGTGAGTCACTTATTCTTTCTTTCAAGCTGATGAACCACTCTTTCATTTCTTAAGCTGTGCTTGAGTGAGAGCCTGTTGCAGACTGTAATACAGTAAACCCAAAGGGCAAACCTAGTCTTCTGGGAACACTGTCTCCAATCTCGGGAAGCAGCTGTGCAGTTTCTAAGAGTAAAGAGTGGTTGCTCAGAGGAAAGGTAGTTTTTCCAGCATGGAGGCCATCTTCCCAGAAAAAAATTATCCCTCACTGCCACAATACTACAAAATTCTGCAAGGCTCCCTTCACATGATTAATTTATTTATCAAAAGAGCGAGCTTGATTTTGTGCAAATTGGCCAGCATGAGAGTGTTGTCATCGGTATTTTTTGCAGTAAATGTGTTATGATGAGAAATACTTTGGAGAAAAGGATGATGTAAAATAATGCAGGAATCAGCATAAATATAAGAACATTATTTAGCCTTGCAGTCAGTTTAAGTGGTGAGGACCATTGCTCTGTTCAGTTAGGCTTGACCATTTAACTTATATTCACTCTTTTTTCTCAAGACATCAACCCTCAGACCTGCTTGGTAAATAAAATGAACAGCTCTGCCATCAACTCCATCCTACCAGTTCAACCACTCCTCTTCAGGATCCAGTCTCTTGAGCGTGGATGTAGGATGTGGATTATCATATTATGCGTATGTGATTGACTATATTGTCCTTGTTATCAACGTTTTTATGGGCTACCCTGCCAATATCATGGTAATTTGGCTGGTGGCAAGAAAGGAGATTGACTCTTCCACCTCTGATGTCTTCTTTGTAAACCTGGCCATTTTAGATGCCATCTACTCCCTGATTATGCCCCTGAACTACCTTAGCATCAGATTTTCTGTTCAGGGAATCTATATATATATATACATATATTTTGTGAACATGATTTTTGGGATGAAAGACACCTCCCCTCTCTTCCTCACCTGCATTTGCCTGGACCGCTATGTGGCCGTGGTCCACCCTATTGTGTTCACCAGTATCAAGGATATCAAGGTCAGAGTGGCCATTTCCATGCTTGTTTGGCTATTCATGATAGCCTATGGCTTCATGAGGGGGAAATATTACTCAGAAATCTTCATGACTGGAATGATCCTGACCATCAGCATAATCATGGTTTTCTGCAACATTTCTATCATGAGGAATCTGAGGAAGTCAGTCTTGGGCAAGGAGAAGATTAGCCCCATGAAAAAGAAAGCCCAAAGAACAGTGCAAAGCACTCTGGCCATCATAGTGTTTCATTACCTGCCTCTAGCTGCTACCACGCCCCTCTTCTATCTCATTGAGTACAAAACCATCTGTGTCATTCAATTTATGGCCTTCTCAATCTTGGAACTCAGTTGCAGCATTGAACCCCTACTCTGCATCTCCAAGGTTAAGCAGATACCATGCCTTAATAACTTGCCCTGCATCTGCTGCTGAAGCCCTTCCCCTGAGCCACATTATGTAAGCACATGATATGTATGCTTGTGATTGTCTGTTAAATTGCATATTCGTTCTACCTAAGGTTGAGAAAATGAGTTCACTGAACAAAGACAGAACTTGAAGTCAGTTATAGGCAAGTACAGTTGTATTTTAGCTCTGATATGAGTGTAATACACAGAGAGAAAACAATTCACATAACTGTAAACGAAGGTATTGATGAAAAAACATAAATAGTTTGAATCAACCAAATGCCTTCAACATTTTATGGATATGCATGAACTATCAATTCAAGGTAAAGTGACTAATTTTTTCTCTAATTTAAATATTTAATCTCATCATGCCAGCATGGGATCTAGTTTTCCTTAAGGAAGAGCCTGCAGTGACTACAGACCTTTCTGGAGGCACACCCTATATGCAAATACAAAATGATTGTATTGGCTATTCCTGTACTTAATGCCAACAATAAGCCAGCAAATATACCATTCAAAGTATTTTAGTCCGAAAAATGATAAAACGCATTCAACATGGAACAACGTGTAATGTAACCAGTATAAAAATCAACTTCAGAAAGACACCAAAAGAATACAAATTAAATGTTGAATTCTTGATCAATGCGTCTCGAACATGTCCAAGGTCAACCAAGAGGAAAAGTGTCCATTGCCTGTAATATTACCTCGACTGAATCTCTGATTTCAGGGGGATGCTGCACTTCATTATGAGTTTAGCTGTAAGTCACAGCTCTAGGGTACAAAAGGAAGCACTGGGGTTAGTCATCAGAAACAAGGGCAGCTTTATTTAACTCATGATATACTGCTTTTTTGGGCACTGACTCAGTTCTTCTGCAATTTTTTTGAGTTGTAATTTCCTGGTTATCAGCAACTATCAAACATAAGTGTTTTACACATTGCCATATTAAATTGTCGTCTCTGAGAATAACACAAAAGCAGTTTGGGCTCCAGGAATTTTAGACTGTTGTTTAATACACTAATCATGCTTTTAAGACTTATCTTGCAAAGCTCTACCTGTCTTTCTCCAGTTAAACACACCCCTACTGCTACAGGGGCGTAGGAAGCAAATTGATATTGGTCCGGCAGACGGCACTGGGGGGATGGTGTGGAAGGGGAGTGTCCCCCCTTCCATCTTTAGAACATTTTTTGAAACTGGGGATTGATTTGGTTAGCTGTGGTAGCATCAAGACTCATCTTTAGCCCAAACAGTTTCAACTTTTGGGTGGTGTTTCTAGTCACCACACAAGATTAGTTTAGTCTGTGGTCTATAGTATGCACTTTCCAGGATTAGCAGTTTGAAGTATTTCATCCATGAACTTGATATAAACCTTTGAGACAGTGTTCAAGCAATGAATTGGAGGCTTATAGAATACCTTATAAATTGAGATATATAAAAGAAGGTGACGTCCAGAGCAATGGTGTCAGGGTTATCCACCCATAGAAACTGACTGTCAGATTCCTTATGTTCTTTTTGTCCCTTGCTTTTCTACATTTACTGATTTATCTGATTTACCTAATTTATTTCATCCCATATAATGCAATTAGGCCACCCATCTAAGAAAAAAATAATAAAACACTGACACAAGATAACCAAGAACGGGTAAATCCCGTCATAGGCTAATTCAGATATCATATTTGGACATGCGATTTGCACGCAGGTAACTAACCCCTCACTCTAGAAATACGAAGTAAAAACACAAGCAGGACATATGCTGCATTAATATTGTGCGGATTGAAATCTTACCGGGGATGTAGGGGCACAACCAGGGCGTGCAACTGATGATAACTGTGTGAATTTGGAAGGTGGATACCCACAAACACAGTTCAGAATGAACTGTTTAAAACGTGTTAGCAACAATTAGTTTTTAACCTAGTTAATATAAAGAGAGAGGATTTTGTGAGCTTTCTTAGACGTACTTAGAATACACTGCTTCCGCACACAAGCCCCATCTCACTCAATTGTATTGTTTGAGCGAGGAACCTTCGGTATTTCATTGGCAGCATTTTGACCCAACATGGTCCCGACGATAGCTTTGGATGCTGGCAGGATAAGAGATTTGGCAATTGTGTGAGACGTCTTTGATTTTGCTACTAGTTCTGCGACCAGATAGCTAGCTTCTAATGCTTTTTCTGACACTAGCGACTTTCACCATGAAACTAGCTTGTTTGTTCGTCTGGCTTCTCAACCGCATTAAATATTCACGGTTTTTTTTTTTTTTGCGAGAGAAGGGTGTTTGGTTGAAAGGTGTCTTTTTAATTTATTTGGCACCATAGATTCGTTCGCCAGCTTTTCGCCGCAAGCAAGACACAGTGGTATTGGGGTAGCGGGATCTCCGGTGAATGTAAACCCAAAAGTCAGATATTCCTCACTGTTAAGTCTGCTCACCGCTTTCATTTTCTTTTTTTGGCCAACGCAGCAAGAGTGAGGTGGTTCAGGGTCTTAGTCGGACGGCCTTTTCGAGGTTTTGGTCAGGAATTTATCAATTTTCGTTGTTTCGTTTCAACTAGCCTACACTGCTGTTTTAGCTGAGTTTTACCGGGGAATGTTTAATTTTTCGCGTTTGACGATGTGTGATTGGCCAATCACGAGAAGGAATTGCACAGTAGAATTCACTCTGTGCACAAGCTGGCGCCGATCTACTTCTGGGTTGAGTGTGTGGGGCGGACAACTTCCGGTTTGAGAACTTCCGCACCGGCAAAAAGCAACCAGCGACACGGAGAACGAGCTAGCTAGCATTTAAAAATGAGTGGATCGAGAATTAAGGAAAGGAGACTGACCTACCAGCGAGTGACAAAATCATCTTTACATTGTTGTGTGCCGCTTTGTAGTAATTCCTCACGTTATAACTCGACGATAAGTTTTCATGCATTTCCTGTTGATGCTGCGGTACAGGCTCAGTGGCTAATCAAGATCCGTGGGATAGCTTCACCCCACGAAAAAAAAACTCGTGTGTGTAGCCGTCATTTTCCACCAGAGGACTTCAGGGTGACAACTGGGGACCTGAAAACTACAAAAGGAGCTACTCGGTTCTATTCTCCTGGAATGAGAATCGGTACCCACGCCAAGGCAGAGTGTGTGGGACCGCCGACCGAGGGCAGAGAGCCCTACCCCGGATTTCACTGCAGACTCAGACTCCGAGTCCGACATGGAAACAGCGAATGACTATGACTACTGTGTGACTCCAGCGACCGCGGTGATGGCAGATGAGATGGCAAACGAGAACGAAGCACTGCGTCAGAAAATCAAGGAGCTCCAACACCAGCTGGAAGTGCTGAAGCTGCGGACCCGTTTCGGGATACAGCGCTTTGCAGGGTCGGACGAGGACATTCGGTTCTACACCAGGTTGGTTAACAGACCTGCTATGTGTCTACCATGTAAGAGATTTTTTTCATTTCTATTTTGAAATTGTGTTGTCTAACGTGCACATTATTACGCCTTTAGGTTTGCCTCATACAGACATTTCCAGGCATTTTGGAGACTGGTGGAGCCTGCAGTAAACACCAAGATGGTGCGCATCACCAACGCCAAGGCTGCCTCAGCCAGCAGCTCTGAGCTGTCTCACCCAACAACGGTATGGAGCATACATGTGGTGTGGCATGCATGTATGTGTACAATAATTATAAAGTGTAACCAGTGGTGGAAGAAGTACTCATGTATTCTATTTTGATAAAAGACTTTAGAAAGACTTCTCTCTGCAGATAACACATTTCATAATATATACTAATTGATTCATGAAAATATTTTCACTTTACTGTTGTTCCTGGTAAAGGTGGAGCTCATTTTAATCGGAGCTCGACCAATATACCAGTTTGTCTATTTTATGGGCCTATGGTAGCCTATCACAGAAATATGGGCATTGGCTGATATGAAAACTTTTTGGTTTTAAAAAGCACAAAGCAGCAAAAAGCTATTACAATTCTACTTAAGTGTTCTGTTCAAATACCCTGCCTCTGCATATCTTCTTCACAAGTGTCTGATACCCACATTTGAGGGATCATTGCAATAAAAAAAGGATGTATATTGGCAGATTTATTGCTCCTTTAATATTTTCCTGCCTAATGCTGGTATCAGCATCAACCTCAAAAATTGTCAACTGGCCATGCTCAAATTTGAACTGGATGAGGAATCAAAATTGACGAGCATCAATTTTTGCTAATATAAATATAAGTTGTTGGTGGACAATTCAGTTGATTTTGCATCCTGTTCTGTTGACCATATATAATTATTCATTGGATAATTGTAATAATGATGTGATGCTGGAATGCAACAACAAACTGTAGTGATGTAAAAAAAAAAAAAAATTGACTTCCAAAAATGAGGTATTAAATAGCATGAAATGTAAATACTCAGGTTACAGTACTTGGGAGTATACTTGAGTACAGTACTTCAATAAATGTGGTTCATCACATTCCACCACCGGATATAACAGCATTTTGACCTAACCTAGCGCATGTATTTTTTCACAGAAACTTCCACCCATAGATGAGCTGCTGCTGTTCCTCATGCACCTGTCAGTGGGCCTGCCTCTCAGGGCTCTAGCAGAACGTTTTAACATTCACCGCAGCACAGCCAGCAGGATTATTGCTACCTGGACACATTTCCTTTACATCCTGCTTGGGAGCAAACGTCTGTGGATTCCACCTGAAGCAGTGAGAGCTCACCTTCCACCAGAGTTTTCAGCTTACCCAGACACACAAGTGGTTCTCGACTGCACAGAAATATTCTGCCAGACGCCATCCTCCCTCCTGTTGCAGAGTGAAGTATTTTCCACTTACAAGTCGCATGCTACATTTAAAGCCATGATTGGCATGGCACCCCATGGTGCCATTACATTTGTGTCTGGCCTGTATGCAGGGTCCATAAGTGACCACGAGATCTTCCGACTGTCTGGCATCGCAAACCTGCTCACACCAGATATGGCAATTATGGTTGACAAAGGCTTCCTTGTGGATAATCTTGCTCCATGCAAGGTCTACCGGCCTGCCTTTTTGTCCAGGAACACCTAAATGAGTCGGGAGGATGTCAGGGAGACTCAATCTATTGCACGTCTCAGGGTCCATGTGGAAAGGTGCATCAGGAGAGTGAAAGAGAACAAACTTTTTGACAGAGACATACCTCTCTCTGTGTGTGGAAGCATTGATGAGCTGTTCAATGTGGCTTGCTACCTGGTCAACTACCAGAATGGACCACTGGTGAAGGCATGGGCACCTCGGCAATGAAAGCAGTTCTGGACACATGTATCAAAAACATAACACTTTTTGTGTATTATGTGTTTGTAAATAATTAATGTTGTATAGTTTTGAGTTTAGCCATCACCTCATAAAACCCCTCCTCCACCACTGTTGAAGATATGAGTAGTTGTCACTGGGGTTGTCAGCATTAATTGCGATTAATCAAATCTTTTAATTAATTTAATTAATCAAATTTTTTTAAGACATTGTGTGCCATCTTGTCCCTTCAACACAGACGTACTTATGGTCAAGCTGGTACAGCAGCTTCTCGCTTCCTACCTAGGAGTAAAAAGAAGGAGAGGACATGAAAAATGGCTGCGATGAAACTATGGGGTATCGAACATGAGCGGTAAAATCTGGTCTGCTCTTGCAGAAAAAATCTGTAGATGGCGCTATCTAGCAGCACGGGGTGATTGTTTCGTTTCACTGAAGCGCACACTAAGAGCACCTGAACGAACCTTACGGCTTTTTTTCTAGTACCGTCTGCTGGAACCCTCCAACACTGCAGCTCCAATTACAATGCGCATGTGTGATACCCCATAGTCTCATCGCAGCCATTTGCCGTGTCCTGTCCTTCTTTTTAGTCCTAGCTTCCTACTGCCGCTGTCAGAGGAAGAACAACATGCTTCAGAATGGCTTGACCTCTGTTAGCTTTGGATATATGAACCTGGAGGAGGAACATTCTGCCTGATGGATTGTTAAGCCGTGATTCAGAGGCATAATGTTCTATATCTGATTGATTGCAAGTAACAATTACCTATCAACACTGAACAGTCTGATTCCGCAAAGTCAGCATGTAAGCAAATGTATGAAAAAAACATGGTGAGTGGTATCAAGTTGAAAATGTAAATATTCATGTTCAGTTCCTCATTATACTTGAGTACAGTACTTCAATTAATTACACTTTGTTATACTGTATCACTGATTCTATTTGTCATTTTTACTAAAAAATGTATATTGGCTACTGGTCTCCTTGATTTCTAACTATCTGTATCAGCCATGAAAAAAACACATCATTTGACACCTAATGTCATTAAACACTGAAGAAACGCATGCTGTTGTGGTCATGACCTCAAACTGAAACACAGGACAGAGCCAGACAGTCTAGAATGGAGAACCAAACAATGTAAGTGTTTGCTAACTACATCTGAGCCTTCCTCAGCCTCAGGGTTGAAGTTAAAGTACAGTACAGGACTTTCTGAAATACAGAAATGTGCAATTATAGGTTCTTATTATCGGCCATGAGAGGCAGGAAGTTAAAATTTGTCAGTATTGGCTGAAAACAATCCACAGCATGTGTCCCTAATCAGATATAGTAATAAAACAATGACGAAGAACATCATACAGCAGAACAAGTGTTTTTAATTTTAGTGCTTAAAGTTTGCTGGTAACTTACATTTACAACTATTTACATGTGTTAAAGTAAAACATGGAAGTCACTAAAAAAAAAAAACCCCCACAAACGAGGGGGAATCTACCAGGAAATTGTAGAACTATCTTCACACTGCCAAATAATAATAAAAATAAAAATAATCTCCTTTCTCCCTGATGGTGTTGGCCACCTCACCGTCTCTGTAAATACGTTGTATGAGGATGTCCTCCTCAGCAAAAACAACGAAATCACACCACTCCATCCCTGTAAGAAGGAGCTGGCCTTGCACCTGCCAGTAGTAGCTGTGAGTGTGCTTTAATTTCAGTGAGCCACTCTGCATTTTTAGGTAGCTACAGTCCACATAGCTCTTTGCATTGGGGCATTTCACTTCCAGCAGTCCGAAGGGTGGGCTCGCAGTTGGGTCAAACACCAGACCATCAGGAGATGTGCCTAACCAAAAGGCGTCGGCATGGATAACAAAACCACAAGGCCAGTAATTTGTGTTTTTCACGCTGCAGTACTCCTGGATGGCAGCTGGTTCCAGTGCCAATCCCTCTTCATTGCAGCTGTTTGATCCACTCCCTTGTAAATTCTTTGTGCCAGGTTTTCAGCTGAACTCTGGCCTCTGACATGGCATATTTCCCTGAATCTGGAAGACGTAATTCTTGGCCTCCGGACATGGTGCCACTCCATGGTGTTGCTCTGCTCTCGGGTGGCAGCCTCTATCTTCCTCGCCATGTCTAGTGTAGTGTGAAGGGACTGTAGATGGAGGTGCTGTTGGTGACGGCAGACAAACTGGCAGCTGGTAGGCTCCAGCCTGTAGCCATCAACGGGTAACTGTGGAGGTGGGGGGGCATCTGGGTGGCGAAGTACAACACGGCTCACTGGCACTGGATGCTGGTAGGAGATGGGACTGCCTTCCTGGACTTTTCCAAATGCTGAGTCAACCAGGGGGACGTCAGCACTTATTGCCAAAGTGGTGATGAGTGGAGCAATGTCTGCTGGGAAGTCCTTGTACACCTCGTCCACTTTGAGCGCATCTTTATCAGGCAGTTCCCCTCTTACTTCTTTGTAACGCTTACTCCTGTGAAGAATTTAATTTCACAATCAGACCTTTAAAAATCATGTCATACTCAAACACCTCAGAGTTACATGATGGGGTATACAATTACATAGAAAATGATTTAAGTGTCTGCACATGGAGACTAAAATCTTTAGGTGCAGAATAAAAAAAAAGTCACTGTAGGGTACCAAACAATGTTCTGCACCGTTAGGCCCCAGATAAATATTTTAATCACCTTTATCAAACTTTTCATTGAAAGGCTGCTAATTATCAGGTGACAGTGATGGAGCCGATTACTGCCTCTGCAAGAAATAAATACTGTACCTATAATTTTCTATTAAAATCAACCTTTAACAGGAATGTCATTAAATATAATTAAAATATTTGTTTAGACTCTGCAGACTATTGTCCTTGATACAAATTCAAAAGGACGATATTATCTTACACCATCAGCAACTGTGAACTGCTTTGGCTTTGCAGATATGAAGACCATGTCGCTGACTCTGCCTGGTTTAACACCCTATTAGTAACAAACAAAAAATATTATACAATTTTCTGAAATAGTAGTTAATGCTTCACCATTCCCTTGGCACAAAGGAAATCCTCAGATGATATTTTGGTTGTGTACACATACTCACCATGGTTCTCGGCTTGTGCCAGCGCTGCTCAGTCTCAGTGCAGCTCAGGACAGGGGGCACAGCACTCAGGTTCAGTGTAGAGAAGTGTGCAGTCTGGAACAGCAGTGCAACATTGTGGTTGCAGAGTGCTGTTCCAGCCACACACGAACACTCCGCCACTGAAATTTGGACCGGTGAGCAGTCCTCAAAGACAATCTAAAAATTAAAATATTAGTTATTTAACATTTAGAACACATGTTCATGTTTCCTTAATCTTCAATTACATATCATGGTCATGTTATAATTAAAGTAGGATTACGAATGTAGAACTTGGAACACAGAAAATGAGAAAACTGAGAACAGGGAGATCGTAAGTACAGGAATAAGCCACACAATGTCTGGTTATCAGTTGGATCATGGAATAAAAAATCTAGATAAATCAGATAAACCCTTGTAGTCTTCATCCTGTCTCAATTGACTCACTTTCCAACAATGTTTGGCAGGGAACGTTGAACAATTGAACACTGAACATCATAACATTTGCGGAGGGTCCAAAATTAGCACTTACCTACCACTTGCTAATGAATTAAACATATAATTGGACCCTCCACACGGAACAGAACAGCAGCCATCGCAACCAGTTTCTGGGGTTTCCATGAAAGCTAGGTTTAGGTCATTTATTTACCATTTTACAACACATTACTGCAAAATGAAAAGAAAGATGTAATTTACCCATCCGTGCTACGCACACAACTGTTAGCGGTCACTGAATATTAGGGTTGTTAGCCATATTGCTGCTGGGCAACCTGATGCACAACGTATAGATCTACAGCCTTAGTTACCTACCCTAGCCACATCGAAACCCCAAAATGTGAACCTGATCGAGGCTTTGAACCACTGAACATGTCCTTTTTTTTCTATTTTCCTCCCTACTCTGAGATCGTGAGGCTTTTCACTTTTTTTCATGGACCTGTAACAGGTAGCCCTGACACCCACTCTCCCCGAAGGGTCTTTGTTTGAAACTGTGGGAAATTGGACATAATTTATGGTATGTAAAACGTCACACACAATCTTACATCCTTAAAATATGTCACACTGTATCAAATAACGTTTAAAAAGTTTAATAAAGTCTATCAAGTTGTCAAAGTTGGCGTTAGCCGGTAACGTTAGCTAGAGCTAGCCTGCTGGCTAGCTAATGTATTTAAAAATAACTTACCTTCATAGTTATCGATGTAGCTTGAAATATACATCTTAAATCCCTTTTCCCTCTTACTCCTCGGCACTGAGCTCCCGGCCTGTACCAGCCTGTGAACATCACTTATTGTGATTTTCGGCAGGTCTTGTAGACATCGGGTGCAAAACAAAGCCATTGTTGATACCGTCTCACGAACCGGAAATGGTTGCGCCCACAGTCCGTAAACCGGAACTAGAAAAACGTCATCCCGTGCAACTAGCGAATACATGATGCGGAAATATCGAGAAGGAATTTTAAATTGGCATTTTAATAAACTGAATTGATAATGACATGAATTGTTATTTTTATATCCTGTAAGTTCAGCAGTTTTATATTATTAGGATATCAGGAAAAAAAACAGTAAGTGGGTTTTCTCGCGGCACACCTAGGACGCTCTGACGGCACACAGTTTGGGAAACACTGGTGGAATGTTGGACATTACCCAGAAATATCTGCTGTCTCAATGAGGATATCAACAACAGAATAAAATTATCATTGTTTTATTTAGCATTTTCCAAAAAGAAATCTAAATTATTTCATGTTATAACGAATTATGTTCAATTAAAATGATGAATAATGTACCATGATGACATTGACTTGCCAGTCCCATGACTGAGAAATGAATGCAATTGCAGTGGTATGAATATCCAGTAGCTGGCATTAGTATGCGACGCTAGTAATTGCAGACTTCGATTGGTATGACCGTTTATATTTGGAAAGACTTGCAAGTTGTTGCCCGAGCGTCGACTATATCGCGGAGGACTTTTACCACTGGGGCATTGCATTCGCTACCCGCCATACTGTTATGCCGCTGCTTTGAATTTAATCTGCGTGCGAAAAAATTGCCTCGCGTCCAGTGTGAAAGGGACTTAAAGGGAGAGGAGGAGGAGGGGCATATTCGGGAAAATATTGGTCCGGCGACCGCCGGGTCTGCCGGGCCGGTTCCTACACCCATGTGCTAACAGTATTTATATTAATAGGAATGACACTGGTTTGTGCAGTAATTAGGTTTTGAGTCTTCAAATGTAAAGCTTTTTTTTTCATTCGCACTTCAATATTTTTTTTCCACCCCCAATATCTGCAATTAAAAGCCAAGAGGGGACTTCATACAGGATTGTAGTACACTGATGTAAATTAGCATGTTTCACAGTCCAAATTCAACTGTATCATTGCTGGTACTCTATCTCTACAGTCAGGCACACAATGGCTGTTTAAATTATGTAAATATCAGTCCAAATCTATAGGCCATGAATTATTTGAATTACTTGGTTAATCCCAGTTATGGGTGTTTGATCAGAGCTATATGGCTGTTTTCCCCTTCCTGCTGTTTAATGTAAAAACATTGTATCTCCTGAAAAATCATAAATGGCACTGTCATCTACACAGCGTTACAACTAAAAACTGAATGTACTGATTGGCTGCAAAATTTAATTCCTTTCACTTTAATTAACGGTTGACAGGCTTCCCACCAGCTGACGGAAATTTTGCAGGAAAAGAATTTTATTAATAGGGCACCTTAAATTGAAGTTAAGTCCATACACTCCACATTTTTTTTTAATAAAAACAATTTTGAATATGCATACTGTATGGATGCAGTGCATTGTTACTGATTGAAAATACACAGGTTAGCTTAAGTTCATAAGCACTGAGTTAATGTTCTGGTTTGGCAGAACCAATCTTGAATATGCATCACGTATGCATGCAGTGTATTGATACTGATTATTCATATACTCAGCTTAGCTAAAGTTTATAAGCATGTTGTAAATGTTCTGGTCTTCAAAATAGATATTAAACATTTCAAAACATGTAAAAGGCCTTGTGTCCTGGCATTTTTCGCATTTGTGACTGCTTTTCATTTCCCAGACCTGGTCCTGGAAGATCCTGTGATTACATTGTCAGAAATATAGCTGCAAGCAGCACTGAAGGGGCTGAGCACCACAGGGCCACTGGGTAGATGACTAATGGTGCTTTTCCACTGCATGGTACCGGATCTACTTCACTCTCCTCTACTCAACGTTGGTACCATGTGCTCATTTTCCATACAGCATATTACCTGCTCAGTTGTAGGCGGCATCAACAGTGGAAAGTGCCTTCTTATCATCTTCCATGCAGCCCAAAACACAACATAACCTGACGTGTCAGAAACACAGTAGCAATGGAGTCAGGGGCGGACGGGGGCAAAAAAGTGGCCCGGGAATTCGTACCTGACCGGCCCACTCTCCAGGGGGCAGGGATGGAGAGGTAGTGACCGGCCGAAAAATTTCAGGTTATGTGACAAAAAAGTATGCATTTTGACATCATATTGGACCATATATCCCATAAAACATAGATATTATTAGTTTTTGAGTTTTTATAACACCAACTAGCCTACAACAAAATAACTGTTGTGTATATCTAACATACAAATCCAGTGGCTATATGCATTTGTGATTTTACCATCTACAGATCACCATGTCTCCCCTCCCCCCAAGTCCCTAGACCAGGTTTAGTAAAAGATACCACCCTTAACAACTTGTAAAAAATTAGTATAATATGGTAATGGTCTTTTTTTTCAAAATATTTCTTAAAGATGAGGCTTTAATGCTTCCAAAACACTCCAAGAGTTGTGAAAGTAGAATGTGCTGTCTGGTGAAGAACCAACATACACATAATCCGGGTCACGATTAAGTTGAACTTGCGTACATGTGAGAGAATTTACTATTCTGGAGGCAGGGGTTTGGTGGGTAATGTCCAAAAAGAAACAATCCTATTTATATTGAAGATCCTATTTATCCGAAAGATGTCCTGAAAGAAATTCAACCCATTAATGACCATAGTGGAAATTTTGAATTTCCTTTACAGCACTGAAAGCACCAGCTGAGCATAGCACAAATCAGTTGGAATTTTTCAAATCGGTCAAAGTATGTGGCTACAGCACCCATTTTCCTTAAAGTAATATTTTTAGTAGTTGGTCAAATATGATAGCGTTTTTTTTTCAATTTTCATTAAAACAGTTCTAGATGAAAAGGTTAGGAATGTCGGATCATCACAAAACTTTACACACACTTTGCATCCACTCCTATGGTGCATTCTCTGAAGAAACAAATACCATATGTTACTTCCTCTTGGCTCAGTATTACATCTTCTCAGCCCTGACACACATTTTCCATTGTATTCCTATGGGAGTTTCAATAGGAGTAAAAATGCGTTATCAAAAGGGAGTTAAACTCTTTATCTGTCTTCCCCTCCTTTCACTATCACCCAACCCCCCCCACACACACACACACACACGCACACACACAGACTCTTCAGAGAGTATTAAAGAATCAATCAATTCTACTTTATTAACACCTGAAGACTAATTACAAAATTTAAGTTGTATGCAACAGCATCTTAAAATTACTAATGTAAAATGTAGTTTATACATGTACAGTGCCGTGAAAAAGTATTTGCCCCCTTCCTGATTTCTTCTATCTTTGCATAATTGTCACACTTAAATGTTTCACATCATCAAACAAATTTCAATATTAGACAAAGATAACCCGAGTAAACACAAAATGCAGTTTTAAAATGATGATTTCATTTTTAAGGGAAAAAGCTATCCAAACCTACCTGGCCCTATGTGAAAAAGTAATTTCCCCCGCTTGTTAAATTGAAGACCTGGGTGCAAGAAGTACCTAAGTCACAAAATAATACTTTTGAGATTTTGGGGGTCAAAGTTTTCAAAACACATTGCAGATCATGACAATGGACAATGGAAACGCACCAATACACAAGACTTGAGCGCTTCTTTGCAGAAATCTTTGGTATCAGATGATGCTCTGGCCATTGTGGCTTTTAATACTGGTGTCAGCTCATTTTTTGCAAAATGTGACTTAAGTACTTCTTGCACACAGGTCTTCAATTATGAAGTGACTGTGATTAACCACATTTTTTAAATTCAATTTCACTCGCCACACCCAGGCCTGATTATTGCCAGACCTGTTAAATCCAGAAACCACTTAAATAGCACCTGTCTGATAAAGTGAAGTAGGCTGAAAGATCTCAAAAAGCAATACATCATGCCGCAAACTGAAGAAATTCAAGAACGGGTCTGAAACAAAGTATTGCCATCTATCAGTCTGGAAAGGGTTACAAAGCCATTTCTAAGGCCTTGGTACTCCAGCGAATCATGGTGAGAGCCATTATCCACAATGGAGAAAACTTAGAACAGTGCTGAACCTGCCCAGGAGTGGCTGGCCTACCAAAATTACTCTAAGAGCGCATCGACGACCCAGGAGGTCACAAAAGAACCAAGAACAACATCTAAAGAACTGCAGGCGTTACTTACCTCAGTTAAAGTCAGTGTTCATGATTCAACAATAAGATAGACACTGGGCAAAAATGGCATCCATGGGAGAGTTCCAAGGTGAAAACCACTGCTGACCAAAAAGAACACAACGGCTCGTCTCACATTCACCAAAATACATCTTGATGATCCCCAAGACTTTTGGGAAAATATTCGGTGGACTGACGAGACAAAAGTTGAACTTTTTGGGAGGAGTGCGTCCCATTAGATCTGGGTAAAACTAACACAGCATTTCATAAAAAAAACATCATACCAAAAGTCAAACGTGGTGGTATTGTGATGGTTTAGGGCTGCTTTGCTGCTTCAGGACCTGGACGACTTGCCGCAATTGATGGAACTATGAAGTCTGCTCTCTACTGGAAAAACCTGAAGGAGAATGTCCAACCATCAGTTTGTGACCTCAAGTTCAAACGCATTTGGGTTATGCAGCAGGACAATGATTGGAAACACACCAGCAAGTCCACCTCTGAATGGCTTAAAAAAAAAAAAAAAAAAAAAAATGAAGGTTTTGGAGTGGCCTAGTTGAAGTCCGGACTTAAATTTGGTTGAGATACTATGGCATGACCTTAAACAGGCCACTTATGCTCAAAAACCCTCCAATGTGGCTGAATAAAAACCATTCTGCAAAGAAAAGTGGGCAAAAATTCTTCCACAGGGATGTGAAAGACTCATTACCAGTTATTGCAAATGTTTGATTGCAGTTGTTGTTGCCGAGGGTGGCACAACCAGTTATTAGGTTTAGGGGGCAATTACTTTTTCACACTGGGCCAGGTAGGTTTGGATAGCTTTTTCCCCTTAATAAGTGAAATCATCATTTAAAAACTGCATTTTGTATTTACTCTGGTTATCTTTCTAAAATTTGTTTGATGATCTGAGACATTTAAGTGTGACAAATATGCAAAAAAAAAAGAAATCAGGAAGGGGGCAAATATTTTTTCACGGCACTGTATGTATAACAGCATCTCAAAATAGGCCTACATATTCAAGTTTTCAAAAGTTTTAAATTATGGCAGTATTTAACAGCAATGCATTGAAATTGTAATTATATGCAATATTTAAATGAACAATTCATATTAGTAGTTTTAGTAATGAAAAACGTGGCAGTATTCTACTTTGAGACACTTTCAACTGGCCTTCCTTTCCTTTAGTAATATTAGTAATGTTAGTTGTTACATTTATCACCAAAACAGTACAATGTTATGCTTTGTAGCACCTTCTCTCTCTCACTCTCTGTGTATGTGTGTTAGAAAGATACAGAGAGAAAGAGAAAGAGCTGTTTGTGTATGTGTGCGAGTGCGAAAGAGAGAGAGTGTGATGGCTGGTGTTTCGAGATGCCAAATGCAGTGGCCGGAACAAAAGGAAGCACAGGAATGCAAGAGAGACAAACACAGACAAAATAGGAGAGAGAGACTTGCGCTTCCCAAAGGACATAAATCCAGTCCGAGAGAAACAAGGAAGCAGAGCGAGCTAGACAGTACGAAACAAAGGAAAAATCTCGGGAACCAAGATAAAAAGACAAAGCACCAGACAGAGCACAGACAGAGGAAAGGAAAGAGAAAGATTCCCTTACTGACTAACACTTTCCTTTTTTGCAACTAATTCCTCAACACATCTCTAGCTAGAGATCTTGCAAGCTACAGTGCAATGGCAACACTGACACTCTAGCAAAGGCAGCGAGGCGGAACTTGGGTTTAAATCGAGTCCGGGTGCCGCCCACAATTGATGCCAGCTGGCCAAAGAATCAGATTGTGGGCAAAACGATATCGTCCCGGACGAGAGTAACAAAGAAAGCTTGCAAGTCTCCAAAAACCATGACAGGACCCCCCCTCAAAGGGACAGCTCCAGAAGTCCCAAGGGAACCCCATGTGCGGAACTCAGAAATAAGCGTGGGATCCAGAATATCTCGCAAAGGGACCCAGCAGCGCTCTTCAGGGCCATATCCCTCCCAGTCAACAAGGAACTGGACCCCACGACCAACACGCCTCTCAGCAAGAATGCGGTGCACGGTGTAAACCGGCCCCCCCTCAACCATTCGCGGTGGCGGCGGGGGTGTGTCGGTAGGTGCTAGGACGCTAGTGCTAACTGGCTTAATCCGAGAGACACGGAATGACGGATGGATGCGTAAAGATCTAGGGAGCTTTAACTGGACAGTGACCGGATTGATCTTCCGCACTATCTTGAACGAGCCAATATAGCGGGGGGCCAGTTTTCGGGATTCTACCTTCAAGGGGAGGTCCCGGGTAAACCGCCAAACTCTCTGACCTACCCGATAATATGGGGCCAAACGATGCCTTCTATCAGCGGCGGATTTCTGTTTGAGCCCCGAGCGCAACAGAGAAGAACGGACCCTGGTCCAAACCGACCGACAGTGACGAATGAAATGGTTGACCGAGGGAACCTCGGAATCATCCTCAGTCTCAGGAAACAGTGGGGGTCGGTAACCCACCTGAGCTTCAAACGGGGAAAGACCCGTGGAGGAATTACTCAGTGAGTTATGGGAATACTTGGCCCATGCTAAAAATCGACTCCATGAGGATGGATTATCCACCGCAAAACATCGAAGAGCGTTTTCCAAAGACTGATTAGTATGCTCAGTCTGCCCGTTGGTCTCTGGGTGGAGCCCAGAGGAGAGACTCACAGTGGCCCACAACTGTTTTCAGAACGCCCGCCAGAATCTGGCCGTAAATGAGGGCCTCGGTCAGAGACAACATCTTGCAGAATCCCATGCAGCCGGAACACATCATTAACCACAAGAAGGGCCGTCTCCCGCGCTGAAGGCAGCTTGGGTAGTGCGACAAAATGAGCGGCCTTAGAAAAACGGTCAACCACGACCAGGATGACCGTGTTTCCTTCAGACACAGGCAGCCCAGTAATAAAATCCAGCGCAATATGCGTCCAAGGGCACCTGGGAATGGGCAATGGTCGCAGCAGACCAGAGGGAGAGAGGTGGGAAGTCTTGTTCCTGGAGCATATGCCACAGGCAGCAACAAACTCCCGAATGTCCCTCATCATACCGGGCCACCAAAAACGTCGGGCCAGGAACCGCTTGGTCCGATGGGCTCCCGGGTGCCCCGCCAAGCGGGAAGAGTGTCCCCACTGGAGGACCTGTGACCTAACCCTAGGCGGGACAAACAAACAGCCAGGAGGCTTCCCTCCAGGACTGAGATCGGTCTTCAAAGCCTCCTGAACCACCGCCTCAATCTCCCATTGAATGGGCGCCACAATCTGAGCAGCCAGAATAACCGGCTCCGGGGGTAGGATCGCGATCAGAGCGGTCGTACATTCGCGACAAGGCGTCAGGCTTAATGTTTTTAGAGCCAGGATGGTAAGTTAGCGTGAAATTAAAGCGGTTAAAGAACAATGACCACAGCGCCTGCCGGGAATTGCATCGCTTGGTTTGCTGAATATACTGGAGGTTTTTATGGTCTGTCCATACCACAAACGGGTGTTCAGCTCCCTCCAACCAGTGGCGCCACTCTTCAAGCGCCAACTTGACTGCCAATAATTCCCGGTCACCAATGCTGTAATTCCTCTCCGCGGCAGACAAAGACCGGTAGAAGTATGCGTATGGGTGTAGCTTATTATCCCAAAGGGGGTGCTGGGACAAAATAGCACCCACGCCAACCTCTGAAGCATCCACCTCCACCACAAATAGGAGGGAGGGATCGGGCAAAACCAGAATGGGCTCTGAGCTAAAGCGTTTCTTTAATTTCTGAAAGGCAGCATCAGCCTCTGGAGACCAAAAAAAACGCTGAGGAGGTATTCTTCCTGGTGAGCGCAATAATGGGGGCAGCAATTGCGCTAAAATTACAGATAAATCTCCGATAAAAATTGGCAAATCCCAAGAAGCGTTGGACCTCCTTAACACTTTGAGGGGCAGGCCAATTCCTGACCGCAGCCACCTTGTCCGGGTCCATGCGGACTGACCCCTTGGAAACAATAAAGCCAAGAAACGATACAGTTTGGGCGTAAAAGACACATTTCTCGGCCTTGACAAAAAGCTTAGCATTAAGGAGGGCCTCAAGCACACATCTGATGTGTTGTTTATGCTCCGAGAGTGTTGAAGAAAAAATCAAAATGTGGTCAAGATAAACGAAGACGAATTTCTCCAACATCTCTCGGAGGACGTCATTAACGAGTGCCTGAAACACCGAGGGGGCGTTAACCAATTCGAACGGCAAGACCAAATATTCGTAGTGCTCGTCGTGAGTGTTAAATGCCGTTTTCCGTTCGTCCCCCTCCTGAATGCAAACTAAGTTATAAGCATTACGGAGATCTAGCTTGGTAAAAAATGATGCCTCCCACACGCGGAATTCATCAACGGAAGGGGGTATCGGTTTTTAATGGTGATTTTATTCAAACCCCTATAATCAATACAGGGTCTCAAACCGCCATCCTTTTTTCCCCAAAAAAACCCCCGCTCCGGCAAGAGACGTGGACGGCCGAATAAAACCATTAGCAAGAGCTTCCTGAATATTTTCTCGCATGGCCTTACGCTCAGGCCCTGACAGCGAGTATAGTGAACCCCTAGGAGGAGTAGTACCAGGGTAGAGATTGATCTCGCAATCGCACGGGCGATGAGCAGGTAAAGTTGAGGCTCGTTCTTTACTAAAAACCTCGGCGAGATCGGCATAATCATTAGGAACATTAGAAGGCAAACCAAAGTTCAGGGTGGCCCCCAATTCCTCACCCTGTTCAGAACCTAACGTCTCGGTGACTGATTCAGAATCGGAAAAATCCTCTAAAAGTTAATCGTCCTCTGGCTGACGCCAATCAAATTGAGGATCCCATTCCAACCCCTCCTCTGCCCCTTTTTCTAGCTTAGGAGGGTACGGTGAGACAACCTCCTCACACTCGCTCCAAGCATCAGCCTGCCCCATAGCTTGATGTCTGGGAAAACAAGTCACATTCTCTCTACAATGGGACCTACAATTGGCACCCCAGTGGACAATAGGATTATTCTGTTCCCCCCAAGCGATGCAAGGCGTATGTTCCCGTGGCCAAGAATGCTTTAAAACAATAGGAAAAGCAGGGGAACTGATTATAAAGAACCGAACCTCCTCAGAATGGCCACCAAAGGAAATGAACATATTTAGCAATTCAGAAACCTCGGTTATAACTCCCGTTCCAAGCGGGCGACCGTCCAAAGTTCTCACAGAGCATGGCTGTGAAAGAGGACAGGTGGGAACGGATTGCCTCCAAGCCCACTCAACATCCATGAAACAATTCAAGGCGCCCGAATCCACGATTGCTTCAATAATAACTCTCTTGCTCCCCACAGTCAGTTCAACAGGGATTAGTGTTCGGAAGGGAAATTGGGTCTGCCCCTCTAGCGCCCCCCAAACCGCTCGAGGGATTTCCCATTTCCCTGAAGCTTCGGGCAACGTGGACGGGTATGACCCGGTTTATTACAATTAAAGCAGATTATTCTTCTGCGAGCAGGTTTGTGAGTCCGACTCTCAAACGAGCTATCAACTTGCAAAGCCTCAACCGGAGTGGAATTTTCAATGGGTGGAATAGGAACTGCACACTCGCCACTAGCAGCCTTGGACCCATTGTCAGCAAGCGGCAATCTGTTTAGTTTCTCCCTGTTACGTTCGCGGATGCGATTGTCAATTCGCCAATTCGCACCGCAGTGCGAACCAAAGAATCGAAAGTCGAACAGGGCTCCAATGTAGCCAACGCGTCTTTTACCTCCTCAGAGAGAACATGACTGAACACAGTCATAAGAGGAGCCTCCGGCCAGCCTGTCTCTGTCACGAGGGAGCAAAATAAAATAGAAAACTCTGCAGTACTTTCTTTGCCCTGTTTCAGATGCATCAAACGCGTAGCCGCATCCTAATCACAAACATCCTGATCAAAAACTGACACCATCTCCCTAACAAGAGCCTCCACAGAATCTACGACCAGTGAATTAGACCAGATAAGTGAGCTGACCCAAGTGAGTGCTGTGCCAGCCAGCAGGGATAATATAAATGCCACTCGAGAATCCTCATTAGCAAATCGTGACGGCTGAGCCTTAAAAAATATCTCACATTGGGCGATGAAATCCTTACATTTTCCGGCCTCGCCGCTATATCTTTGGGGCAATTGTAATTTTGGTTCTCGAGGAAGGTGTATGGGCGATGCTTGTGCAACATTTTGTGAAACTTGTGTAGACAGGGATCTGAGACTCTCGGTCAAGCTTAACAGAACGCTCTCCTGTTTTTGTAACAAATTCTCCTGAAGGCGGGGTCTCTCAGCCAAACCAGCCTGCTGGTTGCCCTTGCCGAGACCAGAAAGCATAGCTTGCTGGCTGTTGACAACCTTTTCAATCTCGGCCAAGCTGACGTCTCCATGTTGGCAAGAGTGTACTGTGATGGCTGGTGTTTCGAGACGCCAAACGCAGTGGCCGGAACGAAAGGAAGCACAGGAATGCAAGAGAGACAAACACAGACAAAATAGGAGAGAGAGACTCGTGCTTCCAAAGGACATATATCCCGTCCGAGAGAAACAAGGAAGCAGAGCGAGCCAGGCAGTATGAAACAAAGGATAAATCTCGGGAACCGAGATAAAAAGACAAAGCACCAGACGGTGCACAGATAGAGGAAAGGAAAGAGAAAAATTCCCTTTCCTAACTAACACTTTCCTTTTTTGCAACTAATTCCTCAACACTTCTCTAGCTAGAGATCTTGCGGGCTGCAGTGCAATGGCAACACTGACACTCTAGCAAAGGCGGTGAGGCGGAACTTGGGTTTAAATAGAGTCCAGGTGCTGCCCACAATTGATGCCAGCTGGCCAAAGAATCCGATTGTGGGCAAAACGATATCGTCCCGGACGAGAGTAACAAAGAAAGCTCGCCAGCCTCCAAAAACCATGACAGAGAGAGAGTAACGACCTCTGTTCAATTTCAGACATTCATTTCATCCTCTTTCTCTCTGTCAGTTTGTGTGTGTGTGTGTGAGAGAGAGAGAGAGAGAGAGAGAGAGAGAGGTCATTAGTTCACTTGAATGCATTTGTTTGTAAACCTCAGTGAAATGCATTGAAATCAATGGTCATGGAGACATCTCTCCCATCATGCCACCCCCCAAAACAGCAAATCAAACCTTTTCCCAATTGATTCTTACTTGTCTGTGGGTGGAACAAAAATGCCTTAAATCTTTTGACCATGTCATAACCGGAACTTATATTTCCAAGGCATTTGAGAGGAAATTTGGAAAAATCCGCCATCATATTTGACCAACAACTAAAAATAGTACCTTAACTTAAAGGGCTGTATCTCAGGATCCATACAGAATTGAATCAAATGCTTGGTATCGTTGGATTCAGGAGAAGTTGTGCTATAAGAACATTCATAACACTTTAGTGTACATCTGATACATAACCTGACAAATGTCTGTTGAACTTATTTTTGTGTTATTTTGAGTTTTTTTCCACAAATCAAAGTTTGACCCCTAAATATGATATGATAAATATGTTCTATCACAATTTTGAAATTGGTTATGTGTAGCCACTTACCCCAAGATGCCACACACCAAAAAGCAAGTTCCTACCTCATTCAGAACTCAAACTGTGGGGTTTTTCCTTAAGGTACTATTTTCAGTTGTTGGTCATTAATGGGTTAATACAAAGTCCGATATTAGAAACATAACATTGTCAACATGTAAACTAATGTATTTTTATGGAAATACTGTTATTATATTTATGTGAATAAATGTGAAAAAAATGTGACTTTGGGGCCATGTAGAATTTTTCAATAAGACCATTGCACTATTTGGATTGATTCATACATAACATTTTTAAAATAATGTTACATATCTTACTTACAGACTCTAAAGGGCAAAGAATAGCTCACTAGCTTCAGAACCACAGTACTCGCTGGTTGCAAGCTTAATGACAGGTGATTCTGAACGTCAAGACAGGGTTTTGAAATGGAAAATTTGAAAGTCTTCCTGCATTCCAGAAATTTTTTTTATCTGGCGCTGTAAAACAATTAATCAATATTCATCAAATAGAAGGCTGTTAACAACAGCACATTTTAACCGAACACACACTTGCAATTGCCTATTGATTTAACGTCAGTCTTACCGCTTTCGTGTCCCCCCTCCAAATGAAAACTGCTGCTGCCCCAGGACTACTGAATGGAGTATGTTGAAGGGCTCGTGTTCCTGGTTCTGGGTAACGGCACTAGCTGGCTAATTATCTGGCTGCTCATCGATTTTGGTCAAATTGCTTTTGTGCCGTATGCAGTCCCATTCTGTGTTTCCGGCTAGTGCCCAATTCTCTTGAATTTGACTGCTAATTGTTGGCGAGCTGCCGCGCATTTGAAAACTAAGTGTTTGCTACATACCTTATTCGTTAGGTGATGATGATATAATTATCTTGTCTGAAAGTTTCTATCTCTTTATGTGACCCCGAAACAGTTATTTCATATAGATTAGCTGACAAGAAAGCTAGCTGGCTTATCGGTTTGGAAACGTATTTACTAACTTTAATATTTTTTGGCCCACCACCACCCCCCCTTTCAGGAGGATAACTTCTCTTCATTTCAAACTGAAATTGAGTTCAGAGACATGTATTTGAGCCACTCCGTGACCACAACCTACCCACCCTAATGCCGTGACAAAACACATGATGAAATAGACAAGTAGACAGACATATAGAGAGAGACTGACAAGTATGTCGACCGACAGTCAGACGGACAAGAATACAGACATACTCGACATGCTGGACTCATTCAGACACTGACAGGACAAGACAGGACAGGAAAGGACAAAACAAGACCTTACAGATTACATTTAAGGAAAAACCAGATAGGCAAACAAAATCAACCAAAGTGAGGTACATGGGCAAAGCCAAGCAAAACAACCAATAAATAAATAAATTATAAATAAATAAACAAACAGGCAAAAATAAACAAAACGGAATATTGATGGGGAAATTTATTATGATCTTAAAGTGAAAGGAGAAGGAAGTAGGTTATGACAGAAAGGAAAAGAGAAACTTCTTTCTTGATTGTCATAATTCTGTGTGTGTGTGTGTGTGCGCGTGTGTGCGTGTGAGTGTGTGCGCATGCGTCTGTCTGTCTTTGTGTGTGTGTGTGTGCGCGCGTGTGCGTGTGTGTGTATGCGCGCAAGTGTGTGTACATGTGTGTCTGTGTGTGTGTGGCTAGTTGAGTTGAAGGGGGGAAGGGGCGTGGAGTGGAGCGGACATGGTAATGCCGTAATGGTTGGTTATTGTGGTCATGTATGTGGCTTAAGTTATGGTAGAGTTTAGTAAATAGATTATAAATGGGCTCCAGGCAGGGGCGGAGCTAGACTCTCAGCCCAGAGGGGGAGGAGCATTGTCAAGTGGGGCCCTCAGATAGTCACTGCAGTCAACTGTAAAACAACGGGCAGGCCTATATCTTATTCTGTCCGACCCAATACAATCACGGGCACATGAATAGTCTGTTTCCAAAACGCAGTAAGTGCCAAAATTACAAAAATTGAGATAATCCCAAAGAGCGGTAGCCCTGTGCTTCTTACACATGGTGCAAAAATCTGTTTTTAGAAATTCATATGGTGAACTTTTTCATGGTCGAAGTGTGTCTTTTTCTGTAAAATGCAATATGTGCCAACATAGAAAAATCTAATTTACTCAAAATGAGTAAAATGGATATATTGCGTTTTGGAAACAAACTCTTCACATGGACATAGCAGTACATAGGCGACTCGGAGAGGCATTTTCCACCATAGCCGCTAGCAGGTAGCAAAATCAGATGGGGTATGGTTGCAAGGCATCTGCTGAACTAGAATTGTTATTTCCATTTATTCCAAGCTTTCGGCGAGGTATACATGAAAATTACTGCTCGAGTTTTATAAATGTGATATCTCAGCAGGGCTCGGTCTTCCCATTTTTTTGTGACAGAATAAAGTCACTAGCTCTCAAGATTTTACAAGCCCGACTAAAAAAGATTTGAATATCATGTGAAATTCAATTACACAGGGACAAACTTTATTGAAACATTTTATAAAAATCTAAATGAAATTTAAATAAATAAACACGAACATTTTAAATGAAACAGATTTTTTTTTCACACATTAAGCAAAAAGGTCCATCCATTGGATAATTACTGTAAAGAGTGGGAAAATTACGTTGATCCAAAGGAATGGGCGTCCCCTGACAAAGTGGACGTGTGAAAAACCCAGTGCAAACGCTGGAGTACCTATATAGAGTACTAAAGTGATAACGTCATCGCTACTTAGCTTCTGGTGTCGGAAGTAAAATCCCTATGGGAATTTATAATGGGGTTTGGACACTTTCTGGCATTGCTCGAATTTGTATTAATTCTAAGAGCCGCCTGGCTCTGAGATTAGCCTAGAGGGTATACAGATTCAAATGATCACATCAAATTCGTAGTTTATTGCTAAATATTATATGCTTTTGCACTTTTGGTCCAGTTTGTAGTCCACTTCTCCGAACAACATATCCGCTGCACAAGTGGGCGAGCACCCCGTGATTTGTTCCAAGTCAATGAGGTACCTCAGTTTCAGCCAACGTTGATAACGTACCACTACGGTAGCCCATCAGTGCCCTACATTGCCGTATGTCCGTGCACCCGTTCCCACATAGCGGGCTACTATCAGCTAGCTGCATACCTAGAAATGAAAGGATCACAAGGAATATTTATTTTTCCATTTAGCTAGCTAGCATTAAGCAACGCTAGCGAACCACCGAGCTAGCCAGCTAGTGAGCCTATTACATCTTCTGCACATAGCTAAACTGATAGAAACAGTAAATGGTACTGTCACTTACTGTTATTTAGTAAGCTAGCTAGTATGATTATTAAAAAAAATATCACTAGCTTAGCTAGCTAGATAGTTTGCTCGTTAGTTCGCTAGCCTAGTTAGTGAGCTAGCCAAGTGAATAAAAGCAGTGAAGAGCCATTATTTGGCTACTTAGCTAGCGTTGAGCTGCGAGCATTTCACAAGCTGGCATTTAACTAAATGCGCCAAATATAAAGTTAGACAACTACTGAAGTCGGTAAACTAGCTCCCTGGCTAAGTTAGCCTGCTGACAGGCTTTGACAAGGCTGATAAGCTCGTTCGCTGACTACCGAGTTTTTAAGCAATCAAACGTTGGCCAAAGATGCCTGGCTATTAAAGTAAATTGGCGCTAATTGTAAAACTTGATATCTAGTAAGGAAAGCGTAAACAAGAAGAACATAGAGTGGCTAACTAATTAAGCAAATAAACGGCTATAGCGAGGTGCTGGAAAATTCGAGACGTGAAACTTCTAACCATTGACTGTCTATAAAACGCGTCCTGAACTCCTTCAGCCCGGGAATCAGGAGGATTGTGGGACGTGTAGTTTTTAGACAACAAAGAGGATTAGCATGGTGGCAAAAAATTAAAATGATTTGAAATATAGCTGATTCCGGTCAAGAAAAATTATATTTGTTTTTAGTCGGAAATATAATGCAAAATCTCAAAAAAGATGGAGGCTTGAAAACAATGGGAAGTGATTCAAAAGTGAACTGAAAAAACAGTCTATGGGTAAAATGGATGGGAAATTTTACTTCCGACACCAGCGTGACGTCATCACTTTAGTACTCTATTAGCGAGCCAATTTTACAAACCCTAAGGGAATATGCCGCAAGAAAAAAACGCTGACCTTGGATCTTGCTCACTCACTGTAAAGACACTGTGCCAGAGACCGAACGAGTGACACTGCCTATGACCAGCAGACAGCTGTGAGCCACCTAAATTTCATTGCATTTCATTTGTCAGTCACTGCAGTAGATGGTTCATCGGATATGGCCAGCTAGCTATGAAATGGAGCGTTTATGCAGCTTCATAACCTAGTGCACCCTAGAAGTAAATCCATTCTGGCGCTGAATTTCAGCAGAGAGCATAATGGATATTTGTACAGTCCCGCACTCTTAACTGGACATTTTTGTGTACGCGGGTTAATTTGCTTGTGCGTGAAGCACCGCACCTAAAACACCATCTTTCTTTGCTGACAAGTCAAATTGGGGACGAGTTAATTTGACTTGATATTTGGTCAAGAGCGTGATCTTTTGCTTCGGATATAAAAATAATTGTCAGAAAAAGTCAACTTTTCATATGGCGAAAAATGTTCATGTATTTGGTCGCGTGTGACATTTTAAAGTTAAATAAATGAATTTGTTAATTATTTCATTGAGAATGAAAGATGGTGATTATTTCTCAAATTAATCGATTAAAATTGAGTAAACTTGCATACTGCAACACTTAAACACAAAAAAGTGCCATACAATTTACCAGTTGATTAAAATAAGAAAAAAAACTCTTATTTTTATTTTTACTTATAAAAAGAGATTTTGATAAATATTTAATAATAAAACCTTGTGACAATAAAAAGCCACTTGAAAAAGACATTTTAAAAAGTGAAAAAGTAAAAATATAAAAGTTTAAAAACTTTCTAAAAACTTTCAAAAAAGGTTAAAAACTTGAAAAATTTTTAGTAAAAGCTTTTAAATTTTTTTTTTGGTAAAAGCACACAACGTTTCGACGCAACTTCGCGTCATTCTCAAGTGACTGAAAGACCAATTTTTTGCAGAGAATAAATAGAAAAGAAGAAAAGGGAAAAAAGGAGGGGGATCACTGTCACGTGCATGTCACGTAAAGAGCTTTGCACGGACAGAGTCCGATTGGACGTTCAATTTTGGTTTGAGCTCCTTAATGAAGAACATTTCAAAGATCAAACAGTCAAATTTTGATCTGCATTTTTTTCAATACTGAAAAAAAATGTTCAATGTTCATAGATTTGGGTAATCCGTGGTGTTGAAACAGTTGCTTTCCAATGGAACTGTTTTTGTTCAGTGATGCGTTGATGAAGATGGGGTGAGGTATTGGACTTGGCAACCGACGTCACTGTGCAATGCATTCTGGGACGTTAACAATAGCGCACCGCCATATTGTGTGGCCATATCAAGCGAGACGAAATTAAAACAGAGCCAAAGAGATACAGTAACTAGGTGAAAACTTGTTGAAAGCGCAGAGATGCCAAGTCTCACGCATTCGGCATAGGTCTCACGCGTTTTTAGGCTTATTCACTGTAGTCCGCAATTATTTATTGAACGCTTAATGAGATTCTCATGCGGTATTAAAATCCTTGTGCATTGAAGTTTCAGTTTCACTTGCGTAAAGGTGGACCTCACCACAAGTAACATGGAAAGCGATTATGACTCCGGACTTCCCATGCTTCTCTTTACTCAGGGATTGGAAACAATGCATGTGTTTCATGATCGTTTAAATTGTTTCAATGAAGTAAGACTATTTGAAATGTCTGTGCAATTCCATTGCTTTCAATCCTTCAGGAAAGACAAGGCTGAGAATTCCCAAGTCATCATCGATTTTCGTGTCACTAGTGGGGAAATCCACCGTAATGAATGTGAAACTGATTAACTTGATGCACAATGACTTAAATTCCGCGAGTGAATTTCTTCAGCGCGCTTTGATTGAATAATTCATCCCATGAATAACAAAAGGTCGCAAGTGACATTCCTGATGAAACCTGTTACTTTGTGGCGCAGAAAAACAGGTTTCATCAGGAATGTCACTTGCGACCTTTTGTTATTTATGGGATGAATTGCTGACTACGGCACAGGAAGGTGAATGCCACTAAGACGAGAGACTCACGCGTAATGCGTGAGACTTGGCATCTCTGATTAAGCGATGCTAAGAAGTCGATTAAACGAAAGAAACATACTATACAGAGACAAATTTCTACTGAATGCAAGAAAACGGTACATAAAAAAGATCGCGTTGATCGGAAATTAGGATCCGTATGAGGTGCCCGCGAGAAACTGGAGTCGAAACCCGCCTTATCCCCTTTGACGTTTCCCGATATTTTTGTATACTTAGTCTGTGGCATCAGTGCATATACTGAGGATGAATTTCGGAATTATAGATCTATGGAAGCCCATGTACAATTTACAAATGGCTGGGTCCATGATTTGGAGGTCTGCAAACCACCGAGCTGTGAAAACAGCGTCGTTCGCACAAAGGTGTGTATCATCTTGCTGGCTTACCTACCTGTGATTAGTGAGACATACATTATTAGGCTACTCATTGGCGGCTCGTGAACTGGCAACAGGGGAAGCTCAAACAATCCCTTAAAATTAATGATTGGTCACAACCTGTTTTCAGTCATTCATTTAAATTACCATTACAGAAACCCCGAAAACTCTCAACATTGATGTGGCTAGTTTTCATTTATAATGCAAACCTGTCAACTCTCACGCATTCGGAGTGTTTAAGTGGCATATTTACGTTCCTCTGTTGTAGTCAGCAATTATTCAATCAACGCGTATGTAAGAGATTCTCGTGCAGAACTGAAGTCCTTGTGCGTGGAGGGGTTGGAAGCAATAGAATTGCTTAAAGACGTCTCAAATGATCTTATTTCATTTAAACGATCATGAAACGCATGCATTGCTTCCAACCCCTGAGCAAAGAAAAGCGTGAGAAGTCCGGAGTCGTAATCGGTATGCGGTATAGGCTAAATGAAAACTGGCTACATCCGACCAAACAGCAGGTTCTTCCCACGGCTGTAACTTCTCGGCGCACAACAACAAGAAGTGGCCTCACAGTATGGTGATCTCTCCCATCAACCCCTGTGGCGCTACAGCTGTGACGTCACGCCATCATCCCTTATAGCGATACTTCTTGTTTACTAACATTGACATCATATTCAGGCATGCACATTAGTAAGGCCCCATGAAATCCATTTAATTTTTTTCCAAATTCTGTTTTATTTTTTCCCAAATTCCGTTTTTCTGTTTTAATTTTTTGGAATTCCATTTTTTACCAATTACACCAATTTTACCATCCGAGAGAGTGTGCTATTTATGTTAATGAATAAAATGTTCACTAATTAAATAGAAATAACCTTAAATTAGTTGATGCAACCCTCCATTTTCCTCAGTACTTAAAGTCAGAACAAGTACTGCATAATGACACAATATAACATTGCACTGTGATGAAAGATTTTTTTTTTTACCTTAAATAATACTACCAAATGGGGCGCCCCAGTGGCTCATCGGTCTAAGCGCGCGCACCGTAAAGGCTGTGTCCTTCCCGCAGCATCCTGGGTTCGACTCCGGTTCAGGTCATTTGCTGCATGTCTTTTCCCGATTCTTCTCCCCACCCTTCCTGCCTCTCTACACAGTATAACTGTCAAATAAAGGAAAAATTCCCAAAAAATAATCTTTAAAAAAAAAAAAAATACTACAAAATAAAATTGTCTCTTTAAAGGAAGTGGAAGCTACAGTCAAAAAGTAGTGTTGTAGTACTCAAGACCGGTCTTGGTCTCGAGACCAGTCTCGAGACCACTTTTACATGGTCTTGGTCTTGTCTTAGTCTCAACACTCTCTGGTCTTGGTCTCGGACATAACGGTCTTGAGGGGATTTCAAAATCCAGGCAAGCAGCTGATCCTGGTACAGCCTCATTATTACTACGCAGCCTTCTTTAAATGCAGCCAAAAAGAGGCATCTATTTTGAAAATATGTTACAATGTATATTTTTCCCTGCCTGCGCGGTCTCCCGTCCCGTCTTTCTGTCTCGTCTCACAACATATGCGCAACGAATTAGTCCAGTGAATCAGTAAAAATGTCAGCTAATTTTATCTATTAAAAAGTTCTCCTATACAGATTGCAAAGAATCTGCATGTGAAATAACAAGGAAAAAAAAGGTTTCTGCTGTGTGCAGATTTTGTCAAATCACCCTGACCGAGACTGCCAGTACCAGGGTTGGGTTCAATCTCTTTTTTCAATTACAATTACAGTAATTGTAATCAATTTCTTTCGTAATTGTAATTTAATTTTAATTGAATTTTTTATCGAAAAGTAATTGTAATTTTAATTGAATATTCTGTCCAGAAAGTAATTGTAATTGTAATTACAATCAATTGTAATTGAAAAAAGTAATTGAACCCAACCCTGGCTGGAACAACGTCAACTTTCACCAGGCACTTGAAGAGGAAACATGGCGAGAGGTAAGCTAACATAGACTGGCTCTGCTCTTAAACTCTGTGAGTAAAAAAACTCCCAAACGTCTCAAGACCAAACACAACTTGTACAAACTTAGAATATTATTGTAAAAATGTTGTACATGCATGTACGGTATAATCTGTTCAGGACTCGAAATTTAAGTTGTTTGCAAGCATCTGCTGACTAACCCTGGTTAACTGCAATTAATCTCGCTAGCTCTAGCTGAGTTAACGGTCATAGGTAAGGTCAGTTATCACTAGCATTTTATTAAGTAAATTTCCTGGCGAATTCACTGGATGAAGCATATTGCTTCTCAGTCATAGTTTTGCGGAGCTTGTGCTGTTTTCCGGCCCGTCGCTAGAACTGGGAATTGGGGGGGCACAGACACGTCCCTTGATGACAAGAATTAGTCCTGGCAAGTTCTCAATCATTTTCCTTTATTGACGCGTTTTCCAATCATCGTAATTCGCAACTGAAGGCACGGTTTCTCTCCATATGCGATCTAACAGCGATGAAATCATGGGCTTAATTCAATACAGAAAAATAATTTACTTAATAATAGGCCAATGCTTTGCGTTGATTGAACTGGTCAGCATTCTAATTGCCTTTCACTCGCGGTATTGCGTGGGTGGAAAAAAAAGAAAAGTGGCACTTGGCAGTTAAATAGGTTATAAAAAACATGCGGTTCAAGCTATTTGCGCAGGTATGCAATTTTGAATAACAATGATTTAAATACAGCAAATACGCGTCCAGATGAATGATTGTTGTCTTACCTAATCGGGGAGAACAAGCAGCACCTGTTAAGTGTGGAGTGCTCTCAGAGTGAACCTTTTGTTCATAATGAAAATGACAGAGAACAGGTCAGGACTAATAATTGTTTTAAACGGATGTTTTGTGCATCCCAATTCTCAGTTCTGGTTCCGCCACTGTACTGAATTTAGCCCATGATTTCATCGCTGTTAGATTGCATATGGAAAGAAACTGTGCCTTCAGTTGCCAATTACGATAATTGGATAACGTGTCAATAAAGGGAAATGATTGAGAACTTGCCAGGACTAATTCTTGTCATAAAGTGACGTGTCTGTGCCCCGATTCCCAGTTCTAGCGACGGGCCTGGCTGTTTTACAAATGAATGGATTTGAAGTTTTGAGGATAGCTATGTATGCAGGGTAACTACTGAGGGTCTTATAAATGTCCTGGTGTCATGTTGACTGTTCTGAACTTTCGTGTCTTCAATGGCTTTATCCGAGGCCATCAGCCAGATGAAAATAGCTAAAAATGGCAGGTGGTCGACTGTTGGTGGTTACCCCCTATTTGCCCACTTTGTCATCATTACCGCTGATATCAGTCTTGCCTAGTAAAATTCGCTAAATAAGGCAGGCTATTCACTGGTTTCAGTAGATCCCAAAATTCATGCAAGGGAACTTTCCTCATAGGCTATCTGTTTTCCAGCTTCGTGAAGTTGGCACCCCATATGACGAAAATTTGAATGAAACCCTGCTCTGGTCTTGGTCTTGAAATGGCCTGTCTTGGTCTTGGTCTTGTCTTGGTCTCACTGCCCTTTGGTCTTGGTAGTGTCTTGGTTTCAGCTAAGGTGGTCTTGACTACATAACTATCAACAAGGCAGCCAACGACCGTACTGACATGTATTATTCTGACTGCCCCTTTCTAATCATTTATAATCTTATTGTATATACATTGTGTTTATATACTCAGGGCTCGAAATTAACTTTTTAGCTTGGTAGCGCTGCGCTCCCAGGGTTCAAAAAGTTAGGAGCGCGAGCCAAAATTTAGGAGCGCACACACCGAAATCTAAGAAGCACCAATTTTTTTTATGTTTAAAAAACTACAATGTAACACTTCACATTAACAATACAACTGTCTCCAGCAAATGACAGTTATTAAACAATATGAGAGTCTTGAGTTCAGTGATTAACAAAGGTTTCCACTACATTGACTTTATGCCATATCCAGAGGCCAGGATTTAAAATTGGGTGTCCTGGCTCTCTGCCCTTTCATCCATCTCCTCACTGCCTGTGAGGCATCAAATATGTCCAGAGGAGGACTCTCTCCACTGATCCGAATCAAATCTTCAACTGTGTCAGGGTTAAATGCAGATCTGACGTAAAGTCATAAAGTCCTTGTTTTTGCCTCAATATTGCAATATGAATCAGTCCACAGAGGTAACTTTGCTATTTGTTAGCTTATTATAACATGAACAGATGTTATAATGAGTTGGATGTGCTTGTTTTAAGATATAGTATGCCACACGCCATTGTCATCTAATTTTTGCATTTTCAGGAGAACGTTGCGTGTTTACTGGTCTAAAGATGCGCTGAAAAAAATGTGTTTATGATTTTTCCAGTTAGGCTACTGAAGATATGCGTGGAGAAACCGAGATGAAGATTTTAGGTCTGCGCAAGCGCTGAGCCGCGAGGCAGCATATTTTGATAGGTTGCAGTGTTTCCAGATGTACGATAACTATCGTATTTGTACGATAGTTTTGACCTCTGTACGATGTACGATCAATAGTTTCAAAACACTCTTAATATACGATAGTTGTGCCATTTCAAATGTTCCCACGGCCAAACACTGTTCGAGATTTAAGAGCAACTATTCATGTCAGCTTCACCGAGATCGGATCACATCAACACCACACAGCACCTGACTGACGCACCCTCTGCTCTCGTGTCACGCTCCACCTGCCAATCAAATCATCACCTCTCACCCTGCTTGCGCATGTGGCTTGCGGCTCATGCACGTCACACATAAACTCACAAAACTTAAAAAAAAAAAAGGCCGTGGCTATTTTTACGGCGCCGTAATGATTCCCTCATAGGCTAGATTTACGGCACCTCCTGTGTCCTACTGCACGTGCGCATTGAAATATTTTTTTCACAGCATAAGTCAGTACCGTAATCCTGCTTTGGTGGGCTATTTTTACTGTACAGGAAAACGAAACAATCATATGGTAATGCTGTAAATAAAAACTCATTGGCTATTTTTACGGCATACTGTATGCAGAGAAATAAGATACCCGTGCTCCGCACAGCTAATTGAATTATCCGGTTTTACTGGGAAAAAATGGCTTCAAAATGCAGTTTAACTTCATAACTAAGTTCGAAACCAAACGGGAAATATGAAAACAATGGCAACTTGTCTTTATTAATTTTCCAGTAGCTACACAGTTCCCGATTAGATGCGATCTTGGGCAATGCAAGGATGAAAAGAATGCTGACACAAGACAGCTGATACTGTGAATTGGCTGGATGCTTGCCTCGTAAGAGCAATCGCGTCCACCTACTTTTACAACGTAATATCACAGATGAGATACGAGGTTATGACCGCAATTATTTAGGGGTGCGCCAGCCGAACACTAGCCAGTCAAGTAAGCAATTAAATGTAGAAATAAGGCAGTGACACGATTCACGTAACCTGGTATTTTGTCATATTGTTATGGGTGGAGGAGACGGCTCCTGCAAGGCCCTACAGTAGTGCAAAGTAAATCATGGGGAGGTTGTAACTCTTCCCTGTTTTCGTCTGTGCAAACGGTAAACAACAGTAAAGCAACTCGTCGGTGCCCATTTGGCACTGGATCGCGAACTCCTGGTGTAGGGGAGAGCTGGTACAAAAGTAACATTTTTTCACATAAACGTCATTTTAAAAGATAACATTACAGACCGAAAAAAAAAAATTCGGAGCGATTAACTACTTTTGTGTGTGCTCTGTCAATATCAGGTGCTAAATCATCCCAATATATATTGACTTCGGCATAGTTTTCTGTCCAATGGAAGTTGCGCATTGCTACTTTCCACCCCTCCAGTCGGGATGAAAGTAGCGCACGGGCGGGACAAAAGTAACCTGATCAAATTAACTGGAATCTTGAATTACTGTCGTTTTTCATTTGAAAAAAAAAAAAAAAAAAAACACAATGTCTTTGCTAACATGTAATTGTAAATATACAATGCACTCATTTATTCAATTCAATCATAGAAATGACATTAAAACAGAAGCAAAAACACATTTGTTTTAAACATTTTCATCACAGTTGTGACAGATATGAGCTGCACCCTCAGTGCATGCCTCATGTGACCACAGCAGACAAAAGATGCACTGCACCCACACTTCTGTTAGGAAGAGGTCAGGGGGACACCAGATGCAGGAGCTGAAGTGTTTATTTAACACAAAACACTAGGAGAAAATAGGCACACAGGCCAGAAATAACACCGTGCACAAGCACTGAACAAATGGGAAAACTAAAGTACACTGCCCAAGGCAGGGGGAAACAGAAGTACACACTCCAAGAGTAGCTAAACTAGAAAAACAAAAACTGAACCTAACTAGACGGGCGGACACACTGGGAGACTTAAACAAGGGGCAGACAAGACGTGGGCGCAGCAAAAAACAAGACTCGGGAATCATACACAGGAAATACTCGGAAGGCACAAGGAGCTGCGATTTCACCATGCAGAGCAAGTCTAGCAAAGTTCCGTCTGATGTCTCCTCCCATCTCTGCCACATAAATAGCCACGAGAGGAGGCGGGGACTTAGAACGCAATCTCGAATGGAAACAGAAACACATGGGATTAATGAAACAATTACACGAGGACCGGGTAAACCATAATGACTCGAGACAAGACGCTGAGACCATCAATCAAACTAGACAGTTTAGATTAAGGTAATCTAAACGTGACGAGTAAAAAGCACCACGAGAGAAGCAAAGGAAAGCACAGCCTTAAACGTAGTTAGTCAGGGAAAGCTTAGGCAGGAATTACAAAAGCTGGAAACGCTCGCACTCGCTAATGAGTTAATTAAGGTTAATTCTACGTGACGAAATATTTACAATCACCCTCAAATAAGTGCTGGTTAGTATGGTTAGTAATTACCCTATCAGGGAGCGCATTCACTCAGTTAAGTGAGACCCAGAATTAAACACAGGTGGAAACAATGAATGAAATACCAGAGCCGAAACCGAAAGAGGAAACGTGATTGGACCATGAGACGCAGGCATGCTGAAGGCAGTCACGCAACATCACTGGAGATTGGCAGAGAGGGAATCGATCATCAGACGGCAGAATGAAAGCTGACAAATAAAACGAAAGTAAGCACAAGCACAAATAAGCACAAAGACAACATACATGAGGCAGAACCATAACATCTCCAGGCAAAGATGAGGAAAATGTCTCCCCATAAATAAGACATTCCTCCTCATTGCCCCGAGAAACTGTGGTTGCAGTGTATCCGCTTAACAACGTCTTCTTTGGGCGTTTTGTTGAGGACTGTTTCTTCTGGCCCCTCTGCCGAGTCTCCTCCTCCAAGGCAGCTTTTACTAGAGCGTCGGTCAGTATTGCTGTTGACCTGCAACATTCAGTGAGATAGTAGTCAGAATCAGTTTGTTTTTATGCAAGCAAGAAAATCAAGACAAGTTAAAAACGACACTCTGCTCACCTCTTTCTGCCTCTTCTTTTATTTTCTTTCCTCGAGCCAGCCTTTGGATAAGGGCGAACCTTTTCTGGGCTGAACCTCTGTATTGGCGTGCCACGAGGTGTTCCTGGAACCACAAGCATACCTGGATAGATAATATTTCAAAAAAATAATAAATGCTTTCCCAGTCTCAACCAGGCGCGTCGCTAGAACAGGGAATTGGGGGGCACAGACACGTCCCTTTATGACAAGAATTAGTCCTGGCTAGTTCTCAATCATTTTCCTTTATTGGCGCGTTTTCCAATTATCGTAACTGGTAACTGAAGACACGGTTTCTCTCCATATGCGATCTAACAGCAATGAAATCATGGGCTAAATTCAGTACAGAAAAATAATTTATGTACTAATAGGCCAATGCTTCGCGTTGATTGAACTGGTCTTTGTTCCAATGAAATATCGCCTTTCACTCTCGGTATTGCGTGGGTTGATAAAACAAAAAGTGGCACTCGGCGGTTAAATAGGCTGTAAAAATCATGCGGCTCAAGCTATTTGCGCAGGTATGCAATTTTGAATAACATTGATTTAAATGAGCAAATACGTGTCCAGATGAATGACTGTTGTCTTACCTAATCGGGGAGAACAAGCAGCACCTGTTACGTGTGGAGTGCTCTCGGGGTGAACCTTTTGTTAATCATGAAAATGACTGAGAACAGGTCAGGACTAATAACTGTTTTAAACGGGTGTTTTGTGCAACCCAATTCTCTGTTCTTGTTCCGCAACTGTACTGAATTTAGCCCATCATCTAATCGCTGTTAGATCGCATATGGAGAGAAACTTGTTTTTCGGTTGCCAGTTACGATAATTCGAAAACGCGTCAGTAAAGGAAAATGATTGAGAACTAGCCAGGACTAATTCTTTTCATAAAGGGACGTGTCTGTGCCCCCCCAATTCCCTGTTCTAGCGACACGCCTGGGCTCAACATACACATTTAAAGACACAGACACAAACTCTCACCATCTAGAGGAATGGCAGACTCGTGGGGATGCAGCTCAAATGGGCTCTGGCTAGGTTGCTGGTGTCTTATGGGAGCGGGCGCTGGTGATGGAGCGGATATTGGTGATGAAGAGGGCGCTGGTGATGAAGCAGACATTGGTGATGAAGAGGGCACTGGTGATGGAGCTGGCACTGGCACTGGGGATGGAGCTGGTGCTGGTGCAGGTGCAGGACGGTCGGTCACAAAAGCTGGAGCAAAGTCTGTCTCACTGAAAATATCTGGATTCAAGGGCCAGATACCGGTACACTCGAACCCAGATGAAATGCTGCTTGCTGTCGCAGCTTGAGGCAGAGCTTTAGCCACAAGACTTGGGATGTTGTAGATGGTTCTTCCAGGGTTCATTCGCATCCAGTTGTCTGCTGCACTGTTAATGTAGTGCTTCAGAGGACCAAAAACGCTTCGGTCTAGTGGCTGAAGACGGTGGGAGCAGTGGGGGGGAAAAGACAGGAGTACAATGCCATGTGACTTGCAAAAGTCAATAGCTACCACAGAGAGGTGTGATGGATGATTGTCTAAGAGTAGCAGCAACTTTGACTCGGGGTCACGCTGGGTGTGCCTTGCAAAATGCTGTAAAAATGCCAAGAAATCGGTCTCCTGCATCCACCCGATCCATTGGCAGAACCAGTGCAGCCAAGGGGCCATCCCGGATGAAGTGGTGCTGGAACTTCTTCCTTGGGAAGATAAAGTAAGGGGAACAAAAGTTGCCTTGTGCGTTGGCAGCAAAGGCAACAGTCACCAATGTCCCTCTTTCCCCAGAGGTCACAGCACCGACCTGGCGCTGCCCCTTGGTGGCAATGATTTTGTCTGGCACTTGAACTGTTGTGGTACCTGAAATAATAAATGAAATGAATTATTGCTGTTGCAAATCACTGTTGCTTTTTAATTTATCTAAATATAAATTTTTACCTGTTTCATCCATGTTCCAGATGTCCTTTGCTTCAAAATTGTAGCGGGTGAGGACAGTCTTTAGGTTTTTAAAAAACGCTGTCACGTTGGTCTTGTTGAAGCTGGTGGAACGGGACATGCTGGTGGCTTGAGGTCGACGGATGGACAGGGTTTTGTTGCGCTCGAGGAAAGAGGTGAGCCAGTCCTTCCCTGCCATCTGGTTTTTCTCCCATGAACATGGAGTTTTGAGGCTAATATTTTCGGCCAGCTCATATGCAAACTTTCGCACGTAAAACAGCATGAAAAAAGAGGTTAATTCCCAGATAGCAAGCACCTCAGAGCCGGGGCAGATCCGGAGCTGAGGTGCTTGCTATCTTAGGCAAATGGCCATAGTGGTGTAGCTCTGTCTGCAGTGTTACTCCAACCTCTTTAGGACTCAGGCCAAAATATATATCAGCTGCTCTCTTTATATATGCCTGCAGGCTCTTCTCCTGTTCTTCTGTGAAGACTTTGTTGTGAGCCCTGTACCCTGGGGCTCTGGCCTGCTGCCCTCCTGCCTCTGCCCTCCTCTTGCAGTACCTGAACAGGGTGACATGACAAACGCCATGCACCTCTGCTGCCCTCCTTATACTCTCGCCTCTTCGGACATCAAGAAAGGCCCTTCCGTAAACCTGCTGGTCAACCTTTCCTCTCTGGGTAGTTCTGACCCTAACTCTTGGCATTTTCTGTCGGTAAAATATAACACACATTTTTTTTTCATTAATTTCTTTATTGAAGAGCGCAAGTTTTACAACTATTCACTAGTTACGTTTTCATCTTCTTGACATTATGAAATACAAAAATTATTTAGCGAAGTGAATAGAAACCAAAAAGGTATTGGTATTTCCACTCTTCGTTATTTTCTCCATCAACCCCCCACCCCTTACCCCGAACCTTTTAGGAGCCACATTGCAACACACAGAGAGAGAGAAAAAAAAACACACAATTTCAAAGAAAAGGAAAATAAAAAAGAAAAAAATGTAGGAGGGATAGTACATAAAGGTTTTTTCAGTCTGTTGGCAAAGTCTGTAAGGAGCTGAAATATGTCAGGAAAGGTTGCCATTTTTCAAAAAACATCTCTGAATTGCCCCTCAGCTCCTCCCTTATCTTTTCTAATTTCAAGAAAAACATTACATCCTGAAGCCACAGAGATAGATGGGACTATACTAGACTTCCAGTGTAGCAGAAGTCTTCGTCTTGCCAACAGTGATGTAAAAGCCAGAACTGTCAACTGACTAGATGTAAATCGACTGTGTTCCTGGGGTGTACCAAATATTGCTATAAAAGGACAGTTTCTAATATTCATTCCTAATATGTTGGACATAGTCTCAAAATAATTCTGCCAGAAATTTGCCAACTTTGAACATTGATAGAACTAGTGACTTAAGTGGCATGGAGATAACTGGCATCTGTCACACCGATCTTCCACTGCAGAGAACATTTTAGACAACCTAATTTTAGAAAAATGAACCCTATTTAGGATTGTATATTGTATAAGCCCAAGTCGAGCACAAAGAGTGCTCTTATGGCTTCGTTTAACAGCCCTTTGCCAACATTGCTCTGTAAAGGTTATACCCAGCTCTCGCTCCCAGACCTCTCGTACTCTTATACTGGAATCTCCCTCAAGTGATAACAGATGATAATAAATCTTTGAAATTAGTGACTTCTGACTGGGACTTAGCTCTAGGAGGTCTTCCCATGATTGTTTAGAAGGCATTAATGGGAAATTGGGGAAAATGGAAGCGGCACAATGTCTTACTTGAAAAAAACAAAACTGATGAGTTGCTGGCAGTTCAAAATCTCTGGAAAGTTCTGTATAGTGGTAGAAAACACCATTCTTATAAAGATCTTGAAAGCATTTAATTCCTTTATTGTACCATTGCCACAAAATGGCATCTGTATGTGATGGGGGAAATAAATGATTTTTAATTAAGGGAGCTTTAGGAGAAGCTGATAGGAATTTAAAATGACATCTAAATTGGTACCAAATTCGAAGAATAGATCTTACAACTAAATTTTCTGTAAAGCCAGAGGGGTTGAGTGGTAGAGAGGATGTAATTACAGCATCCAGAGAGGACAGATTAAAAGACTGTCTTTCAAGTCTGCACCATAAAACATCAGGAGATTTAATCCAGTATATTATCTTTTGAATATGTGCTGACCAGTAATAGAATTGAAAATTAGGCATAGCAAGGCCTCCAGGAAATTTACATCTTTGTAAAAGAGATTTTCGAATCCTGGGAGCCCTTTTATTTCATAGAAAAGATGAAACCATATCTTCAATACTTTTAAAGAATTTTTTTTGGTAAATAAAGTGGGATGCATTGAAACAGAAAAAGCAATTTTGGCAATACATTCATTTTTACTGTGTTAATCCGGCTAATAAGAGACAATGGTAAACTATTCCATCTTTCCAAGTCATCTTTAAGATGAGTAATTAGGGGTGAAAAGTTCGCGGAGAATAAAGAAGACATACTACGTGTAATATTTATCGCCAAGTATCTGAAACCAGTGGATTTAATTTTGAAAGGAATATCTGTTTGTTGCAGCTGTAGCGCCAGTTCGTTTATTGGGTAGCAAATGCTTTTAAGTAGGTTAATTTTATATCCTGAAAATGATCCGAATTTCTGCAAAGTTGTTTGAATAAAAGGGATGTTTTTGATAGGGTCAGATACATATAACAATAAATCATCGGCAAATAATGACAGTTTAAACTCCTTGTCCTCTCGAGTGACTCCTTGGTACCAGGGAGATGATCTAAGTACAACTGACAAGGTTTCTATCACCAAGGCAAACAGCAGGGGTGATAAAGGACAACCCTGTCTAGCTCCTCGAGATAACTTAAAATAATCAGAACAAATGTTATTTGTACGAACATTAGCCTGTGGGTTTGTATACACGAGGCGAATCCAAGATGTAAATATATTTCCAAATCCAAAACATTTGAGTATAGCAAAGAGGTATGGCCACTCTATTCGATCAAACGCTTTCTCTGCATCCAATGAAATGACAACTTCTGGATTAGTTGTAGATTTGTTCGAATATATGATATTGAAAAGTGTTCTTACACTGAAAAAAAGTTGCCTTCCTTTGATGAAACCTGTTTGTTCCTCAGATATTAATTTGGGAAGAATTTTTTCAAGCCGTCTTGCAAGTACTTTTGCCAGAATCTTTGCAATCACATTAAGCAATGACACAGGTCTGTAAGAGGAACATTGCGTAGGATCTTTATTGCTCTTTAAGAGTACTGTTATGGATGCCTGAGTTAATGTTTGTGGTAGGAAACCTCTCCCCAATGATTCATTATACATTGAAAAAAGGAGTGGAGTCAACTTATTTTGAAATTTTTTAAAAATTCTACCAAGAAACCATCTGGTCCAGGGGTTTTGTTATTTTGCATAGACTTAATTGATATCATTATTCCTTCTAAACTTAATGGAGAATCTAATTCCTCAGAAGCACTAGAATCGAATGTAGGAATCTCCAAATTCTTAAGAAATAAGGTCATATCAGCGGTGTCTACTGAACATTCAGAACTGTTCAGAAGGGAAGAATAAAAATTTTTAAACATGTCATTAATTTCTTTGGGATCATAATGCATTGAACCCGAAGAGCTCATAATCTGAGGGATAATACGAGAAGCTGCTTGTCGTCTTAACTGATGTGCTAAAAGTCTGCTTGCTTTGTCTCCATGTTCGTAATACATACTACGAGATCGCAACGGTAGCCGTTCTGCATCACTTGTAGTAATAAGATCAAGTTCTGTTTGAAGTTCCAGCCTCCGTTTATGTAGATCAGGAGATGGATTTGAGGCGTACTGTCTATCTATATTGAGTATATTTGAAATAATTTCATCCATTCTAAATTTCCGTGTCTTATTAGAGTTGGCCGAAAAAGAAATGATTTGTCCCCTAAGATATGCTTTTAGCGTTTCCCACGATAATGAATATGAAGTGCAACTTGGCTGATTTATCGCCATGAAATCATCTATTGAAGTTGACATAAATTCAACAAATTTGTTGTCAGCTAATAAAATAGGATTAAATCTCCATGGTGAAGAATATCGTGGGGGAGCTTTGAACTAAATGTCCATACTGAGCGGTGCATGATCAGAGGTAATTATTGCATGATATTCCATTGAGGTTATTTTTGAAATAGAGACACTATCAGTAAAAAAAAATATCTATACGCGAGAATGACTGATGTACATGAGAGAAAAAAGAAAATTCTTTTGTTTGTGGGTGGTTAAATCTCCAAGGGTCAACATATCCATTTTTAGTCATAAACTCTGAAACTACTTTAGCCATAGAAGACTGGATGAGTGTACGTGGATTAGATCGATCTAAAAATTGGAACAATGACACAACTTAGATCTCCCCCAAAAATCATAAGATGATCATTAAGGGAGGGAAGGTTTTCAAACAACATATGCATGAAGTTGGGATTATCAAAATTCGGAGCATATACATTCACTAGCACAACTTGATTTTGCTGTAATGTGCCTACCACAATCAAATATCTTCCATTTATATCCGACTTGATCAAGGTATGAGAAAACTGAATCCTTCTATTAACAAATATGGAGACCCCTCTGGCTTTAGAGGTAAAACCCGAGTGAAAAAATGTTCCCCAGCCCATGTGCATGAGAGCTTTTTATGATCTTTATTTTGCAAATGGGTTTCCTGTAAAAAGGCGATGTCTGTGTTAAGATATTTTAAATGAGAATATATTTTTGACCTTTTAACAGGGTTCCCTATTCCTTTAACATTCCAACTCACAAACCTAATGCTGTTAGGATGTTTAGAGTTTCTAAGAGTATTAGCCATAATGGAGACTGTTCAAGGAATTTTAATAGGAATTGTCCTCCATACCAAGGCATAAAAAATCCGTCTTTTATAAAGGAATACAGAAAGAAAAGAGTAGAAAAATAAATCAACAATAGATAAAATAAACAGAAACAAAAAATGCATGTGCCCCTCCTGAACCCAACAGAACTAACATCAAAACTCAACTCTCCCCTTACGTACACATTTCCATCCCCAAACGATGAAAACAGTGTATGAGCTCCAACAGGAGTCATTCTTTCCAGGTAATACTTACGGCGACGTAGCCCCATCAAAACCAGGCATCAAGCCCCCGCAGAATTGTATAGTGTCACAAATATTCGGGCGCTTTATACCTTTCGTATCTTTTACAAGCAATGCAAGATTGTCAAAACATTTTTTCCCCCAAGAACAATCTAATTAAAAAAAGGAAGAATTGCAAAAACTTTAATCAGATTACACTTCAATTTAAACTTGTCTTAGACTAAATTACACCATAGTTCGGGCTTTCTTGAGTATAACACCAAGAGAAGAAACCCGTAGATAAAAAAAAAAATATATAGTTATATTTTAAACAAATAAGACTTGATTTTGTTATATAATATATATATATATATATATATATATATATAGCTCAGTTTTCATGGCTTTGAGTTCACTTTTGATTGAATTTAAATCATCGCCGAGTGCAACCTTTAATTCGGCTTTGAAAATCTGAGCGATATCGTCACAGATTAAAGCGAGAAGTTTGCGCTGATCGAATCTATACTCCATTCCTACCGCTCCTGCACAGGGTGCTTCCCGGCTGGGCGAATCACAACTAGTCGAGGTTTTAGCCTGTTGAACAGGCCGGATTAAAGTCTGAGTCGTACATCCTCCTTTGTTTAGTTTGGGGGGTGTTTTAGGGCGTACCTCAATGAAAGGATTGCTGGTTGAGGCGGCAGATTATGGACTGTGATTCCAGTTAAAGAACCAAGGCACTTAGAGAGAGAGATCCGAAATGTTGTCTTCTTTAATGAAGGTATTCAACTTTACATGTATTTGCATGCATGTCTGAGTGAGTTGTGCGAGTGGGTGTGTGGTCTAAAAACAAAGGATAAGAACAAATATGTTACAAATACTCTGCCTATTATTTGGCAGTTGAATGAGCAAATAAGCCTTTCTATGCGGCTATAACATAACATGCATTTGATTACACCTATTACAATCACCAACTTATATGGAAACTGCAGCTTCACGCGATCTGCTCACAAACTGATAAACAGCTCGTCATTGTGGGCATGTCCAAACATTTTCTGATTGCGTGCATGCTCCCAAATAACTCTTTCCTGCGCCATTTCTCTTTTGCGCCAGTAGAGGGTGATGTTGGATCGTGACTTGTATGTGGCTTTCTCACAGGGGGCATTTCAGCAGTTCGTGTCAAGCAACTGAGAGGAATAAAAGATACGTCCGTGTTTTAGAAAATGCTGTTGTTTAAATAATCGCCCAAATGTTGAATATTGATCAATTCTGCAGGAGTTCCTTACGCTCGCGTCCTACGCCATTAACTGCTACGCTGGAAGTCCAACACACACATTTTTCAAATGAGCTTTAAAACAGAAAATTCGGCCGCATAAGCAGAGAGGGACGAACATAAGGATTGCTTCTAAAGTGGAAAAAGTCTGACATTTCAAACTTCAGGATATGTTACAAAACTAAATGACCTATCACTTCATCATAAATATGACACATGGAGTGATAAAGACAATCTTTTAGTCAAAAAAGTTTGCCATTTGTCTGAATTTATTCACCACTGTGGAAAACGGTCTTCCCGGTCTCGTTCCGCGGGGAAGCGTCGAAACCTCACGATTTTTCCCGGGTCTGGAGAGTGTCGCGAGCTGCACGTGCTGACCTAATATGAGCATCGAAGTGCGGATGGCTGTGGGTAAATCGCCGACTTTCGTCCCACGTTACTTTCGCACCGGCTCCCCCCTATAAACAAATAAAATTTGTTTCTCCCCATTCCCTTACTGCGTAGATTCCCTTACTGCGAATGCAGATTGCCGCTTTTGTTTTGAAGGGCAAAACACATTTCGACGGCTCTCAGACGGCATCCCTTTACGTTGTTTCAACGTTGTTTAACCTGTATATTTTTAAAAATTTTCAGTCAAAATACACATGAAAAAAAATGTATTGCATTTAAATGAACAAGCTTCTTGCCCTAAATTGGGAGTTTCAACTAGTACCTACATAACTGGCATTACCACATCCATAAATTCTATGAAAAGCACAGCTCTTGTGCTGCATACGTGTAATTCTCAATGCTGTAATCAACTATTTAATTGACTTCTCAATTTCAGCAAACAATTCCTCAAACTGCATCGAGGTCAAAAAGTCCAACAGACATCAAGTCACACCAGTAAATTTTACTTTTGCCAACTTAAAATATTACAGGAATGGTGAACCTGATTGAAACTTTGATAGCAAATAAACTCACCTGTGATAAAGTTAAAAATATCCTACTGATGTTCACCCATACTGTAAAATACATCATCCATCAAGTAATACATGGACTAATCTTAAAAAAAGGGAAAAAGACAGCATTCACAACCAGACATATTTTATTTCAGATTGCACATTTTGGGTCCTGAGTAACCACAGCAAGGTCCTAGTTTACAACTTGCCCCCACTTCGTGCAGGCGCAAGTTTGAGGTGGGACTGCATTGCAGATTCAATATCTGCGTCTGTGGCTCTCGCATTCCATCTCTTCACAGCAGCTAGAAAGAGGGCATAAGAAAAAATTAAACATTTTTACAGAGCGCCTATTCAGATGTTAAATGCACTTTATAGATGGCAGGAACACTTTGTTTTGGGAGTTAAAAGACTAATGAATAAACCACTTCTTAGATCCACACAGCAGCCTGAATCTGATGTTTCCTAATAAAGCCTTTAGGCATCAACAATCCGTGCTATGGTAGCCCAGTTGAGCCCAGGATAGCCACATGCAAATGAAACTCATTCAGTAATTGTTAACTGGAGTAGAATATATATTGAAAAAGATATTAATACTGCTTATAATGCATTTTTGATGAAGATGGTAGTGATATGTTTTTGGTAAAAAATACAATAAATTGCATTGTAGAACCCCTTACTTATATATTTAATTTGTCATTCAGAACAGGAGCCTTTCCTGACAGAATGAAGGTTGCTAAGGTCACTCCACTTTTAAAATCTGGTGATAAACACTCATTTACAAACTATAGACTAGTTTCTTTATTGTCATAGTTCTCAAAAATTCTGGAAAAACTTTTTAACAACAAACTGGGTAAATTCATAGATAAAAATAACATTTTAATGGACAGTCAGTATGGATTCAGATCAGCTAGATCCACCTCCCTGGCTTTAATGGAACTAATAGAGGAAATTTCCACAAATCTAGATTTAAAAAAACATACACTTGGTATTTTCATCGATTTAAAGAAGGCTGTTGACACTATTGACCACGATATACTTATTAAAAAGATGGAGAGATATGGCATAAGGGGAGTGGCGCTAGACTGGCTGAAGAGCTACATCAGCAACAGAGCACAGTTTGTTCAGTTGGGTCACCACAGGTCCAGGTGTTTAGACATTACCTGCGGTGTCCCACAGAGGTCAGTTCTGGGCCCTAAATTATTCATTTTATATATCAATGATATAGCTAAAGTGTCCAATTTTCTAAAATGTATTGTATTTGCTGATGACACCAATATTTTGTGTATGGGTGATAACCCACAACAGTTTTTAAGCATGGTACAGAATGAATTGTTTAAACTTAAATACTGGTTTGACAAAAATAAATGATCACTAAAAGTAAGTAAAACAAAGTGTATGTTTTTTGGGAAGAGAAAAACTGAAGATAAAATTGAGTTAGTAATTGATAATGTAACTGTTGAAAGGGTTTATGAAAGCAGGTTTTTGGGTATTTTGATAGTCCATAAACTCTGCTGAAAACCAAACATAAAATATCTGTGCTTAAAAATATCAAGGAGCATTGGAATAATCAATAAAACAAAATACTTATTACCAAAAAATTCATTACACACACTTTACTGCTCCATGATCCTGCCATACTTCTCTTACTGTGTTGAAGTCTGGGGAAACACATACAAAACCAATATACAAAAGATCTGCACATTACAGAAAAGAGTTATCCGATTCATAAATCATGCTGGATACAGGGATCACACCAACCCTCTGCTTTTAAAATCAAAACTGTTAAAATTTTACGACATTGTAAATTTGAAAACAGCTCAAGTACTATATAAAGCATTACAAAATGAGTTACGCGTTAATTTACAAAAGAAGTTCAAAACCAGAGAGGGGGTCTATAATCTAAGGGGTGAACATAACTTCATTTGTCCGATGGTCCATATAACTCTGAAAAGTATGTGCATTTCTGTTTGTGGTGTCAAACTCTGGAACAGCCTGGATGTGACTTTAAAAATGTGCAATAACATGCAAATATTTAAATTACACTATAGACAAACATTATTAGATTCATACAAGTAATTTAGTGATAACATGGCCTTATACCAAAACAATTTGTTAGCATATAAGTCATTTTAGGTATGTATACTAACACTGATTATTATTATCATATGTTGTGGCAGCTCTGCCTTTCAGCTGGTGTCCCACGTGAGCGGGAACACGCAGGAAAAGGCGTGGCACCAGCAGGATAAGGTCCAGGGATTCAGCACCCTGGACAGAAACTGCAGCACAGGCGCAGCACCACAGACAGCGCCACATTCCAGAGGGGGGTGGAAGAGTGCACACACCTGGAGGACATCCAGGTGCAATCAGTGTGGGGCATAAAATGGGGTTGCTGTAGTGGAGAGAGAGCAGTCTGGAGCAGACAGAGGAAGTGTTTGGGTGCTCGCCTGCCCTCTGACGAAGTTGCAACCATTAATCCTGTGCTTTCTTTACCCAGCCTCCAGCACCTTGGGGATACAGAGCAGGTGCTGAGGTGGACCCCTGTCCTAGAGCCAGTGGACCAGCCGTGCAGGACCCCTGACTTCCCGGAACCAAGTCTCAGTGCGGGTTCCTTACAGAGCCCAACGGGCCCATGTAATTGAAAGGAGTGCCTAGTAAAAGGCTGTTTTTTGTTCTAAATTCTGTGTCTGGTAACATTTCCCTACTTCTGTCCACACTGCCCGCGTGAGATCAGGCTGGGAGGCCACAATGTAAATAAACTATAGTAAATAACATAAAATGTAGTTTAGAACTGATATATTACGGAGAAGCTTATTGTATGTATATATTTTTTTTGATGATGAATGATTATGAATACTGTAGTGGACATTTAAATAGAATGTTTATGTAAATACTGTATTGTAATATGTAGATAGGTATGTATATAGAGATATTTTTCTGAAGTACTTACTTATTGGGATGTTTTGTTTGTTCTCTCGGCGGTTTATATGAAGAATGGGTTGCTGTTACCCATGAATTTAAATTGTTTCCATGAATAATGACAGCGGATATTTTATTTATAATTCAGTATTTGATTTGTAATGAAGGGGCAGGACTAGATAAGCTCTTTGCTTCACTCTGTTCCTTCTCAAACTGGTTGTTGTTTTGACATAAATATGTATGTTCTCACATGTTTACATTTGCTTGATGGACATGTACAGTGGTTTGATGTACATGTCTTATTTTGGTATTGAGTTGGTTGTTTTTGTTTTGTTTGTTTTAAAGTTTGAGATAAATAAAATGAAGAAAAAAAATTCAGTAATGTCTGTCTTACACTTGATCACATGACACAGCTTTGTGGCCTTAAAGGGAAGTTTATCCCGTTGTCCCCCTCCATGCATGTTGTAAGTTGACGTAACTCCATTCGTCATGAGCCTGTAAGACAAGATTCCTGTTAGTATATTGTACATATAACAAGATAAAAACCGCACCAAAGGGTGTGTCGTTTACATCATTGGATCAGTAATATAGGAAGTTGCGTACTGTAACTTTAACATCAAAATCTTAGTACATGAAGACATTAGCACCAGATCAAAACTACAAAATTAATGAAAACACGTTAAAACACAATGTAATCCCTGATTTGTATCCCTGAAGTATTCTCCAAATTATCTGCAATTACGAAGTTTACACAGTGCTGCCAAAAAACCAAGGCAGTTAGATTAATGACATGCAGCTGGCATGAGAATATCAAAATACCATGAAATAGAATTTTGTCAGAGAGGTTCTTGCAACATATTTTGTGCACTATTTAGGAAAAGTGAAATCACAGGCCTATTTATGTATAACTATACATGATGGACAGCAGCTATCGAATTGTTTCTACTGGAGAGAATATCTCCGGGACTTCATCTCAAATTCCTAGCCCATATTTATACATTTAACAAGGTTTATTTACATAATTTGCCCACATGAGTCTGATCGGACACTGGCATTGTAAAGCTTGCAAGTTCATTTGACACACAAACACCACAGTTTTGAAATACAGTACAATTGATATTTAAGAACTAGGGGTGTAAAGGTTTGAACCGATCCGGATTACCTAGGTTCAAAGGATTTAGGTTTAGAAACTCATTCTGTCTTCCCGAACCGAGGTTTTTAAATTTTTATTTTATTTATGTAGACAGGTCCTAAGAAAAGTGTTAATTTATTTTTGTTATACCTTAGACTGTAAGAAGTTTTTTAGTTTATTCATTTAGACAATGTAGACTGGTCTTAAGACAAATGTTTATTTTTTGTATTCCTGGATAGTTAATTTTTTTTTTTAAATTGTGACCTGGTAAGAAAAGTGTTACTTAGGTTAATATAACTTAAGTAATGTTCAGGTTATTTATTGCTATGCGACATTTATTTGATAAAATCCAGACATTTTCTCTGAAAGTTTTCAAAACATTTCTTTTGTAGTTTTTGAAATCCAAGGTTTGAACCAAACCGTGAGTCAAAAACCGAGGTCTGAACCGAACCGTGGGTTAGGTGAACCTTTACACCCCTATTAAGAACTTGCCTGACCGATGTAACAGCAAGAGGAAAAACTGTTCCTCCCATGTATTGTAGGCTACCTCAATCATGAAGAGCTTCTTCCCCACATCTGATGTCATGTCAGAGCTACCAATAAGCATTTTTTCTGACAGGGATAATGGCCTTCATTTATCAAACTTGCGTAGGATCCGGTGTAGATTCTGGTGTAAATATCAGCGTTTGCCAGGTGTCACGTCTGATTTACTAAAAGTGTGTACGTCGCTGATTTCGGTGTAGAACTGGCGTGGCGTTGATAAATCTGGCGGCTGAAACCATCGTAATTTACATGACATGCCCCTATAAATTCATACTCCGGGAGGCATAGTCCTGCCCACTTTACGACGTGGACTCTCGAAAGTCGGCAAAGAAGAGAGAACTTCACTGAGGAAGAAATATAAATTATCACGTCCGAGGTGGAGAAAAACAAAATGATTTTATTTGGAAGCCTTAAGAGTGGCATAAAGGGACCCCAGAAGGCTGCAGTTTGGAAAACTATTGCTGCTGCGGTAAACACCGTTGAGGTGGAAAACTGGAGTGCAGCAGACGTTTGATTTAATTCCTTAATAAATCAAAGTTGACTATTCACACTTGTCCAAGCACAAAAATTGATCTAAATTTGCGTTAGACGCACTTATAAGTGTGGCCAAGATGCACATTTCTCCATTGCCCACACTTATTTTAAGTGTATCCAAAGCTAAATTTTTTTCTTGGCCAAACTTATTTTAAGCGGTACTTTCTATAAGCGGCCCTGAAATGGTCATCAACTTGCGCACTTATAAGTGTGGCCAAGAAAAAAATTCAGCATTGGCCCCACGTATAAGTGCGAATAACATCGGCCTTAATAAATTCAATTTATAGATCCATGATATTTCAGGTTATATAGCCTACATAATTGACAATCCAAATGCTTCACATGTAGGTTAAAAAAAGTGGTCGATTTTAAGATTGCCACCAAAAAACGGGTTGCGGTGCTCAGGCGCAGCAGCGCACGGACCGGTGGAGGCCAATCAGGCTCAAACCTCCAGCTGCCACCGTTCCAGGAGCGCATGGCAGCAGGGCTCCCCCTCCATTGTGGGAATACAAGGTGGTGCGGACACGGATGAGTCCCCACCGCCTCGATCGGAGCTGCATGAGGGTAATTGTTAAAGTTCAGTCTGCAGAGATCACTCTTCATTGTACTTTTATTAGTATTACTCCATGACATTTTATTGGGTGCCACACAAAACGAGCAGCCACTCGTCACTTTCGCGGAGGAGATCTTCTCTGTGCCGAAAGTTCCTCACACGTTGGACAGAAGCTTATTCCAATAACAATAGAAGATCTGCCATTGTCAAAATGCGATCATGGCCAAAGTGTCCGTAGGCCTGTATATACTGGGCAACAAAAGAAACGCAAGTTAGCTAGTTAGTCAATGTACTCTTATGGTTACTCAGTCAAAGTGACCGCAAAATAAAGAGTTTGTGGAAACGAGTGTAAATGTGCACGCGCTAGTAATAAATTAGCTTTTCTAAAATAATTACGCGCAAACTTATTTTCCAGTCTGCCTTTAATTAACTTGCGTTTCTTTTATTGTTCAGTATATATCTGACTGGATGAGCATCTGACATGCCACACTGCATATCTGCCAAGCCACACATTGCGCTTAATCAAACTGATTGTAATTGTCAGCCGTCTGGCCTGACAAGCAGGTTGTCTCAAAATATAAGTTTAATAATTTCTCAGCACAGGTGTCTTATTTATTTATTTATTTATTTATTTGTTCATTTATTAATTTAGCCTATTTATCTATTCAGACTATTTATTCATTTTACTAATAAGAGCAACAACAGCATGACGTCCGCATCGCTGCATATGGTTTATTACTCATTTGGACAGCTGCACTCGTTCCTGCATGTTGTTCGCGGGTTTCAAATTTGCGTACACCTGGTCAGACCTGGCGTGAGATTTTTGCGGACCGTTCGCTCACGTTCAGATTGATAAATGCCAATCCTTGCGGGAGATTTGGCGTACACCCATTTTTTTGGTGTACGCATGTTTGATAAATGAGGACCATTGTGTGTATTTCTACCAATCAATCAAAATTGACACTTAACACTTAACGACTACAACATATTTCCAAGTCTGCTTAACAAAAATTCGGCACCTTATAAAATATTTAGTGTTTTCCAATCTTTCAGTATTTGTAGTTTGCCATTTCTAGATTGGTAAATTCCTTTGATTTACCTGTGTTTCAAATGACACATCAAATTAAATGACATTGACAACAGTAGTTTTGGTGCGTGTGTGTGAGAGCTAATTCTGATGGTGGTGCTGTTTTGGGTGTAAAGTCTTTGGGTTTTCGCAGGGCTTGGTCATTTGACCTGGAATTATTTTTGTGTTCAGTGGGTTGTGCTATGCGTGCTGTGCTCTGCGCTGATGTTTTCCACCTGGTGCTTGTTCAGCTGACTGATGCAGTGCTAAACCAGGAGAGACGAGACTGTGTGCACAGAACTCAACAGAAGGGGAAGTAAAGACACAGGCCTACAGCCTGGTCGCAAGGGTGAAAACAGTCGTGAGAGTAACCGACAGCCCACATGGCCTCTGAAAAAGAGAGAGGCTGCCAAAGCTTCTTACAAACTGACCAGTTAGCTGCTAAAGGAAAGAAAAAAGCTTAAAATGGGAAAGCAAAGGGGTCAATTGTGCTTCACCAGTCCAAGTACGTCCCACTCAGTTTATTTAATTTTTGATATGTTGAACCGGAGGAAGCGGTAAGAGTATCCAGTACAGTCCAAAGGCATCACGAGAATAAAGAAGAACCTGTATTGTTTATTGAATGGGAAAGAGCCCTCATTTATTGTTTGGTATTTTCTTTTTTTTATTTGATATTCGTTTTACTGGCATGCATTTATTTAGCTTTTTGTTGGTGTATTTAGATTTTTTTTTTTTTAGCAGGGACCGGAAGCTAGACGTGTGTTGAAATATGAAGACAAAGAAGGCCTACTCTGGCTGGAATGGACATTCAGTCTTTTAAATACTAAGCAATCTTGACTTCTGTTTAAAAAACATAGACTTTTTGCTCGCTAAATTACAAAATTGAAGATTTTAAACAATTGTTATCTGTACACCCAGCACAACTCCCATGTAGACAAGTTTCACAGACTTTTCTCACACTTCACACCGGTGATAATATTTATCACTTAAACATACCTGTTCATGCACTTTGTGGTGGCATCCTTAATGTTCTTGCCACCAACTCTGGACAACAAGGTTATCTGTAACGACAGAACAAGAATGCTTTACCTGGGACAATACTTTTGTGGTCAAAAAACATTACAAAATCTACTAAAATTTTAATTGCCATTGTCTCCATTGTTGCCTTTTTCTTCGTTTTCTCCTCGAAACTTGCCACGTCTTGTTGATTTTCTAATTGCTCAATGGAGCATTCAGGATCCTGCTCAGTCCCTAGTGAGGCCTCAATTCGCTGCAGCTGGTCTTTTAGTTGTAAAAACATTGAAACGATCTTCCTTTGGAATCCTCAAATGATAATAAATGAACTACTCAGCCAAAGAAAGATTTTTGCAATTGTTCCAATATTAGTAATGACACAGCAACAGCGTGAATAACAAGTTTGACTTACGTTCTTCAGACATTGGATACGGATTTTTTTCTGCTTTGCTGTGGGACAAAGGCAAAGCGTAATTACCAAAGACTGAAATTCTTAAAGATGCTCATTGTGGGAACAATTTTATAAATGGTTAATACATTAAAAAAAAAAAAAAAAAAATTCAGAGCACAAAGACATGCTAGCAGAATTGTGCATTGTAAACAGTGAAGTAAAACCTACTTCTCTGTCTACTTGGTGCTGACACTCCGGGGGAGGAGGAAATTTGGCGTGGTGAATGCCTGAGACTACCTGAAATACAATAGGACAGATTGCAGATATAACTAGGACAACAACTACACCCCATTACAAAGGCAACATACTTGTACATGCCGCTTCAACAGGATATGAAGTGTCCATTTATTTAGTGTTGTTCCAGTCTGTAAGGTTTAAGTTATCACTAGAGATGCAATGATTAATAGAATAATTGATTAATCTAATTTAGTCCTCTGGTGATAGTAATCTGCATTTCTCTGTGTTCTGGATATAACATGACATTCAAGGACATTAATTTGGGTTTTGGAAAACAGGGTTCACCAGCCAAAATATCATAACTAGGAATTACATTGAAACTGTTATTACAGTGTACTGCTTCAAAAAACGAAGTCTGCTGGTAATGACAGCTGTATAAATAGTGCTGCCCCAACCAAAGATTATCTTAGTTGAATAGTAGTCACCATATCAAGGCATTAGTTGACTATTTGTTGCACGTTTATATTTAATTTAATTTAATTAAAAAGCACCGGCATGAAGCGACATGTCTACCTAAATGGTAACAACTAGGTGGATGACTTTAATTTACGACGAGTAAGGTCTTCCAAGGAAGCCAGCATGAGCAGAGCTACCTGACAAAATCACAGGAGAGGAGAGAGATGGCATCTTCTGATGATTAACATACTTGAACTAGCTGAACATTTCATCAGTTCTGCTGGGAGCAACATCTGTGGCTGTGTTAACCATCCTACCGTTTATCCGTAGTGATGTTGCCTCACATCGCTCACAGCCTTGGCTGGCATTGCGGCCTTTAGTGCACTTCAGAAAAGCTCTTGCGGGTGCATCACAGATAAATGCCCTGATGCTCACTTTGGGAACTTTGCCCTGATATTCATCTCATCTTTCCAGCAAACCAGCTAAATCCTCCATCTAGTCTTCAATGAATTCTGTTAATGGTTCAGGTTTACCCATTCCAAAATACAGCGCCACAATAAAAGGATCAGCACCAGCACATGTGGCTAAGATGGGCCAAAAATGCTTCTTGGTTGACTTGAAAACTGGAACACCATCTATGTTGAATGTCAGTTCTACATCTCCTGCGAAGGCTGGATTTTTTGTTAGAAAGTCAAGAATGCCGGACTCCAGACCATAATAGGCATATTGACCATTGCACTTGAGCTGGCACTGAACGTCTTTTGGAGTTTGGAGAAGTGTCCGGGCATCTTTGGTAAGACGATGGCCATGTCTTCTAAGAATACTCAACAAACCGTTAACAGCACTTAATGCTGGCTGTTGCCCATTGAGCCAAATCTCCAGCTAGAGTTCCTGTCTCATTGTCAGAACTGTCTGTCTCAGCCATATCTCCATCAGATTGACTAGAATCAACAATGTCATGCTCGAAATCTAAGGCTGGCTCTTCGTCAGAATCGGCATGACTGCTTGTAGCCATCAACTGCTCACCAGCTGAAGTACCAGGCAGTTCTGAGGTATCATCCGCCAACACTTGTTCTACCAGGGACTGTTCTCCCTGCTGTGGTTCATCAGACTCTTGCTCCTGTTCAGCAGCATCTTCAGAATCACTGTCTTCAGCTTCAGCATCTGCTCTCGACCTCTGTCTTCTCCACTCATGCAAGTAGTTGGAAGCCATAGGGCTGTTTAAAGCAGCAACAATGTGGTTACAATACTGTGAGAGGAATCCATGTAATTTAAGGCAACTGAAGCACTGAGCTTCTATTGCTAGGTCGCCCATGTCTTTATTTTCAAAAATATTATTATTCAAACTGCAACAAATGACATGAAGGGCAATATGAAAGGTATCCATACAACAAGAACGAGCTGGGACCACATTTCTACAACAGTGCGTATGAAGAATACTAACCCCCTGTGAACACAACACGCAGAATCACCACTAAGTATAATTTCCCGTTTGCGCAGGTGCCTGGCTGTTCACATAGGGAGCACATTTGACAAATTTTTTTTAAAGGACAATTCCATTTTATTTCAAACATGTGCCAGTTTCTTTAGATCGATATCTTTATCTTTATTTTTATCTTTGGATGGACACCCTGAGTTGAATGTTGTTTTTTCCTTTATAAAGAAATCCTTAAATTAATAAATGGAGAGTCACATTTATCTAGTCTTTTTTTTCTAATCAAAAAAACATTATGATCTGTGACTAAAAATCATGATACGATACAAACCGTGATTTTTCTGATCCGTTGCACCCCTGCTGTTATGCATTAGCTCCTCTGCCCGAGCATCATCACAGCAGCGTAAAACAGGGACGGACGGCTCTTTGGCTGTTTAAGCTATTCACATCCTACAAAACCACAGTTTTTTCCCCACATACAACAGCAGACGTTCCTTCAAACATGCTCCAAGTGGTTTGTTTTATTACTTCAAGGAAGCGGACATGTTGTAATATGAGCTCTCAGACAGTGTCAAGTCCCACCAGATTTGTGTGACTCTCTAGCAAGACTTTGCAGGACGTTGTTTTAGCTCCTTTACAAAGATGTACATCTGTTTGAAGTAAACAAATCCCTCTGTGCATGTTTGAAAAAAATTGCGGTTTAGTAACTAAACAGCCTAAAAGCCGTCTGCCCTAATGGGAAAAAAAATCATAAAAACGCCCCCGTATATTTGTGTGTTTGTGTGTATATCTCACCTGGTGTGTGTCTCTTTCTTTTCTTTACACCTCACACAGCAATACACCTGTAAAGTGAGGTAAATAGGTCAAATAGTTATCAAAACAGGCCTATGTGAGGGACAGAGAGGCACAACTAGATTCCCGTTTTAGGTAGAGAGATAGTTACATTGATTAACTATGACATTATCAGGCTGAGTAGTGTTTAATGATCTTACAATGTTTGTCATACTGGTGAAAGAGGTCATAGTCATGTATGTTGCTTATGAGAAAACTAATGCAGTGATAGGCATTTTTCACAGCAGCCAATTTTTATGTTTCTAAGGAGGGTATCCTGCCTTTCTTGGTCTAAATTTTAAATTTTGTTGATGTTTCAGTGCCTCAGTAATTAATGTAATTTGGTGCACCTGTGTACACACCAATCAAATTTTGGTTTGAGTACGAGGAAGTCAGCATAACCTGCTTTGAAACATCAAAATGGCTGACGTTGAAGAAGCTATTGTCAAGATAAGTATCAATCCTGAGTAGCTCCCATGTTCCTCCAGATAGGAGGCCCGGTTGTATGTAGCATAGAAAATTCATTTGATTGTTTTATGTTTTTATAAATACAGCCGAATTACACTTCAAACATCTTTAACAAAAGCAAACATTTTTAAAAATTTAACTGTAGGCATGTGTTGTTAATTCAAACTCAAAATTATCCCTGTCATGCCTTACCCCAGAAATACTGGATAGAATTTTTTTTTTAAACTGGAGAGTTTATTGAGCCTTCTGACAAATTTGAACACAAAATTAATATCAATTTGAATATATATGAGTTCTAATTTGTATCATTTGATACGTCAGCCGTTTGTGTGCTCACAGTTTGTTAATCTTAAAACAAAAATATATAAAATGCAACATTTTAAAACACTAAACTTTGAGTTTCTCAAGTAATTGTAAACATACAAAAGAATAACTTTTCTTATGTCTTTGCAGTAAATATGGGTGAAGTGACACCTGTGCGGTGCTAAAGGTGCTAATTTCTTCTCTAAATTCTTCAGTTTTAGTATAAATCAATAAACAAAGACAATTTTTTAGTAAAGGACCTATGGCTATATTCAAAGAGTTATCATTCTTCATTATACAGCAGTTTGCAAGTATAAAAATTAAAAATAGGTTGAAAAAAAGAAAAATCTCAATTTCTACCCTAAATATACCTAATGTCACTTTAACCTTTTTTTAGTTTACTTAAAAAAGGGAAGAAAACTGTATGTTGCATTTCTGAATGCATAATGCATGAAATGCAATAAAATGAATATTAACAGATTTGCAAACAACACAACTTAAAAACCGGCTGTATCAAATTTGATACGCACATTTTCCACACAGTTTTACATAGCATCAATCCATTAAATATTCCTATTGAAGTTCCATTAACAATTTGAAAGTTGTTCTTACTTTAACTTTCAAAATTGGCAAAAATATACATGAAAAACCACTAGTGGGTCACTGATTGACAGCAGCCATTTTGTTGAAGGCCCTTTCACCAAAGGGCCTTCATGAATACTGACCTCTGGTGAATTATCCATGCAATGCACGTGTGTGATTGTATACATCAGGATTTTCAGGAAAATATCACACTGATGATGTAGAGGTCTCAAAAACTCGTGCATCAAACATGATGCATTTGACATTATAGAGTTAAAATCAACTAAGATATTGAAAACAGCATGAGCGGACATTCTATTTATCCGACTAGGCCTCGCCTCACGTGGCATGTACGGGCTAACTCTCGGCTAGTCCATTTAGCTCTAAAGGGCAAAAGCTATCATCCCTCTCGCGATCAATAAAGCCTCAATAAAGCCTGGAATACTAAAAAAGAAGACCGGGTACCATAGGCGGCGCTAGGGCAGGAGGTATGGGGAAGCTACGGGAAAAAAAAGTCTTTACTCATAGGCAGATACATATTATTATTGCTTACGTTCATCAAATTGAGATGTCGCAGCAGAATAATTCCATTCAATTCCTCATCTCGTTTTTGCTTTTGTAGCCCATAATTAATACATTTTCTTACTTTAATGAAGCAGCATCCACCGCGGGGCCTTTGTGTCATATTTGTCAACGATTTCCTCAGGTTTAATCCTCTTTGTTATGTCGCTCTCAATGTGCAGAAGCAACAGAGAGGACAATCCCAGCCGTAACAATTATGTTACGGCTGGGATTGGCCCCAATTAACTAATTAGGGTAAAACCAAAGTGCTGCACTAAAGCCATAAACATAAGAAAGCCGCAAGGAAAAATTAAGCAGTCAAGAGTCGCTGGTCACTACAAAAAAAAGTGTAGGCATTTATTTACAAAGTGTCATTTCAGACACCAAAGAAAAATAAATCACAAACAAAATATATTCCCCATAGCTGTTATAAGGCAGGACGGGAGGAACTAAAAAAAAAGTATGCTCCTAATAATTGAAACAAAAAAGAAAAGAAAATACTCACCGTCCTGCCAAGGAACATGAAAAGAAACTACATAAATTTAAACCCAAACTAATTCCCATAAACAATATAAAAAGAACTAGTCAACACAAGCATAAAACAAATGTGAACAGCATAATGGCAGTGTCGAGGGGGAGCTCCTTGTCCAACTTCTGGGCAATCTTTTTAAAGACCTCAAAGCAGGTGCAGCTCATGAGGGCAATCAGCAGCTCTTCCAGTTGGCCCCGGCTCCTCAGAGACAGCTCCATGCAACAGAAATGGGCAGGAGCATAACACCCCACCCATAAGACATTAAATCCTCAGAATTTAATGAAATCTTCAACACAACAGGACAGGCCCAAAAGTGAAACTCGCCTGCGAGCCCCCCCAGTAGAAGACGGGGGAGCACGTACAGGATGAGACACATCAAAATGTGGGCAGGGTCTGTCCAAATCTCAGGGTAGCACCACGTCAGGAGTCCGGTGTCAGGGGTCCGAAGGAGACGACAGCATCCACGCCAACCAGAGTCAGGAACAACAGCAGGGAAAACAGCTGAGTAGGGACAAGCCAGAGCAGCAGGGCAAGAAACAGCAATCACAGCAATGGTCACTTGCCTTGGGCCACCCCCAATAAAATATTAGGGGAAGGCACAGAGGGTAGAAAGCCTGATCATAAACGCAGGTGTAAGGTCCCCAGAAAATTGGCTGCCACAGCTCCAGCAATAGACCCCCTCCCCTCCAGAAACAGCAGAGGCAGGAAAATGGATGAGACCGCCAAAAAAGTTAAAGATTAAAAAAACATTCAGACTCGTGAGAGGGCATCGGCTTGGACGTCGTTTCTTCCCTTTATATGCCGAATGACAAGAGGGAAAGTCTGTAGAAAAAGACTCCACCGCAAAAGTCTCTGGTCTCAGCTGAGCAGCCTTACTCTTGGACAGGGGCAATATAACAGGGGTATTAGCTAAAGCAACTGGTTGAGAAGACTTGGCATTCTTTCTCTGAAGTGCAAAGCAATTTGCTATAACATGGCCAAGCTTCTTACAGTAACTACAAACAGATCTGTCCTTTAGGTCAGACTCTTTAAGGTTGCCCACTTTCTTTGTGGCACCTAAACTACTTCCCTCAAAAACAGTAGAAGCTTTGGGTGAATTCCCTTTCACCTGGTCAGTACACAAATTTGACCGGTCAAAGATTTTGTGTGTCAAAATGAACTCATCAGCAAGAACAGCAGCTGAAGTCACCTGAAGTGCTTTCTGTTCATTCACATAAGTTGCTACAGCTTCAGGGAGGCAGTTCTTAAACTCCTCAAGGACCATCATATCTCTGAGCTTTGCAAAGGTATCAATTTTCAAAGATTGACACCACCAATCAAATACGTCCTCCTTCTCTCTGGCAAATTCTGCATAGGTCTGGCCATCATGCTTCCTAGAATGTCTGAACTTTTGACGGTAGGCCTCTGGGACCAATTCAAAAGCCCTTAAAATTGCAGCTTTAACAACATCAAAATCTAAGCTCTCATCAAAAGAAAGTGAAGAATAAACTTCCTGGGCTTTTCCAGTAAGAACACACTGCAAGAGCAATGTCCAGACATTTCTAGGCCAACCTAAAGTAGTAGCTACCCGTTCAAAATGAGGAAAGTATTTCTCTACTTCCTTTTCAGAAAAGGGAGGAACCATGTGAATATGTTTAGTGACATCAAATTTTTGATCTGACCTATTAGACCCAAACTCCAACTGCTTTAAACGAAACTCAAACTCAAGTTTCTCAGTCTCCCTTCTAGATTGCAACTCCAACTCCCTCAAATGAAGTTCTTTAAACCTGAGCTGAAACTCAAGTTCTTTTAACCGCAAGGCCTGATCACTGGGCTTATCCTCAGAATCTGAATTTGAAGACACGGGAGGAGTCACAGTAGATGATTCAGTCACCTCCTCCTGGGACAACACCTTGCTCTCAATCAAACCAGACAAAACAGCCAATTTAACATCATCCTTACGACCAGAACGAACCACCTCAATTGAGTAGTGGTCAGCAATTAACAAGAGCTCCTTCTTAGTACAACGGTTAAACTGCGCAAATGTTGGTGCTATAACAAATTTCTCCAATTCAAACTCCATAATTCAAAAAAAAGAACACAGGAGACAATACCGTCACAAAAGAGTGGGTTAAAAACCTCAACAAAGCCTTAGAAGCTACACTCAAAATATGGCCAAGACGGCCTTTACACAGCGACTCTGAACATGCGGCAGAAGTGGCAACAAACCACAATACAACTAAGCAGCACACAAAAAACCGGCTAATCAATTAACCAATTAAGAAGCTCCCGGACGAGCCCTCAATTAACTGTCCCCAGCGTGCTCTCCACAAGTGCAGAAGATAACGTGGCTGTCATGTGTGCAGGGCGCTTGTGTCGGGGCTCCTGTTCTGTGACAGAAATGTCACTACACTCACAAAAAGTGAATATCTCCCTCCACCTCTCCTCCCAGTTTTTTCTCATTTCCTGAAGCCCTTGGATGCTGGCCTGTAGAACACTGGAAGCTTGAGCAAGCGTGGTGTCTGTTTTCTGAAGGGCCTGAGATGCGACATGGATGATGCGCAAGACATGGGAAAACATAAACAAACACACACAGAATTCTAGTTTTCCCACGCTATGAAGCAGACCTGAAGCCTCTATAAATCTGCGGTATGGGGGCACAGAAAACTCATCAAGGGTGGTTATGATGGATTTGAAAGAGTTTTTCACAGCTGTGACGTTATGCCATCTGCAGGCCCATCGCGTGTCACTCAAGGCAGATAGGTCCGCTTTCACTCCCAGCTGTTTCTGCATCTGTAGAAAGGCATGGTGAGTTCCAGGTTGGCTGAAAAAGGTGTACAGGCTTTCCCTGACACAGAAAAAACCAGAGGCCACTCGATTGACTTTGCAAGCTTCAATTAACACCAGATTTAACTTGTGCGCCATGCAGTGGATGTAAATAGCGCTGGGGTGATCCTGGTGCATCCTCCGCTGCACACCGTTAACTTTTCCAGCCATAACGGCAGCACCATCATAACACTGCGCAATCACGGGAAGTTTGGAAATTCCATGTTTACCCAGGAACTCTTTAATGTGACCATGAATTGCCTCTGCATCTGCCCTCTCAGAGCAGTCGACAAATCCAAGGAAACGCTCTTATATTTCCATATTGTGTGTGTAGCGAATGCAAACTGTCATTTGTTTAGATTTGAAGCTACAAGCTTCACCAACCATGAGAGTGAAAAAACCATTTGCCTCGATCTCTTTGATAATTTCTTCATCACCATTTCAGAGGCTATTTGTATGAACTCGTTTTGAGTGTCATGACTTGTGAGAGACGCTGATTTCTGCTGCATCATACAAAATGACGCATCTCGCTTGGCAAGAAAGTTGCACATTTCCAAAAAATTCCCACGGTTGCTTGACCCTTCAGTCTCATCGTGTCCTCTAAAAGCAAGCCCTTGCTTTGCCAGAAACAAGACGATTTCAGCAAAAGAGGTGGCATATTCCCGGTTTTCTTTCACAGTTTTCTTGTGAGCTGTGCTCATTTGCGCAACGACAGACCTGCTTCATCTGGACTGTTGATAACTCTGCCACTTTTCCACACTTTGTGTTGAGCAGATTCCGCGTGTTTAACCATTTTTTTCTTAACATTTCTCCAGTCTCTGACCCCACTAACAGTAAAAGCCTGGTCCCTAACACTGTACAAAAACTGTCGGCATGGAAAACAGAATATGGAATCTACCTGCTTGCTATACTCAAGCCATGAATAAGTCTTGAAGTATTCAGAGCTAAAAGCTCTGATCTGTTTACCGAAATCAGTTTTGGGGTATTCTGGTAAAATCGGCTGCGCAGGACCGCTATCCTTTGTCCCCAAATCTGACGGGAAACAGGTGTCTGGAGGGCGGCGGCTGGAGTCTGGAGGGAGGCAGCCGCTGTCTGGAGGTGGGACGGTGACTGGCGGGCGGTGGTCGGAGCCTGCAAGGCGGCAGGTCATGGAAGCAACCTGATCGGCTTCAGTGCTGCTGCAGCTCACGTCCTCCTGCATGGGACTCTTGGACTCTTTGATGTTGACATTGAAAAAATGTCTAATGTCCATTTTATCAGGCTGTTTTCTTTTCATTTTGCTGGACTGTCGTTGACTATAGCTAGCTAGCGAGGCAAAAACGTTAGCTTCTACGCTGCGTTGTAGCTACACCATGCATACGTAATGAGCAGGTAACCTAAGCCTATCAAATACCATCTTCCATACGCCTATATCAATATAAAAATAACTAAATGAATAATATCTTAAAAATGTGTTTTAATGTATTTCCCACCTCTTCTAAAATAGAATTAAAAATAAAAACATGATTTTATTTTGGTATTTTTTTTGTGACAATTTTGATGTATGATGTAAAAGATGTTGCTGAAACTGATGTATTATGCACTATGGATGTGTCAAGTCTTAACACTAATATTCCACATCAGGCGGGGTTAGTCAACGACAGGCTCCGACCACCGCCCCGCCAGTCACCGTCCCACCTCCAGATAGCGGCTGCCTCCCTCCAGACTCCAGCCGCCGCCCTCCAGACACCTGCTGCCTACCTCCAGACTGCATCTGCCCTACAGACACCTGTTTCCCGTCAGATTTGGGGACAAAGGATAGCGGTCCTGCGCAGCCGATTTTACCAGAATATCCCAAAACTGATTTCGGTAAACAGACCAGAGCTTTTAGCTCTGAATATTTCAAGACTTATTCATGGCTTGAGTATAGCAAGCAGGTAGATTCCATATTCTGTTTTCCATACTGACAGTTTTTGTACAGTGTTAGGGACCAGGCTTTTACCGTTAGTGGGGTCAGAGACTGGAGAAATGTTAAGAAAAAATGGTTAAACACACGGAATCTACTCAACATGAGCAAAGTGTGGAAAAGTGGCAGAGTTATCAACAGTCCAGACGAAGCGGGTCTGTCGTTGCGCAAATGAGCACAGCTCACAAGAAAACTGTGAAAGAAAACCGGGAATATGCCACCTCTGTTGCTGAAATCGTCTTGTTTCTGGCAAAGCAAGGGCTTGCTTTTAGAGGACACGATGAGACTGAAGGGTCAAGCAACCGTGGGAATTTTTTGGAAATGTGCAACTTTCTTGCCAAGCGAGATGCGTCATTTTGTATGATGCAGCAGAAATCAGCGTCTCTCACAAGTCATGACACTCAAAACGAGTTCATACAAATAGCTTCTGAAATGGTGATGAAGAAATTATCAAAGAGATCGAGGCAAATGGTTTTTTCACTCTCGTGGTTGGTGAAGCTCGTAGCTTCAAATCTAAACAAATGACAGTTTTCGTTCGCTACACACACAATATGGAAATATAAGAGCGTTTCCTTGGATTTGTCGACTGCTCTGAGAGGGCAGATGCAGAGGCAATTCATGGTCACATTAAAGAGTTCCTGGGTAAACATGGAATTTCCAAACTTCCCGTGATTAAGCAGTGTTATGATGGTGCTGCCGTTATGGCTGGAAAAGTTAACCGTGTGCAGCGGAGGATGCGCCAGGATCACCCCAGCGCTATTTACATCCACTGTATGGCGCACAAGTTAAATCTGGTGTTAATTGAAGCTTGCAAAGTCAATCGAGTGACCTCTGGTTTTTCTGTGTCAGGGAAAGCCTGTACACTTTTTTCAGCCAACCTGGAACTCACCATGCCTTTCTACAGATGCAGAAACAGCTGGGAGTGAAAGCAGACCTATCTGCCTTGAGTGACATGCGATGGGCCTGCAGATGGCATAACGTCACAGCTGTGAAAAACTCTTTCAAATCCATCATAACCACCCTTGATGAGTTTTCTGTGCCCCCATACCGCAGATTTATAGAGGCTTCAGGTCTGCTTCATAGCGTGGGAAAACTAGAATTCTGTGTGTGTTTGTTTATGTTTTCACATGTCTTGCGCATCATCCATGTCGCATCTCAGGCCCTTCAGAAAACAGACACCACGCTTGCTCAAGCTTCCAGTGTTCTACAGGCCAGCATCCAAGGGCTTCAGGAAATGAGAAAAAACTGGGAGGAGAGGTGGAGGGAGATACTCACTTTTTGTGAGTGTAGTGACATTTCTGTCACAGAACAGGAGCCCCGACACAAGCGCCCTGCACACATGACAGCCACGTTATCTTCTGCACTTGTGGAGAGCAACGCTGGGGCAGAGAGAGCTTTGCACCTCTAGTTCAGAGAGCCCCAAGGATAGTCGGCAAAACATCTCTTCTATCCTGTCATCGACACACTTGTTGGAGCCTGCAAACTAACGCTTCTCAGGGAAGCAATGCAAATTGCAAAATGTGTAGATGCTGCGTTAAACTGTGATGTTGATGGTGCTTCAGGACTGATGAAACAATATGCTTCCACTCTCTCCATCAACACTGATCTTGCCCACGCCGAAATGGTCATGGTGAAAATGGGTTCGGGTGGTGTAAATCCGGAAAATCTAAAAGCCGCAGCCTTGACTGGATTTTACCCAAAGTTCACCAAAGTGCTTAAATTGGCACTGTCACTTCCAGTTGGGACGGCGACGTGTGAGCGCACATTTTCAGCAATGCGCCGGGTCCCCAACTGGATGAGGACAACTATGGCCCAGCAGAGACTGTCCTCTCTGTCGCTTCTGCACATTGAGAGCGACATAACAAAGAGGATTAAACCTGAGGAAATCGTTGACAAATATTACACAAAGGCCCCGCGGCGGATGCTGCTTCATTAATGTAAGAAAATGTATTAATTAATTATGGGCTACAAAAGCAAAAACGAGATGAGGAATTGAATGGAATTATTCTGCTGCGACATCTCAATTTGATGAACGTAAGCAATAATAATATGTATCTGCCTATGAGTAAAGACTTTTTTTTCCCGTAGCTTCCCCATACCTCCTGCCCTAGCGCCGCCTATGATAAACGATTTTGTGCAAAATGTGGCAATACGCCTATTCAAATAAAAAATCTATACATGAAGGACCAGAATTAAAATATTATCTTTCTAAAATATCCTGGTGTTGTAGTGAATTTGTATACTATTTTGTTGTTAAAGTTTAAAAAATTAAGTCGCTGGCGTCAAGTAAAATGTTTACGCATGTGTGGTACAAATCGAGCAGGAATTCTACGCACTTGCGCAGTACTAGAATTGCGCATGCAGAGAACCGATCGGGCACACGGGCAGGACGTACGGATAGGGCACCGAAAAGGGTGCAAAAAGGCGGCGAACCAGGCGCTTTTGTGTTCACAATACGAGCTTGGGCTTAACCGTACTGTAGCTTTTTAGCGAACCGTACTGAGACGACCTCCCGTGGTGGTCTCAGTACGGTTCGTTTTAAAGGGGTCTGAGTGCGGTTGCTGTGTTCACATATGCACAAAAAATGCTGAGTCATCGATCTGAGTTCGTTTTGAGGGCTGAAAAGGACCAAGTGTGAAAACACCCTAAGTTACTTTCATATTTTAGGATATCAATATTGAAATCATCCATTAGATAGCACTTTTTCCTTTCTTTGAAAATAAAATCAAGAACATTTACCAACTCACCATTAAATTTAAGTAAGCTACAGCTGGGTGGCCAATAAATACAGCCTATGATAGTCTTATTTGTTTCAATGAACACAGCTTCTGCAGAAGAACTGAAACAATTGTCCAAGTCTGGTCTTTCCTTGTAGCTCAAATTCAGGTTTAAGAAAAGAGATACACCCCCTCCCATTCTGTCTTCTCTACATTTGTATACATGATTATAATTGTTGAATCCATGGAAATTTGCACGGTTTTTAGATAATGATGCTTCTCTAAGTCCAATAACACTAAAAGGATAATCAAGACGAAGTAAAGATAGGCATAATATTTCATAATTTTTGGCTAGACTACGAATGTTGCACTGAAAAAGAGAACATTCATTATTCCTTCTTTGGGTCAAGGTAACTGATTTAAATTGGCTTGCATCATAGCACTCAGATATCTCCCCAGAAAATTGTTTCAGTTGAGCAAAACAGTTAACATCAGGGTCATTATTGTCCAAAAAGTCAGAAATTAAACAATTAGGTGCAATGGGAAATTACATTTGCTTTCCATGAAATCCTGCAATTCAATTTTGTGACAAACAGAATGAGAAAGTTATGAAAGTGGTTGAGTAAACTTTGGGTAACTTACATATAAATGAATTTGTTCCATCGTCAAGGCAACTTCCCTAACGCAAAAACGAAGATGAATTGGGTTTCCAGCTGGCTCTGCTAACCTTCATTTCCCAAATCTACTGTCTTTTTGGATCAGAAGGAAATCTAAACATCTTAAACCCCTTCTCAGATCTATTGGTACACCTGAAGGCACAACAACCGGTCATTTTTTTCTGTTTTCAAACACGAAATGCAGGGACGTAGTGGAATTCCTTAGGAAGTAGTATAAATTGATAGACCTGATGGATACAAAATGGATCTACATGTCACGTGACAAACTTTTTTTTGGTACCCCCTATGTCGCTACTCTCAGCATAAAGGGATTCTAGCTCTAAACCACCTTAAAGGGGAACTCCGGTGTGAAATTGACTTGGGGTGTATTGAAACATGATAACGCGTACTAACTTTTGTCGATTACCCAACCTCCGTACGCACCCAACATTTTGAAATACATGGCTTTTTACCCAAAGCTGCCAACAGGCTTACAATGGTAGTGAATGGAGCATAGTGTTGCCGTGCAAAGAAATCGCTATTTTTACTTCATTAACAAGGCTCAAAGTAGCTCCATACTTCATTGGTAGAATTCCGAGGGCCCTGACATTTAAAACGAGGCACTGAGAACTTTGAAAATGCACAGGAAGTTTATTAAAAAAGACAGTACCTTGAGGTAGTTTCCAGTTGCCTCCATCTTGAAAGTCACGATAAGTCGATTGACGAGCACGAACGAATAGTTAGGATAGGGGAACAGATTGCAATCTATTCATTCGTGCTTGTCAATCGAAGTTCATATCTGGCTTTCATTTTGCCCTGAACCTCTTTGAGATTAGACTTAGCAAAATCACAAGCCTTAGAGAGACGATTACGGAAGTCAGAGACATACTGAAGCAAGTTCATTGGGACATCATCTTCGGCCAGCAACTTCTCCTTCAGAAGCTTCAGAGGTCCACGGACTGTATGCCCAAAAACAAGCTCAAAAGGACTGAACCCAAGAGACTCCTGAACAGCTTCACGGGCAGCAAACAGAAGAAGATGGACACCTTCATCCCAGTCTTTCTCTGTGTGAAGGCAGCAGGTCCTTACCATGTTCTTCAGGGTTTGATGGAGCCTCTCCAAAGCACCTTGACTTTCAGGATGGTACGCTGATGACCTGTATTGTTTAACACCAAGATCATGCATAACTTGTTGAAATATCCCAGACATGAGATTTGACCCTTGATCAGACTGAATAGACTTAGGAAGACTAACAAAGCAGAAAAACTTGGTAAGAGCCTTGATGATAGTCTTCGCCTTGATGTCACGAAGTGGAATTGCCTCAGGAAACCGGTGGAAGCACACATAATAGTCAGTAGGAACTCACAACCAGATCTAGTCTTTGGCAATGGTCCAACACAGTCAATGATGATCCGACTGAAAGGTTCTTCAAAAGCGGGAATGGGCTTAAGTCGAGCCTTTGGAATATTCAGGTTCAGCTTCCCAACCATTCGACAAGTATGACAGGATTTGCAGTACTCCTGTACATCGGACCTCATGGAAGGTCAGAAGAAATGATTCCTGACGCATTGAAGGGTCTTCTTGATACCCAAATGACCTAACATAGGATTGTCATGGGCCAGACTAAAAGTTTCTTCACGATAAGACTTTGGAAGAACAATTTGATGGGTGATCATCCACTCTTCATCTGCAGAAACATCAGGTGGACGCCACTTTCTCATAAGCACACCATTTTTGTAGTAAAAACAGACAGAAACTTGAGTAGCCTCTTGTTCACTTACAGCCTGTGGTAGAAGATGCGCTAGATCGCGAGCTTGTTGTTGCTCCTGAATAAGTTGTTTTTGAGACAGAATGTCATTAAAATGACCTGAACAAGGACAAGTCTGAAGATTTCCCCGACATCTCAGGACTGAAAGGTTCCTGATGAAAAGACTGCCCAATGAAGGTGTCAGCCAGGTTGAAGTCCAGGTCAGCATCATCTTGAATAGCCTTTTTGGCCATAGAACGAGTAACTGCACATGAAGGATAGAGGTCTGGAATTTCCTCCTCTATAGATTCAGATTCTTGATCAATCAAAGGGGTGTCAGTTACAACAGGGTAGGGCACAACCTTATCCCCAGTAAGATCATTACCAAGAAGCAAATGAACACCTTTGAAAGGAAGAGAAGACCTACCACCAACAGTAACAGGCCTAGAGACCAAGTCTGATTTGAGATGAACATTATGGAGAGGTACACTTGTAAAACCACATTCTACTCCTTGAATAAGGACATTAGCCTGAGTAGACGTTTTGTCTGAGTAAGGCAGAATATCTGCAAGAATAAGAGATTGGGAAGACCCAGTATCCTGTAGAATTCGAACAGGAGCAGATGAGGAAAAGTCATGTGAAAGTGAGACAAAACCATCGGTGATGAATGGCTCAAAACCCTCCATAACAGAATCAGACACAGAAGGTAGAAGATCAGGCGAACTGACCTTTGATTCAAGAGATTTTCTCTTTGTGAAAGCAGTTGGCTTGGTTTCTTCTTGTTGTTTTTTCTTGTGAGCATAACACTCAGAAATAAGGTGACCTTGCTTTTTGCAGTATTGGCAAGACACAGAAGGTAAAGAATCAGAGGATGGCTTCCCACTGGAAGAAGTGGCCTTGGAATCATTGGAAGTGTTATTAGAAGAAGTCTTGGACTGAGACTTGCCTTGAAATTTAGAAAAAGTGGATTTTTGGACAAAAAAAGACTTATGAGTAAATGCATAACTGTCAGCCAGGGTGGAAAGATCTTGCAAAGTATTGGCTTGTTTCTCCTCAAGGAAAGTCTTGATGTCAGGCTGGATACACCTTTTGAATTCTTCAACCAGAATAAGTTGCCTCATTTTGCCAAAATCTTTCTCAATTTTCATGGAATTACACCACTAATCAAACAACTGTTCCATCAACCTGCAAAATTCAACATGAGTTTGACTGGCTTCCTCGCGAGAATTCCTAAATTTTCGCCTGTAAGCCTCGGGGACCAATTCATAACCCTTCAGAATGGCAGATTTGACAAAATCATAATCAGAACACTGTTGGATAGATAACTGGTTATAGATTTTCCTAGCTTTACCAGTAAGAACACTTTGTAACATCATTGTCCAATGCTCTTTTGGCCATTTTAAATTTTCAGCAATTTTTTCAAAATGGGTGAACTATTGGTCTACATCATTTTCTAGGAAGGGAGGAACAAGTCTGATGTGTTTAACCACATCAAAGTGATCAAAAAGTCCAAAAGATTTTGTTACAGTACCTGCTTCTATTATCTTCATTTCCAGTTCATGCTGCATCCTTTTTTCTTCTAGTTCTTTCTCTTTCTCCAACCTCTTTTCTTCTAGTTCTAGTTGTTTCTCTTACACCAACCTTCTTTCTTCCCTCTCCAACCTTCTTTCTTCCAGTTCACTCTCCAATCTTCTTTCTTCTAGTTCTCTCTCCAACCTTCTTTCTTCCAGTTCTTTCTCCTTCTCCAACCTCCTTTCTTCCAGTTCTAGTTGTTTCTGGCGTAGCTGCATCTCAAGTCTTTGCAGCTCTGTTGCAGACACTTTCACATCTTTAATCAATTCTGCTGCTTCTTCCCCAAAGATATCTTCATCGATGAGATGTTGCACCAAAATGTTGAAAATTTCTTGTTTCTTCATTGATGATTTCACATCAGGCTATTTGCAGCAAGTCCTTCTTCTTTGCCAGCACAATTGATTCCTGGGTTGGAGTTTTCAAAAAATTTTCAGCATCAAAAGTCATGATTGCTGGTTTTTCAAATAGTCACAAGATTTAAAATTGATAGATCAGCTTTAATCTTTGGTGAATCCAATGGTTGATCCAATGAATGGTTTATCTCGGTGGAGCCTCCAATTTGTTATGACTTGAAAATCACAACATAGGGAACCAGCAATGAAAACTTAAACAAATTTATTCTTCACTGATTAGGTCCAAAAATTTCTCTAAATAATCCACTGTTTAATCTTATAATAACACTCTAATGCCACTATGTAACTCTGATGCCAAAACAAAAACCTCCCTCACTGAGCAAAATCACAGCATTTATAAAGACTAGGATTATTCTGGAAAGATCTACAGGAGTCCTGGGTGATCCGGCCCCCTCCAGGCAAGAAGAAGCCAGAAACTTCTAGAAAGCACTGGTCTATTTCATCACAAACAAGTGGTATTGCATCAGATCATGTTTGCTACAGACATACCACCAGAGGGTGCTAAATGATGAAGAAAATAAACAAATAGCTGACCAGTAAAGCAGCACAAATAGTATTTAACAAATCTCCATTTACAAATGATATACAGTGCTTTACATAGAACACTCATACATAACAATAGGGCCAAAAATTTACATTCCATGTGGGGAAACAACAAGCAAAGGACACCATCAGATGCCCAGGTCCAGTGGTTTAGCTAGGGTGGCATGGTTTGGGGAAACCTCCTCCCCTTCTTCTCCCAGCCCCAAAGAAGAAGAGCTGCGCCGGATGTGCTGCTGATCCACTGTGGCAGGAATGACCTCAGGAACATTAAGAGCGCAAAGCTTGTTGCAGGAATCAAGCAGGACTTGCAAGATCTCCACTTGCAGTTCCCTTGGATGATTATCCTCTCTGCCATCACCTTGCGATGCCGGTGGAGGTCTTCCAATCCAAAGATTGACAAAGCCCAGCATTATTTTAACAGTGATGGCTACCTCTGTTTTATCTATTGGTAGAAACTTCTTGCACCATCCTCAGATAAAGCATAGAGATCCTCACTAATTTTTGCATGAAGGAGTTCATTTCCCCCCTATGGGAGATATATTTTTAAGAAATATTTCTGTGTCTGAAAGACCAAATCCAGTGGGGTGATACTGGATTTGGATTTTCGATAGGTTATGGCCGCAATGAATGCCAAAATTTCTCCGCTGTATGTGATGTTTGATGTGCTCATTGTATTTATTTTTATCCCGAGGTAGCTTTCACACTTTCACACCTCTCCCACCGCCTTCGTTTCCCTCTCTTTTCCTCGTCAGTCTTCTCCAAACGGTTTGCTTTACCCCAGCCTTTCCTCCTGATGGACTTCCTTAATTGCATTTCCCCAAAGTGAATGTAGCTAGGGGGTTGTCTTTGGGCCACCCAAAAGTTAAGGCCTCTGCATTGCTTTAATTTGAATAAATGAAGACCACAAAGGAAAAACGCTCACAGTCCAAATTTAGCATTTTTGTATATTTTAAATATCACAATATATAATAATATTACAATAATATTTGATATTTTTTAAATATTTTTTCAGTGCTTTGTCTCTAAGATCGTTTTGAATTTTTAATTCATAATTTCTCCACAACGTGAAAATGTGACTGATCATTTTTCCATTGTGGTCTTCAAATATTTTATTTAACTCTCATTTGCCTGCCTCTGATTTACCAAAGCAGAAGACATAGTACATGTGAAAGAATTCCAGAGTGAAGTTTTTGGCTCCACGTACATGTAAAGACCTTTATTATACAGTACTTGCAAGAGCTTTTATTTACTGCCATCAAAGAAAAAGTACATTGAATAACAAAGCATTTCTCATGTGCTCCTAGGGCAGATGACTAGTCACTGTTGGAAAACTGAAGCCAAAGTTGTATTGATGAACTGCTTTGTAATGCATTATTAAGCACACAAAAATGAAATGTAAATTACTGTCTTACAAATAAACTGCAGGTTTTACTGACAATGCATCGTACAGCATTTTTAACAATCATTTTCATCAGTTTTTTACATATTACAAATTACTTCAGAAGTATTCTCCAACAATAAAACAAAATAATTGCTTGAAGCATTCTCCAAGTCCTCGCTGGCTAACGCTGAGGTCTGAATTTGAGGGCAGTTAATGTAATCACATGAATAATAATAATAATAAAAATCATCAGGAAAAACCAGACGTTATGTTGCACAGTGGTTAACATAACATAGACTGTATCAGAAGGGAAACCAAATTTCAAATTAACTACCCATTATTTTCTGAAACAATGAAGCTGATCATGTTCAACATTTTGTCTTTGTACAACACCCTGTCTCAGCTCTAACTCTCTAAATTCAGACATATGAATGCATCACCTGACTAAATATGTGTCAGTGGCTGAATTAATCATTAATTGCCGTCTGCAAATTAATAGGCTAGTTAATGGGAACTGAAGTCAGCCAGCAAGCCAGTTAACGTTAAGGTAACTCGATAGAAAACGCAACTATAGTTAATGTACAATTTACTAGCACAAAATCGATCACGCTGTAGTGTACTTTTTCGATGTTATTCTTCCCCGTTTACTGCAGTCCTTCCTTTACATTATGTGTCCGTCTCCTTCTCTCCCAAACTCGATATATTGTCGGATTTTACCCCATACTTTTACCAAGCAATCTTTTAAGAGAACCCAGCTAGTTGCCAAGCCAATTCCACTAGAGCATATGACTCAATTCCAGCCATAATTTCGTCCAAAACCTGGTGCTCCTATATTGTAATTATCGAGGGACTGAATTTGCTCTCGGTATGTTTCATTTCTGTAATATTCTCGTCATTCAAATAACCTGTACCTCCCAAGGACTGTATAAAACATGGACGACGCGTCTCCATTCACTCCCATTCAACAAAATGGAGCCAAAATATCCTCGATACGGGCGCTGCCATGTCGCACATTTGGAGCCTGAGTCGGCGCAGTAGTGATCGGGGGGTAGAGCCGCGCTATCGAATACCGCCCACACACCCACCCGAACAGCCCCCTGAACTTCTAACCTGGGCTGGCAGCTACGCTGTTAAGGTAAGTGCCCGTAATAGCCAGCTCTCACACGGAGACGGTACAGTTTACCATAGTAAAGTGACCCCACTGTCGGCAGCGCAACTATTCGGTCGTTAATAAGGTAAAAGACTTTATGGCTAAACAGACCCCACCCCACAGTCATCTGTTTCGAAATTAGTTGAAGTACCTAACTGGCTATCTATGAGATCTTGTCGCTGAATCTTGCTTAACAAGCTAGGTATGTAGCTAATTACATTAGGTAACGCAAGTGTCAGATTTTTGCCACTTCTCGGCCACATAGCTAGCTCCAGTCAATGTTCTCAACTGTCACTTACCCAATGTTGCGAGTGGCAAGCATATTAACACCGACTTTCGTTGTATTTTCTAAATCACGTTCCGCCAGGAAAGTGTAATTTCCTATGTGCATGAACTAGATGAGTAATGGGTCGAACTTTTAATTTTTCAACACGTTAGAACGGTAGATCGAATTTTTAATTAGAATAAACTGTCCTTCTCATCAAAGTTAGCTTGCTGTTTTTGATAAGTCGCGTATCTTACCGTTAGCTAATGTTGTATTTCTTAAAAATGTAACATAATCGCAATGGAAGATAACCATCATAGCTTGGGGGACCGGCAGTTCATTCTCTGTGATAGTTAACTTAGCAATCCAACACCCCTACACTTTCTTTTATGTGGACACTCGATGTCTTTGAATGCATAGATAGTAATTGTTTGAGTTTTGATATCCTCATTTTTAGACGACGAAATGGACTCGGCAATTCTTGCATCCTCCCCAGTGGCCAAGAGTCTGTATAAATCTCATGGGAATATCTGGAAACCGACGCCTGTGGTTATTTAAGCATAAGACTTTTCACTGGAGAATGTCATAAAAAACTGAAGTTTATAACATTAAGTCACATCCATTTCATGCATAAAAAGCACAATACCACCTGATAAAATATGGAATAATAGAATATAAACATGAAATATGTTAAATTGCAGAAAAAGCCAGCAGAAGTGACATTTAAAGGTGACATTTTGCATTTTACAACCAACAGGGTCAAAAGTTTACATTATCGGGGACAGCTACATTCGCCGTGGGGAAAAACGAGCAAGGGAGACCATCGAGACCAACCTTGGTCTGGATGCCCAGGTCCAATGGTTTGGCTGGGATGGCATGGTTTGGGGAAACCTCCTCCCCTTTATCCACCAGTGCCTGAGAGGAAGAGCTGTGACGGAGGTCCTGCTGGTCCACTGAGGCGGGAATGACCTCGGAAAAATCAAGAGTGTGTGTGAAGCTTGTCGCTTGTCGACTTGGAAATTCTCCATCGGCAGTTCCCTCGGATGAAGATCATCTTCTCTGCCATCACCTAGCAATGCCGGTGGAGGTCTTCCCATCCAAAGATTGACAAAGCCCGGCAATATGTCAACAGTGTGATGGCTACCTTTGTTTTGTCTATTGGTGGAGACATCTTGCATCATCCTCTGATAAAGCATAGAGATCCTGGCCAATTTTTGCATGATGGAGTTCATTTCACCCCTATGGGAAATTTTATATTTTTAAATAACATTGTGGCTGTGTCTGAAAGACCAAATCCACTAGGGTGATGCTGGATTTGGATTTTCAACATCAGCTATGGGCGGCAAAAAAAAGTCAGTTTTTTTGCTTTATGTGATGTTTGATGCGCTTTTTCTTCATTTATTTTTATACTGGGGTGGTAGCCATCATAGTTATCGGTTTCCCAGCTCTTCCTCTCCATCCACCTTCCTTTCTCTCTTCTTCTTCAATCTTTTCTCCAAACCATTTGCTTTCCCCCAGCCTTTCCACCTGATGGACTTCCTTAATGTTTCCCCATGGCAAATGTAGCCAGTGGATTGTCTTTGGGCCACACAGAACTCTATGCTGTGTGTAGTCTTTGTTTAAATAAATATTTTTTATTTAACTCATTTGCATGCCTCTGATTTACTGCAGCAGAGAACATAGTATGTGAAAGAATTACAGAGTGAAGTTTTTGCTCAACATAAATGTAAAGACCTTTATTGTACATTACAGGTTTAATTTACCACCATCACAGAAAATGTACATTGAATTACAAAATATTTCTCATGTACTCCCAGTCCAAGGACAGATGACTGGAGTCTTTGTTGGAAAACTGAAGGCTTAGAAGTGAAGATGAACGGCTTTTGAATGTATTATTAAACAAACAAAAAAAAAGTGACAGTTTATGCCAATATTTGAAGATAACATATAAGGAAAATGACACGGATGGAACAAGCATATATAAGAGAAGCCAGTTACATGTCCATTATTATCAATCAACATGGACTTGTCTACCTCCAAGTGTAAATTACCGTCTAACAGAACCATTGCAAGTTTCAATGACAATGCATAGTTGAGCAGTTTTGACAAGCATTTTCATCAGTTTTTCATTTATGAATTACTTCAGAAGTATTCTCCAGCAGTAAAACAAAAGAATTGCTTGTAGCATCTTCCGAGTCTTCACTGGACCGGGGTAACCTCAGCGTTACCCAGTGGTTTGGCGGCCTCTATAATCACATGGTAAAAAAAGAAAACACGTCTAATTATTTGTGAAGCTTATATCTGAAACCTGAAGTGCCGTCTGCCCTATCATGACAGCAGTAAAATTGACTTGCACGTTCCAACCCACACATCTGGCAATTTTGCAAACGGCAGGTTTGACATTAAAAAAAAAAAATGGAGATATGGAGATATATGCAGCTTTATATACTTTGAAACTAAATTCTTTCTGCTACCAATTTACATTCCTTTTTATGTGGGGTCACATGCACCCATTCCGACTTATTTGAAACGTGTTTCAGACATAGACTGTATATGAAGAGACATCAAATTTCAAAATAACTTCCTGTAATTTTCAAGAAATTATAAAGCTGATCAAGGAAAATATTATTTTGTCATTGTGCAACGCCCAAACTCAGCTCTGACCTTCTAAATTAAGATACTGAAAGCATTACCTTAACAGATATGTTTCAGTGGCTGAACTAATTAACCATTAACTGCCGAGTGCAAGGTAATATGTGAGTTAACGTTAACTGAAGTCAGCCAGCTTGCTAGTTAACGTTAAGGTCACTCGATAGCAAACGCAGCAATAATTGACTAAGTGCGTCCAAGCACAAAAATTGATGGAATTCGCTTTAGACGCACTTATAAGTGTGGCCAAAATGCATATTGCTCCATTGCCCACACTTACTTTCAGTGTGTCCTCCGCAAATTTTTTTTTTTTTTTTGGCGAAACGTATTTTAAGCGATACTTTCTAAGCGGCACTGGAATGGTCATCAACTGGCGCACTTATAAGTGTGGCCAAGAAAAAAATTCAGCATTGGTGACACGTGTAAGTGCGAATAACATCTGCCATAATTAATGCATAATTTAGTAGCGCAACAACCATCACGCTATAAACAATTTTTAAATGATATTCTTCCCGGTTTACACCACTCCCTCATTTACAGTTTGTGTCCATCACCTTCCAGGCCAAACTCGAAATGTCACGTTTTCCCCGATACTTCGTCTGATCAATCTTTTAAGAGTTACCCCGTTACCCAGCCAGTTCCACTAAAGTAGATGCATTGATTCCAGCCGTAATTTCATCCGAAACCTGCCGAATCGACATTGAAATTATTAATGAATTGAATCCACTTTCGGTATGCTTCATTTTTGTCGTATTATCGTTGGTAAAATAATCTGTACTTCCTCGATCCGATTAGTTTTTCTTGCAGTTTTAGCTGCTGTCCGTAAGGTTGCGACATAAGGTTGGAATTTTGTTGTGTTACCTGCTGAAAAACGAGAAGTTGGCTTGCTGATGCTTATGGAAACTGTTATGGCTGTTATGGCCCCAATTTGTTATGGCGTCAATTTGTTATGACGTCACGGACAGCAAGGGATGACAGACAAAATTCTTAACTTCAACAGATTTAATTAAACAAACAGAACTAATCTACTCTCCCTACTCCCTACTGACCAAGATTGAAATAATAATAAAAAAAAATAGTTACAGTCCCTTGGTAATTGAGATGGGCTGCTATGTTGTGATGTCCTGAGACAGGAAAATGCTCCAACACAGGCAATAATCCACAAAAAGCTTCACAGGTCTTGAAAAGAGTGACAGGTCTGGTCAAATGTATCCTTCCACAATTTCTCCTTGCAATTTCTCCTACTACTCTTCACTCTCTCAATTTTTCTCCTTATATACTCTTTTCCAGCCCCCTCTGAGGCATGCCCAGGACATGCCCCAAACCTAGTTCTAGACTGGGCTTAACACAAAAAAAGTCAATACTGCCATCTAGTGGCTTTTTTTTCCCCCATTACACCTCTATTCCAAAAGGGAAAGTTTTGACTCATAAAGGCAAAATTTTTCTTTTCAATACAAAAATGGTTAAGCAGACACTTGTATATATATATACATATAATACAATATGCTAATAAACACGTGATATATATATACACATACTCAAACATGGGATAAGCAATCAGCAATTACATTGTCAGTACCCTTTACATGCTTAATTTCCAAGTCAAACTCCTGCAAAATCAAACTCCAATTCAACAATCTCCGATTCTTGTTTTTCATCTTACTCAAAAACATTAACGGATTGTGGTCAGTATATACAATCATTGGCTTTTGCCCTGCACAAACATAAACCTGAAAGTGTTGTCAGGAACTGGAAAGTCCATGACAGCTTGGACTTTAGCATTTATGGGTGCCACCTTACCCTGGCCTATGACGTGGCCAAGATACATGACAGTAGCACAACCAAAGTCACTCTTGTTCAGGTTAACAGTCAGGTTAGCCTGGGTCAAGCGCTGGAACAACGTCTCTACATCTTTCAGATGTTCTTCCCAGGAGTCACTCCATGTGATCAGGTCGTCGATGTACGTACCCGTGTGTGGCAGTCCGGCGATTGTAGACTGTGTCATCCTTTGGAACGTGGCTGGTGCATTTTTCATGCCAAAGGGTAGGACTTCATACTGGTATAACCCAGATGGTGTGGCAAAAGCAGAGACGCTCTTGGCCCTCTCAGTTAAAGGCACACACCAATAACCCTTCAATAAATCAATCTTGGTCAGAAACTTTGCTTGCCCTACTCTATCGATACAATCATCAATCCTAGGTATTGGAAACACATCAGTTCTAGTTACAGCATTGACTTTGCGATAATCTGTACAGAATCTAGTACTTCCATCAGGTTTTGGAACTAGAACACAGGGTGAACTCCAATCGGAGTTAGAGGGTCTGATAATATCATGTTCTAACATGTACTCAACCTCTTTCTCAGCAATCTTTTCTTTTTCAGGATTCATCCGCACGGATGCAGTTTTATTGGTTTGGCATCACCAACATCTACATCATGAGAGGCTATAGAAACTCTCTTTGGAATATCAGGAAATAGATCTTTATATTTCTTGATCAACCTCTCAAACTGATCTTTCTGTGTGAGGGTTCTAAGTGCTGGAGTTTTACATCAAGATTTTGCAACACTTCAGAATTTGACAATTTACATGAAAGAACTTCAGCTTTAATTCTAGGTTCATCATCTTGAAACTCCCCTCATCTTCACAAGTCTCGGCCATAGGAGGATCTGAAGTGACAGCTGCAACCCTAGCATTCCTATCATGATAAGGCTTCAGCATGTTAATGTGACACAACTGTTTTGGCTTTCTCCTATCTGGAGTCTTCACAATGTAATTGAGATCATTGAGTTTTGTCAGAATTTCATAAGGACCATGAAATCTAGCCTGCAATGGATTGGACTGCAAGGGAAACAACACAAGGACCTTGTCTCCTGGTTTAAACTCACGGCTTCTAGCCTTATGATCATACCAAGTTTTCATTTTTCCCTGACTTGATTTCCAGTTCTCTTTGGCTAGGTCACAAGCTGCACGCAGTCTTTCTTTGAACTTGCTTACATAGTCTAACAGACTGATATGCGGCTGTTTCTCTTGCCATTGTTCACTCAACAATAGCAAAGGTCCTCTCACTTCATGGCCAAACACTAGCTCAAACGGACTGAATCCAGTAGACTCCTGCCCTGCTTCTCAAGCTGCAAACAACAGCAAATGAACACCATCATCCCAGTCTTTCTCACGGTCATAACAATAAGTCCTCATCATTGTCTTGAGAGTGGAATGAAACCGCTGTAAGGCACCCTGACTCTCTGGATGATAGGCACTGGAAAGAATCTGCTTCGCACCTAGATCATACACAACCTGCTGAAACAATCCGGAAGTGAAATTGCTACCTTGATCTGACTGAATTTCCCTGGGAGGGCCAAACAACGTGAAGAACTTTATCAAAGCCTTCGAGATTGCAGTTGCCTTGATGTTGCGTAGAGGGATGGCTTCAGGGAATCTGGTAGATGCACACATGATTGTCAACAAGTACTGATTTCCAGATCTAGTCTTGGGTAATGGACCAACACAATCAACAATGACCTTGGAGAAGGGCTCCCCAAATGCTGGGATAGGCTGCAATGGGGCTACAGGTGGGTCTAACTGGTGTTTTCCAACTACCTGACAAGTGTGACAGGTTTTGCAAAAGTTGGAAACATCTTTCCGAAGTCCAGGCCAGAAGAAGTGTTTCATGATCTTGTCAACAGTCTTGTTAACACCAAGATGACCTCCTAAAGGCAAACTATGAGCCATTGTTAAGATCTCATTCCTGTAGACCTTCGGAAAAACAATTTGCTTGACCACTGCCCAATCTGCATTGGCAGGGACATCAGGAGGGCGCCACTTCCGCATCAACACTCCATCCTTGAGATAATACCCAACTGGAACTGACTCGCAATCTGTGTTCGTTCTAAAATTCCGAGATACAGACTGCAGAACTGGAAGCTAACGGCTGAAACTACTGCGGCACTGGCCTAATATTTCAAGTTCAAGTTCATAAGAATGACATTTTATGACACAGTGCTGTTCACTTCATTCAAATGCTTACCTTAATAGGTGTTCTTTAAAATAAAAAATGTATATTTCGCCAGTTATGAATGGCTACCGATCACCATTTTCCTCCATATTAATCCTAAATGTTTGCTACTCTGCTTGCAGTCTTAACGTAGCTAAGGTAGCTAGCTAACTTGGTAATAACTTAACTGACCGTTCAACTTCAACAAACAAAAAATAAACTTGCCTAAAAAACTGCAAAGATCCTTCCGGTCGGTTAGTACAATTCACAGCAGAGCAACTCATTTCGTCGTTTTTTGTTGCAGTCTGTCCTGCTTGAAGCACAATCGCTGTTAGATATGAGGAATTTCAGATAACGTTAAGTCTCCTGTCGACGTTTCCTACTCCAGCTCTACGTAAAATTACTATTCACGAAACGAAATCCGCAGGGGGCAGGGGCTATCGGGACTCAGTCCACGCACTGCAGTTGTCAATCACTGCTGTTTATTATGACTACACGCCCCTTTTGCATAATATCAAATCAAAAGTTTACAGCAAACTTTTCAGAAAAATTGACGCTAGAATATAGATCAGCATGGTAAGAACTTCTTAAAAAGGAAGAAACCATCTTCAGAAAAAAACTATTTTTCATGTACACATTTTTCTCTGCGTGGCATTTCTCCCGTCCACTAACATGAAGGGGGCGGGCTTATAATTTGTACTGCAGCCTGCCAGTAGTTGGCGATTGAGACGTTTTGGCTTCACTTTTCAGGAGACGTTCGGCTGTCCATGTTTTATACAGTCCTTGGTATGGCCAGACAAACGTTAACATTGCATAACATAAGCTTACTCGCAAGCCTGGTGGACCTTTATTTTCCTTGCTCACACAGGCATATTTTTTGATCTATCACGCTACATTTTGAATTCGGTGAATGCCGAATTAATTGGCTTCTGTGGCTAACATACGCACGGGTTATCAGTGCTAGCCCGGCTGGGCATCTGGCTCCAAGGCTAAACCATAGTTATTTCAGCAGCTACCCAGCTAATCTATGACCTTTATATTAGCTAACGATCCCAATGTGACTTGCAACGTTTCTTTCGCGTCGTCTAAATTAAGGTACTTCTGGAACTCAACAGAGAGGCTTTGCTCTTAACTTCACTTTTCACTGAGGTTTTTTTTTTTTCCCCCGTGTAAATGTTGTGTGACTGGACACCGAATATAGCCGAACATGGCCAGCTAGTGACACTGTTTTCCGTTGCCATTTGGCTTATTAATTAGGTTAATGTAGTTAGCGAGCTTGTAGACGATGGACTTTATGAAGAAACACATTTAGCGACAGCTAGCTAGCTTGCTAGATAATGTGGAATATGTTTAATTAGCTATAAAGCTAGCTAGCCTCTCTATATAGAATGATACCGATACCGTATCGATAATTGCACTGAAAATGGAACAAATCCATTTGCGGCGAAGCAGCGGTAATTTTAGCTCTTGCAGCAAGATAACATGAAAGGAGAATAGACTCAGAGCCAGACCTTGACTACATCCCTACAAGAAAGGAACAACAAGAGACAGAAACTTTGCGAGAAAGTGTGGAACAGGCAGCAATAGTCACAGCCACAGAGACTGGTGAAGACTCAGCTAGATTTAGGCCAGCCCCTACCAACCTGTCCCTGGACCAACAGGTGGATTTATCAGTGTGTCCTTGATAATGAAATGGATGGCTACAGGGTAAAATCATTTGGATAAATCTGTGGTTAAAGTGTGTCTCCAGTGAGTGAGGCACTTTCGTGGTAATTATATAAAATCTTTGATTTACCTTTGTCAGCAGTTGAGGCTAAGAATAGTTTGAATAGAAATGTTCATTGGTCAATATTACAAATGTAATTTCAATGGAGAAAACTTACTACTCATATTATTTGAATTATTATTATTATTATTTTTATTATTGTTGTTGTTGTTGTTGTTAATGAAAAGCTGTATTGAAAACTATTGGAAATGTTCGTGTGTTTTTCTGGAAGTTGAGGCAAATGTGTAGGATGCACATTGTCCTTTTAATGAAAGGGAGTCAAGGACATAGCCTAGGAAACATCTTTTGTCTTTATTTTTTTGTGAGTGTTTATTAGATTCGGCTGTAGGTAGACGGGAAAGATATAAGAGATTTGGGGGGCATGCAGTGCATGACAACGGGCTGGAACTGAATCCTTGTTATCACAAGGAGGACTGATTTGGTGTGCCACCCTAAGATTTTCACTGGCCCCATCTGGCCACCCCTATGAAAATTTTCTGGGGGCGCCACTGGACAGAAATTACGTTCGCGGCCAAAATTGGCTTCATGGCATGAATTGGGGCTCAGGATATTTCAAAACGGTATCTAGCTTGGTAAAATAAAGAATGGGGAACATATTCCTGGTCATACCTTCAGTAGTAGATGTGCTGTTCTTTCCACAGTGGCCCCGTTGCTAACGCTATGGAACTGGACAGAACAATGTTCGCAACTGGATTAATGCATTGGATTCAGTGACTGGGACAATTTTCCGTCCTGATATCGCCCAATTCCAGAATAAAGTCATCTTTTTAGAGAAAAATAACAAAAGAACAACAATAGCCATGCTTTTACAGGTAAAACAATCATTCTTTATTCTGTTGACATATTTTATTGAAAATACAGAGAAATGGTACTTTTTATATTGGTTCAAAAATAAAAGTTGTCAATTGGTCACACTTTCTGTAGAATCTGTCATCTTCCTCCATCTGTTCCTCAACTGCCACCGTTTTATCATCTCTTTCTTTTAAACATACAATCAATTTTTCTTTGCATTTTGAACAAGTTGTGTTTTACCGTTCCTTGTCAAAAGGATGCACGCGACCCCCAGCACCCAGCCTTGCATCTCCTAGGCAACCAGCATCCAATCAAAAGAACGCATTGAGTATTCCCACTTTCCGCATGTTTGTTTGCGGAAGTGAGTGGTGGACTACTCGCTCGCATGACAGAGAGTCATTCATGATTTAGATTGTTAATCGTGAAACCTCACAATTTATTACTTGAGGATTTTTATTTTTTATTTTTGCAAAAACGACTGCTCACTGCTGTCTGCAAAAATCCACAGCACTCGAGTCACTACCATTGGATTAACGTTACAATGCAGAGTGTAGACTGCCTACAAGTTGCAACATATCACGATAAGCGAGTAGCCTACTACAAATGATAACGTTTGTCCAGTGCACTAAAATCTACTTCAACACGTCACAGGCGGCACATTCTGTTGATGATTTTCATGTGTTCATTAAATTTACATTTATTTTGGAGAAATTCGCTTGAAAATAGAAAGGGCTCGCGTTGTGTGCAGGGGTGAAAGTTGCTGTTCCGAGGCGTACCCCTGCGTACCGGCTGTAGAGGACTGTGTATCTCTTCCCGGTACGGCGTACCGCTGCGTTCCGGCTTACTTTCACTCCTGCGTATATCCCGAGGGAATTAATGTTGGATACAAGGTACTGAGTGACATTTTTTATCACCGTTTAGGGTCAGGTTAGGTTAGGCAACAGGCTTGCTAGCTCGTTGTGTGCGTGTGGGAAAAAAAATATGTAGAAAAACAAAGGGGTTAAAATTGCCGATTTTATCCGATCTCTGATCTGATCTTGATCACAGGTGGCAGTTTGCCGATCCGATGAATCGATCCGATCCTTGCTCCAACTTACAGCTCTACATAAAGGTGACCTTGGCCTATTTTTTAAGGTCACTGGCCTAAACATATCACCAAAAACTTTGTCAATTTGCTTTATCTGATCAACATTTTCAGTTACCGGCTCCTAATTCGCTCCTGCCGCCCGAGTGGCACGGGAGCTATGGTATCGGGCTCCGTCCATGCGTGCGTCCGTCAACAAAAACTTTGACATTTTGTTTATCATGACGGCAGGAGCTTCTGGGGCTGCCAGTGCCCTATATTTATTCTGCCTTTCAGTGAGACTGCTCTTGAATACTGAGGGACCATGGTAAACAGCTGTTTTTATTCTGCCTTTCAGTGACACTGCTCTTGCATGCTGAGGGACCATGGTAAACAGCTGTTTTTATTCTGCCTTTCAGTGACACTGCTCTTGCATACTAAGGGACCATGGTAAACTGCTGTTTTTATTCTGCCTTTCAGTGACACTGCTCTTGCATACAAAGGGACCACGGTAATCAGCTGTTTTTATTCATGTCATCAAGTTAATTGCTGTGATTCCACTCAGATGTGGGGCAATTAGCTATTGTTTGGTCTTGAAGGCAATTTTTCATTTCCTGAGATAGTTTATGGAATGATTCAGTAAAGGGGGTGGATGCTTATAGATGGATAATCTTTATTGTCTGCCCTATCAGTGACAGGAATTTTCCTTTAACAGGGCTCAGAATACACATTTCACATTTAAAACACATGAAAAGCAACACAATATTTAACAAGCACATTGGAAGAACTGTTAAAACACCCACATAAAAATAAATAAATAAAAATACATGCATGCCAACAGGTTAGTGTGCTGTGTCTATGTCTGTTTGTTCAGGATGGTTATTGTGGGTGGAATAAATGATTTTTTATAGATGTTTTTGCAGGCCAGAGGGACTTTGTAGTGTCTGCCTGATGGGAGTAACGGGAAGGAGCGGTGGAGGGAGTGAGAGGGGTCCTGAGTGATCAGAGAGGCTTTCCTGATGCCTGAGCGCATATATAGATCAGATGGGGGAGTTTGAGGTGAACCGATTATTTTGCTGGCCTGATTGGTTATGCAAACCAATTATTGCAATTATCAAACCAATTTATTGCTATTGATCATTTTTAATTAATGTTAAAACAATTTTTTAATTGGTTTATCACTTTGAAAAGGTGAAGTACTGTATGTAGATTTGTAGGAAAAACACAGAGATTAATTGCACTTTAATGACAGGCTATATGTCAAGTAAATCTGAAAAAATGTTCAGGGGGTGTATTCATTTTCCACCCAGTGTACCTCACATGGCACTAGATCAGCCAATAGAAAAACTCAATTGCAATAACAGTATTTCAATCAATGCACGGCAAAAATGTTAACCCTTGACCCTGAATCCATCAGCATTACGTCAAAATATTGAAAATTCTTTATAAGCTTTAAAAAAGTGGTTTGGGGGTTTTGTTTCTCTTTACGTGTGAATAAATCACGCAGAGTCACAAAGACTTTATCATTAAATGTGGAGAAACATGAATTCATGATGCATCCAGCAATAATTAATGCTCAATATCATCAAGTCATTCATCAGTTCGGCATTACTAAAGCAAATGATTTGTCCCCTTATTGTAAAGTGTGATTACAGAGGTTTTCTCCTGGAGTTCATAAACACCATGTTACCGCTGTAATGTAATGCTTTTTCACAGGTATAGTACACATGGACTTTAACTGCGATTCTCCTCTTCCCTTTAACTTCACAACTGAGAGGTTAACAGGCCGACAGGAAATATGTGCTACGCCGATGCCAACAGGGGGTCAGCTTTAGATCAAGGGGATTTACCATCCTGTAAGTTATCAACTCAACCCCAATACACCTGACTCTACTCATCTGCAGCTGTGTGAGATCTCATACCTTTGATTGTGTTCTCCTCTCTAACAATAGGCATGAAAACATACAGGACAATAGATCTCCTGCAACAGATGCCAGGCTTTAGTGAAGTCTATGCAGTGGAAGTAAAGAAAATTATTCATTAACTCCAACTTCCTTATTGCGAAACTTTTAATGAAAGTAAAACCATCATGAATGTACCTAAAATTATCTGCAGAAATACATTTACTGTAACTGAGTGCTCAGTTTCTTTTCTTTGTGAGGATGAAAGAGAATAGTTTGAGTGTGCTTTGATGAACCTTGTGGTTTCATGTGTAAAACCTTACACCAGGTTACAGTCTCACTTGTGCTCCAGCTGGCTGACTGCATTGCGTCACTTGTTTGTCTGGGATGCACTTCTTGGATTGCATCACTGACAAATAATATATTGTTGGACCAGGGATAGGGGGGCACTCATCTACCCCTCCTTTCAGCCCGTCCTCTGTTTTACTGCATAGCTGTTTGTCACAAATCAAACTCGCGCCCCAAATCTAACCCCCATTTACGCAAAACTTTTGGCACACCCACCCATCCTCAAATATAATCCTGTGGTGACAGGGTATTGTGCTATTGCTCCCTCACTGGATTTGTGATTGGCTAGAGGCTGCACTGCTTGCATACCACACAAATTTATACATTTACATGAAGTAGAACTATATTGAATAAAAACATAACCCTCCTGGACACAGGTGATCAGGATACAGTTGCCTACTGGTCTGTCTGACCTTAAGGAGTGTATGCTGAGCCACTGCAGTTTCTCAGGTGAGTCACTTATTCTTTCTTTCAAGCTGATGAACCACTCTTTCATTTCTTAAGCTGTGCTTGAGTGAGGGCCTGTTGCAGACTGTAATACAGTAAACCCAAAGGGCAAACCTAGTCTTCTGGGAACACTGTCTCCAATCTCGGGAAGCAGCTGTGCAGTTTCTAAGAGTAAAGAGTGGTTGCTCAGAGGAAAGGTAGTTTTTCCAGCATGCAGGCCGTCTTCCCAGAAAAAAATTATCCCTCACTGCCACAATACTACAAAATTCTGCAAGGCTCCATTCACATGATTAATTTATTTATCAATTGAGCGAGCTTGATTTTGTGCAAATTGGTCAGCATAAGAGTGTTGTCATCGGTATTTTTTGCAGTAAATGTGTTATGTTGGAAATACTTTGGAGAAAAGAATGATGTAAAATAATGCAGGAATCAGCATAAATATAAGAACATAATTTAGCCTTGCAGTCAGTTTAAGTGGTGAGGACCATTGCTCTGTTCAGTTAGGCTTGACCATTTAACTTATATTCACTCTTTTTTTCTCAAGACATCAACCCTCAGACCTGCTTGGTAAATAAAAGCCAAAATGAACAGCTCTGCCATCAACTCCATCCTACCATTCAACCACTCCTCTTCAGGATCCAGTCTCTTGAGTTTGTATGAAATATGTATAGTCCCATATTCTGTGTATGAGGTTCTATATGCTGTCTATGTTGTCAATGTTTTTATGGGCTACCCTGCCAATATCATGGTACTTTGGCTGGTGGCTAGAAAGGAGATCGACTCTTCCACCTCCGATGTCTTCTTTGTAAACCTGGCCATTTAGATGCCATCTACTCCCTGATTATGCCCCTGGACTATCTTAGCATGATATTTATACATCAGAGAGGCGCTGCGTATTTTGTGAACATGATGTTTGGGATAAAAGACACCTCCCCTCTCTTCCTCACCTGCATTTGCCTTGACCGCTACGTGGCTGTGGTCCACCCCATTGTGTTCACCAGCATCAAGGATAACAAGATCAGAGTGGCTATTTCCATGCTTGTTTGGCCATTCATGATAGCCTATGGCTTCGTGAGGGGATGGATGAAATATTACTCAGGTATCTTCTTCACTGCAATGATCCTGACCATCAGCATAATCATGGTTTTCTGCAACATTTCTATCATGAGGAATCTGAGGAAGTCAGTCCTGGGCAAGGAGAAGATTAGCCCCATGAAAAAGAAAGCCCAAAGAACAGTGCAAATCACTCTGGCCATCATAGTGTTTCATTACCTGCCTAAAGCTGCTATCAAGCCCTTCACATATCTCAGCGAGTACAAAACCATCTGCATCATTCAATTTCTGATCTACCGTATCATGGAACTCAGTTGCAGTATTGAACCTCTACTCTGCATCTCCAAGATTAAGCAGCTACCATGCCTTAATAACTTGCCCTGCATCTGCTGCCGAAGCCCTTCCCCTGAGCCACATAATGTAAGCACATGAGATGTATGTTTGTGATTGTCTGTTAAATTGTATATTCGTTCTATGTAAGGTTGAGAAAATGAGTTCACGAAACAAAGACAAAACCTGAAGTCAGTTATAGGCAAGTACTTTAGCTCTGATATGAGTGTAATATACAAAGAGAAAACAATTCACATAACTGTAACCAAAGGCATTGATGAAAAAAATTCTTTGAATCAAACAAATGCTTGCAACATTTTATGGATATGCATGAACAATCAATTCAAGGTAAAGTGACCAATATTTTCTCTAATTTAAATATTTAATCTCATTATGCCAGCATGGGATCTAGTTTTGCTGAAGGAAGAGCCTGCAGTGACTACAGACCTTTCTGGACGCACACCCTATATGCAAATACAAAATGATTGTATTGGCTATTCCTGTACTTAATGCCAACAATTAGCCAGCGAATATACCACTCAAAGTATTTTAGTACGAAAAATGATAAAACGCATTCAACGTGGAACAACGTGTAATGTAACCAGTATAAAAATCAACTTCAGAAAGACTCTAAAAGAATACAAATTAGATGTTAAATTCTTGAACAATGCGTCTCGAACATGTCCAAGGTCAACCAAGAGGAAAAGTGTCCATTGCCTGTAATATTACCTTGACTGTATCTCTGATTTCAGGGGGATGCTACACTTTGTTATGAGTTTAGCTGTAAGTCACAGCTCCAGGGAACGAAAGGAAGCACCGGGGTTAGTGATCAGAAACAAGGGCAGCTTTATTTAACTCATGATATACTGTTTTATTTGTAACTGATTCAGTTCCTCTGTGATTTTTGAGCTGTAATTTACTGGTTATTAGCAACTATCAAACATAAGTGTTTGACGCATTGCCATATTGACTTGTCTCTGAGAATAACACAAAGGCAGTTTGGGCTCCAGGAATGTTAAGACTGTTGTTTAGTACTCTAATTATGCTTTTGAGCTTTATCTTTCAAAGCTCTGCACATCTTTCTTCAGTTAAACACACCCCTACTGCGAACAGTATTTATATTAATAGGAATGACACTGGTTTGTGCAGTAATTAGGTTTTGAGTCTTCAAATGTAAAGCCTTTTTTCATTCGCACTTCAATATTTTTTCCACCCCCAATATCTGCAATTAAAAGCCAAGAGGGGACTTCATACAGGATTGTAGTACACTGATGTAAATTTAGCATGTTTCACAGTCCAAATTCAACTGTATCATTGCTGGTACTCTATCTCTGCAGTCAGGCACACAATGGCTGTTTAAATTATGTAAATATCAGTCCACATCTATAGGCCATGAATTATTTTAATTACTTGGTTAATCCCAGGTATGGTTGTTTGATCAGAGCTATATGGCTGTTTTCCTCTTCCTGCTGTTTGATGTCAAAACACTGTATCTCCTGAAAAATCATAAATGGCACCGTCATCTACACAGTGTTACAACTAAAAAACTGAATATACTGATTGGCTGCAAAATTTAATTCCTTTCACGTTAATTAACAGTCGACAGGCTTCCCACCAGGTGATGGAAATTTTGCAGGAAAAGTTATAAAAATTATTAATTATTATTAAAATTATTAATATTATTATTATTTAATTATTAAAAGTTATAAAAATTATTAATAGGGCACATTAAATTGAAGTTAAGTCCATACACTCCACATTTTTTTTTAAATAAAAACAATTTTGAATATGCATACTGTATGGATGCAGTGCTTTGTTACTGATTGAAAATACACAGGTAAGCTTAAGTTCATAAGCACTTAGTTAATGTTCTGGTTTGGCAGAACCAATCTTGAATATGCATCACATATGCATGCAGTGTATTGATACTGATTGTTCATATACTCAGCTTCGCTAAAGTTTATAAGCACGTTGTGGAAATGTTCTGGTCTTCAAAATAGATATTAAACATTTCAAAACATGTAAAAGGCCTTGTGTCCTGGCATTTTTCGCATTTGTGACTGCTTTTCATTTCCCAGACCTAGTCCTGGAAGATCCTGTAATTACATTATCAGAAATATAGCTGCAAGCAGCAATGAAGGGGCTGAGCGCCACAGGGCCACTGGGTAGATGACTAATGGTGCTTTTCCACTGCATGGTACCGGATCTACTTCACGCTCCTCTACTCAGCGTTGGCACCATGTGCTCATTTTCCACACAGCATATTACCTGCTCAGTCGTAGGCGGGATCAACCGCGGAAAGTGCCCTCTTGTCATCTTCCATGCCGCCCGAAACACAACTTAACCTGACGTGTCAGAAACACAATAGCAATGGAGTCAGGAGCAGACTGGGGCAACAATGAATCAATAGAACAATGTAGAACAATGAATCAATATTCATCAAATAGTAGGCTGTTAACAACTGGTCCATCAGAGGGGTCCTTTTGTAAGCTCAAGCACATTTTAACCGAACACACGCTTGCGATTGCCCATTAATTTAACGTCAGTCTTGCCGCTTTCATGTCCCCCCTCCAAATGAAAACTGCTTGCTACATAAGGATCATCATGGCCAAACAGCTGGTCAGTTTTTTTGCATTCGTAAGCCTGAGCCTCCAATGTCTGTTTACTTTATTCTCTAAGCTTTTCCATGATACCATTGCATTCTGACATTTTCGTCTGATCTCGTAGTCTTTCAAACGCGTTTTTAGACTGTTAACGCAACTGGGGACAAGCAAGGCCATTGGTCAAACAAAAATCCCAGCAAGCCTGCCTTCTTAAACTTTTAGGACGAAAATAAAAACATTAAATAAATTGTACATAGCTTAAGCCCATGCATCATTTTTTATTCGCAGGAATGAAGTTTTTCGGTCATTCCAATATCATAAAGCAAATATATAAAGAGATACAAAAAAATCGCCATGACGCAAGACAACCGGAATCGTGAAGCAGAACGATAAAAAATGGTATTTAAAGCATGAGTCACTTTCGAGAAGATATATGTAGTTACATTTACGTAAAACACCGCAGTTTCCACGTCGCCACCACAGTTCCCATTTTCTTAACTGTGTACTTACGGTTATAGGGTCTCTCATTCATCAGGAAGACCTTATTGCTCTTTTGCTCGCCTAAATGTGGTCCACTGGCCACCAGTGGGCAGTCCATGCACCTGCGGGATTTTTTCTTTTTGCGGACCAGACCGGCACACTGACCCAGCGGCCCTCCGGGAAAACTCCCCGTATTCCCGATGGCCAGTCGCCCCTGTAGTCCTGGGGCTGAGGGAGGTCCTGTGTGCATTTCGATGCCCCCTCAGTTTGACTCCTGAATCTTGTAGGGGATCCATAGGGGATTGAAAAAAACTTGGGTAGACATTTTGAATCAGGTGCCAAAATGGTGAAATTCAAGATGGCGGACAAGATGGCCACAAATAGATTTTATCCTAAATGACTTCCCAGTTATTTATGATAGAAGGAAAATTTTGGTGTCTAACCATAGGTTTTAGGGTTCAAGCTAGCCAATGGGACCCAAGACAAGACCATATGGCGACTAGGTCATGGTATTTCCAAGATGGCCGCCAATATGGCTGCCTTTAGTTTCATTTGTCCGTAACTTTTTGCTCAGTTGAGATAGGATCATGATTTTTGTGACAAATTCTGGGTTTTAGGGGCCAGGCTATCACTTCCAGCAATTTTAAATATAATTGGGTCATCAGAAAATCCAAAATGGCCTCCAAGATGGCTGCCACAAGTTTTGTTTCTCCATACCTTTTTACACAGTTGAGATAGGATCATGATTTTTTGCCATACTTGGGGTTTTAGGGTACAGACTATCACTTCCAGCAATTTTGAGTGTAATTGGGTCATCAGAATATTCAAAATGGCCACCAAGATGGCTGCCAATACCTATAAACTGGCAAGAACTAGACACCTGTCTTTGATGGACCGACAACTTTAGTGACGGCCTTTACGCAATGAGTGCCTGAGGGTTTCTGCACATTCCATGTGATGTCCGCATTTGCAGAAACTGCAGCATGGCAGGTTATTTTGCCTGCAAGGACATAATCCCGTGGCGCACTTAGCACAATTACAGCCCCGATGGTATGTGTCAGGCACTTGACTTCCATCCTGTAGAGAGACTCTGTATTCAGTGGGGTCCAAGGAAAGATCGTCCAAGCAGTTGCACTGTATGTATGCTGAATAAAAGGCACGTCAGATATGTCCAGCAGTTGCATGGCTTGTTGGAGGTAGATCAAGAATGGTCATCGCCTTCCTTTGGTAATATAGTGCAACCCTGAAAAAAAAGAATGGCCACCTCAGTACTCCTCGGCGCTAGATATGCAGTCAACGAATCTAACCTCTGACTTCCCAAACATGTCCAGATAGACAACAGGATCTGCTTTGATTGCAGCAGGTTTTGTACCAAATTTGCTGGTTACGTCGCAGCCAGTGAGGGTGTGCGCTGCAGGTAATACGTCACACATCTGTTTGCCTATTTCACTAGCCAGCACATGACCTGAGATGCATCGTGTTTTATCCCCAAGTCTGAATCTCATCGAGAGTTCACTAAGTCCTTTCGCCTGGAAATGATGGTAGAAATACAAATCAGGTACAACAACATCCGTGTCGTTGGAGATGATGACTACCCGTTTTACGGATCATCTTACGGCATGAAGGACATGGGGGAAGATACGCACATCGGCCTCTTCTAGTCTTGAATCCAAGTCTGGGTGATCACAGAGTTCTCCATCCTTGACTGGCTGTGTGTTCAAGCGGATGCCATCCGCTACTAGCTTGCTGAGTGAGACGTGCACAGCAGTCACATTCGTGGAGAAATGATTAATCAGTCTCCCTCTAATGAATGCCTGCAGCTTCGCCTTGTTACTGGAGGATGGCCAGAACCTCTCCATATCTCGAGGAAGCTTGGTATCACCTGTGATACTGCTGATCAAGATAGTGGTTTTAGAGGAATGCCTTTGTCGTTTACTTTCCTTTACAGAATTGGCACAGTATGAATCGAAAATGAGGTCGATTCGGTCGGCATTGCGGCACAGTGCAAGGATGATACTCAGGAACGTTTCACAGAGCTCACTAAATGTACTCGTGGCGGCTGTCCTTCGGATTTTTGCCATGACATCAATTATGTAGACAGTAGGCATTGCTTCCAGGTGTCTCGGGTCAAGGTAGTTTTCCAAAGTCAACTTTGATTCCAGTTCTTCAACAAGCTCGTGCTTGGCAGGCTTTATTATTAACCCACCTTAATCAAACAAGTAGCTACTCGAGAACAAATCATACTTCTGAACCTCGCTTGTCCTCGAACTCATGCGATGTCTAGTTGCTTCTGGGCAACACCAAAGTCTTTCTTGACTTTCTTTTGCTTCATCCGTGGCACAGCGGATGACTTTCTTTCAGGACTGGCGAATGTCAAAATTGCTGGAAGTGATAGTCTGTACCACAAAACCCCAAGTATGGCAAAAAATCATGATCCTATCTCAACTACGTAAAGAGGTAAGGAAAAACAAAACTTGCGGCAGCCATCTTGGTGGCCATTTTGGATTTTCTGATGACCCAATTATATTCAAAATTGCTGGAAGTGATAGCCTGACCCCTAAAACACTGAGTTTGTCACAAAATCATGATCCTATCTCAACTGAGTAAAAAGTTATGGACAAATGAAACTTGCGGCAGCCATAGTGGCAACCATCTTGGAAATACCATGACCTAGTCGCCATATGGTCTTGTCTTGGGTCCCATTGGCTAGCTTGACCCCTAAAACCTATGGTCAGACACCAAAATTTTCCTTCTATCATAAATAACTGGGAAGTTATTCAGGGTGAAAGCTTTTGGCAGCCATATTGTCCGCCATCTTGAATTTCACCATTTTGGCACCTGATTCAAAATGTCTACCCAAGTATTTTTTTCATTCCCCTATGGGTCCCCTCCAAGGTTCAGGAGTCAAACTGAGGGGACATCGAAATGCACACAGGACCCACCTCAGCCCCAGGACTACTGAATGGAGTATGCTGAAGGGCTCGTGTTCCTGGTTCTGGGTAACGGCACTAGCTGGCTAATTATCTGGCTGCTCATCGATTTTGGTCAAATAGCTTTTGTGCCGTATGCCGTCCCATTCTGTGTTTCCGGCTAGTGCCCTATTCGCTTGAATTTGACTGCTAATTGTTGGCAAGCTGCCGAGCATTTGAAAACTAAGTGTTTGCTACATACCTTAATCGTTAGGTGATGATGATTTAATTATCTTGTCTGAAAGTTTCTATCTCTTTATGTGACCTCGAAACAGTTATTTCATTTAGATTAGCTTAGAAGAAAGCTAGGTGGCTTATCGGTTTGGAAACGTATTTACTAACTTCATTATTTTTTGGCCCACCACCACCCCCCCTTTCAGGAGGATAACTTCTCTTCATTTCAAACTGAAATAGTGTTCAAAAACATGTATGTGAGCCACTCCGTGACCACAACCTACCCACCCTAATGCCGTGACAAAACACATGACAAAATAGACATGTAGATGGACCTATAGAGAGAGACTGACAAGTATGTCGACCGACAGTGAGACGGACAAGTATACAGACATACTCGACATGCTGGACTAATGCAGACACTGACAAGACAAGACAGGACAGGAAAGGACAAAATAAGACATTACAGATAATATTTAAGGAAAAAACAGATAGGAAAACAAAATCAACCAAAGCGAGGTACATGGGCAAAGCTCAGCAAAACAACCAATAAATAAATAATAATAAATAAACAGGCAAAAATAAACAAAACAGAAAAATCAACAAAACAGGTTATGACAGAAAGGAAAAGAGAAACTTCTTTCTTGGTTGTCATAATTCTGTGTGTGTGTGTGTGTGTGTGTGTGTGTGTGTGTGTGAGAGAGTGTGTGCGCATGCGTCTGTGTGTTTGAGTGTGTGTGCGCGCGCGTGTGCGTGTGTGTATGCGCGCAAGTGTGTATGCATGTGTGTCTGGGTGTTTTTTGTGTGTGGTTAGTTGAGTTGAAGGGGGGAAGGGGTGTGGAGTGGAGCGGACATGGTAATGCCGTAATGGTTGGTTATTGTGGTCATGTAAGTGGCTTAAAGGAACTCTCTATTACCGGGTACTTTGACACTATTTCCATACTTCTGTACTTGTAAACTATGTCTGCGTCAAAAATTCCCATGAAAATACACACAGTAATAATTTTAGGCTTGTTTTCTGATGGCAGACCTTGATTTTCAGCCAGTTTCTGCCCCGCCCACAATTAGGTACAAAATCCGCTGGATTGACACATCGACCTGCTGACGTCATCTAAAGAACGAGACGAGCTCAGTCGAGCTCGTTTTTCAATACTGCCTATGGGACAGGAACTGCAGAAGGTTTATAAAATCGTTATTTTCTCGTGAAATTTCAGGAAACGGCAGAGCAAATGCCTACCAGATGCATTGTAGCAGCTTGTAGTAACATATCCAAAGAAGAAGTCAGCCTTCATCGATTTCCAAAAGATTAAAAAATAAGTAAAATTTGGGCGTCTTGGGTGAAACTGACTCGGGCAAAATGGCAAGGACCAAGCGACAATAGTGTGATTTGTAGCGACCACTTCAATGATTCCGACTTCGAGGATGAAGGGTTTTGGTCTGAGTTCACGATGAAACAGATAAGAAAAATCAAACCAGACGCTATCCCGAAAATCAAAAGTCAATTCAAGGAGAGAAGCACCGAGGAAAAGGGGAGAAAGAATAGCAGACCGGGCACTGAAAAACGGAAGAAAATGAAGGTAGGCCGCTAATGAACAATTATAACGCGTTAGCTACGCCAGCGCTTCAGCAGGGCTTTCGTTATAGACACTATAGAGCTTAATAGAGCGCTGGCTGCGGCTAGCACTTAGCAGGCTTTGGCTTGCATTCCACATGTTTCACGCCTTCTCTTCGCCAGCGCTCTATTAAGCTGCTTTCACACCGGACGCGAAACGCGTGTATTTGTGTCTTTGCATTGACTTTGAATGTAATCTGCCGTGCTAAAAATTCGTTTCGCGTCCAGTGTGAAAGCGCTTCCCCCGAGCAGCTGCTGCGCATCTAGTTGCATGCTGCCACTGTGTCTTGACTCTTGTTGTGTTCTAAACTTTTTCTCTTTGTCAGATCATCTTATTGTTTTACTCTAGCCTGACCAAATGCCGTACATAATCTACGAGCTTGTTGGATGTCCGCTATTAAACACTTACTTCAAGCCTTACTCTAAAATTGACTAAATTTCTAGGAAATGTGTGACTGTTGTAACTTGTACAAACAGTTATTGAAATAATTTTAATTAAATATGAAAATGTATCTCCATTACATTGGGTTGTGCAAGCTAAGCTAGCGGCATGCTGAAGAACCAAACACCTGGATAATGCGTTTAGCAGTAGCTTTCGCAGATGGCGAACGCGAGTGAACCACGGCTCTCTAGCCCATTTAGCGCGTCTCTGATTGCCCATTAAGAAAACCAGTGTAAGATTAAATAAAAAATATACATATTGCTAATTTTTCTTTTGCTCATAATGTAAATCATATCAGATTTGAAGTTACTAAGCACTGGGGCGACAAAAACGCAATGAAGTGATCGAAATGATATTTTTACATGCAGTTGTACATACTGGCTATGCAGCGAATTGGTCCTGAGTTCTTTAGATGACGTCACGCTAAGAAAGGGCGGCATTATCGATTGTAGAGATAAAAAAGGGGCATTTCCAGGGCAAGTAGAAAGTTACTAATTACTCCAAAACGTTTTGTTATTAGGGGAAATGACTGCCTTTGTTTTTTTTTCTGGATGAAAATTACATAAAGAGAGCCCTTTTGTGAAATTTCGCCCTCTGGACGCTTTAGTTCCTTTAAGTTATGGTAGAGTTTAGTAAATAGATTATAAATGGGTTCCTGGCAGGGGCGGAGCTAGACTCTCAGCCCAGAGGGGGAGGAGCATTGTCAAGTGGGGCCCTCAGATAGTCACTGCAGTCAACTGTAAAATAACGGGCAGGCCTATATCTTATTCTGTCCGACCCAATACAATCACGGACACACAAATAGTCTGTTTCCAAAATGCAGTAAGTGCCAAAATTACAAAAATTGAGATAATCCCAAAGAGCGGTAGCCCTGTGCTTCTTACACATGGTGCAAAAATCTGTTTTTAGACATTCATATGGTGAACTTTTTCATGGTCGAAGTGTGTGTTTTTCTTTAAAATGCAATATGTGCCAACATAGAAAAAGCTAATTTACTCAAAATGAGTAAAATGGATTTATTGCGTTTTGGAAACAAACTCTTCACACGGACATAGCGGTACATAGGTGACTCGGAGATGCGTTTTCCAACATAGCCGCTAGGAGGTAGCAAAAGCAGATGGGGTATGGTTGCAAGGCATCTGCTAAAAGAGAATTGTTATTTCCATTTATCCCGAGCTTTCGGCGAGGTATACATGAGAATTACTGCTCGAGTTTTATAAATGTGACATCTCAGCAGGGCTCGATCTTCCCATTTTTTTGTGACAGAATAAAGTCACTAGCTCTCTAGATTTTACAAGCCTGACTATAAAAGATTTGAATATCATGTGGAATTCAATTACACAGGGACAAACTTAATTGAAACATTTTATAAAAATCTAAATGAAATTTATATAAATAAAAAACGCCAACATTTTAAATGAAACAGATTTTTTCACACTTTAAGCAAAAAGGTCCGTCCATTGGATAATTACTGTAAAGAGTGGGAAAATTACGTTGATCCAAAGGAATGGGCGTCCCCTGACAAAGTGGACGTGTGAAAAACCCAGTGCAAACGCTGGAGTACCTATATAGAGTACTAAAGTGATGACGTCATCGCGACTTAGCTTCTGGTGTCGGAAGTAAAATACCTATGGGAATTTATAATGGGGTTTGGACACTTTCTGGCATTGCGCAAACTCGTATTAATTCTAAGAGCCCCCTCGCTCCGAGATTAGCCTAGAGGGTATACAGATTCAAATGATCACATCAAATTCGTATTTTATTGCCAAAAATTAAATGCTTTTGCACTTGTAGTCCAGTTTGTAGTCCACTTCTCCGAAATACATATCCGCTGCACAAGTGGGCGAGTACCCAGTGATTTGTTCCAAGCCAATGAGGTACCTCAGTTTCAGCCAACGTCCATAACGTACCACTACGGTAGCCCATCAGTGCCCTGCATTGCCGCATGTCCATGCACCCATTCCCACACAGCGGGCTACTATTAGCTAGCTACATACCTAGAAATGAAAGGATCACAATGAATAGTTATTTTGCCATTTAGCTAGCTAGCTAGCATTACGCAACGCTAGCGAACCACCGAGCTAGCCAGCTAGTGAGCATATTACATCTTCTGCACATAGCTAAACCGATAGAAACGGTAAATGGTACCGTCACTTACTGTCATTTAGCAAGCTAGCTAGTATGATTATTCAATAAATATCACTGGCTTAGCTAGCTCGCTAGTTCCCTAGTTAGTTCGCTAGCCTAGCTAGCGAGCTAGCTAAGTGAATAAAAGCAGTGAAGAGCCATTATTTGGCTACTTAGCTAGCGTTGAGCTGTGAGCATTTCACTAGCTGGCATTTAATTAAATGTGTCAAATATAAAGTTAGACAACTACCGAAGTCGGTAAACTAGCTCGTTGGCTAAGTTAGCGTTATGCTTTGACAAGGCTGATAAGCTCGTTCGCTGACTACCGAGTTTATAAACAAACAAACGTCGGATAAGATGCCTGGCTATTAAAGTAAATTGGCGCTAATAGGCTTATTTCACATTTCCGGGTACACAAACCGGATAGCAGGTAAACTGACTTCCGCAAATTTATGCTTGCTTGATGCTCCGTGTATTAACAATGGCAGAGTGTTAATAGTCGAGTGTTCCCGGTCCTGACTGTTCAAACTGTAACTCGAAGAAGCAAGCCGACCTCTCTTTTCTCGGTTTGCCCACCGAAGACGACGAGAGGAGATGGATTGTGTCCATAAGAAGAGATCACGGAGGAAGATTTACGATTATGAGATGTAGCTAACATACTAACAGCGAGTTTTACGAACACAGGCATTTAATAAGTCATTAAGTCGTATACTAGCTAACATTCTGACAGGCAAGCTAGCCAAATTATCTGAAATGCCAGCTATCATAAGCTATACCTATAGAATCAAAAACGAATTAAGAAAAGGCTAACCTAATAACCTTAAACAAATTTATACCTCCTCACGCTACCCTGTAATTCCAAAATACGGACCACAACTGTAATCATCTCTTGATATAAAGAAAGAGGAGTTTGCGAGAAGACAAATTAACAGTATATGCCTCTAAGCTTCTGTCGTAGTAGCCAGAGGAAGTGTTTTTACATGCTTTCCGGTAGGCGTGGCCATCTTGTGAAATAGGCTAATTGTAAAACTTTATCTAGCAAGGAAAGCGTAACCAAGAAGAACATAGAGTGGCTAACTAATTAAGCAAGTAAACGGCTATAGCGAGGTGCTGGAAAATTCGAGACGTGAAACTTCTGACCATTGCCTGTATATAAAACGCGTCCTGAACTCCTTCAGCCCGGGAATCAGGAGGATCGTGGGACGTGTAGTTTTTAGACTACAAAGAGGATTAGCATGGTGGCGAAAAATTAAAATGATTTGAAATATTGCTGATTCCGGTCAAGAAAAATTATATTTGTTTTTAGTCGGAAATATAATGCAAAATCTCGAAAAAGATGGAGGCTGGAAAACTATGGGAAGTGATTCAAAAGTGAACTGAAAAAACAGTCTATGGGTAAAATGAATGGGAAATTTTACTTCCGACACCAGCGTGACGTCATCACTTTAGTACTCGATTATCAAGCCCACTTAACAAACCCTAAGGGAATATGCTGCAAGAAAAAAACACTGACCTTGGATCTTGCTCACTCACTGCAAAGACACTGTGCCAGAGACCGAACGAGTGACACTGCCGATGACCAGCAGACAGCTGTGAACCACCTAAATTTCATTGCATTTCATTTGTCAGTCACTGCAGTAGATGGTTCACCGGATATGGCCAGCTAGCTATGAAACGGGAGCGTTTATGCAGCTTCATAACCTAGTGCACCCTAGAAGTAAATCCATTCTGGCGCCAGTACCGTGACGCAAACACGTGGGGCCCCCCTGCAGCTTACCCTTAGTCGGGCCCCTCTGCTGCAGCACGGGGCTGACGAATTTTAATGTTTCAAATGCACAGAAAGACCACTTTAGAACACTGGGCGAAGCTTGTAGTGTTGATTGTTTTATGTCGCTTAAATTTTAAATGGTTGGGGGTTTTTAAGATAACAAAGTGTCAAATTGTCAAAATGCTGATTCCGCGACCCCCATAATTGCGGGAGCTGTCAAACGTAGCCCAACTCCTCCTCATACTACCCATTACCACAGCGCCGGATTTCATTGTCAAAGTTATTGTATAAAGCTCACCTGCCCACTCAACTCAGATTGTTACACAACTGTACTGTAAGGACAGACAGAACAAGCAGTTCCTTAAGGCACAATTATTATCTTTTTTTTTTTTCTCATACAGAGCAACAAAACTCAAAAACATGCTCATCTTCTCAAATACCATACAGCTTCTTTACAGGCTTGCAAACGTATACACAAACGCACGTCTTTTTGCGCATCTATGAGAAAAGGAAGTGGCTATTCGCTCAGCAGCCGGGTAGCCCCAGATAATTAATAGATATTCGCCCAGCAGGGAAGGCAAGGGGGCCTATTTTACACACGCGTGACATTTTGATGGAGAAATAACTTAAATGGTGGTAGTTAGAAGTGGACAAGCTTTCGACGACTACGGCAATTTATTTAAAGTTATCAATCAATAAGACTACGAGAACAGACCCAGATAACATAGCAGACATTGGCCCAGCGTTGGCAATGGTTGGCAGTGTCAGAGTTGGAATTCCAACGTTGGGCCAACACTGAACCAACGTAAGGTAAACAACCAAATAAATTGGTTGGGCAACTAATGTTGGTTCAGTGTTGGCCCAACGTTGGAATTCTACCTGAGGTAAGTTGAAGGACTGAGGTTGGTTGGTTGGCCTTAAGTTAATTTCATCACTATAATTGAGCAATATGGCATATAATAATAATAATACATTTTATTTATTTCAAGGCGCCTTTCATGACACTCCAGGACACCTGCATGTACATATAACAAAAGAACAACTGGAAAAGTAAAACAAAACACACATGAATACAAAACAAGAAATATACAACATACAACAAAAAACAATGGGCACCGAAAACCACATACTATACATGTCAGTCCGAAAAAAAAGTGAGTTTTTTAGTGGGAGGTCCCGTGTTGGAGAACAAGCAGGTGTTCAGCTATTTGAAGGAGGGATTGTTGGTCATCTGAGGTTGGCCCCATTTAGCTAGCTGAGCTAGCGCGCCGCGGCCCACAGTCCATCCACATCTCAGCCCCGAACATGGACAGAGGCCGCGACACCACCGGTGAAAGAACGTCCTCCAACGATGCTGTACAATGTCTCTAATGGTCCCATGCGATGCCAGGGTGCAGACGAGGTGCCGGTGGTGGCTCAGGTGGAAAAGCTCCGCTGCTGCACACTGGAGCATTGGCGTCCTGCGGTGGATTACGGTGTACACGACACACGTGCCAGCCACCTGTCGACCAGCACCACAGCTGCAGAGCAAGCTCGGGGCGAAAGGCAGTGATGACGAGGAGACAGGTAACAAAAAACCGAACAGATTGATCACCACAACAAAACAAAATGAACAAACAAACAAAACAACCAAACAAAATAAACAAAATGAACAAACTGGCAAGAGCAGCATCATCTCATCCATGAATTGTTTTCTTGGTAAACTAAGCAAAATGTTTAGAACCACCAAAGTTAAAAACTGGAGGGTAATTTTGTAGCCTCCAATAAACCAACTTTTGTGACAGAAACTTTTGTTGAGTTATGGACAGGCAGCTAAAGCTGTACTAATGGGGGCATATCAACTGAAACTTTACCTCTACCAGTGTGGCCAGATTTACATGTCCTTTAAAAGAAATCAAATATTATTGTAGTATAAATGGTTTATTGGTAGAAATACCGAGTCATTCCAACACTCCAATTTCCCATCCCATTCTTGCCCATTCTGTGCCATGAGTCTGGTTTGATGTTACATCCAGCATGGGGGTGTCAGAAAGATCTGCAGAGTGGATGGCAACATCAACAGCCTGAAATATCAAGAAGTTCTTGCTGCCCTACTTATACTGCTGCTCCTTCTCATTCTTCTGCCTCCATGTTACAGTTCCTGAAAGCGAAGATGGTGAAGGTACTCCAGGATTGGCCAACCCTGTCACCTGACATGAACATTATTGAGCATTTCAGGGGTAAGATGAAGGAGGAGGCTTGGAAGATGAAACCATAGAATCTTGATGAACTCTGGGAGTCCTGCAAGACTGCTTTCTATGCCATTCCAGATGATTTCATCATCAAGTTATCTCAGTCATTGCCAAGACGTATGGATGCTGTCCTCCAAGCTCATGGGAGTCATACGCAATATTAATTCTTTATTCCAAGGCACCATGGCTTTATGTTCTGATATTATAGTGGCATATTTGTGTATTCAAAATGAAGCGCATGTATAATTTCCACATTTTTTTTTCAATGCGACAAGACTTTTGTCCAAGCAAAATCTGACCTTTCTGTACAAATTAAATTATAAAACTCAATGACACAAAACTCTATTTTGGTATATTTCGCATAATCTAGAGGGCTTTGCCTTTCATGTAAGCCATTTTTGATTCCAATTGATCAACTACAAGTCAGGTTATTATTTGTTGTTCCTACAACTTGGATAAGTGACAAGACTTTTGTCAGGCACTGTACACGTTTTGGTATACACGTGCACAAAAAGCTTTGGGAAAAACATATTTGGGTCGGGATAATTTGACAGGGGCAGTCGGGTTACAGCAAAGAAACATACAGGTACATCTCAATAAATTAGAATATCACAATTAAAAGAACCAAAGACTTAAACTACTTCAGTCTGTGTGTACTGAATTTATATAATGCACAAATTTCACTATTTGAGTTGAATTACTGAAATAAATTAACTTTTCGATATTCTAATTTATTGAGATGCACCTGTAATTTTAAGGATGGCCCCAGGACAATGACTTAAAACATCAAATAGTACCCAGATATGATTTAATATAGATTACTGGAGAGTTCTTAAGTGGCCATCAGTGAGTCTAGATCTAAATCCCACAACCAGTGTAGATATCTCAAGGCAGTGGTTGGGAGAAGGCAACTTCAGGCCTGGATCAATTTCCAAAACTAAAATTTTTTGAATTTATAGTGGAGAGATATAAGAAACTTGCTGATGGTTAGAGGAAGTGACCGGTTAAAGTTTTTTACTAAAGGGTCGTTCCATGTCAGATCATCAAATGTGTCTCACCACCACCTTCTCAATTTAGCTAATTTTTTGTCTGCAGCTGTATAAATATGTACCAATGACAAATCTAAAATTTCAGCTCATTCGGTCCAAAAATAAATTTTTGGTGAATTATTTTCTAAGGGTACTGTCCGTCAGTTTTTTTGTCAGTTGACATTTTTCTTGTATTTAACATGGCATAACTTTTTTATTATTACACCTATAGCTTTGAAACTTTGCATCAAAGCTAATGTTATACCGCTTAATCAGAAAATGTGGTTTACCTTTAACTTTACCTTTCTTTGTTGTGGAGCAATGAGGACACCAAAAGTGCCTTTTGTTCAGGCAGTTCCATGTTTAGGTCTCCAAAGCACCCCCAATATAAACCCTAGCATAGGCTCTCTGGCATTTTTTCCATTCATTTGTGTCTGCTGAATATAAATCAGGCTAAATTCACAATGAATTCATCACCAACTGCAATCAGTAGCTTGCCAAATGTGACAAAAAAGGCTACAATGCCACCTTTTCAAACCCCCGTATCTCCAGGGACCCACCTTGGATTTTCTTCTATTTTTTTTTTTTTTTTAGCTGATTCCTCTATTATAGTAGAAAGACCACTCCAAAAATTGTTGATGTGTTTTGACCAATATAAATTTTGCAGGTGTCTGAACAGGGGTGGGGTAATCTCAAGAATCGCTTGGCATTTTCAGCTACCTCTGGTGAGGAGGAGGACTTAGACGACATGGCTTACAATTATAGCTCAGATGAAGAGGATAGTGACCCTGACATAGGCCTGATTAATGACAGTGACTTAAGGAGTGACATTAAGGCATGGGCAATAAGCACAAACACACCCATTAGTCATTTGTCTAGTCTTATTGCTGTGCTTCGAAAGCACTTTCCTCATGCAAACCTTCCGAAGGATGGGCGCACTATCTTGTCAACCCCAACTTGCACAGATGTGCAGTCAAAAGCAGGGGGCTTGATGCACTATTTTGGCATAGCAAATGGGGTCAAAGAAAGAATAGATGATGAGGATGCACTAAAACACACCCATTCTATTCACTTGCAAATTAATGTTGATGCCCTGCCACTTTTTAAGAGTATCAATCAACAATTTTGGCCTATATTAGGTCTAATTCAGGAAGACCCCAGCCAAATTCCTTTTGTAATCGCCCTCTACTGTGGGAATTCCAAGCCAACAGATTTAAATGAGTACCTCTCTGACTTTGTTGCAGAGATGGGAAAGCTTGCATCTGATGGCATGGAGTATCAGTCCTATTTATACAGGATCAAAATTACATCTCTTGTGTGTGACGCTCCAGCAAGAGCTTTTCTGAAAAATATAAAATCTCATAACTCCTACTATGGCTGTGAACGATGTGTCCAAGAGGGTGTTTGGGTAAACCACCGCCTCAACTACCTTGAAACGGATTCCGCCCTAAGGACAGACGAACGTTTTAGAAACCGGACAGACAATGACCATCACAAGGAGGGCGAGAGCCCACTCCTCCAATTAAACATAGGTATGGTCTCTCAGTTTGTTTTGGATTTCATGCATCTTGTTTGCTTGGGAGTGGTGCGCAGGCTCATCTGGCTGTGGATGAAAGGCCCACTTCCAACAAGAATCGGCAACCATACAGTAATGGAAATATCAGACAGGCTGGTAAGATTGTGGAGGAGGCTGCCGAAGGAGTTTGGCAGAAAGGGAAGGTCCTTGAGAGAATTTGATTGGTGGAAAGCCACGGAATTTAGGACATTTCTTCTTCACACTGGGCCAATTGCACTAAAGAAATCACTCCCAAGGCATATGCACCAACACTTCCTCATGTTGCATGCTGCCATATCAATACTATGTTCTCCACGCTTGCATGAACACTACAACGAATATGCAGAAAATCTTTTAAAAGTATTTGTCCAAAATTTCTCTACCATTTATGGTGATTTTATCGTCTATAATGTTCACAGTTTGATTCACCTGGCTGCTGATGTCAGAAAATTTGGCCCATTGACCAGAATTTTGGCCTTTCCATTCGAGAACTTCTTATGTAAACTGAAAAAACAAGTAAGAAAGCCAAACCAATCACTCCAACAAGTTATAAGGTGCCTTAAGGAACGAACAAATATCAAGAGGGTCAGTCCTCCCTCTAGCCCCCTGCCATCCACTCCCACTGCCTCTCTGTCTCACTTCACCAGTGACAGATTTACCCTCTCCCTTCAAGAGGGTAATAACATGGTGTTGTGTGGGAACAGTATTTTCAAAATTGAAAAAATCTTTGCTACACTTGGTGGGACCTCCTTTGAGGTTCGACAGTACATGCAACGGCAGTCATTTTTCAGCTATCCCGTCAGCTCCCTTGAATTGGGAACAGCTGTTGTCGACATGTTGTCAAGACAGACAACAACAGTCACTGAAAAAGATATTGACTGCAAGCTGGTGGCAATGCCATTCCAAAAAAAACTTGTCACGTACCTACTCAATCATATATAGCCCAAGATGACATCTATTTATGTATTTATTTGTTTATTAGTTCGTTGTTCATTCATTCATTCATTCATTTAAATGTTGGTCTAACCCAATTACTCAATCAATTAATTTAATACACAATCCCAAATTTAAAATGACTTAAATGATTTTTTATGACTTGTGCTAGTTTGCAGTCGTCCATTTCACTGAATCATCTACGGTGGAGGTAATACCGACCTGTTGGCTGAGTGTGGACCAGAAGGTGGCCTTCTGGCCACCATATAAAATAACTGATAAGGCTAAAGCAGCGGTCAAAAATGCAGAGCAGGCAGATGACACCTGGGGTGAATTTTTTGTTAAGGTCTTAAAAATATATGGCGAGAAACAGAAACGCAGGACACATTGTACTTCTCATTTGTTGTATGAAAAAAGTAATTTAACTTATGCCTGTCATACAGATACTTACAAGGAAGCAAGAAAGCATCTCCCGAAAGCCATGCTGAAGACTTCCCTGACCTCCGAGGATGAGGGAGGGAAAAGAGAGAGAATGTAAGGACAGCATGCACACAAGATTTGTCAAAGTCCAACATTTTTTACAGCCACATGCCACAACATCCTAAATTTGGATAAAAGTGTCTGCTAAATGACTAAATTTAAATGTAAGAATATTGCCAAGCATACACACACAACTAACCGGTGACTCACCTGTGAATTTGAGCTGCATCTACTTCATTGCTTGAGCCTAGTGGCTTCACTACCCGCGCACATGTATACCTTACCTGTTAAGTACAGCAGCTTAGTGATTTCACTCCACACACACACATGCACACACACACACACACACACATTATACTTACCTGTGTACCTAACAGAGTTTTTAGAGAAGCAAAATGAGTTCAGTGAGTTACAGGATTGACTTTAAAGCACTTCTGCTTGTTTACAAATCGCGCAATGGGACACAACCAAATAATCTATGTGACATGTTTTAGCAATAGGCCTACACAACACTTAGATCCCATCTTTTTTATCCCTCCCATCCTCCATGTTGCATGTTGAATTGAACTGCATGTATATGTGATATGGGCTATAAAAATATACAACCCCAATTCCGAAATAGTTGGGACGAAGTGTAAATTGTCAATAAAATCAAAATGCAATGACTTTCAGATCATGTGAGCCAATATGTTATTTACAATAGAACATAGATAACATTTGAAATGTTGAAACAGACATTTTACATGTTTATCCAGAAAATGAGCTCATTTCAAATTTTCTGGCTGCAACAGGTCTCAAAAAAGTTGGGACACAGGCAAAAAAGGGCTGAAAAAGCAATTAATATAGAAGAGAATCAGCTGAAAGAACATTTAGCAAGTAATTAAGTTAACTGGCATCAGGTGTGTAACACGACTGGCTATAAAATGGATGTCTTAGGGAGGCTGAGTCTCTCAGAAGTAAAGATGGCCAGAGGCTCTCCAACCTGTGAAGGCTTGTGTAAAAAAAATTGTGGAATACTTTAAAAACAATGTTCCTCAACATTAAATTACAAAGGCTTTGAAGGTCTCATCATCGAAAGTGCATAACATCATCAAAAGATTCAGAGAAACTGGAAAAATCTCTGTGCGTAAGGGACAAGCACTGGATGCCTGTGATCTTCGGGCCCTCAGACGCCACTGCATCACTCATCGGCAGGATTCTGTGACTGTCATTGACATTACTAAATGGGCCCAGGAATACTTCAAGGAACCAGTGTCCATAAACACAGTCCACTGTGCCATCCACAGATACGACCTAAAACTATATCATGCAAAAAGGAAGCCATTGTTGAGCATGATCCAGAAGTGCCGCCGTGTTCTGTGGGCCAAGGCTCATTTAAAATGGACTGTAGCAAAGTGGCAAAGTGTCCTGTGGTCAGACGAGTCCAAATTTGACATTCGTGTTGGAAATCATGGGCGTTGTGTCCTCTAGGCTAAAGAGGAGAAAGACCACCCCTCCTGTTATCAGTGTTCAGTTCAAAAGCCAGCATCTCTGATGGTATGGGGGTGCATTAGCGCATATGGTGTGGGACACTTGCATGTTTTAAAAAGCACCATGAATGCTGAAAGGTATATAAAGGTTTTAGGCCAACATATGCTCCCCTCCAGACGACATCTATTCCAGGGAAGGCCTTGTGTATTTCAGCAGGACAATGCAAAACCACATACTGCAGCTATTACAACAGCATGGCTTCGTAGTAGAAGAGTCCGTGTGCTGAACTGGTCTGCCTGCAGTCCTGATCTTTCACCAATTGAGAAAATTTGGCGCATAATTAAACGAAAAGTCCGTCAAAGGAGACCCAAAAGTCTCCAGTAGCTGGAAGCCTGTATTAAACAAGAGTGGGATCAAATTCCAATGGCTAAGCTCAAAAACTTGTCTCCACAATGCCCAGACGCCTCCACTCTGTGTTAAAAAGAAGAGGGGATGCTACACCATGGTAAACAGGCCCCTGTCCCAACTTTTTTGAGACCTGTAGCAGCCATCAAATTTGAAATGAGCTCATTTCGTGGATAAAATTGTAAAATTTCTCAGTTTCAACGTTTGCTATGTTATCTCTGTTCTGTTGTGAATAAAATACTGGCTGGTGTGATTTGAAAGTCATTGCGTTTTGATTTTATTCACAATTTACACTTCGTCCCAACTATTTCGGAATTGAGGCTGTAGATTTGTGAACAGAGGTGTTAGCATGTGCCAGAGATTTCTGTAAGTCTTTAGCTGGCACTCTAGGATTCTTCTTCACCTCATTGAGCATTCTGCGCTGTGCTCTTGCAGTCATCTTTACAGGACGGCCACTTTACAGGACGGGAGCGTAGCAACAGTGCTGAACTGTCTCCATTTATAGACAATCTGTCTTACTGTGGACTGATGAACACCAAGGATTTTAGAGATACTTCTGTAACCCTTTCCAGCTTCATGCAAGTCAACAATTCTTAATCGTTGGTCTCCTGAGAGCTCTTTTGTGCGAGGCATGGTTGACCTCAGGCAATGCTTCTTGAGAATAGCAAACTCAAAACTGGTGTGTGTTTTTCATCGGGCAGGGCAGCTTTAACCAACACCTCCAATCTCGTCACATTGATTGGACTCCAGGTTGGCTGACTCCTGACTCCGATTAGCTCTTGGATAAGGCATTAGCTTAGGGGTGCACATACTTTTTCCACCCTGCACTGTGAATGTTTTCATGTTGTGTTCAATAAAAACATGAAAACATATAATTGTTTGTGAGGTATTAGTTTAAGAAGACTGTGTTTTTCTATTGTTGTGACTTAGATGATGATCAGATCACATTTTATGACCAATTTATGCAGAAATCCAGGTAATTCCAAAGGGTTCACATACTTTTTCTCGCAACTGTACGTCTTTAGCTTTCATCAATGAAATTCCAATGACAAAAATCATGGGATATTCTTTGCGCATGTCAATATGAGCTGCTATTGGTGCACTTCTATGGTGTCTCCCAGTAGAACAGGTCCTGTGATGGACTTGCCCTTATTTCAAGGTAATGATTATGTTTTTATATCATTTCAGGCATATGTGTGGTTTCATAAGTTACATCAATTATTGATTGAGGGCACCACTAGTACTTCCTGTTTACTCCATTGTTTCAGACTATTGAAAAGCCACTTTTTCAATCTGAGGTTTTATTCAGAAGCATCCACGTATGTGAACGCCCATTTTTAAGTGGTTCAGAACAAAATTTTACAAATGAACAACAATCTTGTATGCTCCATTCAACTCTTCATGTTCCACGAAAGTAGCATTTTAGCACCCCTTGTATTGACTTGCGCAGTCATGATCCCATTGTTCCCTTTGCAATAACTGCAAGTTTAAGGGTGAAGGACATCTGATACAAAAGTATTTCCTTGGGATTTTCACCGCGCATTTCAGCTGGACCAATCATGAGCAATTTTGAGTGGATATTGTTTTACGTGTGTACCAGTACATCTGTTAGTAAAGCGCCACCTATTATGGACAGTAGTCCTTATCCCAAATAATGGCTTTCATACACTAAAAGGGTGACCTCTATACTTCATTATGCAACAAACCTTTCCCCTGTCGGTCGACCGCGCACACCACCAGGTGGCACTGAAATACATCAAATTTTACCATTTCGCCATGTTTGGCGCCACCTATCGGTGTGCGCATGCACTATCCCAACTTTTTCTCACCTGTAATGGATAGTCTAATTACATACCAGTGTGGTGCAGTTGTAAAATTTCTGGGGCACTGATCGCGCACAGAGTATAAGGGGTGCAAACTAGTGACGAAAATGGATTGAGGCCATATTGGAGCGCCCCTATATGTTGCACGAAGAAGATCCCAGGCCGAAAATCGCTCTTTCCACTGACTATCCCCCCAATAATTTAATTTTCCAACTTTTACAGCGCCCTCAATAATTATTGGCACCCCTGGTTAAGATGTGTTCTTTAGCTTCTAATAAATTCAGTTTTTTTCTAAATAATATAGGACCACAATGAAAAAAGAGGAAAATCCAACCTTTAATTCAAGTGCATTTATTCAGGGGGAAAAAAAAATCCCACATTAAGAAATAATTCTTTTACATCAAATCATGTGTGCCACAATTATTAGCACCCCTGATGTTAATACTTTGTACAACCCCCTTTTGCCAACAAAACAGCACCTAATCTTCTCCTATAATGTTTCACAAGATGGGAGAATACAGAAAGAGGGATCTTTGACCATTCCTCTTTGCAAAATCTCTCTAAATCATCCAGCGACCTGGGTCCTCTCCTCTGCACTCTCCTCATCAGCTCACTCCGCAGGTTTTCAATGGGGTTGAGGTCTGGGGACTGAGATGGCCATGGGAGGAGCTTGATTCTGTGTCTGGTGAACCATTTCTGTGTAGATTTGGCCACACGTTTAGGGTCATTATCTTGCTGAAAGACCCAGTGACGACCCATCTTCAGCTTTCGGGCAGAGGCCACCACATTTTGATTTAAAATGTCCTGGTATTTCAAAGCGTTCATGATGCCATGCACCCTAACAAGGTTCCCAGGGCCTCTGGAAGAGAAACAGGACCACAGCATCACCGATCCTCCCCCATACTTCACAGTGGGCATGAGGTGCTTTTCTGCATACTCATCTTTTGTGTTCCGCCAGACCCACTTAGAGTGTTTGTTGCCAAAAAGCTCTATCTTGGTCTCATCTGACCAAAGCACACGGTCCCAGTTGAAGTCCCAGTACCGCTTAGCGAACTCCAGACGTTTGCGTTTATGATTGTGAGTGAGAAAAGGTTTTTTCTGTGCGTGCCTCCCAAACAGCTTGTTGGCATGTAGATAGCGCCTGATGGTTGTTTTGGAGACTTTGTGACCCCAAGATGCTACCATTTGTTGCAATTCTTTAACAATGAGCTTTGGAGAACTTTTTATTTCTCTTACCATCCTCCTCACTGTGCGTGGTGGCAAAATAACCTTGCGTCCTCGTCCAGGCTTGTTTACCTCTGTTCCAGTTGTTTTAAACTTCTAAATGATTCCTCTGACAGTAGATATGGGCAGGTGCAGGCGAGTGGCTATTTTCTTGTAGCCATTGCCTGACTTGTGAAGGTCGACATACATCTGCCTTACTTGAATGGTATGTTCCTTTGTCTTTCCCATGCTGAAGAGTGGATAAGAGAAATGGCCTCTGTGTCACGTCATATTTATACTCCAGGGAAACAGGAAGTGATGAATTACTAATTAAATGTTCCTAGATACTCTGATCAACTTTGTAAACTACTGTAGAAATGACAGAAATACTTCAATTACATTTATTTCCTAGGAATTGTTAGGGGTGCCAATAATTGTGTAACAGGTGATTTTATGAAAAATAATTATTTCTTTGTCAGGGATTTTTTTTCCCTTAAAATTCACTTGAGTTGAAGGTTACATTTTTCTACAATTTTCAGTGTGAGAGTATGCTTCTAAAATAAAAATTGAATTTATTTTAAGGCTTTTAACACATCTTAACCAGGGGTGCCAATAATTATGGAGGGCGCTGTCCTTTGGGATAAAGTTCGCGCAGTGAATAAGAGCAACCAAAAAATCAAATTTTGGTAATTTGGCATTTTAGGCCCTATTTCGGCTTGCACTTGATTGACCCCTAAAACTCAAACCGGTGCAGGTAAGGCCAAAAAATTTGGGGAATTTTCTAGTTAGGGTAGGGACATAAAACCACCAAAGTTTCAGCAAAATTGAAGAAGGTGACTATCACCACCTGCCTGAACCTGCCTGAACTTTACAGACAATGGCTCTTAACGCAAATTCAACCAATCCACTCAAATTTTTTGCAGACAAAAAAATGAATAAATTGCCAAGACATTGCAACTTTCATTGCCACTTTTTGAAAAATCTATCGTAAAATCGGGCAAAAAAAATCAATAAAACAATAAAAAAAAGTCGGGAAAATCCTGGAAGGATTGTTTATGAGAATGATTGAGTGCAAGTCAGGGTTAATAATTGTTTTAAAGGGAAGCTCTGGGCCCCACCGATCTTCAGTCTTAGAGACGCCCCTGCAAGAGGGTTCAATCCATTCATTCCGCTATGGAACAAACGCACCCCCAGGTGCACAGAATGAACCCTCTTGTCATCCAGCCTGTTTGGAGGCGAGAGACGAGGAAAACAAACACGCATGCACATGGCAATATATCGAGGCCGGCAAAATTATCGAGTTCATTTTCATTTATCGTGCGATTAATTGATTTATTGATTATCGTCCCAGGCCAAGACGGGAGTTCATCCTCTTAGCAGTGCGTATGTACTCAAGATTCTTGTGGTCGGTCCACACAAGGGTTCCTTGGCGCCCTCCAGACAATGCTGCCATTCCTCCAGTACCAGCTTCACTGCCAACAGCTCCCTGTTCACGATGTCGTAGTTAGTCTCGGCAGAAGACAGGTGCCGAGAGAAGAAGGCGCAGGGGTGAAGCTTCTGGTCAGAGGCGGATCTTTGGGACAGGACAGCCCCTACCGCCACGTCCGAGGCATCCACCTCCACCACGAACTGGTGATCTGGGTCTGGCATCTGGAGGATGGGTGCAGAGGTAAATCTGGTCTTTAGGGTCTGGAAGGCCTCATTAGCCGCAGGGAACCACTGGAAGGGCACCTTAGAGCTGGTGAGGGCAGTAAGAGGGGTGGCTACTGAGCTGTAGTTGGGAATGAAACGACGGTAGAAATTGGCGAACCCCAGGAAGCGTTGCAGTTGTTTGCGGGAGTCAGGGACAGGCCAGGAGGTGACTGCAGAGATCTTAGCCGGGTCCATCCTAATGCTTCCCGCAGCCACAATGTACCCCAGGAATGAGACAGATGAGGCATGGAATTTGCATTTCTCAGCCTTAACAAACAGGGAGTTCTCAAGGAGGTGCTGGAGTACAGATTCGACATGATGAACGTGCTCCTTCCGGGTCTTTGAAAAGATAAGGATGTCGTCCAAGTAAACAAAGACAAAGCGGTTGAGCATGTCACGGAGTACGTCATTGACCAGGGTTTGGAAGACGGCCGGACGGGTTTTTGGAAATGAAAGACACCTGAAACATTTTAACATGGAATTACGAAATAAAAGTCCCTTGAAATAAGAGCGGGAGAATGGGTATGGAAGTAACACAGGACAAAAGTAACATGGTGGTTTTCTCTCAGCCCGCACAAGGTTGGTGTATGCCTGAGTCAAGACTTACTGTCTGCACTTGGGATCTGTTTTCTTTTGCTGTTTTTCTGTTTGAGTTTTCAGTTTCTCATCATACGTCTTTGTTTCATTCGCACTTTTGCTCTCTCCCTCCCCGTTCTGTTTGATTATTGTTTCACACATGCCCTTGTCTGTCGCCACATGCCCTGTCATACTTCCTTGTTCCCCATCACATGATTTCCATTCAGTTCCTTTCAGTTTATTTCCTATAAGCATTAGTATCCCTCGCCCCGAAATGCGACGGGGGATACTGGATTGGGGTCCGTCTGTCAGGGCCACAATGGGGGCAAGATTTCTCTGAAACTAGGATACCTAGATCCATGAAACTCTGTATGCTTAATGAGCTAGTAATGATGTACGTTGAGTTCTAAAATGGATGTTGTCTGAGTTATGGCCCTTGATCTTGGCGGGGGGAATACTGACACTGTCGTCTTGTTCCTCTAGTTTTGCGCTTTCAGTTTGAGTTTGTTGCCCTCTATAGTCACTCAGGAGCCTTGTATATCTTCCAGTCTTTTTTTTTCTGTTTCTGATTCTCATTTGTCCTCTGTTTGGCGATTGACCCTTAGACTGTCTACTGTTTACGATTTGGATTTGTCCCACTGAACTGAAAGTTGCCCGAGTGTTATTGAGCTGGATTGTGTGACACTGAGTTTCCATCGAATAAAAGCTGCGTAACTGAACCTCCGTCTGGGACTGTGTCTTGAGTCATCAGCCCCTCGTCTCATACAGCATGCAACACTCACCCAAACAGCAAAAACCATGTGGATGCATTATACTCTTGAGCACTTTTACCCAAAAAGCTATTTTGGTTCACTGTAAGTAAGTTCACTCGAATATTTTTTTTTTTATGACAACCTTTGTTTATTATTTCATGAGTCATAAACATGATCATTTGGCAGATTGTTTAGTATTTTTACACATCCTGAAGTTTGCCATTATAGTTTTTCAGTATAGAACAGTATAGAAGTTGGGTTTAACTGTCAGGAGTCTATGTTAGGACAATAAATAAAACCGTGGCAAAGGATAAAAAAAGAATTTACGCTTGTCATACAGCAAGTGAAATGTATTTTTACAGTTAGACTGTTTAATTTTTTAAAGGCTATGCTGTGCATACTTTTGTTTTAAAACATTTGAAATTGAAATTGAAAATAACATTTAACCAAGGACATATTATGTTTGGAATTACATACTTACATGGACATTGCCAGACATTTCTAATAAAAAATATATATATATATATATATAAATTCAAGTTACCACTGTTTTTGTCGGAATGTTTTGTGAAATTTAAAATTGAAATTGAAAATGAAATGTGATCATTCAACATTAACATAGAGGAAATAATGTGTTTGCAATTGTCAATAAGGACTGATTATTTTAAAATAAAATCGAGGAATAACAATTCAAGTTTATTCTTTTATGTTACTTTTGAATTACCAGTGGTTAATATAAACAATAACAGAATGCAAAAATGTCAACTTCAAATCTAAACGCAAAAGAGCAAACGAACCATCAAAACATTATCATAGAATTATGCTGTCATCCTAATTTGCTCTGAGCTGTGACTTAATGCTCATGTCAGAGGAATGAAGGTGAAACATTTTTATTTTCCTGTTGGAGTGTGTTTTACTGTGTGTGTTTGCAGTTGCTGTCAGTGTACTGCTGCTCACACTGTACCCCAGCCCTGTTGCGGCTGTTGACCTGAAGAAAAGCCTGGCTGAGTGTCTGGAGGACAAAGACTACGATGAGCTGCTGGAGACTGTGAGGACCGGCCTTCCACACATTAACACATCTCATCGTGTTGTAATTGTCGGAGCTGGCATGGCTGGGCTGACTGCTGCCAAGCTTCTGCAAGACGCAGGACACAAGGTACATGCAACAAGCTGATGTGCTGCAAATACTTAATACTATAAAAACCACTGCACAACTAAGAAAATTCCCCATGATCTCAAAGATTTGGAGGAGGTAGGGCGAGCGATAATCTGGGGAAAAAATGTGCTGCAGGGCCTCTATTCATCTCCCCCTAACCCCTGTAACCATGTTAGTCTGCGATCTTTTGCAACTATTTATCTCATTACATTCAAATGTATTTAGCAATACGGGCAGTGGAGGTGTAATATCAACCGAAATATTAAAGGGATAGGAGATGCAGAGATTTTCACAGATAAAAATGCAGAAGCCACCTAATTCAGGCCCCTGTCAATTCAGTTCATATTATGCGTTTGTCAGGTGTGCGAGGCCTCGGGAGTCAGGAGCAGTGCCAGGGATAGGGAGAGTCAGAGCTTTATTAGAATAGCCCATAGTCCAGAGTCGAGATACAGCAGCTGGGGCAATGCAGGTAGCACAGCCGGTGGATGAGAAACAAGCAGGGGCCGAGCAATAATAACCCGGAACCCAACGGCATTATGTCATTGATCCGTGCCGAGGTTGAAACCAGGAAGTCGGTGTGAGAGGGAGCAGGGATGGCGAGGACAGGAGTCTTGAGGGTGGGAGAGGAAGACGTGAAACCAGAGCGCAACACACACAAAGGGACTGAGACAGGAACACGGCACTAGGAATCTGGAGCACAAAGAAACAGCAAGAGTCCAGGCATGAGGCTGGAGCGAGACAATCCGGCAGCGGCATGAAGACTGGTGAGAACTTAAATGCACAGTGATGATGGGACTAACAATGGGCAAAAGGTGAGGGAAAGGCGCGAGGACTGCACATGGGGATTGGGGAGGTAAGGAGGCAATAATAGACTGACTGAAATCAATCAGCAAAACAAAAGCAGAGACCACACCTACAGCCAGAAACAGGGTGAGGTTAGGGGAGCGTATAGACATTTAAAACACCCCGGGGCGGAGCCCAGAGAGACAGGAAGTGATCTGCAGATTTAGCTGACATTTTTTTAATGATGAATGAATTGATTCATTTTCTCCTGGATTAAATCAAACCCGGCATATAGGCCAAAAACATGCCATTTCATAAAAAAGTGAGCAATGCGAAAAAAAAACCTATTTATACTATTGGATACTGCGCTACACTAGCGCTCAATTAAAAATACCATGATTATGCTGTTTTTTTTTTAATATAGGCACTAATGATCATATTATTGAGCCTGCATTAAAGCCCTCTCAAACATTGAAATTAAGGAAATGTAAATTAACAGCACCATTTTTTTGAAAAATAGTACGCACGCAAACTGACAGCTGTTCTGAATTATAATATGGCTACAGGGCGTTCGATCACGCCATCTTTTGTCAGATCCATGAAGTTCCATGAATCACCCCTCTCATTTCGAGTGACTGAATTATCTAGTGTGTGCAAATAAAATAGGCCCATTCAACATTGGTTAAATCTGTCATTATGTGTGTGGTCTTCCACTCTTTAAAATCAGCCGTTGACATTAAAAAATCCGCTAATGTGCACTGAACATCATGATAGATCAAGATGATATCAGCAGTGTTGGGGGTAACGCATTACAAAGTAACTAATTTCTGTAATTGGATTACATTTATCAGTAACGCAGTAATGTAACGCATTACTTTGATAACTTAAGTAATCGCATTACAGTTACTGACAAATAAATTATCTAGTTACTTGAATTATTTTAAATTCTTCAACTATCGGCAGGACAGGATGGCAGAAAAACTCTTCTTCTTCTTCTTCTTCCTTTTGAGCATATTGGAGATTGAGACCGAGGACAGAAAAACAAATCAAACGTCCTTTTTCATGCGTGTTTATAACAGTACTGTAGCCTTGTTCTTGACTCACTTTTCTGTGAGGTGCTGTTTGGGCTGATTTTTACAGCTTTGCTGTTGGCTTTGCTGTATTAAAGAGCATGAAAGAGAGATTGTGTGTGTCCTTCTGACTAGAATAAAGATTTGTGCTGATCTGGGCATATGCTGGTTTTTACATGGTATGGTTAATTAAGTTATGGTGAAATTCAGATGATGGTGCTGAGTAATCCAAAAGTAATGCAACTAGTAGTGTAACTATTTACTTTAAGGGATTACTTTTTTTTTTTAAGTAACTAGTAATGTGTAATGCATTACTTTTTTAGAGTTACTACCCCAACACTGGATACTGGATATAAGTTACACCCAATAGCAAAAAAAAAAAAAAAAAGTTTAATCGGTTTGATGGATATGAGGTAACCATTTCTCGTAGGCAAACACTGTTCCGTGCAGATTACCTTTCCCACCAATTACTAAATAAATCCTTCCGAGTCATGAATACAATTTATATCTGTATCATGTCTGTTTCCCCCTCTTTCTTCCCTGATCATAGACAAGACCCTTGCATCATTTACAGTGCCGTGAAAAAGTATTTGCACCCTTCCTGATTTCTTACTTTTTTGCATATTTTTCACTCTTAAATGTTTCAGATCATCAAACAAATTTTTATATAAGACAAAGATAACCCGAGTAAATACAAAATGCAGTTTTTAAATGATTTCCCCATTTGTTATGGGGAAAAAGCTATCCAAACCTACCTGGCCCTATGTGAAAAAGTAATTGCCCCCCCTCCTTCTTAAATCATGAATTAACTGTGATTAACCACATTTTTTGAGTCCAATTTCACGAGCCACACCCAGGCCTGATTACTGCCAGACTTGTTGAATCAAAAAATCACTTCAATAGAACTTGTTGACAAAGTGAAGTAGGCTAAAAGATCTCAAAAAGCAACACATCATGCCGTGAACTAAAGAAATTCAAGAACAGATGACAAACAAAGAAATTGATATGTGTCAGTCTGGGAAGAGTTGCAAAACCATTTATAAGGCTTTAGGACTCCGGTAAGAGCCATTATCCACAAATGGAGAAAACTTGGAACAGTGGTGAACCTTCCCAGGAGTGGCCAGCCTACCAGAATTACTCCAAGAGCGCATTGACGACTCATCAAGAACGTCACAAAAGAACCCAGAACAACATCTGAAGAACTGCAGGCCTCACTTGCCTCAGTTAAAGTCAGTGTTCATGATTCAACATTAAGAAAAAGACTGGGCAAAAATGGCATCCCTGGGAGAGTTCCAAGGTGAAAACCACTGCTGACCAAAAAGAACACAAAGGCTTGTCTCTCGTTTGCCAAAATACATCTTGATGATCCCCAAGACTTTTGGGAAAATATTCTGTAGACTGACGAGACAAAAGTTGAACTTTTTGGAAGGTGTGCATCCCGTTACATCCGGCGTAAAACACAAAGCATTTCATAAAAAGAACATCATACCAAAAGTCAAACATGGTGGTGGTAGTGTGCTGGTTTGGGCTTGCTTTGCTGCTTCAGGACCTGGATGGCTTGTCGTAATTGCTGGAACTATGAATTCTGCTCTCTTCTGGAAAATCCTGAAGGACAATGTCCAACCATTACTTTGTGACCTCAAGCTCAAGCGCACTTGGGTTATGCAGCAGGACAATGATCCGAAACACACTAGCAAGTCAACCTCTGAATGGCTAAAAAAAAAAAAAAACAAAATGAAGATTGGAGAGGCCTAGTCAAAGTCTGGACTTAAATCCACTTGACATGCAGTGGCATGACCTTAAATAGGCCGTTCATGCTCAAAAACCCTCCAATGTGGCTGAATTAAAACAATTCTGCAAAGAAGAGTGGGCTAAAATTCTTCCACAACGATGTGAAAGACTCATTGCCGGTTATCGCAAACGTTTCATTGCAGTTGTTGTCACCGAGGGTAGCACAACCAGTTATTAGGATTTAGGGGGCAATTACTTTTCACATAGGGCCAGGCAGGTTTGGATAGCTTTGTCCCCTTAATAAATGAAATCGTCATTTAAAAAGTGCATTTTGTATTTACTTGGGTTGTCTTTGTCTAATATTAAAATTTGTTTGATGATCTGAAACATTGAAGTGTGACAAAAATGCGAAAAAGTAAGAAATCAGGATGGGGGCAAATACTTTTTCACTGCACTGTATTTAATAAGATCAGTCAAGTTTAGTGAGTGCACCACTCACTGTGAACTTGATCAGCGACTGGAGGGGGGGGGGGAACAAATAGCAATGTTGGCTTATGGTTCACTAGTTGTTTGAGCTCAAAGGTCAAACTGATGTTAAATATTTTGGCAGTTAAAATAGATCCGAAGCTGAAGAAAAAAATTGAGGGTTGTAGCCCAATAGCCGAGCCTGAAACTAATTACCTGGGGCACGAGATGTGACAGTGATAGAGATGCACAGGCTCACCAACAGGGGAAGACAACCGGGTCAGTTGTCCCGGGCCCACCTCTTCTGACCGTTACAACATCTGCTGGAATAATTTGTCAAAATCGGCTTTTTTGTTAAAAAAAACAAAAAAAAACAAAACTATAGTACTTGTGTCACATATAATGCCTAAGCTTTTTTGTTTTCCTAATTGTCCTTGACATAATGGTAGAAAACATTATTTTCCCTCCAAGTGCAAAAATGGTTCAGCCTGTTACACTGCGTGAATTCAGATGTTCTATTGGCTAACCCCCTGCCAACTTGTGACTGTAAACAGTCAAAATGGCTGGCTGCCAAAAAAACAGGAGAAAATAAAAAGGGAAAAAAGTAAGGTGCTTGGGATTTTATGACCAAATTTTTTAAAAAGATGTGAACTGGACAAAGTGACTATAAAGCAGTGACAGAGGTAAGTTAGGGGAGACAGAATCCTCGCCGTTAAACAAACGATAACTTTCTATTACTTTGCTTGATTAGGAATCAGAGGATTGATGAACTAATTTACTCAGACTAAACAGCAGAATGACGAGCCAATTTCAGTTTCCACGACACGATTTCTCAGTGCATCGAACTTAAAATGCTCTCAAGACAGCAAATTTGTTCATATTTGCTAACAGGAAGCTAACGCAATGCCATTTACAAATATTAAAACTTTTGTTATGCCGCATTCAATGCTTGATCAATATGTTTGCGATAATCTTTTCTTCCTTAAATGCATACTTTTTAATGCTATTTTCAGTCAAAACGATACATGGAATTACTGAGAGAGTTGAGATTTTCTCTAATTATTAAGATTTTCATCCTTGCAGTCTTGAATCATAGCATAAATGTAAATTAATCTTTTCGTCATTATCACCTCTTAATGATTACACGCTATATAAGCTAGGTCTTAATTGTTCAGTAAAAAAAGTAACAATTGATTGATTGTCAATTAGGCATAGAATGTGGAAACAGGTTGACAAAATCCAGCAGTATAAAGGTGAAGTCACTGCCTCCCCTGACAGCAGGTCTCTGCTACAAAGTGACCAACAAGGATAATCTGCACAGTAAAATAATTAAACACACAGCGCAGCCTCTGATGACCAGATTTCTGCCTGGCTTAAATGCATTCCATGCATCAAACTTTCATTGGCAACAAAACCTAACACATGTAAACACCAACAAAAGCCAAAAACACTGGGAATAGACTTTTGGGACATGGTTCTGATGGCTTCTCTATAACTCTGAAATTTTATAAATGTTCAGACATGATATGCTGAGCAAAGATAACATGTCTATTTTGCTCAGTAATACTGTGCATATAAGTCTCTGGGCATAGCATATGTAACATGACCAGTTTCTGTTTCAAATACTTACGTTTGAAAGATTGACCGAAAAAACAAAGGTAGTCTATTAACGGTTAATTCATATGATGTTAGAGAATGTCTCTTGTATCTTTGTCTGGGGAATAGGGTGTGCATGTTTGGGTGGTGGGTCCTCCAGGGTCGCCTTGTCTCGGGCACAGGCAAACCAGTCCGCTGGCCTGGTGATGCTTATATTCAAACACATTAACCATTTATCAAATTTGCACAAACAAATTGCCACACTGCGAAGTGGTTCAGAACACGTCAGTTTTTAAGTCTAGATGAAAACAAACTACAGCTAATTACTTTTTTTACTTGTGTTAAAAGGAGAATAAATAGCAGGACTAGTACTAACAAGAGTAATGAAAACAGTAGCAGCAAGAATAGTTGCAGTAGCCGCAATATAACTGGCAATATATTTGTCAAAATAAGAGCTATATTTAGTAGCACCAGCAGCAATAGTGACAGGTTGTAAAATGGTAGTTGTAGCACCAATGGTAGTTGTGCAATTAAGTGGTGGCAGAGGTTGTACAAATTTGTACAAATAGTGCCATCTTGGCAGCTACAACAACAGTATTAATAGTCACAGTATTACCAATAATAGTAGCAGTATTAGAGTAGTGGCAGAAGCATTGATATTGGCAGCAATCTAAGCAGTAGTAGTATTAGTAGTATTCACAGTGGTAGTAATTTAATTGTAGTAGTGATACTAGCCCCTGGACTAGAAGCAAAAGTTATAGCAGTAGTACCAGCACCAGAATGAAAAGCAAAATTAGCAGCAGAACACCAGTGGATACTCAGTACATCTACTACCGTCTAGACATTGCATGACTGACCTTACTTGTATTTATCTGTTTGTTTTTGTCTGGTTTGACAAGGTAACCATATTAGAGGCTAGTGGTCGTATTGGAGGACGGGTGGAGACCTATAGGAATGAAAAAGAGGGCTGGTATGCTGACCTGGGAGCCATGAGGATCCCAAAATGTCATCAGTGAGTTTATGAAATTTCTTAATTGAGCATTTACATATAAAGATATGCATGTAATTCTTCCTTCTCTAAGACTAACAAGTTTTAAAAGGAGTTCTTGCTACAGTTAGAAGTATACACATCGATATTCCAGCTGTTTGTGGGGTTGGATCTGCAAGGATATCATCCATACCTGAATGTCGCCAAATTATTTGAAACACTATACAAGGGAAAATGAACTGGAACTTGGTAGGATCCAAAAGCCTTGAAATGAAATATTTAGTTATTGTAAAGATTAAACAATTAGTGCAGTGGAATTGACTAAAAATTGTCTATTATCTCAACACACAACTAAGAAAAAGTTTGGACTCCATGGAAAATGCACATAAAAACTGCAAGCAGTGATTTCTAAATTTACTTTGACTTGTTTTCATTGCAGGCTGTATGAAAACATGGTATTCATTGTTTTGTCAAATAAAATTAATCTTATTTGTAAATATACATCCAATCCTGCTATTCAGACCTGCAACAGTTCTAAAAAAAAGTATTGGGGCAGATTAGTAATAAGGTTAAGAAGTTGAATAATGGTGTGATTTGAAGGAGCTAATGTGTTGTGGAAAAGAATGACAGCATTACAAAGTGGTGGGCTAAATACTTTTCTGTCTCAACTTCTTTTGAAATCAACTTGAAATAACTTTTTATTTCGAAAAATCAATAAAATTCAATGGGTGAAACATTAAATAATTTGCTCTTGAATTGTCATCGACATAATTCATGTCAAAGATAATTTTCAAATCATTGCATTTCATTTTAACCCTCCTATTATGTTGCAGGTCAAATTGACCTGTTTTAAAATGTGAAAATCTACGAAAAATAGTTAAAAGTATTTTTTCAATATGAAACTTCTTCTGCTTGCCTTAGTTATGGTAATCAGCACATAAAATGATAAAGGTTCATTTCACATATCTGCAACCCCCTCTGCATGTTTATATCACATAGATACTGTTCGGGTCAGTTTGACCCGGCAGTCAAAGTGAAGGCTAAAAGGGGTCAGAATTATTAAAAACTATTTCTTTCTTTGCAACTGTGAGACATATTTCACCCCAGTCTCACACACACACACACACACACACATCCTTGTAGTTCATATCTTGGTGAGGACATTACATTGACTTCCATTCATTCTTCCTGTGTCTCTACAGCCTTTCCCTAATCTTAACCAATGTATGCCTAACCTAAACCCTTACCCTAACCTTACCCTACCCCTAATTCTAACCTGACCCCTAACCTTAACTAATAAGTCACAATTTGCCTTTGTAGTTGTGAGGACTGGCCAAAATGTCCTCACTTCCCAAAAAATATTCAGTTTGTTGGAGAAAAACTCATGCCGGTCCTCAGTACGTAGCAAGTACAAGAACACACACACAAACACACACACGCATTTGTCATCTGGACGAAGATCTCTCCTTAGAGCAATGTGTCAAAGCTGTACAAGAGGCGCATCTTCCTTGAGGAGCTGGGGAAGCCGCTTGTGGTACCGCATATTCAACGGAGGCAGCACATGCCGAGGACCCCAGCCGCTGCAGCCACAGTGAGCAAGAATCAGGAGAGGAGGGCACCTACTACACCAGTGCGTGAGGTAAGTAAATAAATGTGTGTGTGTGTGTGTGTGTGTGCGCGCGCACCTTGGGATCAGCAAAAAAACATAGTAATCATCGTCCTCTACTTTCTACGTTGCTGCTGGGGGAAAAAGGAAGAGGAAGAGGTGCCAAGTCTGCAAGCCATCTGATGATGTCAAGACGAGGATGATCTGTGCGAAATGTGCAAAATTCATTTGCACAAATCACACTGATTACATGTCACTCATGTGCTGTGTAGATGCACACACATTGTTCATTTTCACTTCTTGTTAATTTTTGTTAATTTCTGGTTCTGAACATTGCATAGCATTTACTTTTACAACATGATGACCTCACTTGCGTGTTGTGTAGATGCACATACACACACACTCACACACCTCGTTCATATGGCTAATTTCTTGTTATTTTGTTCATTTCTGGTTAAAGACAGTGCATAAATAAAGTTTACTTTCAGTACAAATCCTTATGACTCATTTGTCTTGATTTTAAGTGAACGGGTCAATTTGACCCTGAACAGAAGAAGTGTCTCATCTTAATTTATCAAAATCAACCCATGAAAAAAAAGTTTAAAAAATAAAACAAAATTTAAAAAGAAACAATGTCATGTAAAACTACTGTATTTTACATGTAGGTCTTTCCAATGTACATTAAAAAAAAAGTTTGAACATGTTTTTTTATGAAAAACGAGTGAATTATCTTACTTTAACTATGATCTGTGAAAGGTAAAGAACACCACTGCACTAAATATTGATTGAATTGTTAGAAATGGAGTTAGCAATTAGATATAAACAATGTTTATTAGTATTTTTTGGTTTCTGAGAACTTTTTGATAATTAAACATGCACTGAGTCACATTGACCCAGGAACATCATAGGTGTTACTGACATATGAACATAACAGGAGGGTTAAGTTTAATTTAGTCCCTTCAACCCAAACTCCCCCCAAGAGATAATGCTGGAATTAAAGGATTTTCAGTGGCATGCAGTCAAACCCCTTACCGTTTAACGTATTATTACTCTCAACATGTTCCAATTTAAAATCGCCCAATTAACAATCAAACAATGGGCCTCATGCAACAACATTTTCATATTCTTGTCGTAACTTTCTCTCATTTTTTTTTGAGTGGACTCGTAAGAGTGTCCCACGTCAGATTCGTCAAACGCTCTTAACTTCAGATCACTGCGTAAATGACCCTCTTAAACAAGTTGCATTCCACCTGTGCATAAGTGAGCGCGCGTTCACGAGAATTGCAAATTTGCATAATTACCGCCACAATAATTCCAAATAAGGCTACGCGACCTCCCACACTTGTCAGGAAGTATTAATTCGCAGAAATGACATCAAAGACGAAGCAAAAGAACTTAACCAGTTCTGAGATCTGAGTTCTGAGATTATCTTCCATTTAGTTAACCAAGGGGCAAGGTGGGAGGGCGGGTTCTCTCACATTTCTCCTAACGCTGTGAGCACCCGGAGTCCATCAATGAATCGGGGGGAAATAGCAACCATAAACGTATAACAATTAGGTCGCTTGTTGCACTTCTCAAAAAGCAACCATATTTTTAAAAACAAGCCCAAAAAAACCGCAACCCGCGACCCGTAATTTTTTCAAGCGACTTCAGGAAAAAAGAAGCCCAAAGTCTCGTATTATAAGCGGACTTGGCAACTCTGGTGCACATGCGTATTAGCGTCCTCTTTGATCGTGGGAAATTTGAACTCTGCGAAGCTCCGCCCCGAAGATATCAACAAAACTATTTTTTTGCCAGGTTAGATTTTGACTTCACCATGTCCCTTCCACAATGAATATCTTATTACCCTTATGTGACTTCTAAACGTAACTTGCATATACTTTTGTATGTAAACGTTGTTCCGTGCCCTAAAAACTTATATATTTCATGACATCGTACCATTCAATGTCATTACATAATCCAGTGAAATGTGCGAGGTGGTCATCAGGGGTACAGTTGAGACACAATGTGTCAACTGTAACCGACGAAGAACTCCATTACTTCGCATGCTGTTTAGCAGCGCAGACTTATGATAACCGGTTTTAAGTCACAATTAGACAAAATTAGAGGCAAAGGTAAATAAATTTTGATATTTGTGATATTTGAACGGTCTACTATTAATGGATATATTTTTCTGGCATGAATATTATAAGGATAACAGAGTATGTAGTGAAATATGAAAGGTGGAAAAACGAGTACAGTTGAGACAGGTCTTGTGTAGGCTATGCAGCAACAGAGTTCATTCAGAACATTAAAAGGCATATGGATTACACTTTATAATAAAGGGCAGGGGCGGACTGGCCATCTGTGCGTTCTGAAGAATCACAGAACGGCCGGTACTCCAGGATGGCCGACGGCTGTCACGCAAGCATCACCAGTTTTTTTTCTTTTTTTCCTCCCTGCTAATGCCCTTCTTCACACTCTAGTCCAGGAGTGGACGAGCCATCGGGAATACCGAAAACCGTTCCAATCAGCGAAAGCACCCGCCGTAGACGCAGAGGCACCCATAACGTAGCGACTAAGGGACCATAATGAGCTGCGTCCGGTTCAGCCGTTTAACAGTGGACCTCATTTATAATGGATAAGTGCTAAAGATACTTTGTCTTATTTCCCCTTAGGATATAACCACTTCATCAATGTCGGTCTTTCAACTATAACAAAACATGAGCGTCATAGTTATATATAACACTTTTAGTGGTTCTACTTTACTATTTCGGTTGTATATTATTTATGAACTTTTTTTGTATTTATCTAGGCCTATATATTTGCTTTATGCTACAGGAATGACCGAAAAACTGTATTCTTGCAAATAAAAACGATTTACGGGCCTTGGCTTTCCCAGTTTATTTAATTTTGTTGTTTTCGTCCTAAAGTTTCAGAAGGCAGGCTTGCTGGGAAATTTGTTTGACCAATGGCCTTGCTCGTCCCCTGCTGCGGTAACAGTCTAAAAACGCGTTTCAACGACTACATAATCACGAAAATGTCAGAAAGCAATGGAGAGGCGGGAAAGCGAAGAGAATAAAGGAAGCAGACAATGAAGCCTCAGGCTTTCAAATGCAAACTAAAAACCGACCATCTGTTTTGCCACGATGATCCTCATGCAGCAAGCAGTTTTCTTTTGAAGGGGGCACGGAAGCGGTAAGACTGACGTTAAATTAATAGGCTATCGCAAGTATGAGTTCGGTTAAAATTTGCTTGAGCTTACGTAACGACCCCAATGGACAAGTTATTAGCATACTATTTGATGCATATTGATTCGTTGTTTTACGGTGCCAAATAAAATTTGTCCTAGAATATAGGAAGACTTTCCAAATTTTCAATTCCAAAACCCTGTCGTTCAGAATCACCAGCCAGTAAACTTGCAACCAAGTTTCTGCGGTTCTGAAGCTAGTGAGCTATTCTACGCCCATTAGAGTCTGTTAGTAAAATATGTAACTTTATTTTTAAAAAGGCTATGTATGAATCAATCCAAATAATGCAGTGGTCTTATTGAAAAATCCAATGCCCCCAAAGTCACATTTGTTTCACATCCATTCATGTAAAAATAATAATAATAATATTTCTGTAATATATATTAGTCATATGTTGACAATGGTATGTTTTTAATATAGGACAGCATCATTATATTCAGTTTATTTCAGGACATCTTTCAGGTAAATAGGATCTTTAATATAAATAGGATTGTTTGTTTTTGGGTATTACCCACCCAACCCCTGCCTACAGAATAATAAGTTCACTCACAATGTACATAAGTACATGTACATGGGGGGGGGGTATGGACTAGGTGATCTGTTAACATCTGCTAAGATCACGCATGCATATAGCCACTGGGTTTGTATGTTGGATAAACACAACAATTATTTTGTTGTAGGCTAATTGGTGTTATACAAACTCAAGAACTAATAATATCAATGTTTTATGGGAAATATAGTCCAGTATGATGTTAAAATGCATACTTTTTTGTCAAATAGCGTGAAATTTTTTCGGCCAGCCACTACCTCCCCATCCCTGCCGTCTGGAGAGTGGGCCGGTCAGGTACGAATTCCCGGGCCACTTTTTTGCCCCAGTCCGCCCCTGATAAAGGGACAAAATAAATAGCAAATTGTTGTGCTCCGCCTGTAGAATGTGGTCTCACGTAGGGTGTGCCACTGGTGGCCACAGCTATACATGCCACCAATGTGAGTGAATAAATTTTAGTTTTCTTTGTTATTGTTGTTTTCTGTTACTGTTTGCCTTGTTTTTCTCACTGTTATTATTGCACTGTTATTATCGTTATGTTTACATTTGTACTGTTTGCAATATCTGCTAAATATTAAATAGTTTTTCTGTTTTTTTAACTTTTAACCTATGCTATTGTTGATTTAAACGAAATGGATGAATTGATGAAGTGTATTACATTTACAATGAATTTTTTTTATAGTTTATTACATTGGCAATGATTGACTTGTCAGCTTTCCAGCATTTTGAATGGTGTCTCAACTGGACTATGGTACTGTCTCAACTGTACTCTATATGTGTACTATATGGGTACGGTTGAGACAAAAATGCACCTTTTGTTTCTGATTAATTGTGAAAAATGTAAACCACTTAGGGATATCATTTCTAGGTTATATTTTAGTGCACAAATAGAGGATATATTATGTTAAAAAAATCTTCTTTTTAGTGTCTTTTCAGTGTCTAGTTTTTGTATGGAAATGGGAAAAGGAAAAACTGTCTCAACTGTGCTCAGTCTACCCTAAATGCCGTGTGGCCTGTCGGAAGTACTGGTCGTGGTAATTTAAGGGCGCTTTCACACTAGGTACGATTGTTCCATACCGTGCCACGGACTGCCCCCTCCCCTCTCCCACCCCCCCGCTGGTCAGCTTTAACACAAGTAATATCGTACTGTACCCGAGTACAGTTGCGCATGTCAAAATTCCGATACAGCACGTTTTTATTTATTTCTATTTGACCATTATTGAACCAGGGAGGTCCCAGTGAGATTGAAAGCTCTTTTTCAAAGGAGCCCATACGTTGCAGTATGCACCTAGGTGGTTAAAAATGGGGAAATATACAGAATGAAGAAGAAGTAGACCCTTGCGCTGAAAGAATTCAGTGAACAACCTCCACTTTTTCGACTTTTTATTTGCCAGAACAATTTTGAAAGGAGGTGCCAATATATTTCGGGGGGTTTTTATTAGTGAGAAGGGGGTTTAGAATATTAATATTGAATATCAATATCACAATTGCATATGCTGTGCTAGCGGCGACAGCAACCACTCATCTGTCTGTGCAAAAATGCTCTCACGCTGTCAAAAGACACTCTCTTCCAAGAGCCAGACATGCTAAGGCATCCAAAAGAAGCATCTGTTTTCACTTTGCGTTGACCTACTTATAGCCTACAGAGACAAATTAACTTGCAATTAGTACATAATTTAACTTAATTTAACCATTTTGCAGTCTGAAATGTTAATACTGATATTGAAGTGTTATCCAAAGGTATCAATAACAAATTTAAAATTTAGCTGCAAGCAGCAATAAATGTATCCAAAATTACCTCTGCCAATAAATTGGGCCAAGTTTGGCATCAATCCAACCAAGCATTGCTGACATATGGCTCACTTCCTGTTTTAGAGTCTTTGCCATCAAAATTGATTGGACGACAGAGGCCATATCTTTTGCCCTGGCAAAATTCTTTTGATAACTTTTGGTCGGACTCCTCTGTGGATGATATCTACAAAATTTGGTGGCAATAGGATCAACGGCCTAGGTTTTTTGAAAAATTAAAAATGGCGGAAAATCTACTATAATGATTTTTCTTAAAACGGGTCCATTTTACTCGATATGACCCAAGGATTCAGCAGAAGAAAAGATCACAACTCTAGGACAAACGGTTCAAAACTTATAAGCAAAAATGTACTCTGAAATTTGGCCTGTTGGTGACGCTACAGGGAATGATGGACTGATCCCAAATTTGGTGCCTAGATACCTTGCATTGTGCTCTATGAGGGTGCTAAATTTCATCATGATGCTCAAAGGGCTTCTATGGTCTGCCATAGAGGACCATTGAAAAAAATTATAATGTCAAGATGGCCGACAAGCAAAATGGCTGACACCTAGGGTTCATAATACCGCAGTTAGGATTCTTCACTTTGATGTTGCACAAGAAATTTGGTTGAAATATCTGTTTTCGTCTTAGAGTAATGGGTATTTTAATATTTTTTTGTGTTTTTCTGGTATAGCGCCCCCATATGGCCAAATCTCATGAGACTTGGAAGATTCCCAGTACTCCCCTGGCAATGAACTTTACCAAGTTTGGAATCAATCCAACCAAACATTGCTGAGATATGGCTCACTTCCTGTTTTGGTGTCTTTGCCATCCAATTTTATTGGACAATAGCGGCCAGGTCATTTGTCCTAGCAAAATTCTTTTGATAATTTTTGGTCAGACCCATCTCTAGATGATACATCCCAAATTTGGTGGCGATAAGATCAATGGTTGCAACAGTAGGTTTTTATGAAAAATTCAAAATGACGGAAAATCGAATGTAGCGGACTTTAACGACAATAGGTGCATTCCACTCGTCATGACCCAAGGATTCAGGAGAAAAAAGATCACAACTCTAGGACAAACGGTTCAAAAGTTATAAGCAAAAATTAACCTTGAAATTTGGCCTGTTGGTGGCGCTACAGGAATGCATGGATTGACCCCAAATTTGGTGCCTAGATACCATGGACTGTCTTCTATCAATGTGCCAAATTTCATCAAAATCCACCAAGGAGTTTTATGGGCTGCCATAGACCCCCTTGGCAGAAAGTATAATACAAGCGAAAAATTCTAACAATAACAAAAGGTGCTAGGCACCTAATTAACGATGCTATCAGGCTATATGAATGCAAATATAATTTATGATTATATTTAATTGCAGATAATGCATAATAATGACTTGCAATATATATTGGATTTTAAAACTCAAAATTGCCTCAAATAAAGTAAAGAAAAATACAATCCTTTCGTGAAAACCTTGGGTTCGGATAACAGCAGACTAATTCTGCAATACTCCTACGTCAGGTCTGGAGCACTCGTAAATTTTGATCAGGAGGAGAGGAGATTAAAAATACGAGAAAATTGGTGAATGCGGCAATTTCTCCTGAATCACTTGTACGAACCATTTAAGAACCAATCTGTTTGTACGAATGCTTCTTGCATGAGGCCCAATGTACTTTTGTATTTACCAAATAAAGAAGATCGAAACATTAGCCTATATTTTATGATCCAGATAAGGAACCAAATGCAGATTCAGAGTTCAAACCACAAGGCTTTCTTCATTTAGTGTCTCTGGTTTCACATGAAAAAGAAACCTTGCCATCACAAGCTAGCTCTGCCAACACCATCACCACCTCTGTCAACAGCATCGTCCACTGGCTTACGAAGAATCTGAGTGTGCAGCTGAACGACTTCATCGCGGAGGACCCTCGTACCTTTTACTCGGTTAATGGGGTGTTGAAAAGGAAGAAAGAGGTGGAAGAAAACCCTGATGTCCTGAAGTACAAGGTGTTGGCAAGTGAGAAGGGGAAGTCAGCTCACAAGCTGATACAGCTAGCTTTGCAGAAGGTACATATGACAGAAAAAAGGAGGGGCAGAGTCAAAGTGCCTTGGTTGAAAAAAAAAAAAAAAAAAAACTGTCATGCTGCTGTAGCCTTTCTGGAGCTTCACATCAACACAAGAAAGCAGCACACACTCACGAGTCCTTGGAAAACAGGTGGTGCAGGACGCTTGCATTTGTCAAGTTAAACTATTAAAAAAAAAAAAAAGCCCTAAGTGATCATACTATACTTCTCCACAAGCAAATTCACAAATCACTGGACTCAGTATTTTGCTGTAAATCTTGACACGACTATGCCCTCAGTTTTAAACTGAAAATCTGACCAATGCTGCCGAAAGATGACAGCAGGGTTAACCCCAAATCTACAGTACAGGCCAAAAGTTTGGACACACCTTCTCATTCAATCAAAACTATGAATGAACTCATGTGGAATTATGTATGTACGTATCTAACAGTTGTCCAATAGGGCTGTCGGCTGTGTATCAACCTGACTCCTGCACAACACAACTGATGGTCCCAACCCCATTGATAAGGCAAGAAATTCCACTAATTAACCCTGACAAGGCACACCAGTGAAGTGAAAACAATTTCAGGTGACTACCTCTTGAAGCTCATCAAGAGAATGCCAAGAGTGTGCAAAGCAGTAATCAGAGCAAAGGGTGGCTACTTTGAAGAAACTAGAATATAAGACATGTTTTCAGTTACAGGTATTTCACACTTTTTTGTTAAGTACATAATTCCACGTGTTCATTCATAGTTTTGATGCCTTCAGTGAGAATCTACAATATAAACAGTCATGAAAATAAAGGAAACGCATTGAATGAGAAGGTGTGTCCAAACTTTTGGCCTGGACTGTATAACATTCTTTCCATGGGCAAAATTTATAGTTTGACCTTATGGTGGCACGACAGGAAAGGATAACTGAGTTCAGGAAATCAACAGGGGAATTACTTTAGGCTCCAGTAATGTTCACAGCCGATTCCCATGAGAACTGCTAGACTTAAAGCATTTTTGAAAAAAAGTTCAGATTGGCCTACGAGAGGTGAAATAAGAACTTTGGGCCTCATTCACCAATATCTTCCTAAGTATTTACTTAAATTCCTTCTTAAATTGTTCATAAGAAAACTCTACATCAGATTTACAAATGTGTTCTTAACCCGCAGAATCGTTCGCATTTGTGTTCTTTTATTGATGAATGCCATTCTCCTCATAAACTGAAAGTGCGTGCCAGTTGTCCCTAATTAGTGTAATTAAACGCCCGCAAATGCCCTTGAAAGAGCATGAAATGGAAGGGCCGCGCAGACACAGGCAGAAGTCACAAAGAGAGGAAAAATGCTAAAACAGAAATCAAAAACCAGAATCAAAATGCAAATAGCAGGTTTGAAGTCGAGGTACTGCTACAGGAAGTGAACCGCAAACAAACTGTGATATCTAGAGATGTTAATTCTAGATGTAACATCACACACAAAGAAGATGCATGGGATGCAGTTACCCTGTCTGTGAATGCTTTATCTGCAGAGGGGTGCAGAACGGATGATGTATAAAAATAAAGACTTTGACTTGGAATCTGACACCCAAAAATAAATAAATAAATTCGATGAGAGATGCACAGCACTGGAGGGGGGATAGCAGGCAAAGAATTGTCTGAGCTGGACCAGCGCATCGGGTCCGTCATCGGAGAGACAGCACTATCAGGTGTGCCATCAGCTGAGTGTCTGGACACAGACCTGGGCCCCGAGTGAGAGCCTTCATCTCTTCCTTGTCCATCTCCTATCCAAGAGAAATCAGAGGGCAAGCTAATTTTCTCTGATAATATCATTTATAACGAGTGTGTCCCAAAGGCAGGTCTAACCTGCAACACTGTGTTTTAAAAGAATACCTGCTTATATTCACAATTAAGACATTTGGGCCTGTTTATCATAGATAAAGGTCACTACAGTGTTTTAATTATCATTTATCAACCGATGAAGTCCCTAGGCCAACCACCCTCTGAGGCACAACTTGAAATCTCACAGTCAGTGGCTCCCCACAGCAGGACCCCCTGTCTCCCAGCTCCTGCTATAGGATCCCAGGGGCAAAAAAACCCAGGGTGGAGAATGCCTTCACATTGTGGTGGCACAGGGTCAGACTGTCTTGTATGGCTTTGAAGTGCTGGCTCCAAATTATCACAAAGGTCCAAGAGGACAGCTCTGGGTAGACTAAAATTCCCAAAAACTCCCACCCTCTGCAAATACATCTATACCACTTATTTTATTGATGATCTTCTGCTGGAGTTGAGTAACTCTGATGCTGGCCTGAGGCTGGGTCACCTGTTCATTAATAATTTAACATACGCAGATGACGTGAATATCCTTGCTTCAAGTATTCCTGGTTTGCAAAATCTCATTGACATTTGTAAAGATTATGCTAAAAGATGGAGATTAGTGTTTGGTTTCTCCAAGTCCATATGTGCCATATTTGGTGACCCAAATTTTATTTCCACCCCAGTTTGGTTAATAGGTGATAAGGTAATTCAGACTACTAACAATGTTGAAATATTTGGCGTCATTTTATCAGGCAAGTGTAAATCATTATCGCATATTGAGCACCGTGTGTCTGCAACTAGACATAGGGCTTTTAGCTTGTTAAATGCTGGTTTTACCTATCCCGGTCTGAATACTGACGCCAAAGTCCACATTTGGAAAACTGTTATTTGTCCTGTTTTATTGTACGGTGCTATGCCGTTAAACGCTGCAGACCTTAAAACTTTAGAGTCCTTTCAAGCGGACCAAGTCAAACGTGTCCTTGGCTTTCCAAAGCGTGTTCACCATTCTAGGCTGTTGGATCAGGCCTGGACTGGCCATCTGGCGTACCGGTGGGCCGACGCACATTTTTGGCCATGGCGATCGTAATTTAAACAAAAAAGTATATTATAAATCATTTTTATCAACAGCGCCGGTATTTAAAACCTGAAAAGCGGCCCATTGGTCCCTTTTCTAGGAGGACACTGGGCTAGCCCAATGAAATCTCTCCGCCCTCCCTCCTTGGCCCGCCCCTCTCCCCTTGGCCGAGGCCGCCACTCACTCCTTGGCCGGCTTGCGGGTGGATGCAGCGAAATGTGCAAAAATATCTAATATGTTTGCTACAAGATCGACTGCAGCAGGTGCTGGGCCGTCAGCAGCTTCGACATCAAGTGCAGAGGTCACTGTCGGACGCGTACCCAACATAAATGTGCAAAAACAGTGTTCCTCAGAGGAAGGAGAAGTGGTAGCTATTCAGGTGGATTCGGAGGAGGAACAGAGAGACGTGACCCAGGGACAGACTGAGGAGGAGGTCAGAGTAGCTACTGCCAACCTGGTAAGGACGAGTGTCAGCAGAATGAAGAGGGACTTTCATGTAGGGAGGGAGGGCTGTTGCGTGGGTGTGTGTTAGGGTAACCACCTGCTCCGCTTTCAATTGGTACATGATTTGAGCATTTGTCCACAACCCCGCATCCTCAATGGCAAAGTAATGCCCTGGTTTTATATTGCATAATAGTCGCTGAGACGAGAAAACACAAATCCTACCATGGATTCAGCGAATCCCGTATTTTGATTTGTTAATACCAGGGGGGTGTACTACGAAGCAGGCTTTGTGACTAAGCCTGACTTTAAGCTTAAGTAAAACCTGGAGCAACTCCTTTTACTTCAGTCCATGTTCCAGATTTGAAGAGGTTCCTGGTTTTACTAAGTGTTGAAGTCAGGCTTAATCACAAAGCCAGCCTCATAGTACACCCCCCAGGTATCAATCCTACGGTAGACTACCTGGCGCTTCGTGACCTGCTAACGTTCGATTATAGGGCCGTTTCACTGCGCATTAATCTCATTATCACGAAAGGCGAACGCCATTTACTTTAGTTTGAGATAAAATCACTTTCATTAGGGTTTTCGTTTGCAGAAATATAGTGAAACGGCCTAACACAATGAAATGTAACTAATGAAGTTGGCAAAATGCTTTCTGACCGCAAGCGAGCTAACGTTAGTTTGGGTAATCAGCGAATAGCCATTATTTCGCAAACTCGGCTCGAGTTGAACTGCGATCATTTAGCTTGATAGCGGGCATTAATATGAATCAAATGTAAAGTTTGCGAGCTAACATTAAAACAAACCAGCTCGCATACTTGGCGCACAAGCTCGTTCGCCTGCTTTGCTAGCTAATTTCGGTGCATATAAACCAATGAAGCAGTGAATCATAATTACTTCGCTACTTAACTAGTGTTAAATTAGGAAGTCATCGTGAATTAGCTGTGTAGCTTGGTCAGTTAAGTGCGCGTTGATGCTACAGATTAGCTCCTTCACTGGCTAGTGAGTTTTTTTCGCTAACTAACGTTTGTCCATAGAATTATATACTTGACTATTGGTGTAAATTAGTACATGTTGCAAAACTTGAAATCTAGCTAGGTAAGCCAAACTAAATAGGCTAGACGATGTTTTAGTGGCGAACTATGCACCGATTTGTCAGCTATCTAGGCTAGCGAACTTGCTAACTAGCTAACGGAATGGCGAAGTTGTAACAATTCACATCAGGTCATAAATAAATTCTGTTCCACCTGGCGGGCCCCTTAGCGGCTTGGAGCACTTCCGTTGTGTTGACGTGGATTTTTTTCAGCTTGTTTCTCCAATTGGAGTTGTGTTGGGCCACAGCAGCACGTTCATTTCCATTTTTGCAGCATCCCCATAATGAAATAATCCGCATAAAATTACAAAAGTATCATGGTAGAATGGAGATAAACCTATTTTTTTTTTTTTTTGCCAACTCGGTATTTGATTGGGATTGATACCTGGAAATTTTTTACATTTCCTTCCCTCTCTCTCTCTCTGTTTTTCACACTTTAAGGTCCCACTTTGTGGAGCTCTTTGTTTTACATGGATGTATGGTCTTCCTGACTTACTGTAGGCCTAAGTGTCTTATTTGTACTTGTATACATTTCATTAAAAACTGAAGAGACATCTCTAGCAGAGTTTCTTTGACAAGTACTTTCACCTGAAGATGGGCATTGTGTATCCTGTGGCCATCTCTCCCGACATGGAAGTCTCTCTGTAAGTAGTGAAAGAGCGTATTGATTTTTCCGCATGGTTACTCTCTTCCATGTAAGCTACTGAGCTTTATTTGAATTTTCAAAACAGTGCAATGTGCGCGTATATCGTATGAATAATCATGGTGGGCCACCGTGGCCAAAAAATGCCAGGGCCATTTTTTGGTCCCAGTCCAGCCCTGTGTTGGATTCTTTGTATATCTGTAAAATTGGTACTATGGTTGAAACGTCGAGATTTGTCTCTGATGGTGCTGTGGTGAGGGGGACCTTCCTGGAGTCGGTGTACTCCTCTGGTATTTCTCCCCTGCTTGCAGCCTTGGGACGGACGTCGGCCCCGCAGACTCCCCGTTTTCCTGGTCATGGCAGGGATGGAGTCACCGACTCCCTGAGGTGCCTAGCTCTCCACAGCTAATTTAATTGCGAGAACTCTAGAGAACACAGGATGGCTGAACTTTTACTTCGGGCATTTTAAATTCAAAATTTTTTTATCCTTTGTGATACACGTTGTTTTATCTTCTGTGATGCACGTTTTAACTGTGCCATAATTGTTTGTATTTTACACGCTGTATGTCTTTCTCTTATATCTCTCCCTCATGGAGGTTAGAATAAATAAATAAATATGCACATGGAAGATTCATTCCCTCCATAGGGCACCATCTGCAGCGTCTTGCAGTAGCAGTAAATATGCCATTGTGTGAGCAGGGTGTAGAAGTCCTTTTTGGCCAGTAAATGGGGTGACAATCACTAATGGATGGAATATGGTTCCCAATTAACATGATTGATATAAGCTGAAGTGCAGTGTAATGTATATATTTATTTTGAGAGACCACAATTATTTGAAAAACAACATAAGTTATTGAAAAAATATAAATTACAAAAATATTACAAAAAATATAGATTACAAAAATATTATTGTAATTCAAATAATATAATATTACACTGCTGTAGAACAGAAAACAATGCAATAACCACTTATTTCACTCAAATATGTCAGCGCTTGAATGTGCGTAAGAGTGCTGTTCAGTATGCGTATATTCTCTTCTTACCTAAGAACAAATTCCAAAGGAGAAAACATTGGTGAATGTCAGAAACTTCGCAAAAAGTGCGTAAGTGGGTTTTAAGAAGAAATTTCCTTTTAAGAGTGGTTGGTGAATGAGGCCCATTCATAGCGTCACCTGAACAATAGGATTGTGCTTTAATGCGCTAATATGTTCATGTTGGGTGACCAGGCATCCTGCTTTGCGCTGTATCACATGGAATTTTTGTGCCTCCTGCATAGTGATACCATGTCCTACAATTTTATTGCCTCTAGACGCTGTTCTAAAATCAGGCACTTATCCAGTAGTGTTATGCTGTTAGTTTTAATGCCGTCCAGAGCTTAGTTGTCACGGAGCAAAAATATGTTTATTTAAAACCATGTATTCCTGACAGATCAGAACTTCTGAAATTTAGAATCACTCAGCCTTATTAGTTATTCACTTATGGACAGTTTCCCTGTAAACCTGCTACAATAACGGCTGAAATGTATTATTTTTTTTTTTTTTTTGGCATCTCCAATCCCACCCGAATCTGGCATGCCCAATTGGGGAACTATGTACAAGCCTTGCTCGTATGCGACCCCTTGTTGCCAATTCAGGAGAGAGGGACAGTTCACGGCTCTCCTCCGAAGCACGTGCCCGTCAACTACTGCTTCTTTTACACTCATTGGTTGATTCCTCGCAAGTTCAGAACGAGGGCGCAGGATACCCGAACATGACCAAGCTTAGAATCTTCCTGATGAGCGCCCGGCTGGCCAACAGGAGGCACTTGAGCAATTATATTACCCTACCTGGCAGACCCTTCCCAATTTGACTGCCTGTAGCGCAATGACCAATTGTGCGCTACTCTGAAAAAGCTGCCGACCACTGCCGGTTGGTACGACGGGGGCTCCAATCCGCGCCGTGGTAGTCACTTCTGCTCCGCAATGCGGTGCTTTAACTGAGTGAGCTATCCGGCAGCTCAGTTGAAATGTATTTTTATTGTAGAAGTGCTCTTAGACAACAAAAAAAAACAAGACTACTTCAAGGGGAAGTATGTTTTGATGTCATGGCCTGCGCTTAGAACTCCATTTAATGAATTCCAGACCACACCTAAAATAGTAGTTAATGATAATCATTGAATTGAATAAGCCTGGGAATTTGTACTGATGAAAGACGGAACAGATTTGAGTAGGAGGATCAGTGCAGGATAACGGGAGACCCCAGGTGACATGACTCAGGGTGGGGGTCACGTCTCTTCTCAGAATTATTAAGGTTTTTCAAGTCCCCAAAAGAGTGAAGAGATTAAACGAGATCAAGCACTTGGTGGATGTCGTTAAGAAGAATGGGTATTCTTGTAGTGGCAGAATTAGATGTAAATTATTCCACCAGCTGATGTCGCTAATGTTCGTAGAGTTTAACCGCCCATGAGAAATAAATAGATGATACCGACTGGCGAGAGGGCTTTAACGCTTCAGAAGGGCTCTTGTTGCCATCACTAGGATGGAATGGAAAGTAGTAGGCTGATATAATTGCTGAGGTTTGTGGTGCAAAGCTGCACTTAGTCGCATATTGCAAGTCTTCTGCTAGATCAGGGATTTTTGGGAGAATGGCCACCCGATAGCGGGATTGCAAAGCAGCCATATTGGATTTTCGTGTGTGCAATGCATTGTGGGAAGTGTATGTCAGCTAGTGACTCACAGACATGCTCCAGTACTAAAGAAAGCCTCGGTCATTACTTGTTGTGTGCTTGGATCCAACAACCATCACTTCAGGGATCGACATTTCAGGATCTACATTTTTCCCAAAGACCCTAAGCTTAGAAATAAGTGGATAACAATATTGGTCGGGCTGGAAATAAGGGAGAATTCAGCAAGTTTAAGCCCACTTCAACACTTCGAGTCTGCAGCAGCCGTTTTGAGGGGGGAGGAAAACGTACATGGTAAACACACCGATGATTTTTCCACTCAAACCCAGTTCTTCAAAACCACAAAGGCCAAAATCATGAGAGAAGAATGCCCAACAACAGCATCATATGCCGCCGATTCACACCGTGAGTAAAAGCGTTGTTTTACAATGTCAGTGCTGCTATCCATGCGAACACAATGAGTTCACAGTAGCAATGTAGGGCATGCACTGACAGTGCATATGACTATTCCGTCACTGGTTAGCAGAGGGATTTCTTAGGCTTTGAGAAAATGACTTTTGGCGTTTCAAATTTCGTGAAATTATGTCTGTTGCGGTTAAACTACCCACAGAATGCAATTTTCTAGGATATTACTCCATAAATGGATTATACGATGGCCGATCTCGAGCTTTTTCACCCTCCGTCATTGCAGGGGCTTTTCAAAACTTCACATTGTATAGGGAAAACTCTGACTGGGCAAGCCATACATCGTTTTACAAAGAATGAAATACCCTTTTACGTCAGGGGCGGAATATTTGTTGTCAGATCTAGAATATCAACCGTGACAATGACTGGGGAGGGAGACGGAAAATACGCTGACGTGGATCGATAAATAACTCAATAGATCCAAATTCTATCAAAGAATAATGTTTGGCATTATATCCCCAAGGACCTGAGGAGAAGAGCTCCACATCCAACCTCCACTTGTATCGGCTTTTTTATTTGCCATAACGATTTTAGAAGTGTACACAAATGTTTTTTTTTTTTTTTGGGGGGGGTGGTTATTAGTGAGACGGACTTTAGAATATTTAAGCATATTTAATATCGCGAATGCGTATGCAGTGCATGTCCTAGCAACCCCGTATGTCATCAATAACAAGGCTGCCACCTTTACTTGTTATTATCACGTAGCTACCTTACCTCTCTACCAAGTCCTCCTTCTTGCCACTTAAATTTGCGTTTCGACGTTACAGTAATCTCTTTAATTCTGTGACAATGGCTGCCTCGAACGGCGAAGCGAAAAACCGCGCCAGGCGCATCTTCTGAGTTGAGAAGCCGAGAATCATCGGGCTCCGCAATGGTTGTATTTACTGAAGCTATGATAAAGACATACAACTCTTCCCATGATGCATTGCTCGTACTTCACTTCCGTGTGCGCAGTGAGACTTGTAGTTCCCCGATTGGCGAGATTGATTCGATTTCATTTCCATGAGCTTTTCACGGAAGGACTGCTGCAGACACAATTAAAGGAGCATAAAATTGGCCGTGCCCGGTATAATCCCCAGGATAGCAAATAAGGCAAAACACTCCCAATAAGGAGAAAAAAAAAACCTCAAACAGTGGTGACAAAAAAAACTCTGCAGTGGGAAGAAATCTCAGGAGGAACCCGGCTATAGTGGGAGCCCATCCTCCACGGGCAAGCTAATTAATTTCTTAATTTTAAATTTCTTCACATTTAAGGAGATTTTCTGATAGGAAACTTTGGGAGTAAACTTGTCTAGTATACTGTTTTGACTTTGCCCAGTTTGTCTTGGAGAGATGAGTGCTTTTAGTTCACAAAAAAATTTGGTAGTTCTTGAAGGAAACGTTACATTAACAGTAATTACCAAACGTTTGTTTCCGGTAGATGAAATCTTAAGAACATGCGTTACGAACTATAACGTGTGTTTGCGGGGAGAGAGAACATGGGGATAATGTAGCAAATGATTGGAGGGAAGTGACATTATTATTTCGTTTAGTAGATTATCATTATGGTACATTACCTATGGAACAAAGCTTTGATAAAATAATTTGAGTAGGATTCCGGTTCCAGCGAGCATGGCGTGAGCACTCTTCTCTGAGGGCTCCTCTCTACCCCAAGCAATTTTATCATTAAATAACTCAAGGGAGTCCCACACGCTTAAGTTTGTGGCACTCAAGACTGCACAGTGAAAAACCAGCTTAAGAATAATGCCGAATAAATCGAAGAAAGTTGACAAGGTGACGGAAGACGCCGAACAGCCCGGAGCATACCACAATGCTAATAAGGGAGGCGGTGGAGCTAACAGCAGTTTGCCTAGCATTCAAGACATTATGGATGCTATAACCAGCTTGAACACGACAGTTGGTGGGAAGTTTGATGCTATCGCGCAGACCTTGGCGCAGGTGCAGGTGTCTTCCTGACTTACTGTAGGCCTAAGTGTCTTATTTGTACTTGTATACATTTCATTAAAAACTGAAGAGACATCTCTAGCAGAGTTTCTTTGACAAGTACTTTCACCTGAAGATGGGCATTGTGTATCCTGTGGCCATCTCTCCCGACATGGAAGTCTCTCTGTAAGTAGTGAAAGAGCGTATTGATTTTTCCGCATGGTTACTCTCTTCCATGTAAGCTACTGAGCTTTATTTGAATTTTCAAAACAGTGCAATGTGCGCGTATATCGTATGAATAATCATGGTGGGCCACCGTGGCCAAAAAATGCCAGGGCCATTTTTTGGTCCCAGTCCAGCCCTGTGTTGGATTCTTTGTATATCTGTAAAATTGGTACTATGGTTGAAACGTCGAGATTTGTCTCTGATGGTGCTGTGGTGAGGGGGACCTTCCTGGAGTCGGTGTACTCCTCTGGTATTTCTCCCCTGCTTGCAGCCTTGGGACGGACGTCGGCCCCGCAGACTCCCCGTTTTCCTGGTCATGGCAGGGATGGAGTCACCGACTCCCTGAGGTGCCTAGCTCTCCACAGCTAATTTAATTGCGAGAACTCTAGAGAACACAGGATGGCTGAACTTTTACTTCGGGCATTTTAAATTCAAAATTTTTTTATCCTTTGTGATACACGTTGTTTTATCTTCTGTGATGCACGTTTTAACTGTGCCATAATTGTTTGTATTTTACACGCTGTATGTCTTTCTCTTATATCTCTCCCTCATGGAGGTTAGAATAAATAAATAAATATGCACATGGAAGATTCATTCCCTCCATAGGGCACCATCTGCAGCGTCTTGCAGTAGCAGTAAATATGCCATTGTGTGAGCAGGGTGTAGAAGTCCTTTTTGGCCAGTAAATGGGGTGACAATCACTAATGGATGGAATATGGTTCCCAATTAACATGATTGATATAAGCTGAAGTGCAGTGTAATGTATATATTTATTTTGAGAGACCACAATTATTTGAAAAACAACATAAGTTATTGAAAAAATATAAATTACAAAAATATTACAAAAAATATAGATTACAAAAATATTATTGTAATTCAAATAATATAATATTACACTGCTGTAGAACAGAAAACAATGCAATAACCACTTATTTCACTCAAATATGTCAGCGCTTGAATGTGCGTAAGAGTGCTGTTCAGTATGCGTATATTCTCTTCTTACCTAAGAACAAATTCCAAAGGAGAAAACATTGGTGAATGTCAAAAAAAAAAAAAAAAGTGCGTAAGTGGGTTTTAAGAAGAAATTTCCTTTTAAGAGTGGTTGGTGAATGAGGCCCATTCATAGCGTCACCTGAACAATAGGATTGTGCTTTAATGCGCTAATATGTTCATGTTGGGTGACCAGGCATCCTGCTTTGCGCTGTATCACATGGAATTTTTGTGCCTCCTGCATAGTGATACCATGTCCTACAATTTTATTGCCTCTAGGCGCTGTTCTAAAATCAGGCACTTATCCAGTAGTGTTATGCTGTTAGTTTTAATGCCGTCCAGAGCTTAGTTGTCACGGAGCAAAAATATGTTTATTTAAAACCATGTATTCCTGACAGATCAGAACTTCTGAAATTTAGAATCACTCAGCCTTATTAGTTATTCACTTATGGACAGTTTCCCTGTAAACCTGCTACAATAACGGCTGAAATGTATTTTTTTTTTTTTTTTTGGCATCTCCAATCCCACCCGAATCTGGCATGCCCAATTGGGGAACTATGTACAAGCCTTGCTCGTATGCGACCCCTTGTTGCCAATTCAGGAGAGAGGGACAGTTCACGGCTCTCCTCCGAAGCACGTGCCCGTCAACTACTGCTTCTTTTACACTCATTGGTTGATTCCTCGCAAGTTCAGAACGAGGGCGCAGGATACCCGAACATGACCAAGCTTAGAATCTTCCTGATGAGCGCCCGGCTGGCCAACAGGAGGCACTTGAGCAATTATATTACCCTACCTGGCAGACCCTTCCCAATTTGACTGCCTGTAGCGCAATGACCAATTGTGCGCTACTCTGAAAAAGCTGCCGACCACTGCCGGTTGGTACGACGGGGGCTCCAATCCGCGCCGTGGTAGTCACTTCTGCTCCGCAATGCGGTGCTTTAACTGAGTGAGCTATCCGGCAGCTCAGTTGAAATGTATTTTTATTGTAGAAGTGCTCTTAGACAACAAAAAAAAACAAGACTACTTCAAGGGGAAGTATGTTTTGATGTCATGGCCTGCGCTTAGAACTCCATTTAATGAATTCCAGACCACACCTAAAATAGTAGTTAATGATAATCATTGAATTGAATAAGCCTGGGAATTTGTACTGATGAAAGACGGAACAGATTTGAGTAGGAGGATCAGTGCAGGATAACGGGAGACCCCAGGTGACATGACTCAGGGTGGGGGTCACGTCTCTTCTCAGAATTATTAAGGTTTTTCAAGTCCCCAAAAGAGTGAAGAGATTAAACGAGATCAAGCACTTGGTGGATGTCGTTAAGAAGAATGGGTATTCTTGTAGTGGCAGAATTAGATGTAAATTATTCCACCAGCTGATGTCGCTAATGTTCGTAGAGTTTAACCGCCCATGAGAAATAAATAGATGATACCGACTGGCGAGAGGGCTTTAACGCTTCAGAAGGGCTCTTGTTGCCATCACTAGGATGGAATGGAAAGTAGTAGGCTGATATAATTGCTGAGGTTTGTGGTGCAAAGCTGCACTTAGTCGCATATTGCAAGTCTTCTGCTAGATCAGGGATTTTTGGGAGAATGGCCACCCGATAGCGGGATTACCAAAGCAGCCATATTGGATTTTTCGTGTGTGCAATGCATTGTGGGAAGTGTATGTCAGCTAGTGACTCACAGACATGCTCCAGTACTAAAAAAGCCTCGGTCATTACTTGTTGTGTGCTTGGATCCAACAACCATCACTTCAGGGATCGACATTTCAGGATCTACATTTTTCCCAAAGACCCTAAGCTTAGAAATAAGTGGATAACAATATTGGTCGGGCTGGAAATAAGGGAGAATTCAGCAAGTTTAAGCCCACTTCAACACTTCGAGTCTGCAGCAGCCGTTTTGAGGGGGAGGAAACGTACATGGTAAAACACACCGATGATTTTTCCCTCAAACCCAGTTCTTCAAAAACCACAAAGGCCAAAATCATGAGAGAAGAATGCCCAACAACAGCATCATATGCCGCCGATTCACACCGTGAGTAAAAGCGTTGTTTTACAATGTCAGTGCTGCTATCCATGCGAACACAATGAGTTCACAGTAGCAATGTAGGGCATGCACTGACAGTGCATATGACTATTCCGTCACTGGTTAGCAGAGGGATTTCTTAGGCTTTGAGAAAATGACTTTTGGCGTTTCAAATTTCGTGAAATTATGTCTGTTGCGGTTAAACTACCCACAGAATGCAATTTTCTAGGATATTACTCCATAAATGGATTATACGATGGCCGATCTCGAGCTTTTTCACCCTCCGTCATTGCAGGGGCTTTTCAAAACTTCACATTGTATAGGGAAAACTCTGACTGGGCAAGCCATACATCGTTTTACAAAGAATGAAATACCCTTTTACGTCCGCCGGAATATTTGTTGTCAGATCTAGAATATCAACCGTGACAATGACTGGGGAGGGGAGACGGAAAATACGCTGACGTGGATCGATAAATAACTCAATAGATCCAAATTCTATCAAAGAATAATGTTTGGCATTATATCCCCAAGGACCTGAGGAGAAGAGCTCCACATCCAACCTCCACTTGTATCGGCTTTTTATTTGCCATAACGATTTTAGAAGTGTACACAAATGTTTTTTTTTTTTTTTGGGGGGGTGGTTATTAGTGAGACGGACTTTAGAATATTTAAGCATATTTAATATCGCGAATGCGTATGCAGTGCATGTCCTAGCAACCCCGTATGTCATCAATAACAAGGCTGCCACCTTTACTTGTTATTATCACGTAGCTACCTTACCTCTCTACCAAGTCCTCCTTCTTGCCACTTAAATTTGCGTTTCGACGTTACAGTAATCTCTTTAATTCTGTGACAATGGCTGCCTCGAACGGCGAGCGAAAACCGCGCCAGGCGCATCTTCTGAGTTGAGAAGCCGAGAATCATCGGGCTCCGCAATGGTTGTATTTACTGAAGCTATGATAAAGACATACAACTCTTCCCATGATGCATTGCTCGTACTTCACTTCCGTAATGCGCAGTGAGACTTGTAGTTCCCGATTAGCGAGATTGATTCGATTTCATTTCCATGAGCTTTTCACGGAAGGACTGCTGCAGACACAATTAAAGGAGCATAAAATTGGCCGTGCCCGGTATAATCCCCAGGATAGCAAATAAGGCAAAACACTCCCAATAAGGAGAAAAAAAAAACCTCAAACAGTGGTGACAAAAAAAACTCTGCAGTGGGAAGAAATCTCAGGAGGAACCCGGCTATAGTGGGAGCCCATCCTCCACGGGCAAGCTAATTAATTTCTTAATTTTAAATTTCTTCACATTTAAGGAGATTTTCTGATAGGAAACTTTGGGAGTAAACTTGTCTAGTATACTGTTTTGACTTTGCCCAGTTTGTCTTGGAGAGATGAGTGCTTTTAGTTCACAAAAAAATTTGGTAGTTCTTGAAGGAAACGTTACATTAACAGTAATTACCAAACGTTTGTTTCCGGTAGATGAAATCTTAAGAACATGCGTTACGAACTATACGTGTGTTTGCGGGGGAGAGAGAACATGGGGATAATGTAGCAAATGATTGGAGGGAAGTGACATTATTATTTCGTTTAGTAGATTATCATTATGGTACATTACCTATGGAACAAAGCTTTGATAAAATAATTTGAGTAGGATTCCGGTTCCAGCGAGCATGGCGTGAGCACTCTTCTCTGAGGGCTCCTCTCTACCCCAAGCAATTTTATCATTAAATAACTCAAGGGAGTCCCACACGCTTAAGTTTGTGGCACTCAAGACTGCACAGTGAAAAACCAGCTTAAGAATAATGCCGAATAAATCGAAGAAAGTTGACAAGGTGACGGAAGACGCCGAACAGCCCGGAGCATACCACAATGCTAATAAGGGAGGCGGTGGAGCTAACAGCAGTTTGCCTAGCATTCAAGACATTATGGATGCTATAACCAGCTTGAACACGACAGTTGGTGGGAAGTTTGATGCTATCGCGCAGACCTTGGCGCAGGTGCAGGTGTCCCTGACTGACATCACCGACAGACTTGCTGCAGCGGAGCAGACTACGGGCGCACACGAGACCCAAATCACGACATTGGAGGCACGCTACACGGAGCTAGCAGCAGAGTGCAAAAGGCTACGGGAGAAGACGTGTGATTTGGAGGCTCAGTCAACACGAAATAACGTACGTATAATTGGCATCCCAGAAAAGTCAGAGAAAGGCAGGCCGACAGATTTTGTGGCTGAGCTGCTACCGACACTCTTGGGAAAGAACAACTTTGCTGAGTCAAAAATAGACAGAGCGCACCGAACATTACAGAAGCCAAACAATGACAGACCAAGAGCGTTTGTAGTGCACATGCATCACTACCAAGTAAAGGAGCGCATCTTGAGTTTGGCAAGGCAGTCGATGCTGGAGTATAATGGGAAAAGAGCGTACATATTTCCCGATTTGGCGGAGGACATACTGAAGCAGCGACATCGTTTTGACAACATCAAGGCCAAATGCAGAACCAGGGGAGTCAGGTATGGATTTCGACATCCTGCAACATTCGTGGTGACGGCAAAGGAGGGAGGAGAAACTAAGACGTTCGGGACACCTGCGGCTGCGAAAGGGTACCTGTCTGCTACTGTCAACAACTGCCCTTCTGGACAATAGTTCGGCCTCTTGAAACTTAAAGGAGGGAAGTGGGTCGGATTCATATCGGACTCATCGGATAAAGTTCTGGGACACTTGTATGTTGAAATATGTGGGAAGGAATCACTATTGGACGAAGGGGGGAGAGAGGGACGTTTTCTGTGTGGATCAACGGGACAAGGAATAACGACGTTGCAGCGGTTGTGAGTAGACCGACATGAACGTTAATGTTGTCGTTTTCACCCTTTGAAGGGTATGGGGAGGGAGGGAGAGAAAGGAGGGGGGAGAGTGGAGGAATTGTGAAGTTCTTGTTCATGTTTCGGTTTTTATTAAGGGGGTTCAGGGAATAGGTTTCTTTGTTACAGATGTTCTTATGAGGCTTAACTTTATCAGAGTGGTTTTGGATATAGATTACACTGCAGGCAATACAGAGGTTATCAAATGAGTAATATGAGCAGAGCACGCAGGGACGGAACAATACGCTTGCTCAGCTGGAATGTACGCGGATTGAATAATCCAGTCAAACGACATAAAGTCTTTACTCATATCAAGCAATTACAAGCTGACATCCTTTTCTTACAAGAGACCCATGTTAAACATATGGCAAAAGCACTTATAAAACCAGTGTGGGCAGCCTAAATTTATCAAATTTTACTACTAAGACGAGGGGAGTGGCCATTATTATAAGGAAGCACGTTCCATTTATTCATAAACAAACTATATCGGACACAAATGGCAGATATATAATTGTTATTGGGGAAATAAATTCAGTTGAGGTCACCTTGATTAATATATATGGCCCGAATTATGATGACCCTTTGTTTTTCAAAAAGGTAATGGACATTATTCCTGACCTTACTCAGTCTAAAGTAATTATAGGTGGGGATTATAATTGTGTCCTGAATTCAACAAAAGATACATTTCCAAGTCGCACATTTAAAAGTAAATCCGCAACAACGTTAAATAATTACCTGAAGAATTTTAATTTGGTTGATGCATGGAGAAGCCTACATCTACTAGATAAAGAATACTCATTCTATTCAGCAGTACACAAATCATACTCCAGAACAGATTTATTTGTCATTGACTCCAGATTATTGTAGATGGTAAAGGCAGTTGAATACCATAACAGACTGATATCTGACAATTCCCCTTTATCATTAGATCTTAATTTGAGAGTAGACAAAGGCTCATATAGTTGGCGATTTGATAATTCGTTACTGAATGATGATTCATTTTGCACAAATATTAAAGAATGTCTTTTTTTTTTTTTTTACAGAAAATGATGTACGTGATGTGACAGACTCAGTCTTATGGGAATCATTTAAAGCTGTCATCAGAGGGGATATCATATCCTTTCAATTTAAGAAAAATAAAGAAGAAAAAGCGAGATTAACTGAAATTGAATGTTTAATTACAGATTTGGAGTTAAAATTAAATTCAGAAACACTGAGGAAAATTATTTCACTTAAAAGTGAATATAACTCAATTCTTTCTAAAAAAAACTATCAGAGTGATAAATCAGGACAAGCAAAAGCATTTTGAATTGACAGACAAACCCCACAAACTACTTGCCCGGCAACTCAGAAGCTTACAGGCGACACGGGCCATACATAGGATTCGATCTAAAAATGGTACTATTTTAACTGAGGCCAAAGCATTGAATAATCGTTTTGTCGAATTTTATAACGACGTTTACAAATCGAAAGGAGAGACAGATACTGCTAAGCGAGGAGGCTAGGGATTGACTGGAAGGGGATATCAAATTGGAAGAGATAAACGAGGTGATCAAGCAGTTGCCTAATAATAAATGTGCAGGACCAGATGGTTTTAGTGCTGAATTTTATAAGGCATTCCAGGTGACACTTAGTCCTATAATGCTTCGCATGATCAAACATTCCAGACTCCAAGCAGAACTTCCACCAACATTGTACAAGGCAAATATAGCTCTCATACCAAAACCGGGGAGGGATAAGCTGGAGGTTGGCTCTTATTGTCCGGTGTCTCTTATTCCTATTGAGACTAAAATAATGAGCAAGGTTTTGGCAAATAGACTTAAAAAACATATAGGTTCAATTATACACAAGGATCAAACAGGATTCATGCCAAACAGACACATACAATCCAATCTAAGACGACTTTTCAATATTATATATAGGAGACAGGACACAAAGGCATGTTTGATCTCGCTTGATGCGAGATGTTTATGATGCTTGGTTTGTGTGTTTATTTGTTAGTACACACTTATGTTGCAAGAATTCGTATCTTACTCTAGAGGGTTTGAAAGAATCCTATTCTTTTTCTTGCCTTGTTGCTATCATTTTACTTGCTTAAGTCACTTGCAAGCTGTTGGACATACTGAGAACTTCATTTAGATAATGAGTGTTTTGGATGCGTGGGGGGGGGGGTGTATTCTGCAAATATGGTTTTTGTTAATCGAAGCCAATATAGGTGTACTCATGTCAGTGTGTTAGTTAAGTTTGAATAAGGTTGGGACACATAACTTTACTTGAATTGCAAACTAAAGGGACAATTGTATGGATGTGTACCCTGCTGTAATTGCTCTCTGTGAAAAACAAAAAACACATGTTTAAAAAATAATAATAATAATTTGAGTGGAGATAGGAGATGAGGAACGAGAGACAAGGAGATGAGTAAATGGGGGGAAATTAGGGCGAGAAAATTCAGAATCAGAATCAGACGACTTTATTTGTCCTAAAAAAGGCAATTCAGTTTCTCCAGTCTACCGGGGAAGGTAGACTGCAGCGGGTCGCACACTGAGAAGCGCCCCAGAAACTTTTCCTTCGAAAATTAAGGTTACAGATGCAGAAAACAGAACAAACATAAATAACATATATTAAAGACATCAGACATAATACACATCAGGTTTATAACACGAAACGCTGGAAACGCGTAGGAATTTTTTCAAGGAATGGGGGGGGATGGGAAGTGGGGGCAAGAAGGGGTTAAATTGAGAAGAAATGAGTGAGGAGGCAGCCTGTTGCGGAGGGGGGGTGGGCGGGGAATGCACCAGAGTCAGTACAAGGTCCAAGTTCTTATCAAGGGCAAGATGTTCTGTCCTTGAAGCTAGAGGAGGGATGAGGGAGTGTTGTTGATGAGGACCGGTCCGTGTGAGACTGAGACAGAGACAGAGGGGGGGACGCGGAGTGGGGGGGAGGGTGCCGATTCTATTCAATTTGAATTGGAACAAGTAATTTCGATTGATCCGTATCCATGTTATAATTCTTGTTTTTCGTGTACTTCGCGCTTCAGGGCCGCAAGTTCTCCTGTTGTCTCATCCAGTCTTTTGCTCAAATTCACAGTCAAATGCAATAGCTCCCCACACTGACTCAAAACAGCGTCCATCTTCCTATGTGTTTCTGCAGATGTTCCCAGGGTCTTTTTGAGCAGCTCTTCATTCAGTGATGCCCGTCGATGTAAATCCATCACCCGTTCGCTCGTTACTCCACTGAAGCGTTCCATAATTTCGGTGCTAGGCAGCGCGTTGGGCGTTTTCCTCGGTCCCAGCTCTTGACGCGGCGGTAGATCAGAGCAACTCCCATGCCAATTAGGAGAAATCCCGTCACCATGAATCCAAATAGATAAATATCCTCCACGTCTTCAAGGGATAGTGCTGCCAGATAAAGAACTTGCCATCTCGACCACGCGTCCCTGGCGTAGCCAGCAGCAAAAGTCCCGTCAGGGCAGCGCGTTTCGCCAGGTGCTCCGCTTCTCGATGAAAAAATACTGTCAATTGCATTCAGGGACCAGCTGATTAATTCCATTTTTACACAAAGAGTCTCAGAAGCAGACGGAGGGTCCAAAAAAAAAAAAAAAAAAAAGGGGGGGTAATGAGACGATACAGGACAAAGAAAGGAAACGTAGGCAGGAGCAGAAAAACTACGACTGCTTTCCCCGAGAGGCGGAAGTGGAAATTCGATGGAATTTGTTGTGCGTTTATCAGTAAAGCTTCTGAAAATCGAAATGTGGTGAAATTATTTGTGTGAGGAATGAGAGATGAGGGATCAAGGGGATGAGAGGGCGTGATGGTTGGTTATTTGAATTTTGCGAATCTGAAAGAAAAATGAAAGGAAAACAAGGGAAAGGGACGAAGATAAAAGGGACAAGGGGATGAGTAAATGGGGAGCAATCAGGGTGTGAATTTGATGAAATTAGTCGTGTTGGTATAAAGTAAAGCTTCTGAAATGGAAATGTAATGTAAATGTAATGTAAAAATGTGAGAAAAGAGGAACGAGGTAAAAGAGGGATGCCGGGGTGTAATATTTAATTGTTGAATATTTTTCAAGTCTAAGAAAAATGCATGAAAATCATGTAGGGATAAGTGGATGAAGGGACAATGGGAACAAAGAAGGGGGACGAGGGGTAATGAAGGGTTTGCAATTTCATTATAAGAATTTATAGCATTTTTTTAGCAGCTGTTACTAGTTGCTTTTTTGATACAAGCGTGCACATTTTTGTAAATTGACCTCAATAATTAAAATGTGAATCTGGGAATTGGGTATGACTTTTTAAATTTCTGACTGAAACTCTCAATTTTTGTTAAAAATAGTAATTTCAGGAGACTGAATACAAAATACTAAACAAGTTGATACCTTAATGGATACCTTAAATTACCCATGCTCTCTGTATTCTATACCTTAGGGGAATTTCCCCCTACATAAACACCGTTAACACATTTGGTGAAAGCCTAGGTGAAAATCCTTGTATTTTCTCCAGCCATTTGACAATTATAAGTAGCAGCGTGTTCAAGTAATGTTTGCATGCAGTATTATGTGATGCCTTTAATCTTTTGCAGGTTATCCCATTCTTTTAAAGTCTTAATTAATTTACCCAAAATTCACAAGCAGTCGTCATTTAATGGCTTATATCAAAGTTATTCTCCAGGGCGCCATTCCGCCGGACACCGTTTTTGATGGTTGGATTTTTGAGACGCCAAATGCTGTGGCCGGAACGAAATGGAGGATGACAAAATAAGAGACAAACACTGACAGAAATCAGAGAGGGAGACTCGCACTTCCAAAGGATCTAGATCCAGTCTGTGAAACAATAAGGAAGCAAAGCGAGTTCGACAGAACGAATTGAAAGGGAAAAAATCTCGGAAACCGAGATAAAAAGAATTAGCACCAGGCGGTGCCCAGAAAGAGGAAAAACAGAAAGATTCCTTGCTATCCAGCACTTCCCTCTTTTGCAGCTAATACCTCAACAACTTTCTCACTAGAGACCTTACCGGCTAAAGTGCAAACAAAACACTGACACTCTAGCAAGGGCAGCGAGGTGGAACTTGGGCTTAAATAGAATCCAGGCGATGCCCCCAATTAATGCCAGCTGGCCCAAGAATCCGATTGTGGGCAAACTGATATCATCCCGAATGAGAGCAACCAAGAAATCTCTCAAAGCCACCACCAGCCTCCAAAACCATGACAGGACCCCTCCCTCTAAGTGACAGCTCAAGAAGTCCCTAGGGAACCCCGTGCATGGAACTCAGAAATGAGTGTGGGATCCAGAATATCCCGAGAAGGAACCCAGCAGCGCTCCTCGGGGCCACATCCCTCCTAGTCGACAAGAAACTGGACCCCACGACTAACACGCCTCTCGGCCAGAATACGGCGCATGGTGTAAACCGGCCCCCCCTCAACCATTCGTGATGGCGGCAGGGATGTGTCGGCAGGTGCCAGGATGCTAGTGCTACCCGGCTTAATCCGAGAGACGTGGAATGACGGATGGATGCGCAAAGATCTAGGGAGCTTTAACTGGATGGTGACCGGATTGATCTTCCGCACTATCTTGAACGGGCCAATATAGCGGGGAGCCAGTTTCCGTGACTCTACCTTCAAGGGGAGGTCCCGGGTAGACAGCCACATTCTCTGACCCACTCGATAAGATGGGGCCAAACGACGCCTTCTATCGGTGGCGGATTTCTGTTTGAGCCCCGAGCGCAACAGAGATGAACGGACCCTGGTCCAAACAGACCGACAGCAACGAATGAAATGGTTAACCGAGGGAACCTCTGAATTATTCTCAGTTTCAGGAAACAGTGAGGGTTGATAACCCACCTGAGCTTCAAACGGGGAGAAGCCCGTGGAGGAATTACTCAAAGAGTTATGGGAATACTCGGCCCATGCTAAAAATCGACTCCATGAAGATGGATTATCTGCTGCTAAACAACGAAGAGTATTTTCCAATGACTGATTCGTATGCTCAGTCTGCCCGTTGGTCTCTGGGTGGAACCCAGAGGAGAGACTCACAGTAACCCCCTACAACTGCCTACAACTGCCTAAAAACGCCTGCCAGAATCTGGCAGTAAACTGAGGACCCCGGTCAGAAACATCTTGTGGAAGCCCATGCAGCCGGAACACATGGTTAACCACAAGAAGGGCCGCCTCCCGCGCAGAAGGCAGCTTGGGTAGCGCAACAAAATGAGCGGCCTTGGAAAAACGGTCAACCATGACCAAGATGACCGTGTTGCCCTCAGACATAGGCAGACCCGTAATAAAATTCAAAGCAATATGCATCCAAGGACGCCTGGGGATGGGCAATAGTTGCAGCAGACCAGAGGGAGGGAGATGGGAAGTTTTGTTCCTGGAGCAGATGCCACAGGCAGCAACAAATTCACGAATGTCCCTCATCATACCCGGCCACCAAAAACGTTGGGCCAGGAACTGCTTGGTCCGATGGGCCCCCGGGTGCCCCGCCAAGCGGGAAGAGTGTCCCCACTGGAGAACCTGTGGCCGAACTCTAGGCGGGACAAACGAACAGCCAGGAGGCTCCCCGCCAGGACCGGGATCGGTCTTCAAAGCCTCCTGAACCACCGCCTCAACCTCCCATTGAATGGGCGCCACAATCTGAGCAGCCGGAATGACTGGCTCCGGGGTAGGATCACGATCAGAGCGGTCGTAAATCTGCGACAAGGCATCAGGCTTAATGTTTTTAGAGCCAGGGCGGTAGGTTAGCATAAAATTAAAACGGTTGAAGAACAATGACCACCGCGCCTGCCGGGAATTACGTCGCTTGGTCTGCTGAATATACTGGAGGTTTTTATGATCTGTCGATACCACAAAAGGGTGTTCAGCCCCCTCCAGCCAGTGGCGCCACTCTTCAAGGGCCAACTTGACCGCTAATAACTCCCGGTCACCAATGCTGTAATTCCGTTCCGCGGCGGACAAAGACCGGGAGAAGTATGCACATGGGTGTAACTTATTGTCCCAAGGGGGACGCTGGGACAAAATAGCACCTACTCTAACCTCCGAAGCATCCACCTCCACCACAAAAGGGAGGGAGAGTCGGGCAAAACCAGAATGGGCTCTGAGCAAAAACGTTTCTTTAATTTCTGAAAGGCAGCCTCGGCTGCTGGAGACCAAAAAAACACTGAGGAGGTATTCTTTCTGGTGAGCGCAATAATGGGGGCAGCAACTGTGCTAAAATTACGAATAAACCTCCTGTAAAAATTAGCAAAGCCCAAGAAGCGTTGGACCTCCTTAACACTTTGAGGAGCAGGCCAACTTTTGACCACAGCCACCTTTTCAGGGTCCATACGGACCGATCCCTTGGAGACAATAAAGCCAAGAAATGAGGCAGTTTGGGAGTGAAAGACACATTTCTCAGCCTTGACAAAAAGCTTTGCATTTAGGAGGGCCTCAAGCACACGTCTGATGTGTTGTTTATGCTCTGAGAGCGTTGGAGAAAAAATCAAAATGTCATCAAGATAAACGCAGACGAATTTCTCCAAAATCTCTTGGAGGACGTCATTAATGAGCGCCTGAAACACCAAGGGGGCGTTAACCAATCCGAACGGTAAGACCAAATATTCGTAGTACCCATCATCCGAATTAAACACCGTCTTCCATTCGTCCCCCTCCGGAATGCAAACTAAGTTATAAGCATTACGGAGATCTAGCTTGGTAAAAAATGACACCTCCTGCAGACGCTCAAATGCAGAATTCATTAACGGCAGGGGGTATCGGTTTTTAATGGTGATCTTATTCAAACCCCTATAATCAATACAGGGTCTCAGACGGCCATCTTTCTTTCCCACAAAAAAAACCCCCGCTCCAGTAGGAGACGTGGACGACCGAATAAAACCATTAGCGAGAGCTTCCTGAATATATTCTCGCATGGCTTTATGTTCAGGCCCTGACAGCGAGTATAGTGAACCTCTAGGAGGAGTGGTACCAGGGTAGAGAATGATCTCACAATCATACGGACGATGGGTAGGTAACGTCGATGCTCGTTGTTTACTAAAAACCTCGGCGAGATCAGCATAATCATTAGGAACATTAGGAGGCAAACTAAAGTTCAGGGTGGCCCCAAATTCTTCACCCTGTTCAGAATCTAACGTCTCAGTGACTGATTCAGAATCGAAAAAATCCTGTAAAAGGTAATCGTCCTCTGGCTGTCGCCAATCAAATTGAGGATCCCACTCCAACCCCTCCTCTGCCCCTCTTTCTAGTTTAGGAGGGTGTGGTGAGACAACCTCCTCACACTCACTCCAGGCATCAGCCTGCCCCATAGCTTGATGTCTGGGAAAACAAGTCACATTCTCTCTACAATGAGACCTACAATTGGTGCCCCAGTGGACGATAGGACTATTCTGTTCCCCCCAAGTGATGCAAGGTCTATGTTCCCGTAGCCAAGAATGTCCCAAAACAATGGGAAAAGCAGGGGAACTGATAACAAAAAACCGAACCTCCTCAGAATGGCCACCAAAAGAAATGAACATATTAAGCGGTTCAGAAACTTCAGTTATAACTCCTGTTCCAAGCGGGCGACCGTCCAAAGTTCTCACAGAGCGTGGCTGTGAGAGAAAATGGAGGGAACGGAATGCCTCCTAGCCCACTCAACATCCATAAACAATTAACGGTGCCCGAATCCACGAACGCTTCGATAATAACTCTCTTGCTCCCCACAGTCAGTTCAACAGGGATTAGAGTTCGGAAGGGAAATTGGGTCTGCCCTCTAGCGCCCCCAGACCGCTAGAGAGGGATTTCCCGCTTCCTGAAGCTTCGCAACGCGGGGCGGATACGACCGGTTTATTACAATTAAAGCAGATTATTCTTCTGCGAGCAGGTTTATGAGTCCGGCTCTCAAACAAGCCATCTACCTGCATGGACTCAACCGGAGTGGAATTTTCAGTGGATGGAATAGGAGCCGCACACTCGCCATTAGCAACCTTGGCCCCGTTGTCTGCAAGCGGCAATCTGTTTAGTTTCTCCCTGTTACGTTCGCGGATGCGATTGTCAATTCTCACAGCCGTGCAAACCAAAGAATCTAAAGTTGAACAGGGCTCCAATGTAGCCAACGCGTCTTTTATCTCCTCAGAGAGGGCATGACTGAACACAGTCATAAGAGGAGCCTCTGGCCAGCCTGTCTCTGTCGCTAGGGAGCGAAATACAATTGAAAACTCCGCAGCAGTTTCTTTGCCCTGTTTCAGATGCATCAAACGCGTAGCCGCGTCCTGACCACAAACATCCTGATCAAACACTGACATTATCTCCCTAACAAGAGCCTCCACAGAATTTACGACTGGTGAATTAGATCTGATTAGTGGGCCGACCCAAGTGAGTGCTGTGCCAGCCAGCAGGGATAATATAAATGCCATCCTGGAATCTTCGTTAACAAAAAGTGACGGCTGAGCCTTAAAAAAAATCTCACATTGGGCGATGAAATCTTTACATTTCCCGGCCTCGCCGCTATATCTTTGGGGCAAATGTAACTTCGATTCTCGGGGAAGGTGTGGTGCTTCTGCAACATTTTGTGAAACTTGTGTAGACAGGGCTCTGATACTCTCGGTCAAGCTTAATAGACCGCTCTCCTTTTTCTGCAACAAATTCTCCAGAAGGCAGTCTCTCAGCCAAACCAGCCTGCTGGTTACCCAGGCTGGAAAGCCCTTTGCGGAAACCAGACAGCATAGCTTGCTGGCTGGTGACAACCTTTTTGATCTCGGCCGCAGCTGATGTCTCCATGCGTGGCTAGAGTGTACTGTGATGGTCGGATTTATGAGACGCCAAATGCTGTGGCCGGAACAAAATGAAGGATGACAAAATAAGAGACAAACACTGACAGAAATCAGAGAGGGAGACTCGCGCTTCCAAAGGACCTAGATCCAGTCCGTGAAACGATAAGGAAGCAAAGCGAGTTCGACAGAACGAATTGAAAGGGAAAAAATCTCGGAAACCGAGATAAAAAGAATTAGCACCAGACGGTGCCCAGAAAGAGGAAAAACAGAAAGATTCCCTTGCTATCTAGCACTTTCCTCTTTTGCAGCTAATACCTCAACAACTCTCTTACTAGAGACCTTACCGGCTAAAGTGCAAACATAACACTGACACTCTAGCAAGGGAAGTGAGGCGGAACTTGGGCTTAAATAGAGTCCGGGTGAGGCCCCCAATTAATGCCAGCTGGCCCAAGAATCCGATTGTGGGCAAACTGATATCGTCCCGGACGAGAGCAACAAAGAAAGCTCTCAAAGCCACCACCAGCCTCCAAAACCATGACACCCTTAGCTTTGTTGGGTCACCATCTTTATGCTTCATACTTTATTTCACACCCAGCTGCCGCTGGTGAATACTCATGATTAAATGAGTTATCAGGTATTAGGTTAATATGTAGCCCAGTGTAAAATACACAAGTCTTAAACATATCATCTCTTTATAATAACATGAAAAGAAAGTGATTTCGTTTGATAAAAGAATGACCAGTGGTTAGCTGAAAAGTAAAATAATCCAGTCATAAATGTGGTAGGATGTAACATGTGAATGTTTGTTTAAAACAAATGACTGTGTAGTGTGCTTAATGTAAACTGTGAATGTAACTAGGTGGAAAACCACGGGTTAAACCTTTAGTTTAAGCTCTTGTGTTTGTGATTGGTTCCTGAAATTATCAGTCGATTTCACCTGTGGTGATTGGTTGTTGTCAGGGAAGAGAATGGGGGGGACCCGGAAGTAGAGACGCAGTAAGAGAGAGAAACCTGGAAAAAAGGAGAATTGTTGTTGAATTTTAACTGGGTGAGTGTTCAGTTAACATAGCTGTAGACAAGCCATTTATAGTTTTATCACTGTGGATTAAACTGAAAATTCTATGTTAACAGTGGTTGTGCTACTTGCTTAGTAAAGTCAGTCTTCCTTTTCTTTTTTGTAGGTGAAAGATGAAGTGAAGGCACATGGCTGCAAAGCTGCTTTTAAAAAATATGACAAATACTCGGTGAAGGTAAAACACAATGTGATCTCTTGAGACGAGAAAATTGTGTTGAGTACATTAGTTATGTGAATCACTACTGACACTATTTTTTTGGCATTCAAATAGCAATAGCAAATAACTGGGTGCGCCATTTCTAGTTGTTTCCCATTTGAAACATTCAATTAATGGTTAACTTGAATGAGAGAAAAGGCCATGGGTTCAGTTTAAGGTTATGTTTGAGTTGCTCTGCACACATTTCAGTGTTTTACTGTAATGAGTCACATATGGTCATGTCTTAAAGTAAAAGTCCATAGGTTAAAAAATGTTTGACGAATGAAAAGACTTCAAACATTAGAGAAGACATAAAAGTGTCCCATGTCGTGTAACTTACAATACCCATGAATTAGTCTTATTCTGCCAAGATGTTTATATCTTACCATGAATCAAAATATTAGCCAAACTGTCCATTCATTTACAATTTACAAGTCGAACTGGTCGCAAAGATTGCAAGGCTAACAAGTGGTAACAAAAGCTTACCTTGGCATCCCAACGTGTCCAAAAATATATGACTCTTGACATCAGAAAACCTGACCACGGGAAAGCATTAATGAAAAATTTTGATGAACAAATTTCAAGCCTTCTTTCTGAGCCCCCATGATAATGTAATTTTGTGTGTTTAACAGGAGTTTCTGAAGGAAAAGGGAGGGCTGAGCTCAGAAGCACTGAGAATGATTGCAGACGTGTATAACGAGCAAAGCTTTTTGTACACAGCGCTGACTGAGATGATCTATGATGAGATTGACATCAATGAAAACACTACGTGAGGATGTGCACCCCACACTCTAAGCTAATCAAAATGGGATTTTATTATTATTCTTTTAATTCATTTATTTATTTACTTTATTTTTTTTTTTGCATTGTAGAGTTAAAAAGTATTCAAACCCCAGGCCAGAAACTGAAGTTGCTCGCTTCTTTCCAGATGAAACACTTTTATTCATTTTTGTGTTTGCAATTTGTTCTCTACTTCATCTGTATATCAGCTGTTCAGTAACTTCTGGACCTACTGGTGAAAAATAAAATCACTGTAACTGAAAAATTTAGTAGTTTACATCTACCATCACAGTGCTTTTTGATTGATTTATTTATTTTTTGTCACTTGGGGTTTTAGGACCCCGTACACACAACACTAGCATGTCTCAATCGTAAAAAAAAGATTTTCATGGCCGACATGTTCAGAAACTTTCTTCATAGCACATCCAGCAGACTGAGTAACATTAGCATTCATTAGGAGTTTTATTTCTGGCCATTTAACAGGCAAATATGTTCATAAATAATCTCCTGAGTACTGCTTTAGCGTTCAGCTCCGTTTATGTTAAATGCTTCATTGTGTTAACCAGCAATTTACTGACTTTGATGGAGCTGGGCAGATGGCGGTCAGAGGGTGTATCGAATATGAGGGAAATGCAGTGGTTAATAAAGATGACATAAGCTTGTGTTTGATTTGTGGTGTGATTGACCTGGGCTTCCTGGTAAAGACCCAGCAGTGATGGCAGCCTAGACCTAATGTCAATAAGAAACCATTAACTGCAGGTAGCTCTCCGTCTCTGCATCTTTCAAACTGTTTATAATCATCTACTGATTTAATTGTACATCCTTTTACCAATCCACTGCATACAGACATATTAGTACCTTTTGCTGCAAAAATGCATGCAGTTAGAGTATCTAATTATCTTTTTGTTTTTAAGGTTCAAGGAAGTGACTGGTGGATCGGACCTTCTCCCCAAAGCTTTCCTGAAAGTCCTCCATGTCCCTATTCTTCTCAACTCTAAGGTCAAACGCATCAGCCAGTCAGATGAAAATGTGACAGTATCATACCAGACAAGCCACCAGTCTTCTCGTACTGACCTTACCGCCGATGTAGTCTTGGTAACCACCACAGCCAAAGCAGCCCTTTTCATGGACTTTAATCCGCCTCTCTCCGTCAGAAAGAAGAAGGCACTGCGGGCAGTCCACTACGACAGTTCCACTAAAATCATCCTCACCTTCAGCAAGAAGTTCTGGGAGAGGGATGGCATTCGAGGAGGAAGGAGCATCACTGATGGGCCCTCTGCTCTCATCTTTTACCCCAGCCACAGTTTCCCAGCAAATAATACCATCGGGGTCCTCCTGGCCTCCTACACCTGGTCTGATGACTCCCTCCTCTTCTTGGGCGCGAGCGATGAAGACCTGAAAGAGCTGGCTCTGAGAGATTTGGCACAGATCCACGGCGAATGGATCAGGCCTCTCTGCACAGGGGTGGTGGTGAAGAAGTGGAGCTTGGATCCACACAGCTTTGGGGCCTTCGCTCTGTTCACACCCTACCAACATTTGGAGTACTCTAGGGAGCTCTTCAGGAGCGAAGGCAGGGTGCACTTTGCTGGAGAACACACGGCCCTCCCTCACGCTTGGATGGAGAGCGCTATGAAATCAGCGATCAGGGCTGCAATGAACATTAACAAAGCAGTGCTCTTGAATTCAGTCAGCTAGATCCGAACATCAAGATTCGTTCTTGGCTCTTAAATCTAGCACTTTCACCAGGTGATTGCATCGTGTTTAATTACGATGCAAATATTGTGTTTGCTTCTGAAAAAGAAAAAGCATTTGCTGTAATGAATTAAAAGATTAGTGTTTTAATTTTCATTTTGCTGGTGATATGGCAGCAACCGCGGCGCACTTCTTGAAAATGAAAACGGAAATGGGGAATGTAATTTATTTTCAGTTTGTCATAAAAAGTGCATACATGGACTTGAAAATGCAAATTCAAAATGGACAATTACGTTATCATTTTCATGAATAATACGCTTGCCTCTGGAAAAAGAGCTCTTCTGAGATTGTATTTGCATTATAAGATTTGTGTTTTTCTTTTCATTTTGTTGGCAATTTGGTGGAGCTCTTCTTGCAAATGAGAACACAAATGGGGAATGTATTTTACTTTCCTATTTCTTATAAAAAGTGCTTAGATGGACTTGAAAATGAAAATACAAAGTGTGCAATGATGTTACGATACAATATGCTTGCTTCTCGAATAAGAGCATTTCTGAGACTGTACTTGCATTACAAGATTTTTGTCTTCGTTTTCACACTGTTAGTGATATTCAGGGGCACCTTTTGAAAATGAAAACGTAAATGGAGGTTGTATTTTAATTTTCAATTTGGTATATAGATTGCATACATGGACTTGGAAATGAAAACACAAAGTGGAGGATTACATTTTCATTTTAATTATGATACAAATAATGCATTTGCATCTTGAAAACAAAAAGGCATTACTGAGAATGCATTTTCATTTTAATATTGTTAGCTATATACGTCCATAGAAAAGGGAAATGACTATGTAATATATTATGCTAAACTGCTATATACTTTATGAATATACACAGTAAAAAACAAAAGTTCAATCAGGAGAGACGAGTGAATGAAGAAAATATAATTATTAAGTACACATTGAGACAAATCAGATGATTAAAACATGACAGAGAGTGTTTGGCGTTTGGACTCTACAGGGAGATGTGTAGTCGAGGAGCTTGGCCCTGAGCAGCAGCAGGAAAATCCCCCATAGAGTCCAGACGCTGATGGTGGAGATGGCTGATGACTGACGAGGCTGTGGTGGGGATGTTAAAGGCTCAGCAATGGCAGGAGGTGATGGGGAGGTGGAGTGCGCGCAAAACAGCAGCATGAGCGTACTAAGGCAGAGAGAATGACATTTTTTTAAAAAGACAACAGCAATAAAATTAGCTTACAATGCAGATAAAGGGCAACGCTATTAGGCAGAGGAGATCAGCTGCTACAACAGCTGGCAACTCAATTGACAGCCTTAAACAGTGACTGTGGAAATCTACTGGTGAGCATTCATGAGGGGAGAGGAAGGTAGTAGGAATGGTATAAGAAACTATGAGTTAAAGCATGCAGGATTGTCTTTTTGACTGAACTTCCGCTCAGCTTCATTTCAATTAGGAGAGAGGATTGAATGAAGAAAAGATAATTATTTATTACACATTGAGCATGTTTGCAAACAAATCTGATGATTAAAAAAGGACAGAGAGTCTTTGGTGTTTGGATTTTAGGGGGACATTTGTCATTGAGGAGGATGGCCCTGGACAGCATTAGGAAAATCCCCCAACTTAAGGGCCGAAAGCCCAACTGAAGCACAGCCTAATAATTCCCCCAAAGAATATGATTGTGATAATCAGAGATGCATAGCCTGCTGAAAGATAAAATTTACTGGCCCTCATTTATCAAACTTGCGTAGGATGTTGTGTAGATTCTGGTGTACATATCAACGTTCTCCAGGTATCACGTCTGATTTACTAAAAGTGTGTACGTCGCTGATTTCGGTGTAAAACTGGCGTGGCATTGATAAATCTGGCGGCAGAAACCATCGTAATTTACATGACACGCCCCTATAGATTCATGCTCTGGGAGGCATAGTCCTGTCCACTTTACGACATGGACTCTTGAAAGACGGAAAAGAAGAAAGAACTTCACTGAGGAGGAAATATAAATTATCACATCCGAGGTGGAAAAACAAAATAATTTTATTTGGAAGCCTTAAGAGTGGCATAAAGGCAGCTCAGAAGGCTGCAGTTTGGAAAACTATTGCTGCTGCGGTAAACACCGTTCAATCAATCAATAACCTTTATTGCAGGGAAGTCCCACTGAGACAGAGGTCTCTTTTGCAGGGGAGCCCTGATTACAATAAAACAATTACAATGGAAGGTTAAAGACAAACAGCACACATAAAAATACACAATGGTCACAAACAACAATTTCAGATTAAAGGAATAACAAGTTTTAAACTGGAATAAAACATAATAAAAATTAATTAAAAAAAAAAAAATATATATATATATACACACACACACACACACACACATATATATGTATATATTATATATATACATATACACACATATATACATATAAATAAATGTATAAGAACATAGGACAGAGAAAAATAAATGAGCAAATCCTACCATAAACTAAAAGCAAATACATCTGGCCTCCAGAAGCAATATATCCAACACTAATTTCTTGAAAGACACGAAGGGGATAAGGCAGTCTAGCTTCAAGGTATCCTGGAAATTATTCCACATACAAGGAGCGAATGCATTATAAGAGGTACCTCCCAAATTTGTTCTAGTCCTGGGAACCTCCAAATTTGTTCTAGTCCTGGGAACCTCTAACAAAAACCATTCTTGTGATCTGGTATGCTGACTTATGATTTTGATGGATAAGAGCTTAGTAAGATATAAGGGAAGTTTGCCTAGCAAGGCTTTATAAATAAATAAAATACAATGTAGCTTCCTTCTAAAATGAAGGGAAAACCACCCCAAGGAATTATATAAAGCACAGTGATGGGTTCGGAAACCATCACCTGTGATGAAGCGCAATGCGCCATGATAGATTGCATCCAAGGATCTTAACGTACTAATAGAGGCATGCCTGTAGAGGACATCTCCGCAATCAAGTATGGGTAATATTGTTGCCTCTACAATCCTCTACAAAATAAAGAAAAGTTTGATGAAACGAGTGTAAATGTGCACGCGCTAGTAATAAATTTGATTTTCTAAAATAATTACGCTGTTATGACTTAAAAATCACAACAAAGAAAACCAGCAATGACAACTTAAACAAATTTATTCTTCACTGATTAGAAAAAAAAACTTCTACAAATAATCCACTGTTTAATCTTATAACAACACTCTAATGCCACTATGTAACTCTGTTGCCAAAACAAAAACTCTACTTCTACTGACCAAAATCACAGCATTTATATAGACTAGTAACATTCTGGAAAGATCTACAGGATTCCTGGGTGATCCGGCCCCCTCCAGGCAGGAAGATGCCAGAAGCTTCTAGAAAGCACTAGTCTATTTCATTGCAAAGAAATGGTATTGCATCAGATCATGTTTTTCTACAGGCACACCACCAGAGGGTGCTGATGAACAAAATAAATAGCTGACCAGCAAGGCAGCAAAAACAGCATGTAACAAATCTCCATTTACAAATGACATACAGTGCTCCACAAAACACTAATACATAACACCTCCCCTCTTTAAGAAAAGAAAATTTTAACAAAAGAAAGCTTTTAGCAAACCTAACACAGTTTTATAATCAGTATAATCTTGAACTTTACACAAAAATATCATTGATCATTATAACAATCATATACATAACAACCAGTGCAATTTTCACAAACAAATAGAAAAGTAAAATTTACATTTTTCACAATCAAATAAAGAAATAAAATTACATGCGTGAAAGTGTATCTGGGATAACATTATCTTTCCCCCTGATGTGAGAAATATCCAAATCATACTCTTGCAAAAGTAAACTCCATCTCAGTAATCTTTGATTCTTGTTTTTGGTCTTATGCAAGAATGTGAGGGGATTGTGATCACTGAAGACTTTGATGGAAGTAGCTGAACAAGTCAAATAGACCTCACAATGTTGTAAAGCCAAAACAAGTGCCAAACATTCTTTTTCAATTGTTGAATTGTTTTTCTGATGTTTATCAAACTTTTTGGAAAAGTAAGAAACAGGATGATCTACTCCATCAGTGTCTTCTTGCAATAAAACTGCACCTGCACCAATATCACTGGCATCAACAGCCAACTTGAACTCCTTTTTGAAATTAGGGAACTGGTGCATTTTTGAGGATAGCTTTCAGTTGGTCAAATGAATTTTGACATTTTTCATCCCACACAAATTTTGCATTTTTCTTCAGTAAATTTGTCAAAGGTTCAGAAATGATGGAGAAATTTTTACAGAATTTTCTGTAGTAGCCAGCCATCCCTAGAAACCTCATTAATTGTCTTTTAGTTGTAGGCTCAGGAAATTCAGTGATAACTTTTACATTTGCATCAACTGGTTTGACTTCTTGTTTAAGGTATTTCTGCTTCTCTGGATTCATTCTGTAAGGATGCTGTTTTACAGGCTTGGCATCATCTTGTAGGATGACATCATGGTAAACCATATCAGTCCTTGATGGAACGTCAGGGAATATGTGACTATATTCAAATATGAGCTGCTTTAGCTGTTGTTGTTGAAACGGGTCCAGGTGGGACAACTTGCTGTCAATATTTTGAAAAATGTCTGAATTTTCAAGTTTGGCTGGACCAGGTTCATTTTCCAAGGAGCAGCCACAGTCTTCTTCAGAATTTTCCAGTTCAATTTTATTTACCACATTGACTGGCTTTTGCTGAGTGTCTCTGTCAATGTATTCTTTCAGCATGTTGATGTGACACATTTGTTTTTGTTTCCTCCTTCCAGGGGTTAAAATTATGCAATTTAGATCACTGACCTTTTTGAGGACAGTGTAAGGGCCGAAATATTGGGCTCTTAGAGGGTTTCCAGGAACTGGCAAAAGCACAAGGACTTTGTCACTAGTTTTAAAACTTCTGTCTTGGGAATGAAGGTCATATCTGGCTTTCATTTTGCCCTGATCCTCTCTGAGATAAGACTTAGCAAAGTCACAAGCCTTAGAGAGACGATTACGGAAGTCAGAGACATACTGAAGCAAGTTCATTGGGACATCATCTTCGGCCAGCAACTTTTCCTTCAGAAGCTTCAGAGGTCCACTGACTGTATGCCCAAAAACAAGCTCAAAAGGACTGAACCCAAGAGACTCCTGAACAGCTTCATGGGCCGCAAACAGAAGAAGATGGACACCTTCATCCCAGTCTTTCTCTGTGTCAAGGCAGCAGGTCCTTATCATGTTCTTCAGGGTTTGATTGAACCTCTCCAAAGCACCTTGACTCTCAGGATGGGAAGCTGATGACCTGTATTGTTTTATACTAAGCTCATGCATAACTTGTTGAAATACGCCAGACATGAAATTTGACCCTTGATCAGACTGAATAGACTTAGGAAGACCAACAAAGCAGAAAAACTTGCTAAGAGCCTTGATGATAGTCTTCGCCTTGATATTACGAAGTGGAATTGCCTCAGGAAACCGAGTGGAAGCACACATGATAGTCAGTAGGTACTCACAACCAGATCTAGTCTTTGGCAATGGTCCAACACAGTCAATGATTATTCGACTGAAAGGTTCTTCAAAAGCAGGAATGGACTTAAGTCGAGCCTTTGGAATATTCTGGTTCGGCTTCCCAACCATTTGACAAGTATGACAGGATTTGCAGTACTCCTGTACATCGGACCTCATGGAAGGCCAGAAGAAATGATTCCTGACATGTTGAAGTGTCTTCTTGATACCCAAATGACCTGACATAGGATTGTCATGGGCCAGACTAAGAGTTTCTTCACGATAAGACTTTGGAAGAACAATTTGATGGGTGATCATCCACTCTTCATCTGCAGAAACATCAGGTGGACGCCACTTTCTCATAAGCACACCATTGTTGTAGTAAAAACAGATAGGAACTTGAGTCGCCTCTTGTTCACTTAAAGCCTGTGGTAGAAGATGCGCTAGATCACGAGCTTGTTGTTGCTCCTGAATAAGTTGTTTCCGAGACAGAATGTCATTAGAATGACCTGACAAGGGAAAGTCCGAAGATTTCCCAGACATCTCAGGACTGGAAGGTTCCTGATGAAAAGACTGCACAATGAAGGTGTCAGCCAGGTTAAAGTCCAGGTTAGCATCATCTTGAATAGCCTTTTTGGCCATAGAACGAGTAACTGCACATGAAGGATAGAGGTCTGGAATTTCCTCCTCTATAGAGTCAGATTCTTGATCAATCAAAGGAGTGTCAGTTACAACAGGGTAGGGCACAACCTTATCCCCAGCAAGATCATTACCAAGAAGCAAATGAGCACCTTTGAAAGGAAGAGAAGACCTAACACCAACAGTTACAGGCCCAGAGACCAAGTCTGATTTGAGATTAACATTATGGAGAGGTACACTTGTAAAACCACATTTTACTCCTTGAATAAGGACATTAGCCTGAGTAGACGATTTGTCCGAAAAAGGCAGAATATCTGCAAGAATAAGAGATTGGGAAGACCCAGTATCCCTAAGAATTCGAACAGGAGCAGATGAGGAAAAATCATGTGAAAGTGAGACAAAACCATCGGTGATGAATGGCTCAAAACCCTCCATGACAGAATCAGACGCAGAAGGTAGAAGATCAGACAAACTGACCTTTGATGCAAGAGATTCTCTTTTAGTGAAAGCAGTTGGCTTGGTTTCTTCTCGTTGTTGTTTTTTTTTTTTTTTGAGAGCATAACACTCAGAAATAAGGCGACCTTGGTTTTTGCAGTATTGGCAAGACACAGAAGGTAAAGAATCAGAGGATTGCTTCCCACTGGAAGGTTTCCTCTCAGAAGTGGCCTTAGAATCATTAGAAGTGTTATTAGAGGAAGTCTTGGACTGAGACTTGCCTTGAAATTTAGAAAAAGTGGATTTTTGGACAAAAGAAGACATATGAGTTCATGTTTAACTATCAGCCAGGGTGGAAACATCTTGCAAAGTAATGGCTTGTTTCTCCTCAAGGAAAGTCTTGATATCAGGCAGGATACACCTTTTGAATTCCTCAACCAGAATAAGTTGCCTCATTCTGTCAAAATCTTTCTCAACTTTCATGGAATTACACCACTGATCAAACAACTGTTCTTTCAACCTGCCAAATTCAACATGAGTTTGACTGGCTTCCTTGCGAGAATTCCTAAATTTTTGCCTGTAAGCCTCGGGGACCAACTCATAACCCTTCAGAATGGCAGATTTGACAAAATCATTATCAGAACACTGTTGGACAGATAACTGGTGATAGATTTTCCTAGCTTTACCAGTAAGAACACTTTGCAACATCATTGTCCAATGCTCTTTTGGCCATTTCAAATTTTCAGCAATTTTCTCAAAATGGGTAAAGTATTAGTCAACATCATTTTCTAGGGATTGAGGAACAAGTCTGATGTGTTTAACCACATCAAAATGATCAGAAAGTCCAAAAGATTTTGGTACAGTACCTGCTTCCATTTTCTTTATTTCCAGTTCAAACTGCATCCTTTTTTCTTCTAGTTCTAGTTGTTTCTCTAACCTTTTTTCTTCTAGTTCTTTCTCCCTCTCCAACCTTCTTTCTTCCAGTTCTCTCTCCTTCTCCAACCTTCTTTCTTCCAGTTCTTTCTCCAACCTTCTTTCTTCCAGTTCTAGTTGTTTTTGGCATAGCTGAATCTCAAGTCTTTGCAGATCTGTTGCAGACACTTCCACATCTTTAATCAATTCCCCAAAGATATCTTCATCGATGAAATTTTCACATCAGATAATCCAAGGGTTGAGGCTATTTGTAGCAAGTCCTTCTTCTTTGCCAGCACAATTGATTCCTGGGTTGGAGATTTCAAAAAATTTTCAACATCAAAAGTCATGATTGCTGGTTTTTCAAATAGTCACAAGATTTAAAAATGATAAATCAGCTTAAATCTTTTGTGAATCCAATGGTTGATCCAATGAATGGTTTATCTCGGTGGAACCTCCAATTTGTTATGATTTAAAAATCACAACAAAGAAAACCAGCAATGACAACTTAAACAAATTTATTCTTCACTGATTAGAAAAAAAAAAAAAAAAAACTTCTTCAAATAATCCACTGTTTAATCTTATAACAACACTCTAATGCCACTATGTAACTCTGTTGCCAAAACAAAAATTCTACTTCTACTGACCAAAATCACAGCATTTATATAGACTAGTAACATTCTGGAAAGATCTACAAGATTCCTGGGTGATCCGGCCCCCTCCAGGCAGGAAGATGCCAGAAGATTCTAGAAAGCACTAGTCTATTTCATCACAAAGAAGTGGTATTGCATCAGATCATGTTTTTCTACAGACATACCACCAGAGGGTGCTGATGAACAAAATAAATAGCTGACCAGCAAGGCAGCAAAAACAGCATGTAACAAATCTCCATTTACAAATGACATACTAATACATAACAACGCGCAAACTTATTTTCCAGTCTGCCTTTAATTAACTTGCGTTTCTTTTGTTGTTCAGTATATATCTGACTGGATGAGCATGTGACATACCACACTGCATATCTGTCAAGCCGCACATTGCACTTAGACAAATTGATTGTAATTGTCAGCCATCTGGCCTGACAAGCAGGTTGTCTCAAAATATTAGTTTAATTAATTTCTCAACACAAGTTTCTTATTTATTTCTTAATTTATTCATTCATTCATTTATCTAGCCTATTTATTCATTTTTCTAATAAGACCAACAGCTGCACTTGTTCCTGCATGTTGTTCGCTGGTTTCAAATCTGCATACACCTGGTCTGACCTGGCGTGAGATTTTTGCGGACCGTTCGTTCACGTTCAGATTGATAAATGCTGATCCTTGCGGTAGATTTGGCGTACGCCCATTTTTGTGGTGTATGCACATTTGATAAATGAGGGCCAATGAGCATGACGAACAGAGATTAAACACTTTTTTTTAAAGATGTTCAATATGCTTAGCCAGTGCAGTTTAGCGATTGACAGTGACCTTGAAATCTTAGTTGGCCATGTCTACCTGACAGCAATGATCTAAACTTGGACGGCGATGGCTTTAGTGCAGCAATGCCATGCTTGCAATAGTACATCAGCCAGCAATAGCAAATATAAAAACTCAATATGTTTACCCAGTGAAGTTTAGCACTTGGCAGTGATCTTGAAATCTTAGTTGGCCATGTCTACGTGACAGAAGTGATCTCAGCTTGGACAGCAATGGCTATGCAGCAGCAATATCCTGCTTGGAATAGTACATTTGTCAGCAATGGCTAAAAACACTAAATATGCGTAGCCAGTGAAATTTAGCAATTGGCAGTGACCAGGGAATCTTAGTCAGAAATTCCTAAATCGCGGCAGTTATCAAAGCTTGAACGGTGATGGTCAATGGCAATTTTTTTTTTTTTTTTTGCAGAGTCCTGAATAGCTTAGCCAGCAATGGCTGTGAGGCTGTAATGCCTTGCTTATTTTTATACTATAGCCTGGAATGGCTAATAAAAGGCAATGGTCTGAGGGCTTAGCCAGCACTGGCTATGAGGCAGCAATGCCCAGCTTGCAATTAAATTTTAACCAGTGATTGTTTATTATTGGTAGTAACCTGAAATGCTTACCTGGCTCAAACCAATAAGGCAATGATACCCTGGGTAGGATTTATAGGCTTGAGGTTGACAGTAAACTGATAGCAAACAGAGTTTGAGCTTCAACGACGGGAAAGGCATGCAAAAGGCTAGCCAACTGGCTTGCTTTCCAAGTGGATTGGATTTCATCCATTTGACATAAGGCCAAAACCATACAGTATATCAGTGATTAATAAAATTTTGTTTGAAGAGAATTGCAGTGACTTGAGAATTTTTACATCGGAAGCATAAGTGATGGATGACCAGCGGCCCAGTTGTTGGAGAGAAGCTGTTGATATTCCTTGCATAGCTGCTGAAGTAGCAGCACCTATTCTGAAAGAATGACCTGAATAATCCTTGGGGGATTTATTAAGTCTCAGAAGAGTCTGTTCTAAGTAGCAGCTAAACCAGTATTTAGACATGGGATTATTATCTGGGGTCAGAAAAAGAGGCTGTTAGGAAGGGATAAAGGCCTAGCCTTAAAATATTTGCACATGGATTTAAAAGGGCAAAATTGAGAACTGGTGCAGGCAATTATACTGAAGCGAAAACTAAAAGAAAAGAACAGTCCAACAGGGAGTCAATTTAGGGAGAAAAACAACCAAGTTTCAGGACAAATAGCATTGAATGCCAGATGAAGAGATTAATGGGGAGTCTTTCATCCAAGTTGGGGGGTAAGCCTTGGAAATGCCTTTAAATAACAATTTAATGGACAGATTTGAAATGAGGCACAGAAAAGATGGGTCAGAACATCTAGAACTAAACTGAATACCAGCAACCAACTATCTTATATAATGGGGTTTGACCTGGTACACATCAAAGCAATGACAAATAAATGCGCAGACAGCACTGATACAGGTTTTAGTGGCAAATTCAGACAAGCACGAAACAAGGAAAAAATTTCCAAGCAAAATCATAAAGATTCAGGGCAGAGGTGGCAAGTCCCTTTCTCATATATTTTCACTAGCCGAATCTAAATATGACTGCAGGGAAGGCTGAATTAATGGAGAGCTAATGATCCGAAAGAGAAGACTGTAAATGGTGTTGGGCTGGCTTCTGGGAAAAGGCTCCTGAAAACCTGGAAATAAAGTGGGATAGAGAATCAGCAATTACGTTAGTGTGACCTGGCACATGGCGAGCAGTAATTAGAAAAATTTTCATAACAGATAACCACGTAATGCGTCTCATGAACGGCATGATTTTGAGTGTGGAAGAGCGACCTTTGCTGATGATGCCTACAACTGGTTCATTGTTACACAGAGCTGCTACTAATTTCCCACAATTCCCGAAAAACATGTATTTTCATCCCTCCCTAGCAACCAGGCAGAACTCCATAGCAACCGCCTAGTTACGCACAAGCAATCACCCACACCACCATAGCAACTGCCAAGCAACGCCTTAGCAACCATCAGGAATATCATAGCTACCGCCTGGCAACGCCCTAGCAACCACAAGGCGCACCATAGCAACAGCCTAGCAACACTTTAACAAAAGCCCAGAACACCATGAAATATGTCTTGCAATACCTTGCCAACCACCAGGAACAACATAGCAACTGCCCAGCAACACCTTAGCAACCACCCACAACACCATAGCAACCGCCTAGCAATGCCCTAGCAACCACCCAAAACACCATAGCAACCGCCTAGCAACCACCTGGAACACCATAGCAACAGCCTAGCAACGCCCTAGCAACCACCCCGAACACCATAGCAACCACCTAGCAACCACCCAGAACACCATAGCAACCGCCTACCAATGCCCTAGCAACCACCCAAAACACAATAGCAACCGCCTAGCAACCACCTGGAACACCATAGCAACAGCCTAGCAACACCCTAGCAACCACCCAGAACACCATAGCAACCACCTCGCAACCACCCAGAACACCATAGCAACAGCCTAGCAACGCCCTAGCAACCACCCAAAACACAATAGCAACTGCCTAGCAACCACCTGGAACACCATAGCAACAGCCTAGCAACACCCTAGCAACCACCCAGAACACCATAGCAACCACCTAGCAACCACCTGGAACACCATAGCAACAGCCTAGCAACGCCCTAGCAACCACCCAGAACACCATAGCAACCGCCTAGCAATGCCCTAGCAACCACCCAAAACACCATAGCAACCGCCTAGCAACCACCTGGAACACCATAGCAACCGCCTAGCAACGCCCTAGCAACCACCCAGAACACCATAACAACCACCTAGCAACCACCCAAAACACCATAGCAGCCACCTAGCAATGCCCTAGCAACCACCCAGAACACCATAGCAACCACCTAGCAACCACCCAGAACACCATAGCAACTGCCAAGCAACGTGCTAGCAACCACCCAGAACACCATAGCAACTGCCTAGCAACCACCTGGAACACCTTAGCAACCGCCTAGCAATGCCTTAGCAACCACCCAGAACACCATAGCAACCGCATAGCAATGACCTTCCAACCACCTGGAGTACCATAGCAACTGCCAAGCAGTGCCCTAGCAACGACCCAGAACACCATAGCAACCGCCTAGCAATGCCCTAGCAACCTCCCAGAACACCATAGCAACCACCTAGTAATGCCCTAGCAACCACCCAGAACACCATAGCAACCACTTAGCAACGCCCTAGCCACAAACCGGAACACCTTGGCAACCACCTAGCAATGCCTTATCAACCACTCAGAACACCATAGCAACAACCTAGCAACCACCTGGAACACCATAGCAACTGCCTAGCAACGACCAAGCAACCACCCAGAACACCATAGCAACGACCTAGTAATGCCCTAGCAACCACCCAGAACACCTTAGGAACCACTTAGCAACGCCCTAGCAACAACCCGGAACACCATAGCAACTGCCTAGCAATGACCTAGCAACCCCCTGAACACCATAGCAACTGCCTGGCAGCGCCCTACCAACCACTCAGAAAACCATAGCAACCACCTAGCAACCACCCAGAAAACCATAGCAACCACCTAGCAACCACCCGGAACACCATAGCAACTGCCTAGCATGCCCCAGCAACCACCCAGAACACCATAGCAACCGCCTAGCAATGCCTTAGCAACCTCCCAGAACACCATAGCAACCACCTAGTAATGCCCTAGCAACCACCCAGAACACCATAGCAACCACTTAGCAATGCCCTAGCAACAACCTGAAACACCATAGCAACTGCCTAGCAACAACCAAGCAACCACCCAGAACACCATAGCAACCGCCTAGCAATGCCTTAGCAACCACCCAGAACACCATGGCAACCACCTAGTAATGCCCTAGCAACCACCCAGAACACCTTAGCAACCACTTAGCAATGCTCTAGCAACAATCCAGAACACCATAGCAACCGCCCAGCAATGACCTAGCAATCACCTGGAATACCATAGCAACTGCCTGGCAGTGCCCTAGCAACCACCCAGAAAACCATTGCAACCACCTAGCAACCACCTGGAACACCATAGCAACCGCCTAGTATGCCCTAGCAACCACCCAGAACACCATAGCAACTGCCTAGCAATGCCTTAGCAACCACCCAGAACACCATAGCAACCACCTAGTAATGCCCTAGCAACCACCCAGAACACCATAGCAACCACTTAGCAACGCCCTAGCAACAACCCGGAACACCATAGCAACTGCCTAGCAATGACCTAGCAACCACCTAAAACACCATAGCAACTTCTAGCATGCCCTAGAAACCACCCGGAACACCTTAGCAACTGCCTAGCAATGCCCTAGCAACCGCCTAGCAGCAAACTAGGCTTCCCATGTTTTGAATAGGGCAATAACCATAACTTCACTATTAATGGTCACAGAGACATAAACCCACACATGTCCAATCAGCAGTCAAATTTGATTTAAAAAAAAACTAGCAGTTCGATGACTTTACCCCAAAGTATGGTTAAAATCGCCTTTTCCCTCTCCATTGGCTTTCAAACCCTTACTTTACCGCTCAATCCAGAGCGTCCTGACAATTCCAACTGTCAAAAATCAGTTGAAACTGTCGTGAACCTCAACTGAGGGCTATGTTCGCACTGCAGGCCTTAATGCTCAATTCCGATTTATTGCTCAAATCTGATTTTTTGTTTGGCTGTTCACATAATACTCTTTGATTCAACGCAACACAGCTGTTCAGACCGTGGTCACCTTCAAAAGAATCCAATATGAATCCGATGCAGTAACACATTTGAAAATGGCCCAGATTGGATTTGAAAAGACCGTCTTTCTGTGAAAGTATCCAAACTCGTTTCCCTGTTTTACTTCACGCGGTAGAACCTGAACATTCGGCAATCGCATTTGGAGAGGGGAGAACTAACCTTTTCTTGAAAAAAACTTTGTAAGCTCCTGGCTGCCTACTTTCTGCCTTCTTTCTTTCTCCTCCCTCTCCTTTCTCTTCTGGTAACCTGACTTCTGCCTAATCTTTAGAAGAGATGTCTTGCTGTCTGAACTGTCTGCTCTCTCAGATCCTCCCAGAGCGCTGTGTGCGTGAGTGAGTTGCCTAGCAACCATTCACGAGCAGAGAGACCTAGGCGGAATGAACCATTTTGCATTTTTGCAAGGAGGGTGCAGGTAGTCTCAGACTGTCTTACTTTGATCAAAGCAACCTTATTGTTAAACTTATAAAACAAATTTGATTTTACTTTATTATTATTGCCTTTTTTATAATCGAGATATTTCATTAAAACAAAACAAAAAAAAATTCTAAGTTTAATAAATGCCAAGGCCCCCCCACCCCCGTGCTTGGGGCCCCAGAACAGCTTACCCGGATAACCCCCCACTGCGAAGGCCCTGGTGACGTCAATGCAGGTTATTACAAATGACAGGGAACAAGGTCATTGGACAAATTAGCATTTCCCAGCAAGCCCCCTTCCTTTTGAACTTCAGAAGACAGCAAGCAAAGAAATTTAGCGGTGGATACAAATAATATTTTTAATAAAACATACAGTTTTTAACAGTTCAGTTGGCAAAAAAAAAGCCTTTCTCAATTCAACAACGTGATAAAGGCCTACGTCAAGTGGTGAGTGGTATATAGCCAACACATAAGATGCATTATGCTGTTGCTGAAAGGTATTCTGATTACGATCATAGCAGATAACCAGTTTGGAAACCGCTGTGCCGTTGTCGTGTTTATGTCATATTTTGTTGGGCCCCTTACACCTGCTGGGCCTAGGTGCAGTGCACCGCTTGCACCATCGACAATTACGCCCCTGAATCTACTTAAGGGAAGGCTTCAGTGAAAAATTCAGAGTCTACGGAGTTATTCCAGACCAAACACTTGCAATCTATTTGATAAGACTTTGTGATCTACTGTGTTAAATACGTGACATAAATTGATTCAAAGTTGTGCATTCTGCGTATTCTGTCATTTATCATTTGTAACACATGAAGGATGGCACAGTGTCTTGCTGTAAAACCCGGCTGATGAGTTCTCAGCATATTAGTTTTTTTTTTTTTAAAGAACATACATGATCTTGTCTGAGAAGGTCATGTTAGGTCATGAGAGCAGGTTTGTCAGGCTATAGAAAATGTTACAAAAATTCCTTCTAAGCATATTTAAGCTGGCTCAGATTCCTCTGTGGAGGAAGTCAACCAAGGTAAAGGAGAATCCCAGTAAACAATGTACCGTTTGGGGAACGTTCCGCGAATGTTACCTCAAGGGTCGGGGAACGTTCGTTGGACCCCCGCTGCAAACGTTCCCTCATGGTTATTTGAGAAAGTATGCTTGACGTTCCGCGCAGATTCGCTTTTAGTTTAAAATTTGGTACACGGAACGTTCCCTGGACGTTTGCTGATGGTTGTTTTCTCAATGTTCACGGAATGTTCTCATTTTGTTTTTTATTATATTGACCAGGCTCTCAGAGTTATGGCGATTGCAGTGTTTTTGAAGCAGTTATGGTGTTTGATAGTGTCACTGATGAAGGGTAGGTCTGAGATTGCTATGTCCTGGCAGTCCGTTTGTTGTATATCAAGCCATGGGTGGTGGTGATGGATTGCATGGATCCATTTAATGATATATTGTAATTGATTTGCCGGGTACTAGTGTTGGAAATTTAGTGCTTCAAGGCTTCCTTGATGTTTTGGTTGTTGTAGCGTGGTCAGTTTTATTCTGGGTTTCTTATTTTTCCAATAAAATGCTGTTATATGTGTGTCTAGTGTTTCAAACCATTTTTTTGGAGTTAGGGTTGGAATCATGAATAAATTATTAACCTTTGATAAAACCATCATTTTTATTGTGGCTATGTGTCCTATAATGGAGAGTGGCAGTGTTTTCCATCGGTTTAAGTCATTTTGTATTGTTTTTAGTAATGGAGCAAAATTCAAATCAAACAAGTCTGACAGCCTGGAGGAGAATTTTATACCCAAATATGTGATGTTACCAGTAGAGAGAGGCAAATGAGGAAATTGAGGAAATGAGGAAATCAAAGAACTAATAAAAACCATCAACATGTACTCCAAGATCTCCGATTATACAATAAACCGGAACAAATCAGCCATCCTACCATTTATTGGTAGGATGACTGATTTGTTCCAGTATATTGTATAATCAGAGATCTTGGAGTATATGTTGATGGTTTTTATTAATTCTTTGACTGGTTTGTGTTTTGAAGGAACAGAAGCACATCATCTGCATATAAGCTGATTTTATGTGTTATATTTTTAGTGCAGATGCTTGTGATGTTATCGTTTTGACGGATCGTTGCTGCTAATGGTTCAATAAAGAGTGCAAATAGTGAAGGTGAAAGTGGACATCCCTGTCTGGTGCCTCTGTGAAGTGTGAAATTTTGTGAGAAGTGATTGTTAGTCAAAATTACTGCCTTTGGGTTGTTGTAGAGTGTTTTTATCCACTGTGTAAATGAGTCTCCAAATCCAAATTTTTCCAAAGTTTTAATGAGGAATGTCCAGCTTACTTTGTCGAATGCTTTCTCTGCATCTATAGAAAGAATGTTAGTTTGAGAGACATTTTGCTCAGAATTGTTGATCAGATTAAAAAGACACCAAGTTTTATTTGATGAATGTCTGCCTTTGATAAATCCTGTTTGGTCTGGGTGAATTAGTAATGGAATGACTGATTGAATTGGGTTGTTAGTGCTTTGCTAATGATTTTAATGTCACAGTTTATTAAGGAAATGGGTCTGTAGCTTGTGCATTGAGTTGGGTCTTTATCTGCTTTGAGTAGTACTGAGATTAATGCTGTGTTCATATGATAGGGGAAACATTTCTTTTTATTCATCTCATCTGCCATTCTGGTGAAGAGTGGGGATAATATTTGCCAAAAGTGTTTATAGAATTCAATGGGGAATCCATTAAGTCCTGGCGCATTATTGACATTGTTTTCAGCGCTTTTTCATATTCTGTGGAGGTTAGTGGGGCATCTAGGATGTCGGCTTGGTCTTTTGTTAGCGAGGGTAGAGTAATGTTGTCTCGAAACATTTCTATTTCAGTTAAGATTTTGCCCTTGTTGTTACTGTATAGGTCACAGTAGTACTGTCTGAAAATGTTGTTTATTGTTTGTGGATCACTGGTGATGTTTCCTTTTGGGTCTTTGATTGTTGAGATGATTGATTTCTCCTTGTTGCATTTTAGCTGATTTGCTAGATATTTGCCGGATTTATCATTGTGTTCAAAATGATTATATCGTAGTCTTTGTAACATAAATTGAGTCTTTTTATTGATAATTTTGTCGAGTTGGAGCTTGGTTTCTCTAATTTCTTTTAATGTGTGTTTTGTAGGGTTGAAAGTATATGAATTTTGTAATTGTTTGATTTTTTCCTCCAATTTGTTTTCTACTTCTTGATCTCTCTTTTTTTATATGTTGAGTATGAGATGATTTTTCCTCTTAGTACAACTTTAGCGGTTCAGTACCCTTTAAAGGTCACACACAGAGAAAAACCATGAAAAAAATTATTTTTCTTGCTTTTCTAGGTCTACTTGGCTGTTGTAAAGATGAATCAATTTTGATTATGACCTTTGCATCAATATGTTTCATAGGATAAATTTGCATCAATATGTTTCATAGGATAAATTTGGGTATTTATGTATGAATGTACTCATTTATTGACTTATTTATTTGTTTATTTATTGATTTATTTGTCTAAATACCCACAAATTGCATGAAATGCCCCAGAAACCCAGACATAATCCAGAAACATATTTTTATTCTTCCATTTTGACGTTAAAAAGCAGTGTAGATAGTTTATTCTTGAAGAGTACATGTGAAATAATGGAAAATGTAGTACATTTGGCATGAAACGCAAAGGTATGGAATGCAATATAACGGATTCATTCATCATTTCATTGAACACGAACATGCGTCATTGACAATAGACCTGTCTTTGAGTAAAAAAATCATATTTTCAGGCCTCCATTTTTCAACAGTAAAATATGCTTGAGAGCCCTGTCTCCATTCAATCATACAATCATTAGAATTCAGCATTAGCATTAGTATTTAACACCCTCTACAGTCTTTTCTTCCATTTGGTTGAGGATGTTTTCAAAAAATTGTTGCAGGCAACCAAAACTGTTTCTCAAAGATGTTAGGGACTTATGTTATTTAGACCCTGTGAAGGAATGTCGGATGAAAAATTCATACTGACCTCCAAAACTGTCTCCAGCAAGGTAATCCAAAACAACAGTGTTTTAGCGGTGTCGATCTTCTTCGTTGGAAGCACATTAGCATGGGCTGTACAGCACAACCACAGTGCCGTTTAGTGGAGTTTTCATGTATTACACACTTAACACAAGTGGGAGAGACAGCTCAAAAAGTTTGAGCTTAATAGCTTTTTTATTTGATGAGATATTTGATATCAAAGTGACCTCTACCGAACGGTTGAGCGGTATCATGGAATTTAGGTCACTGTACACTACAGGCCAAATGTTTGGGGCCACCCTCAGATTTTTAAAGGTGCACCAAGTGCAATGTGACCCCTTTGTTTTGGGGAAGGCATTTATACAGCATGCCTTGTTACATAAAATTGTTCACGTCCTAGTGACATAAAATCATGTTAACACAAAAGCATTGGAACTCAATTATAAAACACTGTGGTCAGTCATCAATCAGTCAAGACAGCTTTAAAATGTGGTCTGAGGTCTGGGATTCACCCAAAACCTATAGGCTTCCTATATTTTATGCACTTAAGTCATTTCATGAGAAAAAAATAAGGGAAGACAGTTAGTGTGATTTTTTTTTTTTTTTTTTTTTTTAAATCTGAGGGTGGCCCCAAACTTTTGGCCTTCAGTGTAGATTTTACAGTTCAGAAGTGTTGTTTTTTTTAAAGGTAACTTCATTAAATACACTGCCTGGACAAAAGTTACCACCTGGATTTAACAGCAAATAGGTAACAGCCTTCCATTGGATAATAACATGCAGTGAGCAGCTTCTCATTTCTTAAACAACCACATCAGAAGATTTTGCCTGTGGTCAAGGAAAAGATGTTACTTTGTTTCTGAGGGGTCAAATTATTTGCAACAACAAAAGTGATTTATGAAGCCACCAAAATTATGTCCAGTATGGTTCAAGGCAATGATAAAGCCTGAAAGGATAATGGTGAACCATTATCTTCAAGGAAGAAGTGTGGCCAGAAAAAAAATCTTGAGAACTCAAGGGTGTGGGCCTAAACAGCTGTGTAGCCTTATCAGTGAAGCTAATCGGGGAAAAAAAAAAGGCTTAAATTTGCCAGGGAGCATAAAGATTGGACTCTGGCGCAATGGCAAAAGGTCATGTGGTTTGATGATCCCAGCTTTGCCCTGTTCCAAAGTGATTGGTGCATCAGGAAAAGAAGAGAGGCGGATTAAGTGATGCGCCATAATACCTGCGCCAATACAAGCCTGTGGGAGTAGTGATATGATCTGGGGTTGCTTTAGTTGGTCAGGTCTAGGTCTAGGACAGCAGACTACCTAAATGTACTGAATGACCAGGTTTTTTAAATCAATGGATTTTTTCTTCCCTGATGACATGGGCATATTCCAAGATGACAATGCCAAGAGTCATTGGGCTCGAACTGTGAAAGAGTAGTTCAGGCAGCGTGAGACATCATTGAGAATATTTGGGATGAGCTGAAGAAGACTTTATGCTGCGGTCCGATTCTCCCCTCATCAACACAAGATCTTGATGAAATATTAATGCGGATTTAGACAGAAATAAATGTTGTGACACTGCATTAGCTTATCTAAATTATGCCATGGCAAATGCGTGCTGTAATCAATGCTAAAGGCGGTCCGACATAATATAAGATTGTGTGACTTTTTTAACCAGGCAGCATATAACAGATGTTCTAAATTTCCTGCTCTGTCTCATTGTAAAAACTAGTTAAAAGTATTTTCTAGAACAGAAAAAAAACTTCAAAAAAAAAATACAGATAATTGTCAACGGCAAATCAATTAAATCGTCGTAAATTAAAAAATGGCTCTGAACTGCAATATCTACGATAGCAAACAGCAAACTATAATTCCCACTATGTTCTCCTTGTGATATTCAGAGTAATTCCCTGGCAACCACAGCTGCCAGTCTTATACTGTAATTTTGGCAGTTTATTTTTTTAAAAGCACCACACATTTAAGTTGCAGGTCCAGTTGCTTGTTCTTGCGCGGTACATTTCAAAGCAACCCTAAATGTCCACCCATGTATTTTTACCATTCTAGTTGGTATCAGCTGTAAACTGAAGATTCAACAGAACTGGGGATTAAAATGTTTTTTAGGACAATATGTGTAACGAAAACAGGCAAAAGTGGTAGTAGTGAAATGTGACAAACCTCAAATAATTGATTAAACTCATGCATGCGCATGATATGCAGTGTCATCATTCAGGAGTTTTCAACAAATGACTAAACAGAACCAAATAATGGCTAACTATTTTATTTTTCAATTAAGATTCCTCACAGGCAGGATTTGATTACATCTGAAAAGTTTGCTGGACCAAAACTGCCAAAGTCAAAAATAAAAAACTACACAGGTCGGTCGCCTGCGACCAACGGAAGTAGCCCTCCGATTGCTCACATTTTTTATTTTGGCTTACAAATGGTCTATTTAGTGAATTATGTTACCATGGCAACCAAAATCGACAGGTGCCGTGTTCTAACCACTGCCCACATAAATTCCAAATATAAATAAACCGTAAAATTAAATCTCTATGGCAGCGGCGAACGCATGACAAGGCCAAATCCATAGTAGCCCTGACAAATAAATAAAATGACCCAATAAATAATAAAGAAAGAAATGTAGAAATAAAAGGTTCAATGATTGGATAAATGTGCTGGTCAGATTGAAAATAAACAAATATGCAAAAAATAGAAGAAATGAATGAATAAAATTAATTTATTTGTCAAATTACTTATTTTTGTATTTATTCACATATTTAAGTAATTTCCAATTTATTCATTTGTGATTTAAAATATTTCAGTTTTTATTTATTGCCCTTTTTATTAATTTCCATTTTTATTTATTTCTTTATTTCTTCACCCACATGTTAGTGAGTAGGCGTACCTGGATGGTTTCATTTAACAGTCATTGGTTAATATAAACGAGAGTTCACTGATTGACTGTTCTTGTTTTGCACCCCACAACTAGTCATTGCGAAGTCTTAATCAGTGAATGGCTGCAAAATTGATGGTACACTTGGTATGTCCTGGAAGTTCCCAGTTTAAACCTCCCAGTTCCCGCTGTATTCCAGGGCAGAGACCTGGGAGACACAAACAGGGGTTTGTGTGTCAGTGTTGTAACCCAACATTACATATTATCATTGTCTACAGCCCCACCTTTACCCAACATCACAAACCATGTTCATCTGATAGGAAGTTAACAGGCTTGTTAATGGCAATATATCATGTCAGTTGTGGAGAGCAGGTTGTATGGATCACGAGAGCGTCCAATTTAACAATGCAGTTGCTATTAGCTAACTAAAGTTACAATTCTCATTTGCAGTTGCTATGTGTTAACAGTTGTCTAAGAGCGTAATACTGACTTAATCCCTTATTACTATATTTATCTTATAAAAATTGTCAGTTCTGTCTGCCATTGCGCTTTGATGTCAAACACGGATTTTTTTGTTGATCGGGTCATTTAAATTTCCTTCTTAATTTATTTTTGTTTTTTTTTTGACAGTTATGGGGCTTCATAGAAAAGCCCACAATCAAAGCACAGGAAAATAATAATCATAGTTAACTTTGGAGTATTTTTGTCCAGGATAATACATGATAGAAGAAATGATTTGGTAAAAAGACAGCATGCTTTATCCGTCAAACGGATACGCACAACTTGGGAGCAGCTACTAAAGGTCATAGCTTGGGTCCACACAGAGCAAGCTCCAGGACTCAAATATTCTCAAGTCCAAACCTGAGTGTAGACTGCATGGTCCTTGTAATTTGTCATAAAAGTCCTTCAGATAAGGCAGAGCATAGGGATCCTTCCAAGACTGACCGTTTCAGAGTCGTCACCATTTCTGCTTTTGTCATTAGAGCATCAGATGTCCTTATGATATACAGGGATCATAACTGCTGACAAGAAGGAGACACAATGAGTCATTGATTATCGTAGCAGTTAAAAAAGCCAATCGGATGCTGGAGTATACAGCCAAAAGTATTGAATCCAAGGAGGTGATGCTTCTCTTGTACAACACATTCGTCAGACCACATCTGGAGTATTGTGTACAGTTCTGGGGTCCATACTTTAAGAAAGATATAGAGGCTCTAGAAAAAGTTCAGAGAAGAGCCACAAAGCTAATTCCAGGTATAAAAGATGAAAGGTATGAGAAGAGGCTGAAAATCCTTAATCTCTTTTGTCTCAGGAAAAGGAGACTTAGGGGTGATCTGACTGAGGTCTTTAAATACACTGCCCGGCCAAAAAAAAAAAAGTTGCACACTCAAATATTTAGTTGGAACCTATGTAGCTTTGATTACAGTGCATATTTGTCTTGTTTTGTTTGTTTCTTGTTTTGACAACTATATGCAATGCCAGAACCTTTATTTTCGATCAGAAATGCCATAATTTTTGGCCAAAATCTTGTCTTCGCGACATAATGGTTGAACCACTCGGTGGTCTTTCTTGAGCACATCCCAATAACTTTTAATGTATTTAAGGTCAGGACTTTGTGGTGGCAAATTTCTTTGTGAAAATGATTCCTCATACTTGTTTTTGTCATTCGTGGTTTTCTTTTCTAAATAAAGGCCAATAACTTGCCCGTTCTGAAATACTGTAACATCTTTTCCACCATCAAGGGATGTGTCTTCCGACATGATTTTTTCAGAAATGAGTAGCGACGCGCTTCATCAGTCAGGGTTAAAATGATTATTGCCAGCTGAAACATATTAATAACCGCAATAATGATCCAATTATAGAATTTGTTAATTAATTTCCAAACGGTGACTTTTTTTTAGCCGGGCAGTGTATGTTAAAGGGATTAACAAAGTTAATTATCTAGGATTCCTTCAGCCAAATTTTGTTAGTAGAACTCGGGGTCACAAATGGAAGTTGACCAAAGGTAAATTTAGTGCTGATATTAGGAAATATTTTTTCACCCAAAGAGTCATTTTGATGTGGAATAGCTTGCTTGACCATATTGTTTAGGCAGAAACCTTGGGAATTTTCAAGAGCAGGCTTGACTTAAAGCTAGATACAATTGAGTCATTTAGTACCTGAAGTGATATATTCACGATAGTTATAAGAAACTGGTGAGCCTAGTTGGCTGAATGACCTGTTCTTGCCACTTATGTTATGCTATGTTATGTTATGTTATTATTGAGTGAACATACATTCAAGTCCCTTTCGTAGGCTGACCTCGGTCACATTTACAAGCAAAAAAAAACAGGACCAATGGCCCTATAGCTTGCCAGCATGACATGAAATTAGATCTATATTTGAATGATGACTAAAAAAAACAAATCATCAAAATTCAACAAAACAATATTTTTTTCAAAACTGTAAATAATCTTTGTAGACATTGTCCGAAGGAAGCTCCACAGTATCGGCCGGTGAGCTAAAAAATATTTTGGGTAGCAATGAACATACGTGTATCACTTCTGTGATATGCAAAAATAAAAATTTAAAATGTGTGAAATTTGATGGAGCAAAACTTGCGAGGAAGTGTGCTAAAGCCAGATGCCATTGTTGGCAGATTTACTCAGTGTTTGCAAATTTTAAATAGCTCCACGCAAAAACTTGCAGAAATTCAGTAGGACCAAAAGAGACAGACGGGGAGTAAGTGAGTTGGAGAGAAATAGTGACCATTGATTGAGCATAAATATGCTTCCCAGTAGTTAATCTGGAGAAAACTTGAGAGAAGAGGGGCTGACAGTAACATAGAGGGGGTTTCTGATGTCCCTGTCAAGTGGAGCCACCAGTAGACAGACTCAGTGATGAGGACCTTGAAGTGTAGGTAAACACCAAGTGCAAATGGCCAAATGCAAAATCACATTTCCAAGATGATATTCCTGTCATCTGCTCAGCATCTGATATAGACTGATAAGTAACAGAAGCAAACCGTTAATGTTGAAGCAACCCTGCGTATTTCAGAAAGTACTCAGCACCATCTTGTGCAACTAGCCAATGGGCCATATTGAATGATCTTTTTTCATCAAATAATGGACTGGGGCAATCACACTATCGAACACAATGAATGCTGCATACCTCTGGGCGATGTGACATCATCATCACGCGGCCATTGTAGCAGATAACAAGCTAATTAGGGGGAATAAAACCTCATTTATCTAGTCTTTGAAAAGCAAAAATTCCACATGTTGTCTATTACAACATTTATTTTCTAATTATGTTTGTATAAAACAGCATTATACATTATCCCAGAGTTGCCTTTTAACCACCAGAGGTCCCCTGAAGGTTTTTGAAACACTTTCTCGAGAACGTTCAGGGTAGGAAGAGGTGTTAAGTGGGAGGAAGGAGGCGATGGTTTTCCGCTACGATGACGTCACGCATTTGTCACGTTTCTCCCATCGACCCGGAACTCAGCCATTAGAAGCAGCTTTATTGGAATCGCTGTCTTATTAAACGTCTTATCACACAAACAACCAATGCACATCTAAAGGCACAATTTTCCAATGACATGGATGGTCACAGTGCTCAACAACTGAAAAGATGGCTTAAGTGCAAGTTACTTTTAATAAACCTCGTCGGAGCTGTCGTTATGTAGTAGTTTCAGAAGAGCTGTTTGCAAATAAACGCGCATCGTTTTCTTCCCCTTATGAATTTTCACTTTCACCATGCACTCTGAGAACAAGGCCCACTAAATGGTGCCGGGTTCTATAAGGTAGGGGAGAGCGAAGGATTATTTTTACACATGAGAATATTTTCTTTATGTGAGTGCAAATACAAATGATTAATCACCCGTACATTGCATTGAGATGGAAGCTGTGTCTTCAAGTATTTGTAGAATCGGAAAATGTTTTAATGAAGGAAAATGATTGAGAACAAATCAGGACTAATAATGAGTTGAAAGGGATGTTCTGAGCTCATGCCATTTTTGGCTCTGACTCTTGTGAACGTTGCCATCGACAGCAGAAAGACGTTGATCGCAGTGTAAGCTCCACAGCAGGGCTGGGCAGGTGCGAAACTAAGCAGCGCCAATTACTCTGCAAGTGACGTTCCACCTCCTTCGATAAACATACGCCGACAGGCTTGAGAGCGTCAATGATATGTAAGGACTACATCTGCGACCGTCATTCGAATTAAGGAATTATTTAAACCGATTCCTTTTACAACACCAACACCAGACACACTGCAGTGATTTGCTATGCAGATTATCTTTTAAAGCTAATTTACTTCGCATCAGCACAGAAGCTTGAAAACTGCCTGGGGTTATTTCCCCCTTTTAGCCCAATACCGACAAAACTTTCAGTGTCTAACACTCAGTTCTCTGAGCATAGCAGCAGGTGAACACGCTTGGTAAGCATCCCAATATAACTACTTGCAGACCAGTGTGGATTATAATGTGACAAACAAATTAAAATTCTAAACAGATCTGGGGTTTTTGCATAATTAAGTTATATGTTATGCAGCATAGTGGGTGAAATATCCCAGTTCCTTCCTATCATTCTTTGTCTTTGAGGAAAATTATTTTCAAACTTTTTAATAATTTTTTCAGTCATTTGTGGGTAATTGGTGATTTTCAGTCCATCATTGCTCCCAAAGGACTGGGCCTTTCTCAGCGGCTGCTTTTGTACCAAGACATCATAATCAGCTGTTTCAAATCACAAAATTATTAATATATTTTTTCTTCATTACCCATCCTAAATTATCCCCATCCTCTTTCTTTGAAATGTGTTTCAGTCCTGAATGGCAGGATTTGATGTAGGGGAGACCGGGGTTACTTCGGCCACAGGGTTAGGTTTGTCACCCCAGTTTTTTTCATTGTAAACGCACTGATGGTAAAATGAAAATGTACAAATTATGTGACATCCCAGCGACATCTCTTGGAAAGAAGAAGGACTTGTGGTGTCATGTTAGTGTTTTCTGCCTAAATAACTGAATTTTGACCCAAATTGTAAACTTTAAGTTTCTGAAAGAAATGTTTCTAGCTTCTTTGAAGGCAAAGATTTCCACTGTGTTTTACTGTTTCATAAATGTATGTAACGAGAGTTATTAACAACACATAAGATAAAGGCCTGCTGCGATCAACAGATGAGAAATGCGGCCTGATTTCCAAAATGGGAGCACAGGGCTACACTGGCCAAGCAGCATGGGGTTAGTTTGTCAGGGTGCTGAGGTCGCGCCGCTTGTAGGTCCTGTGTTTGGAATATTTTAATATAGGACTAAGTCAAATATAGGAGCCGATTTACTGTTTTTCAGACACCTATAGTGTCTTAATAATTCTAATATTTGCATTTATTTTATGTTTATGATAGAGGACCTATTAAGGCTTTTGTTTGTAGGACACAAGTATGAATATGTAAGGGTTTGCTCCTTGCAGCCCCTCCCCTTTCTCATTCTTTCACCTCCACCTTAATAGGCCAGAGGTGGGGCCGATTAAAGTGGAGGTTTTGGCAGAGTAGCGTTGGCAGGTGCCAGCCCTGGGGCCTCTGCATTTCATTCCATTCCTTTGTCAGTGGGAAGGTTTGCTGCTCCCCTTTGGTGCCTTGGTCCTTACCCATCATCCAAAGGTGGAGAGGAGTGGGTCCAATGCTTCTCATGCAAAGGGTGGGCACATGAGGACTGTGCAAAATCAGGCAAAGGGTGGGCACATGAGGACTGTGCAAATGTCAGTGAGCTCGCCTACATGTCATAATGGCAACGCTGATGGCGATTATGCATAAATCATAGCTTGTGTTGGTTCATTTTAAAAATAAAACAGTTCTCACCATTTCTGTTATGAGAATATTGGACTGTCTTTTTCAGCTTCAGCTGATTGCTAACTATGACAATTTTACCCCACCCATCTGATAAAGTAACCCCCGGTATGGGGTTACTTCGGCATGTTTGTGATATATCGAGAAATGAATATTGTGACGTAAATATATGTTATACTGAGATTGTATCAATATAAGTTTTGTAGGTGACATTCTGCACTACACATATGCCATAAAGGTATTTCTCTAAGTTTTAACAACAAAGAGTTATGGAGCCAAATACAAAATCATGACAAGGTAACCCCGGTCTCCCCTATATTAACATATAACATGAGGTTCATTGGACTAAATATTAACTGTGTATCTTCTCTTTATATTGTCTGCAATGAAATACAAGTGAAAGTAAATTTAGAAATCATTGCAACCTGTCTTTCATGGGCATTTTTCATACTATCCCAACCTTTTCAGAGCTGGGGTTGTAGTTATCAGTACAAAGGACGGTTTTGGCAGGTAACTTCAGCTCCTTGATGTGGAGGTCATGTGCTCTGTAATGAGGTCCTCTGAATTGAGCTCCCCCATACTGCTGCAGTTAGACGAGTTAACATGACCTTCCTTAAAAGTTTCGCTCTCTGATTGGTGTATAGAGTACTAAAGTGATGACGTCACCGCTACTTAGCTTCTGGTGTCGGAAGTAAAATCCCTATGGGATTGGCGTATTCTCGCTGGTGCAGATTTTGCCAGTACGAGACTTGGCTCGGCAGATGTATTTGTAGCCCCTCGACGAAGTCAGGCGACTACTATGGATTCATGCGTGTCGTCTCTGCTGCCGTGTCCGCGTCCGTTGACACTTCCTTGTGGACGCTTTACAGGTTGTAATATATGTCAGATTACTTTCATATTTGGTAAGGAAATGTGTTATACTTCACTTATGACACCTATCGATTTTGGTTGCCATGGCGACAGTATTGGCCAAAAAATGCGCAAATTTGTGCTGAAACATAGACATTTCCTTTTAGACGCTGCAAAGGCTGTAATTTTTGACCGATTACTTTCATATTTGGTGTGGACATGTATTATACTTGCTTTATGACACCTACTGATTTTGGTCATCACGGCGACAGTATTAGGCAAATTATGTGTAAAAAAATGGGAGAAACGGGCTTTCAGGGGCTACACCCATGCGGTCGCGGCGGACCGGACTGTCTTGTCTTTAACTTGAGTATCTGGCCGAAATATGTTTACAGTTTTTCTCGATTTTTTACACATTATCTGAAAGCATGCCTCATACTCTCAAAACTCTACACACAAATTAAAAAAAACACACACAATGGGCAAAACCCCTCAATTCTCCGGCAAAATGAAACTTTACGATGTTCAAAACAATGTTATTTCTTCTCAAAATGGTACAACCCCAATTCCGAAATAGTTGGGACAAAGTGTAAATTGTGAAGAAAATCAAAATGCAATGACTTTCAGATCACACCAGCCAGTATTTTATTCCCAATAGAGCAGAGATAATAAAGCAAATGTTGAAACTTAGAAATTTTACAATTTCATCCATAAAAAGAGCTCATTTCAAATTTGACGTGCGACATTTAAATTATTTTCCTTTGCCTTTTAGATATTTGTGAACAAATAATGTTAGACAGTAAGGTCAAAGCACGTACAGTATAACATAGCAACTAAGTGAAATAACAAATATTTTAAAAAATAAATAACTAATATATATATATATATATATATATATATATATATATATATATATATACACACATAAAAGCATGTTTCTCTATTTTAACAAGGGTTACCCTGTATTCTTTCACTGATGTACATTGTTATCAAACTTAGAGACTCAATTCACATGGGGCATAATAAGCAAGTATTAAGACAATTAATTCAGGGAAGGAAACTGCGGAGGACCACTGACAATTATACCTCGTCCGTTACATCACTTAAATCCACATTCTCCATATAGTGCATAAAAGGACCCCAAATATTTTCAAAAAGCGATTGTTTACCCTTAATAATGTAAGTAATCTTTTCCATAGGCAAAGTTGTAGACAGATCTTTAATCCAATTCATGAATCTGGGTTTACTGGTCTTCCTCCACGAGTGCAATGACCCGCTTAGCAAGCAACAAACACAAATCCAGGGCAGTAATCTTTTTTTTAGACATATGGCATCCATCAGGGTATAAACCTAAAATGAACAATTTAGGGTCAAGTGTTAATTGTATTCCCAGTATAGTCTCCCCCAAAACTGTTGTGACTTTATTCCATTCCCAAACACAGTGGAAAAAGTCCCCTTCTCCTGTCCACACCTAATGCACAAATCAGGAATGTCACCATTATATTTATTTAGTTTTTCTGGTGTTACATATGTCTTCATTAACCAGTTATATTGCAAAACTTTGAGTCTAGAATTGGTAGTTTGTGTTTGTGTGTCAGCACTTACTTCTTCCCAATCCTCAAGGGACAAGTCATCTTGTAGATCTACTCTCCAAGCGCTAAATTTTAATAAAGAAGATTCAGAGGACCCCTCAACCAAAACATTATATAGTCTGGAGATGATACCCTTTCCAAAGCAGTCTTTCTGCATTTCTGTTTCTACAGTAGATGGTAAGGGGAACAACATACACTGGTTTTGAGACAGATAAAGTTCCTCACCTGTAGATATTTGAATTGGTGTTTGCGTGGGATATCATACCTGGCAATCAACTCCTCAAATGACATAAAGACCCCACTATCAAATCCCACAAGATCCCCTATTGTTTTTAAACCTTTTTCAGCCCACTTCTTAAAACCAGAATCTGCCCTGCCTGGAGGGAAGAATTGATTACCCCATATCGGGCTAAAGCGTGAAAGATGGGTGGACTCGCCCAAATATTTCTTAACCTGATACCAAACTGAAATCATATTTCTGACTATGGGATTTTTTGTTTTCTTTTTCAACATTTTGACTTTTGCTGAATGTGAGTACTGAGGGAGAGACATTGTGACTGAGCAGCTTTCAATACCAATCCAAGATGGAGGAGATTCATTTGTAAAATACTACATCATAGCCCTCAGCTGAGCTGCCCAATAGTACCAAAGTGGGTTGGGGCACCTAAGGCCTCCGCTATCATATGGAAGGTACAAAGGTGACAAACGGAGTTGAGGCCGTCTATTATTCCACAGAAATCTTACAAAACTTTTCTTTAAGTATGAGAATAAATTAGCAGGTGGTGGCAGTGGAATGTTCTGAAACAAATACAGGAGTTTTGGCAATATTTTTGATTTGAGAACATTAATTCTTCCTCTAAGCGACAAAGGTAAGGCATTCCTTCTGTCCATGGAAGAGGTAACTGAGTCTCCCATGGGGGCATAATTGATCCCGGCAATGTCTCTTATACATGGCACTATCTTTATGCCCAGATATGTAAAACATATCCACCCTTTTGAATTGGAAAGAATTTCTGGCACTGTTTCTTTCTTCTGAGTCAAGTAGCATTACTGAAGATTTATCTTAGTTTATTTTATATCCTGCGATCCTTCCAAATGAATTTATAAGATTTAGTAAGGCTGGGAAAGAATTTTCCAGTTTTTTCAAAAAAAGAATGACGTCGTCTTCAAATAAAGCAATTCTGTGTTCCTGTTGACCTATGGACACACCAGTTAAGCTTTTATGGGATCGCATAGCAATGGCGAACGGTTCGATGCTCATATAAATAGTAAAGGAGACAAGGGGCATCCCTGTCTACATCCCCGTTGGATTTTAAATAGTTTAGACATAATTCCATTTGTTAATATTTCAGCATACGGTTCCTTATATAAAAGTTTAACCCATCTACAGAAGTTATCCCCACAGCCAAAACGTTTTAATATTTCAAATAAATAGGGCCATTCAACTCTATCAAAGGGATTTTCAGCATCCAGTGATAGTAGGGCGGTATTTGGCTCCCCCTCCTGGCCATGTAGAATATCTAGGACTTTTCTGACATTGCGGAATCCCAGCCTGTCTGATATAAATCCATTCTGGTCGCTGGTAATTAGGTCAGGTAATATTTTTCCAGTCTACAAGCCAAAACTTTACAAAGTATCTTTAAACCCACATTAAGAAGGCTTATTGGTCTCAGGTTCTCTCATTTATTGCTAGGTTTACCAGGTTGGGGCAGTAATGTGATCCAAGCTCCTCTTAATGAAACAGGGAGGATTCCCCTTTTAAATTAATCTAAAAACATATCTAAAAGGGGGAGTAATTTAACTTAAATTTTTTTTTAAATTTCTGTTGGCAGCCCATCTGGGCCAGGGGCCTCACCTGATTTTAATTTATCTATTGCCATAGATATTTCATCCCTAGTTATAGCTGCACCGCGATTTCCTTTGACTAATTCTGAAATGTTGGGTATTTGGAGGGTATCTAGAAAGATGTTTTGCTCCTGTTCCATATGGAATATGTCTGAACTGTACAATTTTTCAAAGAAGACCTTGAAAGTTTCATGAATTTCTAGAGGTTCAACGATAATCTGTCCACTACTGTTTTCAACTGAGGTAATGTTATTCTCATTTTGTAATTGTCGAAGGCGCCAGGCTAATAATTTCCCGGGCTTTTCCCCTTGATCATAAAACGTTTGCTTAAGATGCATAAGATTTGAGGCAGCCTTAGAGGCCGAGAATTCGTTGTACTGTGTTCTTAGTCACAGGAGTTTTTGGTGTACCTCAGGACAAGATGTTCGGTAATATTCCCCCTCAAACAATTCAATCTCCGCCTCCAACTTTTTTGTTTTCAGATAGGTTTCAGATAGGTGAGTGTAAAGCAGGAATTGTGCTTGTAGTTTAGCAGAATTGGTTCAGGGGGTCGGTGCATGAGTTACATGTTGTGGTCGTTGTGTCTCAAGTACCAGTATTTGTGTGTAAACAATTGAGAAAAACTGTAACTTATTAGTGCTGTGCTGCTTTTTTTCAGTATTGTGTGTCCTTGCACACAGCAGCTTCACATTGTTTGATTTTCCCTTTGTAATTGTGGTTTTCATTCAGACATATTTTCATATCCTCACACAATTGGAGAGAGACAGATTCTTCAGAAAATTAGGCTTTTTTGAGGCATATTGATGAATATAAAGCAGAGTTCTTTTTGCGCAAGAAGAACTGACATTCTGCTTTTCACACCCAGTTTTAATACTTTCATCATAGGAAATATCTTCCAAATATGGTTTTTCCGTCCTCTCACGCTACAATGGTTCAATAACGTAATGTCAGCTTCTTACTTGTTTTTTCAGTGGTAAAATCATGTGGTGTCTGCATGTTACTTGTTTTTCTCTTTTTATCATTAGTTGGCATCCTTTTGCAAAATAACAACTTCAAGGCTACTTGTTTCAGAGGATTTTTAGTTGGGTCACAGGTCGTCCCAGAGACAGGCAAACCAAAACACTGCCAACTTGCCTTGAAAACTGCAACCAAAAGATAACAACCCTCTTCCAGTGTAATACTGGAGCAGCATAACGATATGATTTCTGATGAATGATGGTGAATAATTCTGATGACTGAACAGATGTCAATCAAAGCTACAGAAGCCAACTGCTTATGTGTGTGTGCACTGCTTGTGTGTGTGTGTTTTATGTGTTTGTGTGTCTGTGTCTGTGTGAACTGCTTGTATGTGTGTGTGTGTGTGTGTGTGTGTGTGTGTGTGTGTGTGTGTGTGTGTGTGTGAACTGCTTGTATGTGTGTGTGTGTGTGTGTGTGTGTTATGTGTGCGTGTGCATGTGTCTGTGTACTTGTGCGTGTGCACTGCTTTTGCGTGTGTGAACTGTTTTTATGTGTGTGTCTGTGTGTGAGTGCATGTGTCTGTGTGCGTGTGTGTTGTAGGAATTTTGATTTTATATTCCTGGTGTGATCTTCAAGAAAAGAACTCAGAGGCAGAGGAAGCAATAATCCAATTTACTACTAGTAAATAGCAAAGTAGGATCCTCGTTACAGGCGAGAACTCTCGTTGCAGGCAAGAAAAAGGATAAAAGAAAGTCTCTTTTGCTGGTGTATAAGTAAGGGTACATTGTGACGTTCTTCTCCCCCCGAACTGATTTACACATCATGGTATCAGCAGGAATGTTGCAGACGCACGCAGCCCACGTCAAGCCGCCCCTGAGGTATGCGCATACATCTCAGGGAAGACAGGTGGTTTCTTCTCCTATCTTATCTCGTTTGGCGTCTCAGGCTCTCCCTGTACTCCTTCTCCTGTAAACACATAAACTAAGAGAGAAAAAGAACATCTTGCCCTTGTTATGGGCCCATCGGGTCTGCATGGTCCTAGATAAGCTATATGCCATGACGCACTGGTTAGATTTATGGAAACTACAGCTATGCAAGGCCTAGGCTAATCAGAAACATGCAAGAGTACACACTGAGGCCTAAGAGCAAATGAGCAAGAGCAAAGTAAGAGCAAGCAAGGATAAACAATTAATAATAATCAAATAAATCAATATTAAAATGATTCCACAGTGTGCGTGTGCCTGTGTGTGTGTGTTACTGCTGCTTACATAGTATGGTTACTGATTATGATTATTGATTATGGTTATTAAATATGGTAATTGATTTACTCATGAATATGATGAGAAATATTGAAATATAATCTTCAACTTGATGTCATCTCATTTCAGACTGATGGCATTGCAGCAAGAGTACAAGCGTCTGAACGACTTCTTATTCACGTACAAGGGAACGGTTTTCTCCATCGACGACCACTACAACATCACAACAGAATACATTGACAGCTTGGAACACTTCGAGATCAGAGACAGCAATGTTTTCGTTGTCACTTTCCCAAAATCTGGTGGGACTTTCATCGATCTAAGTGATTTAACTTTGATTTTAAATGGTACCAATACGCCCTTTTCTAGTGGCGCAAAGGCTCTATTGCAATTTCACCACTCAATTCATCTCAGCAATGCCGAATTTGAGACCAAAAAAGGAAAACATTTGCTTGTTAACAAAAAATAAGTATTTACCAAAATCTGAGCGTAAATGTTTTCTGTAATGCCATCTTTTAGTCGCATAAAGCTCCCAAAGCCATGTCTGAACTGGAAATACAATGTAATTTCAATGCAAAGGTGATCCCAAATCAAGACACAATTTATCCAGTAATAAATTATGAATCCATTCATTTATTAAACCCTTATTTAACCAGGGAAGTCCCATTTTCTTTTACTGTCATAATATCATCTACAGCATGCACTAAAATATTGTTTAGACAGTAAACAATCAGTTGTTGCACAATATGCACAGTTCACTTTGGGTGATGTCACTCAAGAAGAAGAAAATGTGGGTTAAGCAGTCAGTCTTGAGAGTTCCATACTAAATGGATTTTTGATACATGTTCTAAAAAATATTAACTCGTGGACCAAGACGTATTGTGATTTTGATTCGAAGGTGCCCAAGAAGTTGAATATGAATCAACCAATCAGATACCAGGACAACCATACTGCATTTGAAATCAACCCAATATACAGTGTAATAACGTGGTCAGGGCTTAGCGGTGAACATTTGCAGCAAGTTTGATCCAAATCTACCTAGTGGCAAAAAGTTTCGAATGCATCAGTCAGTTGGAGGTTAGGGTTGCCGTATTGTATCCCCTATCACCCCGAAAAGGTCAGCACTGAGTCAGGGCTATGAAATAGACATTTGAATTTGCAAGTCAGATCAAAATCTGTCCACTGGAATTGCAGAAGTTGTTGAACATGCATCATTGTATTTTGAACTGAACCAAAAATTAACCAAAACTTGGTCAGGGCCGTGAGATGAACATTTGTATGAAGTCCAAAGCTGAAAATGCGTCAGCCCATCAGAGGCTAGGGCAGCCATACTGGATTCTGAATCGAGCCAAAAAATAACAACTTTTGATCAGGGCCTCGAGACAAACGTGCACCATGCGTACTCGAAATCTGAACACTGGAACTGGAGAAGAGATCAAAAATGTTTCAGCCAATCAGAAACAATCAGGCGGCCATATTAGATTTTGAATGGAGGCAAAAAATAGCAACACTTGGTCAGGGCCATGAGACAAAAAAAGTACACCATGTCCAAATCTGACTCATGATATTGGAGAAGTCGTCTCAAAACTGTGTTAGCCAATCAGAGGCCGGGGTGGCCATAATAGAGTTTGAATCTGTAATGTATGGTGTGTGGGTCGTGTTTGTGAACACTTGAATTGATAGAGAGTCTAAAATACAACCAGATCAGTCTAAAAGCAGCGCTTCACAGGAAGACACTACCACTAAAGCCTAAAATAGAGGGTGAACTAGAGGGGAATAAACCCCTAAATGAAAGGAGAGAATCACTCCTATAGGAAACCAACCCTGAGGAATAAAAGAGGCTGCAGGAGTGACAAAATAAGGACACGACCGAGCTACCATTCATATTTGTCACCATTTATAATCTCAAATTGTAGCCAAGTTATAACTTAGTCTTTTCCATTTCTTTGTTGTCATGGAGGTCCTCCTGTCTCCCAGGTACAGTATGGACCCAGCACATCATTACCTTGCTGTATGAGAAGGATTTATCTGAGGAATTAGGCCGTACATCACATGAGCGCATGCCGTGGCTGGAGTCCTTGAAGAAAGGACACGACTACATCACACGCCCATCGCCCAGGCTCTTCTGCTCCCATCTCCAGGAGCACCTGGTTCCCAGGGGACTGCAGGAGAAGAGGGGCAAAGTAAGATTTTAGAGGGAGGTGTTCCATGGGCAGACATTATTGCCACTGTTGCCTCACAGCAAGAAGGGTGTGGGTTTGAGTCCAGCCTGGTACCTCTCTGTGTGGATTTTGTATGTTCTTCCTGTATTTGCGTGGGTTTCCTCCGGTAATCTGATTTTTTCCAACAGTCCTGAGATATGCATTAGGCTGATGTGACAGCATAAATTGGCCATAGGTATGAATGTGTGAGTGGATGTTGTGCGTGTCCTGGATGGATGGGGAATGAATAAAACTATCCAGGAGCTGGGACAGGCTCCAACTCCTTAATGGCAGCATCTAATTCAATGCAATGTCCAACATGTGTTGCCAGGCAAAACAAACCTCGCCCGCCAGCACTTATTTTAGTGATTTTCATTCTGACTCAGTTTTACTAGTGTGCCCTCAACCGTTTTCAACTTACAGTCCTTTCAAAATCCATGACCTTCAGTTTGACCTTTCAGGGTCACTCAAGGGCAAAGGCCATGGTGTGAAATACTACCCAAATTCTAAATAAAGTTGGAATGCTGTGTAAAATGTAAAATAAAAACAGAATGCAATGATTTGCAAATCTTATACACTGATATTTTATATAAAATTGAACATAACATATCAGATGTTGAAAGTGAGACATTTTACCATTTCATGAAAAATATTAGCTCATTTTGAATTTGATGGCAGCAACACATTTCAAAAAAGTTGGGATAGAAAAAAGTTGTTAGTTTGGTCTATAACATCACATCAGTTTCAGTCCCAGCTGCCCCCCTGCCCACCACCTACTGTTACTGTTATTTAATTCGTTTTTTTCCTGTCTTTTCTTTTTCATGATTTTGTCTCTTTAAAGAAGCAAATACTAATCATCTGTCAGTTCCATGATTTGTTTGTCAGTTTCATACTGTACGGTTTTGTTTCAAGTTTTGTTTGATTCAGATTTATTGGTATTACCCATCCTCCTGTCTTTCTCTTTTCTTTTCTTGTGCCCTCTTTTGTTAATAAACATAAAGCTGACCTCCCAAGCGGGGAAGGGGTGGGGGGGGGTGATGGCCGGAAAAAAATTTAAATTAAAAAAGTTGGGATAAGGCCATGTTTACCATTGTTTAGTATCCCCTCTTTTAACAACAGTCTGTAAACGTCTGGGAAGTGAGGAGACCAATTGCTGGAGTTTTGGTAGAGGAATGTTGTCCCACTCTTGTCAGATGAAGGATTCTAGCTGCTCAACAGTCCTGGGTCTTCTTTGCTGGATTTTTTGTTTTATGATACGCCAAATGTTTTCTAATGGTGACTCTTCTACCATGTTGTTGTGACGAATGCAGTATGTGGTTTGGCATTGTTTTGCTAAAATATGCAAGGCCTTCCCTGAAAGAGACGTTGTCTGGATGGGAGCATATGTTGTTGTGAAACCTCAATTTACTTTTCAGCCTAAAAGTAATATATAATGTTAATGCCTTTCCGGATGTGCAAGCTCCCCATGCCATAAACACTAAGGCAACCCAATACCATCAGAGATGCAGGCATTTGAACTGTGCACTGATAACAAACTGGATGGTCCCTCTCCTCTAAAGTCTGCATGATACAGTGTCCCTTGTTTCCAAAAAAAGAATTTCAAATTTTGATTCATCTGACCACAGAACAGTTTTCCATTCTGCCTCAGTCCAGTTTAAATGAACTCTGGCCCAGAGAAGACAGCGGCGTTTCTGGATTGTGTTCACATATGGTTTCTTCTTTGCATGATACAGCTTTAGCTTGTATTTGTAGATTGCACGGAAAACTGTGTTCACAGACAGTGATTTCTGGAAGTGTTCTTGAGCCCATGTAGTGTATTCCAGTGCAGAATCATGCCTGTTTTTAATGCAGTGCCACCAGAGGGCCTAAAGATCACAAACATCCGGTATTGACCTTCGGACTTGTCCCTTGCGCGTGGAGATTTCTCCAGGCTCTCTGAATCTTTAGATGACATTATGTACTGTAGATTCAAAGTCTTCGCAATTTTACATTGAAGGAAATTTTTTTAGAATTGTTTCACAATTTTTAGACGCAGTTTTTTGCATATTGGTGAATCTCTGTCGATCTTTACTTCTGAGAGAAGCTGCCTCTCTAAAATGCTATTTTTTTTACCCAGTCTTGTTACTGACCTGTTGCCAGTTAACCTCATTAGTCGCAAAATGCTCGTCCAGTTGTTTTTTTTATTAGTACCACTTACTTATCTAGCCTTTTGTTGCCCCTCTCCCAACTTTTTTGAGATGTGCTGCAGCCATCAAATTCAAAATGACCTTATATTTTTCATGAAATGGTAAAATTTCTGGCTTTCAACATCTGATATGTTGTCTATGTTCTTTTGTGGAGAAAATGTGTACAATTTCAGGCAATAATAATGTTTGGTGATGTCTATAGGTTCTAGACTTCAGACTGTCATTGACGACAAAAAAAAAAAAAAAATATGTCCAAATATTACTGTACCTAATTGTATGGACCTAACTTTATGTTTGTTTGTTTGTGTGCAACATTACACAAAAAAGGTTTTTTTGGACAGATTTTTTTCACGTGTTTAACAGAGGTCTTTGCCTGACTCAGAAGAGATTTCATGTTGATAGAGATCCGGATCAAATTCTGAATCCAGTGATTTTTTTTATTTACTTGCGTGGTAGTGCATAATAACGCTAGTCCTATGTTTTCCAGACATGTGAGGGACTGCAGGGCCTTGAGGGAGGTATATGCTCTCTGAGTGCTCTTTTTTTCCCCCCCATTCAGGTCATCTATGTCATCAGGAACCCCAAAGATGTTCTTGTGTCTTACTTTCATTTCAGCCATTTCATGCGCGATCTAGAAACGCATAAAGACTTGGACGAAACTCTGGATAAATTTCTCTTAGGTTGGAGTAAGTATGCTTTAGTTTTCAAGCAGCAATGAATATTTAAATGATCTGTCTCTATTTCACTGGTCAGCTCAATAGGTAAAATTAACCACACTTGTATTGATTTTTATTTATCTGATTCAACCCCTATCCCTTAATGGTGGCTTGTTTTAATGGATGTCTCCAGTGATTGGTGGTAGCTGGTTTGACCACGTCAAAGGATGGCACAACAGCAGAGACAAGTACAACATCCTCTTCATTAGCTATGAGGAGATGATAAAGGTAACAGGATGGGTGGGGTCATGAATCAAAAAAATTGGAAAATTTACATCCACAATATACTACGGAGTTTTTTTTTTTTTTTTTTTACAATTTGAGTGAAAAAAGGCCTAAACAAACAATGAAATATGCATCAATCATGCAATAGGCTTAAAATTCCAGTGAAGGATAGTTTTTTTTTCTGCATATAACAGAAAAAAAAAATCTAAAAACTTTCCTGATCATCGAACACATTTAGTCCTCCAATTTAATTAAAAAAAACAGATTTTTGTTTGTTGTAGTTACAAGTAATTAAACTTTTATTGTCATGCCATTTTATTCTCATCCATGTAAATCCTGACGCGCTCCATGTGCACGTGCCAAGCACTTCAGTGATAACAAACATTGAGCTGTTTGTGATGTGTACAGTGACACTTGACTTCTTCTTTTTGGTGTGGTCAATAGCCAACATAAAGCCAACAAAAAATGCTACTGCATCAAGAAAATGAAACAGCTTGCCACACAGGAGAGAGAAAAAGAGCCTTTAGCATGTTACGGGCAGATCTCAGCCGCCGAGAGGTGGTGCTTCGTTTGCACTGTCACCGTTCAACAATCAGTCAGCTGTCTACCCGAGAATGGAACACAGGCACTCAGATTCAGATGAATTTTATTGTCATTGTTACAGAATAACAATGAGATTAAGTTTGGAGAGAAAGTGCTCCGGGCTGCTGCAACGTGCGTCGCGCTGCCAACTCCACTTTCTTCTTCGAAATTAAAGGTTGCAGTTAACACAGAAAAACATTTATAACACATATTGATGACATCAGACATAATACACATCAGGTTTATAACACGACTCGCTGGAAAGGCGTAGGAATTTTTTCATGGGAATGGGGGGGGGGAAATGAGAGGTGGGGGAAGAAGGGGTTAATGAAAAAAATGCGGAGCAGCCTGTGGCAGAGGGAGGGGGGTGGAATGCAGAGTCCAGAAGTTCTTATCAGGGGCAGAATGTTCTGTCCTTGAGGGATAAGGGAATGTTGTTGATGATGAGAACCGGTCCGTGTGAGGCTGAGGCAGACAGAGGGGAGACCTTGGGGGGGGGGGGGGTGCCGAATTCTATTCAATTTCGGGTGGAACAAGCAATTTGATTGATCCGCTATTCATTTTGTAAATTTTTAACTTCACGCTTCAGGGCCACCAGTTCTCCCATCATCCTCTCGGCGCACCACCTCTCGGCGGCTGAGATCTGCCCGTAACATGCCAAAGGCTCTTTTTCTCTCTCCTGTGTCACAAGCCGTTCCATTTTCTTGATGCAGTAACATTTTTCTTTTTTTTTTGTTGGCTTTATGTAGGCTATTGACCACACCAAAAAGAAGAAGTCAAGTGTCACTGTACACATCACAGACAGCTCAATGTTTGTTATTACTGAAGTGCTTGGCGCGTGCACGTGGTGCGCGTCAGGATTACAATACCACGCGCTTTTCTTTATTTCCACTTGTGCCTCACTTGAAAAGCAATAAAAATTTAATCGATTCTTCAGTGTGCCGCAAATACAGTACATACCTCACCGTTGCGTTTTTAATGGTGCGATGTATATTTCAGAGATCAGCGGTATCTGCCCTATTTCCTCCAAAGCCTGTTTTGTCTGAAGTATTACAGCTCTTTATTCTGCTTTTATCTATTTTTCCATCAGGATCTGAGATCTGTCATCGTAAAAATAGGTGAATTTGTGGGGAAGAATTTGGCAGATGCACAAATCGATGACATAAAAGAGCGAGTCACCTTTAAGAACATGAAGGACGATCCTTTGGCAAACTATGACTTCCTGCCAGATGATGTGAGCGACAAAACAAAAGGAGCATTTTTACGCAAGGGTAAGGGATAGAAAACAAAAAATGGGCTCTGATAATGAGGAAATTTGAATTCATAAGCATTTAATTAATGCATTGTGAAAAAAGTGGCATTGCCTCTAGTTTTGCCTCTGAATATTCAAACCCAATGGCAAACAAGAGGCCTGTCGGCCTAGAGAGCTCCGCCTAGGATGAGTGAAATGTCCATGTCATAACTTAATTTCAGAAATTCTTGAAAACTATTGCAATATGAACACATATGACACATTTGGTAACCAGTATATACTGTTAACCAGTTTTGTGTCTCAATTTATGTAGTATAACAGTAGAACCAAATTGCAAATTGCAATCATTTATTTCAATCATCTTACCAGCAAGCAACACTAACACCCAACAAATACCCCCCCCCCCCAGTACATCACAAATATAGCAGTCACAATCCTCCTAACTTCGTCATAGGACAATATGATGCGGAACAATATGATGCTAAACAATTAATCCAGAACAATGATCCGAAACAACATGATCCAGAATAATGATCTGGAACAACGTGATCCAGAACAATGATGAGGAACAACATGATGCAGAATAACATAATCCAGAACAATATGATCATTTCAGTCATCCTCAGCGGAGCTCTCTAGGCCGACAGGCCTCTTGTAGAAATATTAATGAAAGACTGAAAAAATGAGCACAAAACACTGATTTTCTAACAAACACTGATGGCATTAAAAAAGCTCCGCTGACTGCTGACTATCGTCACAGTGAAGGTAGAAATGCGCACAAACACTGATTTTCTAAGTCCAAAATGCTGAATTACTCAAAAACCGGGACGTAGAATTTTCTAATTTTCACTGTGAATATTCAGAATATCATAAGGAAGGCTTGCACCAAATTAGAAAGAAATTTATTGGACAGTTTTTGAGGTATTCAAATTTGAAGTGAGAAGTTGATGCTGGCCGGCTGGACAGACAGACAGACAGACAGACAGACAGACGCCGGACGACTCGACACTAGAAAAGCTCCGCTGACTGCTGACTATCGGCACAGCGGAGCTAAAAAGTTGGGATGCTGTGTAAATTGTAAATAAAAACAGAATGCAATGATTTGCAAATCTTATAAACCAACATTTTATTCACAATAGAACAAAGACAACATATCACATGTTAAAAGTGAGACATTTTAACATTTTATGAAATACGTTAGCCCATTTTGTATTTGATGGCAGCAACACATCGCAAAAAAGTTGGGAGAGGGGCAACAAAAGGCTAAGTAAGTGGTACTAATAAAAAACAGTTGGAGGAGCATCTAACCTAACTAATTAGGTTAATTTGCAACAGGTTAGTAACATGACTGGGTATAAAAAGAGCATTTTAGGGACACAGAAGCTCTCAGAAGTAAAGATGGACAGAGATTCACCAATCTGCAAAAAACTGCATCTAAAAATTGTGGAACAATTTCAGAAAAATGTTCTTCATTGTAAAATTGCAAAGACTTTGAATCTACAGTACATAATATCATCAAAAGATTCAGAGAATCTAGTGAAATTTCTGTGTGAAAGGGACGTGGAGAGCTTACACATCTGGAAAGCCATTATTAAAGCTGAAAAGTATGTAAAGGTTTCACAACAATATAGGCTACCATACAGACAACATCTCTTTCAGGGAAGGCCTTGCATATTTCAGCAAAACAATGCCAAACCACATACTGCATCCATCACAACAGCATGGCTTCACTGTAGAAGAGTCTGAGCGCTGACCTGGCCTACCTGCAGTCTAGACCTTTCACCATTAGAAAACATTTGGCGTATCATAAAACAAAAAATCCAGCAAAGAAGACCGAGGACTGTTGAGCAGCTAGAATCCTTCATCTGACAAAAGTGGGACAACATTCCTCTCCCAAAACTCCAGCAATTGGTCTCCTCACTTCCCAGACGTTTGCAGACTGTTGTTAAAAGAGGGGATGCTACACAATGGTAAATACAGCCCTATCCCAACTTTTTGAGATGTGTTGCTGCCATCAAATTCAAAATGAGCTAATATTTTTCACGAAATGGTAAAATGTCTCACTTTTGACATCTGATATGTTGTTAATGTTCTATTGTGAATAAAATGTCAGTTTGAGATTTGCAAATCATTGCATTCTGTTTTTATTTACATTTTACGCACCATGGGATTGGGATTGTTATAAAATTTTCACTGAAAGTCTTAGTTACCAGCCTGTGTGTGTTTATGATTCAGGTACAGTAGGGGACTGGAAGAACGCCCTTACGGTGGCTCAGAGTGAACGCTTCGACAAAGTCTTCCAGGAGAGAATGAAGGACTTCCCCCTTAACTTCATCTGGGACATCAGCGAGCTCAGCAGATGACAGCTCTATTTCAAAACATCACCTGCTAAACTTACTGAGGATAATGCATCACAGAATAACTCAATATAAAAAAATGATTTTTAATCAAAAAATCTGTGTTCAAAAATCTTAGGGGAAAGTTTCAACAAAAAAATAATCAATTTTAGAGAAATGAATAGTGGTAAAAGACGGTATAAAACAGGGAGTGGGCATTCATTATCCCTTAAAACTGATGATCATTTTACTGCAGTGTTAGGATGATTAAATCACAAATAAGTTTTATTCACTTGCCTAAGGAAGCTACACATTTTGAAAAACGATGGGCTACTCTGGATCTTCCACATACGCTGTTGCCACATCCTGAAATGCAGTCTATCAAACGTGCTTCATGATTGTTTCATGAAAACAAAGGAAACAGATTGAAATGTGCACAATTTTCCATCAAAAGCGTTTTATTTCTCATCTAATCTTAAAGAAAATTGGCTGCATGTGAATGACTTGAATGTTCACGGTGTCAATGTATCTTTTATTTAGGAAAATGATTAATACCCGTGTTCAGCTGTCGCCACCAGAAAGAAATGTGCCCTGTGGCCCAAAATTGTATAATAAAATGCTTCAATCAATGACACACTGAATAAGTAAAATATAACTAGATAACTTGGTCGCTACAGGGACCGAGTTGTGTATCTCCCCGATGCCCAAATTTCTGAGAAAATGGCCACCGGCAGCCATATTGGACGTCCGAAAGACATGAAGATCGGTCTTGAGTATTGTCCAATCAATATCTTCGCCTGTGTGAAATTTGGAGAAATTCCTGAAATAATTGTGGCTTTCAGAGCCTGGAACAGAAAATCTCTGTGGCGGTGGCGGCACCAGAACTAAACCGTAGTATCTCCCGACTATCGTCGTTGGGGAGATATGATAATATGCACAGTCCTCTCAGAACAGTAAATTCTTGCGAACTGCATACAGTCTCCAATAATTTACAGTTTTTATATCTATTAAAATAATTCAAATTTAAACTATGTGAAGGCTCATCCACACACATAAAGGAACCGTTGTGGCATTTCTTCGAACTAATCTTAACAGTGCCCCATCATGTTTTCTTAACAAGTTAAAATATTCATGGATGTCCGATAAAAATCCACGATTTCCCCGCCATTCTCTGCATGTCATTGTGAGATCTCATGGGTTTTCACTCGGCGTGTCTCCACTATATCTCTCCAATAATTCAATATGACGGTTTTTCTGCTCCTCATTGGTAGGTTTTTGTGAAGGACATCAGTTTTTGGCCAAAAAGATAATGATCATCTCTGGGTTCCCCCTGGAAATACACGTAAAACAGTTGGGTGCCTGAGGGTCACTCAGCATTCTACCATTCATTCCAGCGAATTCTGCATTTTGAGTGGTTAACACCAGGAATCTATTCACTGGTAAACTACCTCGCACTGGGTCAAGATCTCGCGCAAGCGCTCAATTTCAAATGAAATTTCCAGGTATCCTACGATAAACACCTCGTGTTCGAAAAAAACTGCAGGTTTATCTCCTAATTGTTTTGCGAAGCTCTGATGGTTGGTTTCTTTCGAGACGCCAAATGCTGTGGCCGGAACGAAAGGAAGTATAGCAAAATAAGAGACAAACACAGACAATAAGAGAGGGAGACTCGCGCTTCCTAAGGACCTAAATCCAGTCCTCATAACAATAAGGAAGCAAACGCGAGCTCGACTGAACAAAAGACAAGGGAAAAATTTCGGGAACTGAGATAAAAAGATTCAGCACCAGACGGTGTCCAGAACGAGGGAAAGAAGAGAGAAAGATACCCTTGCTAACTAGCTAACTAGCACTTTCCTCTTTGCAGCTAATTCCTCAACAATTCTCTAGAGACCTTACTGGCTATAGTGCAAACAAACACTGACACTCTAGCAAAGGCGGCGAGGTGGAACTTGGGTTTAAATAGAGTCCGGGCGCCGCCCACAATTAATGCCAGCTGGCCAAAGAATTCGATTATGGGCAAAACGATATCGTCCCGGATGAGAGAAACAAAGAAAGCTCGTCAGCTTCCAATAACCATGACAGGCTCTGCCCAGACATCCTGAGAGAAGGTTGGCACAACTTCTAGGTGCTCAAGTGGATCTGGATGTCCTCTCAAAGTTATGGTTCGACCAGGGTTGCCAATGCATATTATAAAAGGAATGCCTACTTTTATGCCAACTATCTATCTATTTATCTATCTATCGTCTTTATTCAAAAAATGCAAAAATATGCACGTAGAGTGCTTAACATAAAAATCCTATGAAATGCTGAACATTAGATACATTTTAACAGACAAACATAAGAAAACTAAAAGCCTGGGGCACGCTTTAGGTGAAGTGTTTGTGACGAGCGCCAGCTGTAGCTGGTCATCCCTGCCTGCCGGCTCAATCACCCGCCACTCACACCATTAGTTCTGTCTTTCCATTGGCTCAGCTTCCACATCACTCCACCATTTAGTTCCTACCTGTTCACTTTGTCCTCATTTACATTGTCAGTGTTATGTGACCCAATTCCGATTTTTTGCTCTTATGTGACACAGATCGGATATGCTCGTTGACAGCGTAAACAGGAAAAAGACGAATGCATTCGGATATTTTGAGATCGGATACAGGCCTTATTCATATGTGGAAATAAATCAGATATGTATTGGATATGTGCCAATGCGACCGCCGTGTAAACGGGCTGATCGTATTTTCTTACACATTGCGTCTCTAACGTCATCAAATCTGCGACCATTTAGCTTATTTTGTCACATAAACAGTGAACGCATGGTAAATGAACGAGGTTTTATTATATTTGAGAAGCTGGCAGACTGAACACGGAGGCTGTGTCTCGCACCCAGACATTCCTATGAATGACTGAAGAGTCAGTAATTGCAGCATATCCCCTTTTCCTTCTTCTCTGCCTAAAAATCCTGGCAATGTTAGGCGAAGTTTTCATGCACCGCAAGATTATCATCAAATATATCGTCGGCCTGCTGATAAAACCTAGTATCTTCAACATGATAAACTTTACAGGAAAATTAAAAAAACATAAAAAAAAAAAAAAATAAAATAATATAAATATAAGTTAAAATATAAATAAAATAAAAATGTTTAAGTTTGCATGTAAGAATCGTGGACATACGAGTTTTTGTTTCTTATCAATTTGGAGATACGAGGTTTTATCAGCAGGCCGACAATATGTCAGCATCATCGATTTTTTTGGCTTAGCAGTTAGCGCTTAGTGCAGAAGTAGGCGTGGCCTAAAGTTGAGTAAAAACTAAAAGTAGGCATGGACGATGTTTCAGATGTTGTAGGCAAGTGTAATCGCGTGAATCAGATATAAGTCACTAAATAAAATGGTATTCTGGGTGGTTGCTAGGGCGTTGCTAGGCTGTTGCTATGCTGTTCCAGGTGGTTGCTAGGCGGTTGCTATGGTGTTTTGGGTGGTTGCTAGGGCATTGCTAGGCAGTTGCTATGGTGTTCTGGGTGGTTGCCAGGTGGTTGCTATGGTGTTCTGGGTGGTTGCTAGGGCATTGATAGGCGGTTGCTATGGTGTTCTGGGTGGTTGCTAGGTGGTTGCTATGGTTTTCTGGGTGGTTGTTAGGGCATTGCTAGGCTGTTGCTATGGTGTTCCCGGTGGTTGCTAGGGCGGTTGCTATGGTGTTCTGGGTGGTTGCTAGGTGGTTGCTATGGTGTTCTGGGTGGTTGCTAGGGCGTTGCTAAGCTGTTGCTATGGTGTTCCAGGTGGTTGCTAGGCTGTTGTTATGGTGTTTTGGGTGGTTGCTAGGGCGTTGCTAGGCGGTTGCTATGGTGTTCTGGGTGGTTGCTAGGGCTTAACTAGGTGGTTGCCATGGTGTTCTGGGTGGTTGCTAGGGCGTTGCTAGGCAGTTGCTATGGTGTCCTGGGTGGTTGCTAGGGCGTTGCTAGGCGGTTTTGCTATGGTGTTCTGGGTGGTTGCTAGGGCGTTGCTAGGCAGTTGCTATGGTGTCCTGGGTGGTTGCTAGGGCGTTGCTAGGCGGTTGCTATGGTGCTCTGGGTGGTTGCTAGGGCATTGCTAGGCGGTTGCTACGGTGTTCTGGGTGGTTGCTAGGGCGTTGCTAGGCAGTTGCTATTGTGTTCTGGGTGGTTGCTAGGGCGTTGCTAGGCAGTTGCTATGGTGTTCTGGGTGGTTGCTAGGGCGTTGCTAGGCGGTTGCTATGGTGTTCTGGGTGGTTGCTAGGGCGTTGCTTGTCAATGTTTGGGAGTTGGAACAGAGTTTCTACGTGAATATATGAGTTCACAGTGAGAGGGTGAAGATGAGTGAGTATGAAGGATTTTCTCATTGACTTCCATTATAACGAGGTTTCAGAAGTCCAAGTTTTTTGGGAATTGTGGGAAATCCGTAAGTCGGATTGCTGAGAAAAGTCATAGCACACTCCTCACAAGGGAGCCGCAAGTTTTGATGTGTAATGTGTGGGGATCGGGTGAAAACTGTGGGAGGAGTAGCGAACTGTGCGATTACGAAAGAATATGGAAGAATAACCAGAAAATTCCGGTGGAAATTTTGAATGTGCTTGCTGCTCTACACGTACAGTGTTCGAGGTGCTTGCCAGGGATCAGGTAAACCATTGATATGGTGTTCTGGGTGCTCTATAGGGCGTTGCTGGGTAGTTGCTATGGAGTTCCAGGTGGTTGCTAGGGCATTGCTAGGCGGTTGCTATGGTGTTCTGGGTGGTTGCTTGGGCGTTTGCTAGGCGGTTGCTATGGTGTTCTGGGTGGTTGCTAGGGAGTTGCTAGGCGGTTGCTATGGTGTTCTAAGTGGATGCTAGGGCGTTGCTAGGCAGTCGCTATGGTGTTTAAGGTGGTTGCTAGGGCGTTGCTAGGCGGTTGCTATGGTGTTCGGGGTGGTTGCTAGGGCGTTTGCTAGGCGGTTGCTATGGTGTTCTGGGTGGTTGCTAGGGCGTTGCTAGGCGGTTGCTATGGTGTTCTGGGTGGTTGCTAGGGCGTTGCTAGGCAGTTGCTATGGTGTTCTGGGTGGTTGCTAGGGCGTTGCTAGGCAGTTGCTATGGTGTTCTGGGTGGTTGCTAGGGCATTGCTAGGCGGTTGCTATGGTGTTCTTGGTGGTTGCTAGGGCGTTGCAAGGCAGTTGCTATGGTGTTCTGGGTGGTTGCTAGGGCGTTGCAAGGCAGTTGCTATGGTGTTCTGGGTGGTTGCTAGGGCGTTGCAAGGCAGTTGCTATGGTGTTCTGGGTGGTTGCTAGGGTGTTGCTAAGCAGTCGCTATGGTGTTTTAGGTGGTTGCTAGGGCATTGCTAGGCAGTTGCTATGGTGTTCTGGGTGGTTGCTAGGGCGTTGCTAGGCGGTTGCTACAGTGTTCTGGGTGGTTGCTAGGGCATTGCTAGGCGGTTGCTATGGTGTTCTAGGTGGTTGCTATTGTGGGTGGTTGCTAGGCGGTTGCTATGGTGTTCTGGGTGGTTGCTAGGGCATTGCTAGGCGGTTGCTATGGTGTTCTGGGTGGTTGCTAGGGCGTTGCTAGGCAGTTGCTATGGTGTTCTGGGTGGTTGCTAGGGCGTTGCTAGGCAGTTGCTATGGTGTTCTGGGTGGTTGCTAGGGCGTTTCTAGGCGGTTGCTATGGTGTTCTGGGTGGTTGCTAGGGCGTTGCTAGGCAGTTGCTATGGTGTTCTGGGTGGTTGCTAGGGCGTTGCTAGGCGGTTGCTATGGTGTTCTGGGTGGTTGCTAGGGTGTTGCTAGGCAGTTGCTATGGTGTTCTGGGTGGTTGCTAGGGCGTTGCTAAGGCGGTTGCTATGGTGTTCTGGGTGGTTGCTAGGGTGTTGCTAGGCGGTTGCTATGGTGTTCTGGGTGGTTGCTAGGGCGTTGCTAGGTGGTTGCTATGGTGTTCTGGGTGGTTGCTAGGGCATTGCTAGGCGGTTGCTATGTGGTTGCTATGGTGTTCTGGGTGGTTGCTAGGGCATTGCTAGGCAGTTGCTATTGTGTTCTGGGTGGTTGCTAGGGCGTTGCTAGGCAGTTGCTATGGTGTTCTGGGTGGTTGCTATGGCGTTGCTAGGCGGTTGCTATGGTGTTCTGGGTGGTTGCTAGGGCAGTTTGCTGTTCTGGGTGGTTGCTATGGTGTTTGGCAGTTTTGCTATGGTGTTTGGGTGGTTGCTAGGGCGTTGCTAGGCGGTTGCTATGGTGTTCTGGGTGGTTGCTAGGGCATTGTTAGGCGGTTGCTATGGTGTTCTGGTTGGTTGCTAGGGTGTTGCTAGGCAGTTGCTAAGCTGTTCTGGGTGGTTGCTAGGGCGTTGCTGGGCGGTTGCTATGGTGTTCTGGGTGGTTGCTAGGGCTATGGTGTTTTAGGTGGTTGCTAGGCGGTTGCTATGGTGTTCTGGGTGGTTGCTAGGGCGTTGCTAGGCAGTTGCTATGGTGTTCTGGGTGGTTGCTAGGGCGTTGCTAGGCGGTTGCTATGGTGTTCTGGGTGGTTGCTAGGCGTTGCTAGGCGGTTGCTATGGTGTTCTGGGTGGTTGCTAGGGCGTTGCTAGGCGGTTGCTATGGTGTTCTGGGTGGTTGCTAGGGCGTTGCTAGGCGGTTGCTATGGTGTTCTGGGTGTTCTGGGTGGTTGCTAGGGCGTTGCTAGGCGGTTGCTATGGTGTTCTGGGTGGTTGCTAGGGTGTTGCTAGGCAGTTGCTATGGTGTTTTGGGTGGTTGCTGGGGCATTGCTAGGCGGTTGCTATGGTGTTCTGGGTGGTTGCTAGGGCGTTGCTAGGCGGTTGCTACAGTGTTTCTGGGTGGTTGCTAGGGCGTTGCTAGGCAGTTGCTATGGTGTTCTGGGTGGTTGCTAGGGCGTTGCTAGGCAGTTGCTATGGTGTTCTGGGTGGTTGCTAGGGCGTTGCTAGGCGGTTGCTATGGTGTTCTGGGTGGTTGCTAGGGCTGGGTGGTTTGCTAGGCGGTTGCTATGGTGTGGGTGGTTCTGGGCGTTGCTGGTTGCTAGGGTGTTCTGGGTGGTTGGCAGGGCGTTGCTATAGGTGTTCTGGGTGGTTGCTAGGGCGTTGCTAGGCAGTTGCTATGGTGTTCTGGGTGGTTGCTAGGGCGTTTGGTGTTAGGAGTGTTGTTGTTGCTATGGTGTTCTGGGTGGTTGCTAGGGTGTTGCTAGGCAGTTGCTATGGTGTTCTGGGTGGTTGCTTGCGTTGCTAGGCAGTTGCTATGGTGTTCTGGGTGTTCTGGGTGGTTGCTATGGTGTTCTGGGTGGTTGCTAGGGTGTTGCTAGGCGGTTGCTATGGTGTTCTTGGTGGTTGCTAGGGCTTTGCTAGGTGGTTGCCATGGTGCTCTGGGTGGTTGCTAGGGCGTTGCTAGGCGGTTGCTATGGTGTTCTGGGTGGTTGCTAGGGCATTGCTAGGCGGTTGCTATGGTGTTCTGGGTGGTTGCTAGGCGTTGCTAGGCAGTTGCTATGGTGTTCTGGGTGGTTGCTAGGGCGTTGCTAGGCAGTTGCTATGGTGTTCTGGGTGGTTGCTAGGGCGTTGCTAGGCAGGTTGCTATGGTGTTCTGGGTGGTTGCTAGGGCGTTTCTAGGCAGTTGCTATGGTGTTCTGGGTGGTTGTTAGGGTTCTGGTGGTTGCTAGGGCGTTGGCAGTTGCTATGGTGTTCTGGGTGGTTGCTAGGGCGTTGCTAGGCGGTTGCTATGGTGTTCTGGGTGGTTGCTAGGGCGTTGCTAGGCAGTTGCTATGGTGTTCTGGGTGGTTGCTGTTGCTAGGCAGTTGGGTGTTCTGGGTGGTTGCTAGGGCGTTGCTAGGCAGTTGCTATGGTGTTCTGGGTGGTTGCTAGGGTTGTTGGTAGGCAGTTGCTATGGTGTTCTGGGTGGTTGCTAGGGGGTTGCTAGGCGGTTGCTATGGTGTTCTGGGTGGTTTAGGGCGTTGCTAGCAGTTGCTATGGTGTTCTGGGTGGTTGCTAGGGCGTTGCTAGGCGGTTGCTATGGTGTTCTGGGTGGTTGCTAGGGCGTTGCTAGGCGGTTGCTATGGTGTTCTGGGTGGTTGCTAGGGCGTTGCTAGGCGGTTGCTATGGTGTTCTGGGTGGTTGCTAGGGCGTTGCTAGGCGGTTGCTATGGTGTTCTGGGTGGTTGCTAGGGCGTTGCTTAGTGGTTGCTATGGTGTTCTGGGTGGTTGCTAGGGCGTTGCTAGGCAGTTGCTTTGGTGTTCTGGGTGGTTGCTAGGGCGTTGCTAGGCGGTTGCTATGGTGTTCTGGGTGGTTGCTAGGGCGTTGCTAAGGCGGTTGCTATGGTGTTCTGGGTGGTTGCTAGGGCGTTGCTAGGCGGTTGCTATGGTGTTCTGGGTGGTTGCTAGGGCGTTGCTAGGCAGTTGCTATGGTGTTCTGGGTGGTTGCTAGGGCGTTGCTAGGCGGTTGCTATGGTGTTCTGGGTGGTTGCTAGGGCGTTGCTAGGCGGTTGCTATGGTGTTCTGGGTGGTTGCTAGGGCGTTGCTAGGCGGTTGCTATGGTGTTCTGGGTGGTTGCTAGGGCATTGCTAGGTGGTTGCTATGGTGTTCTGGGTGGTTGCTAGGGCGTTTGCTAGGCAGTTGCTATGGTGTTCTGGGTGGTTGCCTGGGCATTGCTAGGCAGTTGCTATGGTGTTCTGGGTGGTTGCTAGGGCGTTGCTAGGCGGTTGCTATGGTGTTCTGGGTGGTTGCTAGGGCGTTGCTAGGCAGTTGCTTTGGTGTTCTGGGTGGTTGCTAGGGCGTTGCTAGGCAGTTGCTATGGTGTGTTCTGGGTGGTTGCTAGGGCGTTGCTAGGCGGTTGCTATGGTGTTCTGGGTGGTTGCTAGGTGTTGCTAGGCGGTTGCTATGGTGTTCTGGTTCTGGTTGCTAGGGCGTTGCTAGACAGTTGCTATGGTGTTCTGGGTGGTTGCTAGGGCGTTGCTAAGGGTTGTTGCTATGGTGTTCTGGGTGGTTGCTAGGGTGTTGCTGGGCAGTTGCTATGGTGTTCTGGGTGGTTGCTAGGGCATTGCTAGGCAGTTGCTATGGTGTTCTGGGTGGTTGCTGGGGCATTGCTAGGCAGTTGCTACTGTGTTCTGGGTGGTTGCTAGGGCATTGCTAGGCGGTTGCTATGGTGTTCTGGGTGGTTGCTAGTTCATTGCTAGGCGGTTGATATGGTGTTCTGGGTGGTTGCTAGGGCGTTGCTAGGCAGTTACTATGATGTTCTGGGTGCTTGCTAGGGCGTTGCTAGGCGGTTGCTATGGTCTTCTGGGTGGTTGCTAGGGTGTTGCTAGGCAGTTGCTATGGTGTTCTTGGTGGTTGCTAGGGCTTTGCTAGGTGGTTGCCATGGTGCTCTGGGTGGTTTCTAGGGCGTTTCTAGGCGGTTGCTATGATGTTCTGGGTGGTTGCTAGGGCTTTTCTGGTTGCTAGGGCGTTGCTAGGCAGTTGCTATGGTGTTCTGGGTGGTTGCTAGGGCGTTGCTAGGTAGTTGCTATGGTGTTCTGGGTGGTTGCTAGGGCATTTCTAGGCGGTTGCTATGGTGTTCTGGGTGGTTGCTAGGGCATTGCTTGGCAGTTGCTAAGGTGTTCTGGGTGGTTGCTAGGGCGTTGCTAGGCGGTTGCTATGGTGTTCTGGGTGGTTGCTTGGGCATGCTAGGTGGTTGCTATGGTGTTCTGGGTGGTTGCTAGGGCGTTGCTAAGCAGTTGCTATGGTGTTCTGGGTGGTTGCTAGGGTTCTAGGTGGTTGCTATGGTGTTCTGGGTTGTTGCTATTTCATTGCTAGGCAGTTGATATGGTGTTCTGGGTGGTTGCTAGGGCATTGCTAGGCAGTTACTATGGTGTTCTGGGTGGTTGCTAGGGCGTTGCTAGGCGGTTGCTATGGTGTTCTGGGTGGTTGCTAGGGTGTGCTTTGCTAGGGCAGTTGTTATGGTGTTCTGGGTGGTTGCTAGGGCTTTGCTAGGTGGTTGCCATGGTGGTTCTGGTTGGTTGGTGTTCTAGGGTGGTTGCTTTGGTGTTCTGGGTGGTTGGTTGGAATTCTGGTGGTTGCTAGGTCGTTGTTATGGTTGCTTTGTTGTTCCTCATGGTTGCTTAGGCGTTGCTTGTCAATGTTTTGGAGTTGGAACAGAGTTTCTCGTGAATATCTGAGGTTACGGTGAGAGGGTGAAGATGAGTGAGTTTTTCTCATTGACTTCCATTATAACGAGGTTTCAGAAGTCCATGTTTTTGGGGAATTGTGGAAATCCGTAAGTCGGATCGCTTAGAAAAATCATAGGTGGTTCCTCACAAAGGCGTTGCTACGTTTTGATGTGTAATGTGTGGGGATGGTGAAAACTGTGGGAGCATTGCTAGCGAACCGTTGCGATTCACGGAAGAATATGGAATAATAATAAATAGAAAATTCCAGTAGAAATTTTGAATGTGCCTGCTGCTCTACACGTACAGTGTTCGAGGTGCTTGCCAGGGATCTGGTAAACCATTGATATGGTGTTCTGGGTGCTCTATAGGGCGTTGCTGGGTGGTTGCTATGGAGTTCCAGGTGGTTGCTAGGGCATTGCTAGGCGGTTGCTATGGTGTTCTGGGTGGTTGCTTGGGCGTTGCTAGGCGGTTGCTATGGTGTTCTGGGTGGTTGCTAGGGCGTTGCTAGGCGGTTGCTATGGTGTTCTGGGTGGTTGCTAGGGTGTTGCTAGGCAGTTGCTATTGTTTTCTGGGTGGTTGCTAGGGCATTGCCAGGGTGTTTCTAGGCGGTTGCTATGGTGTTCTGGGTGGTTGCTAGAGCATTTGCTATGGTGTTCTGGTTGGTTGTTCTGGGGGCGTTTCTAGGCGGTTGCTATGGTGTTCTGGGTGGTTGCTAGGGTGTTTCTGGTGTTCTGGGTGGTTGCTATATGGTGTTCTGGGTGGTTGCTAGCTAGTGTTTGCTAGGCGGTTGCTATGGTGTTCTGGGTGGTTGCTTGGGCGTTGCTAGGCGGTTGCTATGGTGTTCTGGGCGGTTGTTATGGTGTTCTGGGTGGTTGCTAGGGCATTGCTAGGCGGTTGCTATGGTGTTCTGGGTGGTTGCTAGGGCTGGGTGGTTTTGCTAGGCAGTTGCTATGGTGTTCTGGGGGTTGCTAGGGGTTGCTAGGCGGTTGCTATGGTGTTCTGGGTGGTTGCTTGCTGTTGCTATGGTGTTCTGGTTGGGTGGTTGCTGGTGGGGTTGCTCTAGGGGCAGTTGCTATGGTGTTCTGGTGTTCTGGGTTGGTTGCTAGGGCATTGCTAGGCAGTTGCTATGGTGTTCTGGGTGGTTGCTAGGGCGTTGCTAGGGCGGTTGCTATGGTGTTCTGGGTGGTTGCTAGGGCATTGCTAGGCGGGCTGGGTTGCTAGGGTGTTTGGCGGTTGCTATGGTGTTCTGGGTGGTTGCTAGGGCGTTGCTAGGCAGTTGCTATGGTGTTCTGGGTGGTTGCTAGGGCGTTGCTAGGTTCGGTTGCTATGGTGTTCTGGGTGGTTGCTAGGGGGCGTGCTGCTAGGGCGTTGCTAGGGTTGCTATGGTGTTCTGGGTGGTTGCTAGGGGGTTGCTAGGCAGTTGCTATGGTGTTCTGGATGGTTGCTAGGGCATTGCTAGGCAGTTGCTACTGGTGTTCTGGGTGGTTGCTAGGGCATTGCTAGGCGGTTGCTATGGTGTTCTGGGTGGTTTGCTAGTTTCTGGGTGGTTGCTAGGCGGTTGCTATGGTGTTCTGGGTGGTTGTGTCATTCTGGGTGGTTTGCTAGGGTGGTTGCTAGGGTTGCTAGGTGGTTGCTATGGTGTTCTGGGTTGCTATGATGTTCTAGGGCTGTTGCTAGGCGGTTGCTATGGTCTTCTGGGTGGTTGCTAGGGTGTTGCTAGGCAGTTGCTATGGTGTTCTTGGTGGTTGCTAGGGCTTTGCTAGGTGGTTGCCATGGTGCTCTGGGTGGTTTCTAGGGCGTTTCTAGGCGGTTGCTATGATGTTCTGGGTGGTTGCTAGGGCTTTCTGGGTGGTTGCTAGGGCATTGCTAGGCAGTTGCTATGGTGTTCTGGGTGGTTGCTAGGGCGTTGCTAGGTAGTTGCTATGGTGTTCTGGGTGGTTGCTAGGGCATTTCTAGGCGGTTGCTATGGTGTTCTGGGTGGTTGCTAGGGCATTGCTTGGCGGTTGCTATGGTGTTCTGGGTGGTTGCTTGGGCGTTGCTAGGCGGTTGCTACGGTGTTCTGGGTGGTTGCTAGGGCATTGCTAGGCAGTTGCTAAGGTGTTCTGGGTGGCTGCTAGGGCGTTGCTAGGCGGTTGCTATGGTGTTCTGGGTGGTTGCTTGGGCGTGCTAGGTGGTTGCTATGGTGTTCTGGGTGGTTGCTAGGGCGTTGCTAAGCAGTTGCTATGGTGTTCTGGGTGGTTGCTAGGGCATTGGTAGGCGGTTGCTATGGTGTTCTGGGTTGTTGCTATTTCATTGCTAGGCAGTTGATATGGTGTTCTAGGTGGTTGCTAGGGCATTGCTAGGCAGTTACTATGGTGTTCTGGGTGGTTGCTAGGGCGTTGCTAGGCGGTTGCTATGGTGTTCTGGGTGGTTGCTAGGGTGTTGCTAGGCAGTTGTTATGGTGTTCTTGGTGGTTGCTAGGGCTTTGCTAGGTGGTTGCCATGGTGCTCTGGGTGGTTTCGAGGGCGTTTCTAGGCGGTTGCTTTGGTGTTCTGGGTGGTTGCTAGGGCATTCTGGGTGGTTGCTAGGTCGTTGCTCGGCGGTTGCTTTGCTGTTCCTAATGGTTGCTTGGGCGTTGCTTGTCAATGTTTTGGAGTTGGAACAGAGTTTCTACGTGAATATCTGAGGTTACGGTGAGAGGGTGAAGATGAGTGAGTTTTCTCATTGACTTCCATTATAACGAGGTTTCAGAAGTCCATGTTTTTCGGGAATTGTGGGAAATCCGTAAGTCGGATCGCTTAGAAAAATCATAGCACACTCCTCACAAGGGAGCCGCACGTTTTGATGTGTAATGTGTGGGGATCGGGTGAAAACCGTGGGAGGAGTAGCGAACCGTGCGATTACGGAAGAATATGGAATAATAATAAATAGAAAATTCCAGTAGAAATTTTGAATGTGCCTGCTGCTCTACACGTACAGTGTTCGAGGTGCTTGCCAGGGATCTGGTAAACCATTGATATGGTGTTCTGGGTGCTCTATAGGGCGTTGCTGGGTGGTTGCTATGGTGTTCAGGTGGTTGCTAGGGCATTGCTAGGCGGTTGCTATGGTGTTCTGGGTGGTTGCTTGGGCGTTGCTAGGCGGTTGCTATGGTGTTCTGGGTGGTTGCTAGGGTGTTGCTAGGCGGTTGCTATGGTGTTCTGGGTGGTTGCTAGGGTGTTGCTAGGCAGTTGCTATTGTTTTCTGGGTGGTTGCTAGGGCATTGCCAGGCGGTTGCTATGGTGTTCTGGTTGGTTGCTAGGGCGTTTCTAGGCGGTTGCTATGGTGTTCTGGTGGTTGCTAGGGTGTTTCTAGGCGGTTGCTATGGTGCTCTGGGTGGTTGCTAGAGCACTGCTAGGCGGTTGCTATGGTGTTCTGGGTGGTTGCTTGGGCATTGCTAGGCGGTTGCTATGGTGTTCTGGGTGGTTGCTAGGGCATTGCTAGGCGGTTGCTATGGTGTTCTGGGTGGTTGCTAGGGCATTGCTAGGCAGTTTTCCTACTGTGTTCTGGGTGGTTGCTACGGCATTTCTAGGCATTTGCTATGGTGTTCTGGGTGGTTGCTAGTTCATTGCTAGGCGGTTGATATGGTGTTCTGGGTGGTTGCTAGGGCGTTGCTAGGCGGTTGCTATGGTGTTCTGGATGGTTGCTAGGGCATTGCTAGTCGGTTGCTATGGTGTTCTGGGTGGCTGCTAGGGTGTTGCTAGGCAGTTGCTATGGTGTTCTTGGTGGTTGCTATTGCTTTGCTAGGTGGTTGCCATAGTGCTCTGGGTGGTTGCTAGTTCATTGCTAGGCGGTTGATATGGTGTTCTGGGTGGTTGCTAGGGCGTTGCTTGGTGGTTGCTATGGTGTTTTAGGTGGTTGCTAGGGCATTGCTAGTTGGTTGCTCAGGTGTGCTGGGTGGTTGCTAGGCGGTTGCTATGGTGTTCAGGGTGGTTGTTAAGGCGTTGCTAGGCATTTGCTAAGGTGTTCTGGGCGGTTGCTAGGGCATTGCTAGGCAGTTGTTATGGTTTTCTGGGTAGTTTAGTTGGTTGCAAATGTGTTCTGGGTGGTTGTTACGGCATTGCTCGGTGCTTGCTATGGTGTTCTGGGTGGTCGCTAGGGCGTTCCTAGGCGGTTGCTAAGGTGTTCTGGGTGGTTGCTAAGGCGTTACTAGGCGGTTGGAGAGGCATTCCTGATGGTTGCTAAGGCTTTGCTAGGCAGTTCCTATGATGGCTTGGGTGGTTGCTTGGCTCTGAGCAGAGCAGGCTAGAGTGTGGCAAGAGTTCCGCATTCATTTCTAATGGGAAAAATTTTTTCGGAAAACGTGGAATATCTCGGAATATATGAATTTTTGGAAAATTCTGAATACATCCGATAATATCTGAATCGGGCTGAATAATTTGAAGTTTGAACGGTTTGCTTATGTTGGAGTATGTCGAAGTAGTTAAGGTCCGTAAAACTGCGGAAGAGGAAGAGGAGGAGGAATAATTAATTAACTGGTAGAATAACATATAGTGGGATTGCTGCATGCAGCAATCCCGCTTAATTAAGTCTATGCACTGGCACTCAGCAACGTAACTTTTTTTCTAGCGAGAGTGGCATTTCAGAACTCTTCAGCGAATGAAGGTAATTCTGGTGACAAGTACGTGGTTTTGTCCGTTTACATTTTCCAATTTGACAGCTGTCTATTTTTTTTTTTTTCAGCAAGTTGCGTGACTGTGCTGCAAAAACAGGTGTGCGTACTTGTCACTGAAATTAACTTCATTTGCAAAAGAGTTCTGAAATGCCGCTCTCGCTGGAAAAAAAAATCACCGTTGCTGAGTGCCAGTGCATAGACTTATTTATAATTAAATTATTTTTCTGTACTGAATTTAGCCCATTATTTTGTCGCTGTTTGATCGCATGGGGTAGAGAAGCCGTGTCTTCAATTGCCACTTGATTATTCTTGAATTGGAAAACGTGTTAATAAAGGAAACCCATCTAGAATTAGCCAGGACTAATTGTAGTCAATAAAGGGATGGATATTTTCTCCTAAATTTTCAGGTCCGGCCCTGAGTATTATTTCCCAAAGAACGAGAATGCGTGACAAAACTGCGCCTCTCCCATCAGGCAGTGACGGAATTATGTCACCTGGTTGCAGATGATGTAGACACCGCTGCCAGCTGTCCGTATGCCTTGCCCGTTGCTGTTAGGGTAACTGTGGCACTATTTTTCTTTGCTAGTGAGTCATTCCAACATCCACTCAGCTCAATTGGAGGCAAGACCCAATCATGGCGAAACGCATTTTTTTCTTTTTCTTTTTTGTTTGAAGTTTCCATCACAAAAGGGGTAGGCTTGTTTTTTTAATTACATACACTGAAAAAAGTAAAACGTTGTATCAACTTAAAATTTCTTCAATTGGTCACATCTAAAACTTTTAAATTGACTCAACATAATTTAATTAAAATGAACAAACTTAATATTATATTATTATGTTGAGTCAATTTAAAAGTTTTAGATGTGACCAATTGAGGAAGAAATTTTAAGTTGATCTTTTTTCAGTGTACCAAACATTAAACAATATGTCAATGTCAAATAATAATAATAATAATAAATAATACAACAATTCATGATTAACTTAACAAAAACAGATCCTCCCCTGTCTGGATTTGACCTCACGCACGAGCAATTTAACTTCGTCTTCGGAGAAACGTGGCGACCTTCCTCTCTCCATCACGGGTTTAGGTTTGATGATTTGGGAGAGAGCAGCCTGCTCCTAAAGGCAATGGCACCTGGCACACTGATTGGTTTAACTGGTGTAACGCCCAAACCACGCCTATGCATAATATAACGGGTAGCGCAGGTGTTTTAGGGATATAGGCAGGTGTGCAAGATAGCAACTTTTGAGGGGGAACGCCTCTAACGCAATGCTAAATCCCCAAATAATGGGTTTAGGGACTCTGGCGTGAGATAGGGCCCTCTGTCTAAAATAAAAAGCTTGGCATCATCCACACTTTTCCCAGCTTGACAGGCAAACTGCAGCTGATCAAGTTTACCCTCAGTGAAGGAGATGACTACTTCTTTTAAGATTTTTTTCAAATGTTTTCATCACCAAGGATGTCAGAGCCACTGGTCTAAAATCTTTCAAATCCCTCAGTTTATTTTACTTTGGCACAGGCATTATTGTTGTTGTTTTCCAAATAGATGGAATCTCACCGCTATCAGCACACATCTGAAAAAGATTAGAGAACACGTCACTGAGCTGGACAGCACAGTGACGCAGTGTGCGTCCACAGATTAAGTCAGGGCCAGCAGCCTTCCTAATTTTAACTTTACTAAACAAAGATGTGACTGTTTCCTGGACAATCACCAGGACAGAATGATTAACAAGGGACTCTCTCAGCATGGAAATATTCCGAAGGAAATCAGTCCTTTCCCGACGAGAGAAAAAATGAATTACAAACATCTGCCAAGTCATTACCACTCACACCACTGACTGTAACGAGAGGCTTAGTTTGAGTGGACTGATTAATGGATGCCATGGACTTAATTCCACTCCAGGCCTCACTTAGGTCCCCAGCACTGAACTGATTTTCAGTTTTATTCCTATACTACAGTTCTGCCTTTCTTACTTCCACCTTTACCTCCCTGGAGACAGCCTTTATCTCTTGTGGGTCTGCAGAATAGAAAACCCTTTTCTTTTTGTTGATAACTGAGTTTAGTTCTCTTGTGACCCAAGGCTTATTATTTGGGTAAGTAACCACCTCCTTAGTAGGGATAACCAGATCCACACAAAAGGTGATATAAGAGGATATCGTCTCTGTAAGTTCATTAGCATCCTCACAAGCTTCATAGAAACACTGCCACTCTCTGCACTCAAAGCACGCCTGAAGAGAGGAAATGCTGCTTTCTGACCGCTTTTTTACCGTCCTTTCCTCACGTTCGAGGCGTTGAAAGCAAGGTTTGTACACAGGCATAAGAAAAACACTGCTGTGATAAGAAGCCCCAACAGAAGGCGAAGGCAAAGACTTGTATGCTCCACTGACTGAACCAGAACACAGATCAAGTGTCGTGTTCTTCCATGTTTTAGCACAGGTGACATATTGTTCATAAGTTCTCAGTTTTATCAAGTTTACAAATGATTAAAATCCCCAAGGATAAATTTAGGTGCATCTGGGCATATCGAGTGCAGATTTTGTGTGACGTCAGCGATCAGCTGGGCAGCAGCTGAAGCATTGGCTCGCGGATGAATATACACTAATATATACCGATTGGGCTCAAATTTGGTGTGTGAGGTAGTTAAACAATGGGCTATACGATGAAATAAAAAATTTAGAAAATCAAAAATTTAACATTTTCATCATTTTGTGATGTCATTTTGACGTATTTTTGACATACTTTGACCGGATCTGTAACCCCTAAAATAGGCTACGTATGGTGAACACAATGGCGTTGGATTCAAGTCGTTATCTCAAATACAAACAAAGTTATCAACCAAAATGTGTTTTTGACCTTTTGCCTGATATTGACCTTGACCTTGAAGTAATCAGAAACAAAATCAATAGGCTTCCGTTCGGGACATGCCCGATAAGAATGATATAGAATTGAAGGTAATCAATGTGAGTTAAAGGGAAAAAAGTGTGTGAGTAACAGACAGACAAACACACAAACAAACAGACGCAACATAACTGAGTAACATATTTGCCGATTTCGGCGAAGTAATAAACTAGAGGGTGTGTCCAGAAGGCCACATCACCCCGCCCGTGCCCTCAATGCCATGTGAGGGTCAATGTCATGATGGAATTGATTTCCCTTTATATGGTTTTCTATTTGTGATTGAGCATAACATAGGGCCTATCTCTGGCAGTTTCTCAGTTACAGAGCCTGAAAATACGAAGGTTGGCCATTTTGACTTTTGAAGGTCACTTGAAGGTCAAGGTCACAGTGGCATTAGATTCCCCATATATGACTTTCTATTAGTGTTCAATAGAAAGTATGGGTCTATCTTGCATCGTTTGGCTGCTAGAGCTCTCGGAAAAGTGGTGATTCTGAGTTTGACCTTTCAGGGTTGCTGAAGGTCATAACATTTGGTGGTCAAAAGAATCTCCATACCCAACTCCCTATTAGTGATTAATAGTAACTACATGCCTATCTCCAACCAATTTTAAGTTAAAAGCAGTGGAAAGTCTGCCCTATCTCCCAGTTTATTGCATTGAAATTTCCACAAAATTTTGGGGTACACTTGGCAGGAAATTAGGCCAGCACCCAGCAGCCCTGCAAATACATAAATTTGACCATCACACGCTAGAAAATTGTTCTCATCATCCATCATTTTATATCTCACATGCACCACTAATACTTTTATATTCATCACTGTATTTAATTTATTTATTTATTGATCATTAAAACCCCACAAAGTGGAGAGAGTAAAACATATACAAGAATTTAAGGACATTACAAAACAAAAAAAAAAAAAAAAACAAAAAACATTTGCTCAAAGCAAGCATTTACCGCAGAGAGAAAAAGAAACCATTAAAATTTCATCAACAAGCCTGTAGTTGTATGGGATCAAGAGCCCCGGATGCGGTAGCCCTCCTCGTGAAGCAGACAGGGCAGACTATCAACAATCCCATCTGCCGCATGGCGTGGAATCGCCACACCAGGAGCCCCCGGTCCCACAATCAAATCAAAAGGATTGACACTATTCAGGATAACACGATGTAAAAGTGTCCCATCAATACAGGAAATTCCTTCTGTCATTGCCTTTGCCATGAAGATAAAATTGAGATCCCTAGCAGGAAAATCTATTTTGAAAATACGAGAAAAAAGGGAATGACACCTACGACTAACCAGCTCTTTCACTGGCTGAATATTCAGAGCTTGGAGTAACTTTGTGTCATGAGAACGCATCCCAATGCCGTGAAAACTTTTCACTAAGGTACCTTGGGCACTCTCTAACTTTGCCAAGGAGGTGGAACTAAGGAATTGACATAACATAACATAGGCATTTCGTACCTAAATAATTCGTACGCACAAAAATCAAACGCAATGACTTTCAATTCACACCAGCCAGTATTTTATTCACAATAGAACGGAGAAAACATCGCAAATGTTGAACCTGAGAAATTTTACAATTTTATCCACAAAATGAGGTCATTTCAAATTTTATGGCTGCTACAGGTCTCAAAAAAGTTGGGATAGGGGCCTGTTTACCATGCTGTAGCATCCCCTGTTCTTTTTAACACAGAGTGGAGGCGTCTGGGCATTGAGGAGACAAGTTTCTTGAGTTTAGCCATTGGAATTTGATCCCACTCTTGTTTAATACAGGCTTCCAGCTGCTGGAGAGTTTTGGGTCTCCTTTGACGGACTTTTCTTTTAATTATGTCCCAAATGTTCAGCACATGGACTCTTCAACTACGAAGCCATGCTGTTGTAATAGCTGCAGTATGTGGTTTTGCATTGTCCTGCTGAAATACACAAGGCCTTCCCTGGAATAGATGTCATCTGGAGGAGAGCATATGTTGCTCTAAAACCTTTAGATACCTTTCAGCATTCATGGTGCTTTTTAAAACATGCAAGTGTCTCACACCATATGCACTAATGCATCCCCATACCATCAGAGATGCTGGCTTTTGAACTGAACGCTGATAAAAAGAGGCGTGGTCTTTCTCCTCTTTAGCCTGAAGGACACAACGCCCATGACTTCCAACATGAACGCCCATGAATGTCAAATTTGGACTCGTCTGACCACAGGACACTTTGCCACTGTGCTACAGTCCATTTTAAATGAGCCTTGGCCCACAGAACATGGCGGCACTTCTGGATCATGCTCAACAATGGCTTACTTTTTGCATGATAGAGTTTTAGGTGGCATCTGTGGATGGCACGGTGGACTGTGTTTACAGACAGTGGTTTCTTGAAGTATTCCTGGGCCTATTTAGTAATGTCAATGACAGAATCGTGCTGGTGAGTGATGCAGTGGCGTCTGAGGGCCCGAAGATCCCAAGTATCCAGTAAAGGTCTTCGGCCTTGTCCCTTATGCACAGAGATTTTTCCAGTTTCTCTGAATCTTTTGATGATGTTATGCACTGTCGATGATGAGACCTTCAAAGCCTTTGCAATTTGACGTTGAAGAACATTGTTTTTGAAGTATTCCACAATTTTTTTACGCAAGCCTTCACAGATTGGAGAGCCTATGGCCATCTTTACTTCTGAGAGACTCAGCCTCTCGAAGACATCCCTTTTACAGCCAATCATGTTACACACCTGATGCCAGTTAACTTCATGACTTGCTAAATGTCCTTTCAGCTGATTCTCTTTTACATGAATTGCTTTTTCAGCCCTTTTTTGCCTGTGTCCTGTGTTTTTTGAGACCTGTTGCAGCCAGAAAATTTGAAATAAGCTCATTTTGTGGATAAAAATGTAAAATGTCTCAGTCTCAACATTTGAAATGTTATCCATGTTCTATTGTAAACAACATATTGGCTCATGTGATCTGAAAGTCATTGCATTTTGATTTTATTCACAATTTACACTTTGTCCCAACTATTTCGGAATTGGGGTTGTAATTTTTAACCTATGGGTAAAATAAAACTGCATGGAATTTTCATTTATTTAATCAGGATGGACTTGGAATTTATTGACACTGCATGATCTTAGTCATTTCCCTTTTTTTAATGTCAAGTTTGTTTTTATAAATCAGAAATCTGCAAAGAAAGTGACATACGTATCTTTTTTGTGCCTATGCACCATTTATAAATAAGGCCCCTGCTCTGTAGGAAGGGGTAGCATACTCACCTCCTATAATGCCTCGGTGCTGCCAATGCTCCTCTCCCTTTTTCACTCAGCCTTTGAGAGATATTGAACTCGCGAATTCAGTCACTTTCTGGTGTTGCGATTCCACATCATGGAGAAACTTTGCCTTCAGTGTGCCTCCCCCATGGTGCTTGAGGACCAGCATAACGACTGCTTCATCTGCCTGGGCTGGCATCACCAGGAGGAGGCTGGTTCCTGTGCCACCTGTGCAGCACTTCTCTGGGAGGAACGCGAACGGCGGCAGCAGTTTGTGCGGACCGCACGCACCCTCCGGGCTGACTTCATCATTGTCCTGCTGGCCCAGCCGCAGTCGAAACCGCGGCCCAAGGTCGTATTTCCCAAGATGGCACCCATCTTTGGTTACGCCCAGCGCGACTGGAGGAACCCGATGGCCGCCAAGTCCCCGGCGATGTCCTATGCGCCCTATTCGACCGTGGAAGGCTGGGAATGGGATACAGACGTACCGGCAATCGAAGATGCGGTGAGGTGGTGTTTACTCCCCACCGTCTCCATGTGGCCAGGCGATCGGCCGCTGCTTCCGTCCGAGAGGGACAGGATGACAGCGAGCCTGTTTGACCGCTGTTATGTTAGCGCGGCTCAGGTGGTCGCACTAGCAAATGACATGGCCTTCCTCGCTGGCTCGGTTGATTAGCTGACTCAAGAGAAGGCGGAGCTGTCTCCGGAGGAGATCGTGGAGATGCAGACAACGGCGGCGACGATGCTTCGTATGTCACAGGCGTTCGCCATTGTTGGGGGACGAAGTATGTGTGCCGCACAGGCTGGGCACCGTCGTCTTTGGCTTGGGCTGTCCTCACTGAAAGAGCGAGAGAAGCAGGCGCTTGTTAATGCGCCCATCTCACCACCTCCCTGTTTGGGCCAGACATCCAAACAATGGTCGACCGATTGGAGGCAGCCCGGAAAGCATCTGAGCAGCTGAGATCACATCTGCACCCCCAGCAGTCCTCCAGCAGGCCCCAGTTCTCCCAACCTCCACCAAGCGGCTGCTGTCGCAGGTTGTATGACGACCTGTCGTATGTGGGCTCTAACCAGCCGGATCCAGAGCCACGCCATCCGCCCCTGCGAACCATGACCGTGGTTGACCTTGGTTGACCCTGGTTCAAGTAACCGTGGTCAACCCTGGTCAAACCATGGTTTTGACATTTTTGTTAAATGGAAAACCATGGTTCACCTTGGTTGACCTCGGTTCACCATGGTCAACCATGGTTAAAGCATGGTTAAAAATGGTCAACTATGGTTAACCCTGGTGCAAAAACTCTCCAAGCGGGTGCAACCATGCTTCAACCATGGTCGGCCATTTTTAACCATGCTTTAACCGTTGTTGACCATGGTGAACCGAGGTCAATCAAGGTCAACCATGGTCACGTTTCGCAGGGGCACCGCCACAGCAGCCTCGTCAGGGTGCGGCTTCTGGTCGTTCAGCTTGTGGAAAATTTTATAATAAAAGGCGTTATCAGTATAAGACCTCTGGGTCGTTCTGTTCCCACATTGCACATACTGACACACTGGCTGTTTCAGGTGTTAGCATTCAGGGTAATCTGGGACAACCAACCGGAGGGAGCAGAATAGCTTTGCCTTCCGTTGATGGGGTTAATAAAAGGGACACGATGCGTGAGGCTCGTGTGTTCTCATCACCTCCACTAAACTTGGGTTCACAAATTAGCGCTTCACCGGCTAATAGCCTGTTTATGTGACGCTGGCTAGCTAACCGCCAGCAGGGTTTGCGTTGTTCTACCGGTGGGGGTAGCACACAATCAATCTTGGTGGCTAAACCAAAATTGGATACCCTCTCATCTTACAGTGCTGGTTTGGTTCAGGATGAATCGTTAAATTCAGTGCACTAGTTTCATCCTGGTGCATCACCAGTGAAGAAACATTCACGAACTGAGGCAGTTAGCCAGCATGCTGCTAACACTGCTAGCTGGGCTAGCTCCAGCAGCATGTTTGCTACACGTCAGCACGCTCCTTCTTCCGGATCACACGGAAGTGGAGCTAGCCGCCATTTTGGATCCACGGCCCCTGAGGTGTCACACAACGTTCACTGTGTATCCCGAAGGCAAGGGGCAGGATGTTCTCACAAGCGTAATTCTGGTACCGGTGCTTATGAACCTGTGGAGAAGGCCTTCACTCGTTCTGCTCCACAGGCTGATGTGTTTCTGGACACTAATGTTTCTGAAGTTAAAGGGGACCTATTTTGCGGATCCTTCGTTTAATACAGATAAGTAATGTTATAATGTTGGATGTCCATACTCAACCTCTGAAAAGTTTCTAAACAAAAAAAAACAGGGGTTTTGCCGTAATTCTAGAACGTGATTTCCTCTCTGAACAGCTCGTCCTGAGATCTTCAAGAGATCTGGGCAAAACCTGACATCAGGTTGTGCCGTCCAATTAACACAGACCTAGCCAGAGCCAATCACGGTGCTGGACCTGCCCACACCGGAAACTATTCTAGCAGGCACAAACAACCGCAGATCATACAATGCCTTAAGAGTGTCTACGCTTCCAGAAATACAAAAGAAGAACCGCAGATCATTTGAGGTGCAATTTTGTTAGTATCTCTCCCAAAGCTACTTGTCCGTTTACTTTTGGACGGGAAGAAAAGCACCTATTTCTCTTCCAAAAGACAATGCCACCAGAAATCAGTGGGTAGCTTTTTTGTTTGCTGGCGGCTAACAGCCACGGACAAAGGTAACGTTAGCTGTTTGCGCTCAGCATTTCACCAAAGACAGCTTTGTCAATAATGGATAATTCGACGCTGGAAAAGCGTTTCAGCTGCTTCTCAAACCTGAAGCAGTTGCATTGGAGCCACAAGCTGTAAGTAACAATATAACAGCAAATAATGTAAGTGAAGCTAACGTGTTACGGGTGGCTAGCAGGACCGCTAACGATAGTTAGCACCAACAACTGGCCTCAAACGCACACTAGGGAGGCGAACTCGGAAAACTGCATTCTGCCGAGTCTGGCCCAGCTCTGCCCCCCACAGAGCTGGCCAATCAGTAGAAAGTGGGCACACGGGGGGGGGGCCATAGGGGAAGAGCCGCCCAAACGAGGCGTTTCAGGCAGAAACTGCAATGGACTACAAATGGGGTTTTTTGAGGATGGCAGTATGAGCTAAATAAGGACCCTGTTTGGGCTTTGAACAATCAGGAGTACTCAAGGGGAGTCCAAGATCAAAATGTAAATTTGGAAATGTAGCATAATCAGTCCCCTTTAAACGTCAGGAAGGGCTCTCGCTTAACTCAGAAATAGCTGTGCCCCCGCCGTCCATGGCGAGTGAGTCACCAGGTGACATGCTTAGGGATGCAGCGGAAGCATTGCTGTCATTATGCTCTCAGCCCTTTCGGGCAGGGGCCCCCGGTCAACCCCTCCCACAGGGGGAGGGGCGTCGCGGGAGGGCCCAGGCTATCGGAGACCATAGAACCAACTGCCTCGCCACTTACAAGCCATTATCAGTCTTGGGTGAGTTTGTGCGCCTCCCTCCCAGTCTGACTAGACAGAACACTGCGGAAGAGATACGCACAGCAGTTTTGCTGCCGTCCTCCTCCATTCAGAGGCATTGTGCGGACGAGGCTCCCCTATTCCGCCAAGAGGGTGGTTTTGAGGTGTTGTAGGAATTTTGATTTTATATTCCTGGTGTTACCTTCTCAAGAAAGAACTCAGACAGAGACAAAAGGAATTAATATCGAAGCCAAAGTCAGTTTACTTTTTCTGCAGAAAAAAAATCCTGTCCCATCTCGTTACAGGCAAGAGCAAGGATAAGGACAGTCTCTTTTGCTGTGGTTTAAGTAAGAGTCCATCTTGACATCCTCCTCCCTCCCGAGCTGATTTACGCATCATGGTATCAACTGGAATGTTGCAGACGCACACAGCCCACGTAAAGCCGGCCCCGAAGTATGCATACATCTTATCGTTCGGCATCCTAGGCTCTTCTTGTTCTCTTTTTCCTGAGAACACATAAACTTGGGAGAGAAAGAGAACATCTTGGCCCTGTCAGGACCGCATGGCTCCAGATAAACTAGAAGCAATTACGCATAGTTCAAATTTGTGGAAGCTACAGCTATGAAGTCCTAGGCTAATCAGAAACAGGCACACTACCATAGCCTGAGAAAAATTGAGCCAGAGCAAGCAAGGATAAACAATTAATAATAATTGAATGAACCAAATACTAATAAGATTAATCAATATAAAAATGATTCCACAGAGGGAAGAGGTGAACTCGCTTCTACGAAAAGGGGCCGTAGTGGCGGTTCCCCTATCGGAAGTTCGAGCGGGGTTTTATTCCCCATATTTTTTGATTCCCAAAAAATCAGGAAGTCTGAGGCCCATTCTGGATCTTCGCGAACTAAATATGCATATTGCGCACAGACCATTCCAGATGCTGACAGTGAGATCTCTGCTAGAATGTGTCAGGCCAGGCGACTGGATGACGTTAATAGATCTGACGGACGCTTATTTCCATGTCCCAATTCTGCTGCGCCATCAGAAGTTCCTTCGTTTTGCATTGGAAGACCGGAGTTTCCAGTTTTGCCGCCTCCCATTTGGATATTCCCTGGCGCCTCGGACATTCTCCATATGTGTGGAGACAGCACTGGCGCCGCTCCGGCAGAGAGGGATACGGATCCTGACCTATCTGGATGATTGGCTGATCCTGGCCCCTCCCAAGCAGATGGCAGCCACCCATACGATGCTGGTAATGCAACATATGGCTCAACTGGGCTTGGCTATCAACTACGACAAGTGCTGTATCTAGGGCTGCTGTTGGACCCACAATCTATGACTGCACACCTGTCAGTGGACAGAACAGAGGGGATCCTGTCTCGGGCCCAAGGAATACTGGACGCAGTCTCAGTGCCGGCGATAGCAGTCATGTCACTACTGGGGGTGATGGCTGCTGCCCATTCAGTAGTCCGCTTGGGGCTGCTGCACATGAGGGATTTTCAGCGCTGGTTCATACGCCTTCGTCTGGACCCAAGGCGGGACCAACAGCGCATGCTCCGCGTACCAATGCGAGCACGACAGGCATTGGCGTTGTGGGCCTCACCCAGCTGGCTCCCTGAAGGGGTTCAGATGGCTTGTGTGTCTCACAACACCAACATATTTGTAGATGCCTCCCTCACAGGATGGGGCGGGACTTGCGACCCTACTTCTGTTGCAGGTACATGGGAGGGGCCCCAGCATCATATCAACCTACTGGAACTCATGGCAGTTCAGAAAGTGTTGCACCATTTTGCCCCACAGTTGGAAGGGAGGCAAGTCCTTGTGAGATCGGACAACACAACAGCGGTGGCCTATCTCAACAGGTGGGGGGGGGGTGGGGGGTCAGGTCAATGGCCCTACACGAGATGGCCGCTTCCATCCTAACTTGGGCAGATCGCCATCTCTGCTCCCTGAGAGCCCAGCACGTTCCTGGCATCCTCAACACTCGGGCGGATGGGCTGTCCAGGGGGGCCCTGTCTGAGGAGGATTGGAGCCTCCCACCGGTGACGGCCGAGCAGATCTGGAGGCTGTTTGGTCGACCAGTGGTGAATCTGTTTGCGAGCAGGGAAAACACTTTGTGCCCTCTTTGGTTCTCCCTGAGGCCTACTGACAGTCTTCCCCTGGGGATGGATGCGTTGGCCCATCTAGTCTGGCCAGCCGGCCAGCTGTATGCGTTCCCGCCCCGGCGCTTACTAATGCCACTGCTCTGCAGGGAACAGGAACAGCACCTGTCCGTAATTATTGTGGCACCAATGAGTCAGAGCGCCAGGTGGTTTCCGGACCTCATCCAGCTGGCGGTGGCAGGCCCGTGGGAGATTCTGGACCTTCCCTCGACCAGGATTCAGGCGCCTGGAACCATTCTCGCCCACCCCCTCGTGGCCTGGAAATTGAAAGGGTGAAGTTGAGCGAGTTGGGCCTGCCTGAGGCGGTGGTGTCCACAATTCAGTGTGCATGTGCCGCGGCCACATCCAAGGCTTATGCGGCCCGTTGGCAGATTTTTGTTGGCTGATGTCAGGCAAGAGGTCTGAGCCCACGCTCATGCCCCCTTCAAGGGGTGCTGGATTTCCTTCAAGGACTCTTCAAGGGGGGCTGTGCAGCATCCACTCTGGGGGTGTTTGCTGCAGCGATTGCAGCTGGACATGACGGGTTTGACCGCTTCACGGCCAGAAGTTACCCCCTGGTAAAGTGCTTTTTGAGGGGAGTCTGCAGGCTAAGACCCGCTATGCAGCGTGTAATCCGGCAATGGGATCTGCAGACAATGTTGGACGGCCTGGCAGGGCAACTGTTTGAACCGCTGGACCAGGCGGACCTGCGTATTTTATCTATCAAAACTGCCCTCCTTTTGGTCTTGGCGTCAGCTAGGAGTGTGAGTGAGCTGGGCGCTCTCTCTGTGCACCTGTCATGTTTGACCCTAAGAGAGGACCAGGCATCAGTGGAGCTTCGTCCTCACCCATTCTTCCAGCCGAAGGTCATCACCACAGCTTTCAAGTCATCGGTCATTCGACTGCAAACCTTCTGTCCACCTCCTCATGCCACCTGCGAGCAGGAATGGATGCACTAGTGTTACGACCCGGTCTAGGACAGGCAGCAACAGGTAGAGGAAGTAAGGGAAGGACGGGCGGGAAGAAGTGTAAAAGGCACGAATAGCACGCTGCTCAGTTACTCTGGTCCCTATCTGCCTAACCAGAGCTAAACTATTCCTATGGCTACTCTTCGAAGGTTCGCTGGGCTCGGGGCGGCTTTTAAACACTGAGCTCCCGAACTCTCAGTCCGCAAATAAAGACTGAGGGAACGGATAGTGTACCCCCTATGGAAACAAGTTTCCACCCAGAATCACCTTCAAAAATAATAAAGGAAAAATAACAAAGCAAAATAACAAAGAAGTGCCCCGATGGAAGGACTGTGAGATCCAGCTGGGAGCACACTGACTAACCAGAGTAAACCTAACAGCGCACAAAAAAGGGCGTAGACGAGAGAGGTAGTCAGATACAGAACCGAGGTCAAACACCGGAATTCACCAAGCAACCAAACCAAAACGCAAGGGCTAGAATTCTAGTCAAATGGGACAGGCTAAGGGTCAACCACCACAATTCAAACAAACCAAATAAAGGGCACGGCGAGAATCAGAATCCAAAGGCAGTCCGAGTCAGCACAGAAGGCAGTACAATACTCACAGGTCGTGAACGCTAGTTACAGATCGGTTGAGCTAGTCTCCGCGGGTTTAACACTAGCCCGCGCCTTTTCAAGATGTGAACCGGAAACGGAAGTGTCAGACCTTAGGCGAACCAAAAAAAAAAACAAAACAAAGATAACAGATTTCAAAGCACAGATTCACAAATGTACAACAGGGGTCAGAATACCCCCCCACCCTTAAAAAACCTAGGGTCTAGGTTTTTCCTTTTGTTAGCAATGTGAAAGGGCATCAGCAACAATATTCTGTGCACCTTTCTTATGCATTATTACCAGATTGAAACTTTGCACAATTAGGGACCAACGCATGAGTCGGTGATTAGAGTTGCACATGCGTTGAAGAAAAACGAGGGGGTTGTGGTCTGTATAGACCTGAACAGGGTTTGAGCTTGAGCCAAGGTACACCTCAAAATGCTGGAGTGCCAGAAGAAGCGCAAGAGCTTCTTTTTCTATGGTCCTATATGCAAACTGGTGACGAGCAAATTTCTTCGAAAAATAAGAGACTGGATGATCAACACCAAGATGGTCCTCCTGAAGCAACACAGCTCCAACACCAGAGCCACAAGCATCTACCTCCAGTTTGAATGATGCAGAGAAGTTTGGGGCAGACAGAACTGGCGCACTACACAAAAGGCTTTTTACAGCGTCAAAGGCTTTCTGACAAGTTGGAGACCAAATAAAATTCTGTGTTTTACGAAGAAGATCTGTAAGAGGCGATACTACATCAGAGAAGTTTCTGCAGAAACTGCGATAATATCCAGCCATGCTAAGAAAGCGTCGCAGTTCTCGCTTTGTCTTAGGAGGTGGGAAGTTGCTAATAGCCTGAACCTTAGCATCCAATGGACGAACAGCTCCCTGTCCAACCCTCTTACCTAAATAATCAACGGTTCCATGGCCAAATTCACATTTAGCTAGATTTAGAGTGAGAGAAGCATCCTGAAAGCGTGAAAACACCCTTTTCAAGGTACAGAGGTGGTCCTCCCATGTGGCTGAATATATTACAATGTAAAACCCACAAAACAATAACCAACGACGGAAATTGTAGGGCAAAGGTTCAACGTGTTCTGTTGGCTGGTATTAACACGCGTGTCGTCCTGGCTGGTGCGAATCACAATAAAATGGATACATTTTCTCCGTTCGAACAACGGGGCACGAAAGCACAACGGTTACAATTAATCTGACTCCATAATAAATTTAGAATACCAAATTTAGTTATACCCTCGTTAAATATCTGACTCCAAATTAGAATTAGAATTTATAGTTTAGGGACACATGCGTGAATCTCGGAGCAACTAAGCCAGACTCTTCCGTGAAAACCAGTTACTCAACCGACGCCCGGGTACCGTTGCCGGATCTTAGTTCGGTGAGAGTTCTAGAGGATGGAAGAAATTACCATGATAGCAGCAACTTTGGCATAAACATACCATGAACCCAGATTTATGTGCACCACAGGGGCCCTTAAGGAGATCGACCAGGCACGGCTTATAAGCCCAAGGGGTGCCCTTATAGGCCAAATCCCCAGGACCGATACTACATAAACCCTTTATATAAGTAGACCGTAATCTGCAATCCAACTTAAAACCCATCACTATTTTTTTTTAAAACATCAGCTAGCTAGTCTGAATGCAAGGATTCGCCTCAAGGACCGGGTCGAACGTGGCTAGAAAGAACAAAAGGATTAGGAGTCACGGAGACCACGCAAGTTTAAAGGAATGACAATAATTTATTCACCAGGTAGGCAAAAGCTTAAATCAAACAAATCAACGTTAAGCCAATTACAAGTTACGCATAATTTAGAAGAGGAGAATAAAGTCATACCTGGAGAAAAAGGATACACGCACTAACGTCTTGGCGGGGAAGTTCGAAATACGATGTTACATCATTGAAAAGGCTACTCACGCACTAATGTGCGCGAGGGACCGATAGGATACGATCTTCCTGACTATATAGATTGGCTACATACGGCATAACGGAATGGCCGTGGAAGGGACAGATCAGATACGATCTTCCCTGAATGGATTGTTTCTCTTTGCTTTAAGCCAAATCACGCCTTTTGATCCAGGCGGCATGGCCATAAACACTTGGAAGGGGGGTCGAATCCGGTTTTTGGGTAATAAAACACTTCAGCAGAGAGAGGAGAATAGGGTGATTACCAGAGAGTATTCTGACCAAATTCTCAGGAGTTTCCAAAAGAGAACGAACCATAATTTCAATGGGGAATGAAACATACTCCATTCAACTCCTTAGATTCCCCGAGAATAACAAGACCAAACATGATATGAATATGTACTAATATGATGCAGTTGTCATGAAAAAGTCTTAAGATGAATTAATATATAGTTTAATTGGGTTATAAGTATATAAGTGCTATTTGGATATATAAGAACATGATTTAACATATAAGCACATTATGCACTTCCCAGTGGTTTAGATTATTTGAAACAAATTAATATAACTGGACTTTAGCTTAAGACTTAGGCCAGTAATATGACTCGCACAGGGGCATTGTGTCAGCCAGAGCCCTGCAACAACCCCCCCATACAGAGGAACAGTAAGACTGTTAACACCTTAGCAAGCATTTTGGGGAGGAAGTCCACAAAAGCTTTATTGCTATCTGACATGGCTCTGGACTAAGCTTATCAGCCATTTGTCGCATACAGTCGCTGGGCTCCCCCACGCATCAGCGTTTGCAGATCTTACAGAGGTGCCGCTCAGAACCCAACCCAAAAGGCACAGAATTTTACGGGTTTAGAAATGGAACAATCTTTTTGTAAAATGAAATATGCAATGTGTACAGTTCTATTGCCATTTGGCCTGGCTCTGGACCGAGCTTATCAGCCATTTGTCACTTATATTTCCAGATTCTACAACAACATCATCCAGGTAGGCTTCGCAGTTTTCAATATTAGCTAGAACCCGATTCATCAGCCTCTGAAAGGTTGCTGGGGCATTTCGTAGTCCGAAAGCCATTACCGTGTACTTCAGGAAAGAGTCAGGAGTGGCAAAGGCGGAGATCTCAGAAGCCCGATCAGTTAATGGAACCTGCCAGTAGCCTTTTAGGAGATCCAACTTTGTCACATACTTTGCATTTCCAATTCGGTCGACACAATCTTCCATTCTTGGGAGGGGAAATGAATCAGCTTTGGTAAGAGCATTAACCTTTCTATAATCCGTGCAGAAACGGAAGGTGCCATCAGGTTTAGGCACGAGCAAACATGGTGAGCTCCAGGAGCTTGAACTAGGAATAGCGAGGCCATTGGCAACAAGATACTCAGTTTCCTTCTTCATGATAGCCCGCTTTGATGGGTTCGCCCTGTATGCATTCTGTTTGATTGGAGGATTATCTCCAACATCGATGTCATGTTGTAGGACTGTAGTTCTGGACGGGGTATCTGAGAAAAGTGAAGGGTATGCCTCAATTAAATGCAAAATATCAGATTGCTCGGAACTGGACAAATGAGACAACTTAGTGGGGAGAGCCAACAGCGTCTCAGAATTAGGTAAACGGGGAGCAGATAGAGAAGTACTTCCTTGATTGAGGCCGTCAACCTCTGGAGAGTACTCAGACAGGGACACTTCAGCAGAAACCAATGCAACTGGACTAGGGATTGGGGATGAAGGGGTTTCATTTTCAGAGCGCGAGATATAAGACTTTAACATATTTATGTGGCAAACACGAGATTTCCGTCTTCTATCTGGTGTCGTTACAACATAATCAGTACCACTTAGCTTCTCTGCGATAACATAGGGCCCACAGAACTTTGCCTGGAGGGCAGAACCAGGCACACGTAGCAACACTAGAACTTTATCACCCACCCTAAATGAGCGCTGTACAGACCGCTGATCAAAGTGAAGCTTCATTTTATCCTGAGAGGAGGCCAAAGAAGATTTAGCAAGATCCCAGGCAGCATGTAAACGTTTGCGGAATGAGGCAACATAATCATGCACACTTTTCATAGTAGACTGCTCCTGATCTGTTGACAACCAACTCTCCTGAAGTATCTTTGATGGGCCACGGATAGTGTGACCAAACACCAACTCAGAAGGGCTAAAACCAAGAGACTCCTGTACCGTGGTACGTGCAGCAAAAAGCAGCAAGGGAAGGCCCTCCTCCCAGTCCTTACCCTGGGCAATACAGTACGTCCGTAGCATGGATTTCAGTGTCTGATGGAACCTTTCCAGAGCTCCTTGAGACTCTGGGTGATATGCACTTGAAACGCCATGTTTAATTTTTAATTGCTTAAGGACCTTGCCAAACAACCCCGACATACTTTGTAAAATTAGAACCTTGATCAGACTGGATGAACTTTGGTAATCCAAAAGTAGAACAAAATTTGATTAACGCCTTCACAATAACATGAGCCTTTAGTGTGCGAGTGGCACTGCCTCAGGGTAACGCTGTCGCAGCACACATTAAGGTCAATAGATACATGTGACCAGACTTTGACCGTGGAAGGGGACCGACGCAATCAATTATAATCCTTTCAAAAGGTTCCCCCATAACAGGAATGGGCTTGAGGGGAGCAGGAGGAATTATTTGATTGGGTTTCCCTGCAATTTGACAGGCATGACAAGAACAGCAATACCGAGAGACATCTGACTTCATACCAGGCCAAAAAAAATGGTTAAACATTCGATCATAAGTTTTCCGAACGCCAAGATGGCCAGAGAGTTCATGGTCATGTGCTACACATAGCACTTCTTGTCTATAGGATTTAGGAACAACCACTTGTATAACAGAACCCCACTCGTTTTCAGAGCTAGGGGGAGCCCATTTGCGCATAAGCACCTCATTTTGAAAAAAAAATAGGTCACTGACGACTGTGGCCGTTCATGTTTGTGTTCAGCAGCAGAAAAACACGAGGACAAAGACTCATCAGCTCGCTGGGCAGCAGCTAGCTGTTGTCTCCCAAATAACAACTGAGGATTACATTTGTCTGAACTAATTTCACTACTAGAGACGTTGTCAGAACCAGAACCAGCATCGGCCACCTTTTCAGACTCAGGATTATCTCCCAGAAAAGTCCCAGTGAGATCGACCCGCGTCTTGAAATTTATGAGCCTGAGCGCGAAGTTACTACACACGCAGGGAAAACAGAAGGAAACTCCATAGCCACATTATCAATAGTTTCGCCCATGCTTGGCTCATCAGTAACTTCTGGTAGAGAGAACACATTTCCCCCCGCTAAATCATGACCAAGTATAAACGAAACACCTTTAACCGGCAACTCAGAACAAATCGCCACTTTCACAAAGCCTGAAACCAAGTCAGATTGCAAGAAAACGGTATGCAAGGGAGCTTTCATTATGCTTAGTGCAATGCCTTGAACCAACACATCAGCACCGCAACTGGTGTGCTCGAAAATGGCAGTACACTGTCAAGAATGAACGACTGCGCAGAGCCAGTATCCCGCAATATTCAAGGGGAATTGAAGTTCCCGAATCTGAGAGAGATACAGCACCAGTTAAAATAATCGGTTCGAACGCCGATCTAAACATGAATCGGAATTCGTAACATCGAATGGGAAGGTGGGGAGTGGACTAGACCAACACTTTTAGGAGATGACTGGGACTGCTGATTTTACGCTTAAGCGTTGGACAAGCAGCAATGAAGTGTCCAATTTCGTGGCAGTAAAAACACTCCTGCGAGTCAGCAGCACCTCCAGACGGTTTACCTTCCCTATCCAAGACTCAGCGGAGCTTCGCTTTGAGAGGCATTGTTGAACTCAGAACGCCCCGAGTGGCGAAGACTGACTTATGCGTGAGCACAAACTCATCAGCGAAAAACAGCGGCTTCATTTAATGATGACACCTTTTGTTCATTTAAATAAAGCACAATTCTATTCGAATACAGTTCTTGAACTCCTCAAGCAGTAATAACTCCTTAGTTGTTCAAAGGTAGTAACCTTGTTTGCCGAGCACCACTTATCAAAGAGAACAGTTTTCTCACGAGCAAACTCCCATGAACGTCTGCTTGGCGGCTTTCACAAATTTCCTGAATTTTTGCCGATAAGCTTCTGGGACAAGTTCATAAGCACGCAGTGCAGTAGCTTTAACTATGTCATAGTCCAAACTTTCTTCCAAAGACAAGGTCGAACACACCTCCTGAGCCTTGCCAACTAATTTACATTGCAACAGCAAAGACCAGACGCTTTTTGGCCAATTTAAAGTAGAAGCAATTGTTCAAATACAGGAAAGTATTTGTCTACTTCGCTTTTCTGAAAGGAGGTACTAAACGAATCTGACGGCTGACATCAAAATCGGCCGAACTCATTGCTACGGTGCCTTGGGTAACTGCCGGAATAGGGGATGAGGAACTGACGGGCAACGAGCAGCAGGGGCAGGTGAACCCATCAGAGACTTACGCGGCATTGGAGTTGGCTTCCAATCCTTCGCCCGTAGCTCCAGTTCCCTTAATTTCACCTGGCGGTCCGTTTCAAGCTCAAACGCTCGGAGTTTAAGAAGCTGGGTTTCGTAATCCTGCCTGCTCAATTCGAGGTCTAGTTCCTTCAAGCGGAGCGTTAACATGGGATCCTCCTTAAAGCGTGAATCAGCGGGATCTATGCGTGGAGAGACAGATCCGGCTTCGGCCTTCGCCGCAACCGAAGTCTGTGGTGCCACCGACTCCGAAGCAACACCCGTGACTCCGTCTTCCTCAGGTAGGATTCCCCGCTCAAGAAACTCCTGATACAGCACCGTCTTTATTTCCCTTTTTGTTTTATACTTAGGCACCGAAATGCTAAAGAAATCTGCAAGGAGTAGGAGATCATCCTTGCGGCAGAGTTCAAATTGTTCAATAGTGGGGAAAACAACAAATTCATCGAAATCAAATTTAGACATGTTTGCAGCTAGAACGGTTTATTTAAGACGAGCCCCCAATTCTGTTACGACCCGGTCTAGGACAGGCAGCAACAGGTAGAGGAAGTAAGGGAAGGACGGGCGGAAGAAGTGTAAAAGGCACTTAATAGCACGCTGCTCAGTTACTCTGGTCCCTATCTGCCTAACCAGAGCTAAACTATTCCTACGGCTACTCTTCAAGGTTGGCCGGGCTCGGCTTTTTTAAACACTGAGCTCCCAAACTCTCAGTCCGCAAATAAAGACTGAGGAACGGATAGTGTACCCCCTATGGAAACAAGTTTCCACCCAGAATCACCTTCAAAAATAATAAAGGAAAAATAACAAAGCAAAATAACAAAGAAGTGCCCTGATGGAAGGACTGTGAGATCCAGCTGGGAGCACACTGACTAACCAGAGTAAACCTAACAGTGTACAAAAAGGGCGAGACGAGAGGGTAGTCAGATACAGAACCGAGGTCAAACACCGGAATTCACCAAGCAACCAAACCAAAACGCAAGGGCTAGAATTCTAGTCAAATGGGACAGGCTAAGGGTCAACCACCACAATTCAAACAAACCAAATAAAGGGCACGGCGAAGAATCAAATCCAAAGGCAGTCCGAGTCAACACAGAAGGCAGTACAATACTCACAGGTCGTGAACTCTAGTTACAGATCGGAAGAGCTAGTCTCCGCGGTTTAACACTAGCCCGCCTTTTCAAGATGTGAACCGGAAACGGAAGTGTCAGACCTTAGGCGAACCAAAAAAAAACAAAACAAAGATAACAGATTTCAAAGCACAGATTTACAAATGTACAACAGGGGTCGTAACAACTAGCTCTGCCCAGTGCACGCGCTCAGTCTTAACTTGGAACGCGCTGCAAATCTTAGGAGGGTGGATCAGCTGTTTGTTTGTTATGGCGGACGGGCTCAGGGGGCCCCTCTGTCAGCACAGCGCCTCGCCCACTGGATCTGTGATGCTATCTGCAGAGCCTATTCGGCAGTGGGTCTCATTGCCCCAGCAGGATTGACTGCACATTCTACCCGGGGCATTGCATCCTCGACAGAGCTATTTAAGGGCATATCCGTAGAAGAGATTTGCAGGGCGGCCTCTTGGTTTTCTGCATCGACCTTTGCGCAGTCATATCTCAGGGATATGACAGCCAGCATGGTCGCACATTCAGTCCTGGGAACCCTGTCGGCAGGGTTCCCTTTCAACACTGACTAGTGTTTTGATTATTACCATAACCTGAGGCAATGCGCTCTGGGGGCGCCCCGCCTGCAGGTGTGGGGGCTTGTCGTAGGGAGATAACAGCTAACAAGGCCTCCCATTCATTCTAGAAGGGACCCTATCGGTGGGGCGCCTTCCAACACCAACTCGGGTTCGGCGTTACTGTTTGTGCCACGACCTGGGGCGGGGTACGCAGTCTGGCGGTGCTCGCCCCAGGGTGTGGACGGGTTTCTCTTGGTTTCTGAATGGAACTCTGTAGTCTGGGGCCACCTGGCAGTACATCCATCCTTAACGGCCTTCGCCTGAAGTGTAAACCAATAGCGAAGCCCGTTAGAGGGCGGAGCACGTACGAAATAGAACTACTGGTTACCTGGATGTAACTCCAGTTCGATGAGTACGTGTGTAGCCCTCTAACAACCTGCCCAGCTGCCCCGAGTGTGAGATGCTGAGTTTCAAAGGGAGACGAGCATTGGCAGCACCGAGGCTTTATCGGAGGTGAGTGCGCTACCCCCTCCTACGGAGCAGGTGAGTTCAATTTTCTCTCTCAGGCACCAAGGCGGGGCCTCGGAGGGGTAAACCAATAGTGAAGCCTGTTTGAGGGCAACGCACACACTCATAGAACTGGAGTTACATCCAGGTAACCAATAGTTCTTGTTATTTCACACGTTAAAACCGAGTTTTATTATATCCTTGTTTATAAAGTTTCGCCAATTACTTTATAAATTTTCAAAACCAAGTATTTTCTGATGAATGAACAGAACAGACAAACACAGACAGCATGTAAGTTCATATTTAAAATTCCGCTCAAGATTCAAAATTCATCGACTTGAACTGACAGGGGTGCAGGTGTTCGGAAACCACAAAGCTCTGGGAGGTATACCACGAAGCAAGTTCATGATAGACAGGTTTTAATTGAGTGAGCCGGATCAACAAACCCTGAACTCACAATCAGAGATAATTAGTACCACAACGGTGGTTATAATCTTTCTTTGATAAACTCGGCTTTGTACTTTGGCTTTTGTGCGCTCTCCGATGAAGAGGGTGTTTAACGCATCAATTGATTCCATTTCCTCTCAGCAATTGACCGATCGCGTATTGTATATTTCTCTACAAAGACTTTCCCTGATCCAGGGTCAGGGGGTTTGTGGGACATCGGCCCCTCGCGCACCAGAGGGTGCCGCCAGCACAGACCACGACCCGCACCAATGGGACTGCTGCCTAAAAGGAGAAATAAATGACATTTTACACTGATTGGGTGGACACTTGAAATTATGCAGGTGCATACTCGGGTAGACACTTGGGAAATTGGAATTGAGATTCATGTTTGAAGATCCATTCATGTTGGTTGATGTATGCACTTATTCATTGGATGTAATGTAAGTGGCTGCTGTATGATTAATAAAATCTTACAAAAAAAATATTCTCGATTAAATATAATTTAGGAGGAGAGGGTCTTAATTATGGAGTTATGAAGAATGTAAGAATATAAAAACAGCAAAAAGCAGCACTGTTGCTGTAATTGAGGCCAGAGAGGTCCTATGATGGAGTTGTGGAAAATTACTTCAGTTTCTCAGCCAAGTCAAACAAAGTGAAATTAATTTATAGATTGAATATAATCTGACTGTGAAAAATAACAATAGTATTCTCAGTTTTGCCGATTTTTTTTAAGCATTTTTTCCATTATTTTTCTTATATACAGCATGATTTTAATAAAATCTTATCCCACCAATAACCCTAACCTCTTGCACCATTGCACATTTACAGTAGTCCCATGGCATAACAAAGAATATGAGTTGAAGAATAATTGTTTATTTATTTTGTTCTGCTGCAAAGCGGCTTTTTTATTGAATTAAGCAAGTTTTAGACTGTGCACCTAAACCCACACGAGTGCACCCATTTTGGTGCACCCAGTCAAAAAATCCTAATTTGAGCCCTGCAAGGTGTTCTTCTGCATATTTCAAGCGGGCCTCCTGGTGGACCTTTTTGAGAAATGGCTTTTTTTGCCACCCTTCCATACAGGCCAGATTTGTGCAATATCTTTCATATAGTTGGATGAGGCACAAGTTTCCCTCTGTCGGCCATAAAATCCTGGAGCTCTTTCAATGTTGCCATTGGACTCTTGGTAGCCTCTCTGACCAGCTGTCTTCTCTCCCGGTCATCCAGTTTAGACGGACGCCCTGATTTTGGCAGACTGTGAGTGGTGCCATGCACTTTCCATTTCTTAATTAGGGTTTTAACAGTGCTCCAAGGTATCTTCAAAGCCTTAGAAATCTTCTTATATCCCTCATCTGATGTGTACCTTTCCACAACTTTGTCACGGACTTCTTTTGTGAGATCTTTGGAGCCCATGCTTCTGCCTTTCAGTGACACTGCTCTTGCATACTGAGGCAGCATGGTAAACAGCTGTTTTTATTCTACCTTTCAGTGACACTGCTCTTGCATACTGAGGGACCATGGTAAACAGCTGTTTTTATTTGGCCTTTCATTGAGACTGCTCTTGCATACTGAGGGACCATGGTAAACAGCTGTTTTTATTCTGCCTTTCAGTGACACTGCTCTTGCATACTGAGGGACCATGGTAAACAGCCGTTTTTATTCTGCCTTTCAGTGACACTCTTGCATACTGAGGGACCATGGTAAACAGCTGTTTTTATTCTGCCTTTCAGTGACACTGCTCTTGCATACTGAGGTACCATGGTAAACAGCTGTTTTTATTCTGCCTTTCAGTGACACTGCTCTTGCATACTAAGGGACCATAATAAACAGCTGTTTTTATTCTGCCTTTCAGTGAGACTGCTCTTGCATACTGAGGGACCATGGTAAACAGCTGTTTTTATTCTGCCTTTCAGTGACACTGCTCTTGCATACTGAGGGACCATGGTAAACAGCTGTTCTTATTCTGCCTTTCAGTGACACTGCTCTTGCATACTAAGGGACCATGGTAAACAGCCGTTTTTATTCTGCCTTTCAGTGACACTCTTGCATACTGAGGGACCATGGTAAACAGCTGTTTTTATTCTGCCTTTCAGTGACACTCTTGCATACTGAGGGACCATGGTAAACAGCTGTTTTTATTCTGCCTTTCAGTGACACTGCTCTTGCATACTGAGGGACCATGGTAAACAGCTGTTTTTATTCTGCCTTTCAGTGAGACTGCTCTTGCATACTGAGGGACCATGGTAAACAGCTGTTTTTATTCTGCCTTTCAGTGAGACTGCTCTTGCATACTGAGGGACCATGGTAAACAGCTGTTTTTACTCATGTCATCAAGTTAATTGCTGTGATTCCACACAGATGTGGGGAAATTAGCTATTGATTGGTCTTGAAGGCAATTTTTCATTTCCTGAGAAAGCTGATGGGATGATTCAGTAAAGGGGGTGGATACTTATCAAACCAATTTATTGCAATTGTTCATTTTTATTTAATGTTAAAACATTTTTTTTGTTTATCACTTTGAAAAAGTTCAGTACTGTTTGTAAATTTGTAGGAAAAACACAGATTAATTGCACTTTAATGACAGGCTATATGTTAAGTAAATCTGAAAAAATGTTCAGGGGGTGTATTCATTTTCCATCCACTGTACCTCACATGACACTCGATCAGCCAATAGAAAAATTCAATTGCAATAGCAGCATTTCAATCAGTGGAGCACAAAAATGTAAACCCTTGATCCTGAATCCATCAGCATTACATCAAAATATTGAAAAACATTCTTTATAAGCTTCAAAAAAAGTGGTTTGGGGGTTTTGTTTCTCTTTATGTGTGAATGAATCATGCAGAGTCACAAAGACTTGATCATTAAATGTGGAGAAACATGAATTCATGATGCATCCAGCAATAATTAATGCACAATATCATCAAGTCATTCATCAGTTCAGCATTACTAAAGCAAATGCTACGCCAATGCCAACAGGGCGTCAGCTTTAGATCAAGGGGATTTACCATCCTGTAAGTTATCAACTCATCCCCAATACACCTGACTCTACTCATCGGCAGCTGTGTGTGATCTCACACCTTTGATTGTGTTCTCCTCTCTACCGATAGGCATTAAAACATACAGGACAATAGATCTCCTGGAACAGATGCCAGGCTTTAGTGAAGTCTATGTCGTGAAAGTAAAGAAAATTATTTGTCAACTCTAACTTCCTTATTGCCAAACATTTAAATGAAATTAAAACCATCACAAATGCACCTAATATTATCTGCAGAAATACATTTACTGTAACTGAGTGCTCAATTTCTTTTCTTTGTGAGGATGAAAGAGAATAGTTTGAGTCTGCTTTGATGAACCTTGTGGTTTCATGTGTAAGACCTTACACCAGGTTACAGTCTCACTTGTGCACCAGCTGGCTGACTGCATTGCGTCACTTGTTTGTCTGGGATGCACTTCTTGGATTGCATCACTGACAAATAATATATTGTTAGAACAGGGATAGGGGGGCACTCATCTACCCCTCCTTTTAGCCCCTCCTCTGTTTTACTGCATAGCTGTTTGTCACGAGTCAAACCCGCGCCCCAAATCTAACCCCCATTTACGCAAAACTTTTGGCACACCCACCCATCCTCAAATATAATCCTGTGGTGACAGGGTATTGTGCTGTTGCTCCCTCACTGGATTTGTGATTGGCTAGAGGCTGCACTGCTTGCATACCACACAAATTTATACATTTACATGAACTAGCACTATATTGAATAAAAACATAACCCTCCTGGACACAGGTGATCAGGATACAGTTGCCCACTGGCCTGTCTGACCTTAAGGAGTGTATGCTGAGCCTCTGCAGTTTCTCAGGTGAGTCACTTATTCTTTCTTTCAAGCTGATGAATCACTCTTTCATTTCTTAAGCTGTGCTTGAGTGAGAGCCTGTTGCAGACTGTAATACAGTAAACCCAAAGGGCAAACCTAGTCTTCTGGGAACACTGTCTCCAATCTCAGGAAGCAGCTGTGCAGTTTCTAAGAGTAAAGAGTGGTTGCTCAGAGGAAAGGTAGTTTTTCCAGCATGGAGGCCGTCTTCCCAGAAAAAAATTATCCCTCACTGCCACAATACTACAAAATTCTGCAAGGCTTCCTTCACACGATTAATTTATTTATCAATAGAGCGAGCTTGATTTTGTGCAAATTGGGCAGCATAAGAGTGTTGTCATCTGTATTTTTTGCAGTAAATGTGTTATGTTGGAAATACTTTGGAGAAAAGAATGATGTAAAATAATGCAGGAATTAGCATCAATATAAGAACATTATTTAGCCTTGCAGTCAGTTTAAGTGGTGAGGAACATTGCTCTGTTCAGTTCGGCTTGACCATTTAACTTTTATTCACTCTTCTTTCTCAAGGCATCAACCCTCAGACCTGCTTGGTAAATAAAAGCCAAAATGAACAGCTCTGCCATCAACTCCATCCTACCGTTCAACCACTCCTCTTCAGGATCCAGTCTCTTGAGTGTAATTGTAGAATGTACATTACCATATTATGCGGCTTTGGTTCAATTTATGGCCCTTGTTATCAACGTTTTTATGGGTTTCCCAGCCAATATCATGGTACTTTGGCTGGTGGCCAGAAAGGAGATCGACTCTTCCACCTCTGATGTCTTCTTCATAAACCTGGCCATTTTAGATGCCATCTTCTCCCTGATTATCCCCCTGAACTACCTTAGCATGTCATTTTTTTAAAAAGAATTTAAATTTTTATTTTGTGGAGATGACATATGGGATCAAAGACACCTCCCCTCTCTTCCTCACCTGCATTTGCCTGGATCGCTACATGGCCGTGGTCCACCCCATTGTGTTCACCAGCATCAAGGATAACAAGATCAGAGTGGCCATTTCCATGCTTGTTTGGCTTTCATGATTGCCTATGGCTTCGTGAGGGGATGGATCTTATATTCCTCAATTTTCCTCTTCACTGCAATGATGCTGACCATCAGCATAATCATGGTTTTCTGCAACATTTCTATCATGTGGAGTCTGAGGAAGTCAGTCCTGGGCAAGGAGAAGATTAGCCCCATGAAAAAGAAAGCCCAAAGAACAGTGCAAATCACTTTGGCCATCATAGTGTTTCATTACCTGCCTCTAGCTGCATTCATGCCCTTCATACATCTCAATCAGAAAAGAACTCTCTGCATCATTGAAATGATTGCCTTCGCAATCTTAGATCTCAGCTGCAGCACTGAACCCCTACTGTGCATCTCCAAGGTTAAGCAGCTACCATGCCTTAATAACTTGCCCTGCATCTGCTGCCGAAGCCCTTCCCCTGAGCCACATAATGTAAGCACATGAGATGTATGCTTGTGATTGTCTGTTAAATTGCATATTCATTCTATGTAAGGTTGAGAAAATGAGTTCACGAAACAAAGACAGAATGTGAAGTGAGTGACAGGCAAATATTTTAGCTCCGATATGAGTGTAATATGCAAAGAGAAAACAATTAACATAATCGTAACCATAGGCATTGATGAAAGAACATAAATTGTTTGATCCAACCAAATGCCTGTTTCACCTTTATAACATAGGCCTATTATGCAAACTATACATTCAACATTATATGGATATGCATGAACTATCAATTCAAGGTAAGGTGACCAATTTTTTCTCTAATTTAAATATTTAATCTCATTATGCCAGTATGGGATCCAGTTTTGCTTAAGGAAGAGCCTGCAGTGACTATAGACCTTTCTGGAGGCACACCCTATATGCAAATACAAAATGATTGTATTGGCTATACCTGCACTTAATGCCAACAATTAGCCAGCGAATATATCATTCAAAGTATTTTAGTCCGTAAAATGATAAAACACATTCAGCAAGGAACAACGTGTACTGTAAGCAGTATAAAAATCAACTTCAGAAAGACACTAAAAGAATACAAATTAAATGTTAAATTCTTGAGCAATGTGTCTCGAACATGTCCAAGGTCAACCAAGAGGAAAAGTGTCCATTGCCTGTAATATTACCTCGACTGTATCTCTGATTTCAGGAGGACGCTACACTTCGTTATGAGTTTAGCTGTAAGTCACAGCGCCAGGGAACGAAAGGAAGCACCAGAGTTAGTCATCAGAAACAAGGGCAGCTTTATGATATAATGCATTTTTGGAACTGATTCAGTTGCTCTGTGATTTTTATTTATTTTTATTGGTTTATTTGATAGGGACCATGCATATTTATGAACATTCTTGTTTAAAACAACATGTAAATATGCCAGAATTAGTAAAAATAACTACTTTTCATCTGCAGTCCCTAGGCAGGTGACATAAGACTAACACAGAGACAGCCAGCATTCATACAGCACTCATTCCCTATAAGTTAAAAAGGTACACATAATTGTGACATATACATCGAACAAAACAAACAAACAAAACAAAAATACACAGGATAATGACAAAGACATTATTCATCCACCTCTATACTGCATTCAATATAACTGTGAAAGTGTATGGGTGATGAAATGTGTGGCAGTTAAAAGTAAGTGCATCTCTGGTTTTCCAGGAGCCACTGTTTTAAGTGAGTTTTAAAGGTGTTGTATGTTGGACACTCTCTTATTGGGAGGGGCAAGCTGTTCCAGAGTTTACCTCCTTTTATTGACAATACTTTTTGTCCGAAACTGGTATATCTAAATGGTATCAGACAGTCCCGTTTTACAGAGGCCCGTGTACTACTTCAACTTTCAACTCTTTGGAAAAGGCCATGCAGCGGAGGGGGAGCAAGATTATGTCACACTTTATATACAAAACAAAGATACTTAAAATGTTTGAAATTGTCAAAGATTCAAAATTTATATCTCTCTAAGATATCGCAATGGTGAAATGACAATGCCTTTTTATCAAAAGTTTTCATGGCTTTCTTAAAGAGAGATTCAATACTTTTCAGAGTAGTCTTGCTAGTTAATGACCAGTTTGTAAAACAATACTCAATATGTGAGAAAATCATAGTATATAAGAACAACTTGGCTGCTTTGGTGTCAAGAAATGGCCTAACTTGTTTAAAGTTCTGCAAATTTAATTTAGCTTTATTTGCTACCTTTTTTACATGACTTTTGAAAGTTAGGGTGGAGTCATATATGACTCCTAGATACTTGAATTAATTAACATTATCAAGCTCCTGTCCTCTAAGGAACACATTAGAATGTGACACCTTCTTGTTTTGTTTAGTAAATGCCATCCAGACTGTTTTTTTGGTGTTTAGGTAAAGACATGGCTTTGTGAGCCAGTCATCAATGTGAGCCATTACAGATGTAAGTGTGGATGCTATCTCTTGGTAGTTCTTTGCATGTGTGAAGATTACAGCATCATCTGCATACATCTGAACATCAACATTTTTACAAGCCTCTGGCAGATCATTTATGTACAGTGTGAACAGGATAGGACTAAGTATGGAGCCGTGGGGGACTCCTACTGAACATATTTTTCAGGATATTTTTAAGACCTGGTTCTTAACTGCAAAGCCTGACGTTGTTGTTGTTTCTGAAACTTGGCTGAAACCATCTACCCCTGACAAAGTTATTAATATTGCTGGCTATAATGTTTTTAGAACTGATCGCAAGGGCAGGGTTGGTGGTGTTGCAGTGTACATTTCTGAGAAATTTCAAGGTTCTGTTCTTCACTCTATTACAATTCCGAAGCAATTTGAACTCTTAGCTGTACAAATACTGATAGCAAAGGCTCCCCTTACCATTGTGGGTTGTTACAGGCCTCCATCAGCTGTCCCTGAATCCCTGTCCAATTTGACCGAAGCATTATCCAGTTTAGTCACATCTGAATTAATTTTGATGTGAGATTTAAATTATGACTGGTTGAGTGACAAATCTGATCATTTCAAGCAGGTGTGTGACTCCCTGAATCTTTCTCAGCTTGTTGACAGCCCACCAGAGCTAACTCTGCCAAATCTGACAAAGATACCTTAATAGACATAATTTTAACCAATGCAGTACATAAATATGTGGCAGTTGGAGTCTTCCCTTATGATATCAGTGATCACTGCACACTTGCCTGTGTTAGGAGCACCAAACTGCCCAAAACCAAGAGCTTAATTGTACTTAGACGCTGCTTTAAATACTTCTCAGAGCAGACTTTTCTTCATGACTTGTTTGGGGTGAATTGGCGTCAAGTAACCTTGATTCCTACTGTCGAAGAGGCAGTTGCCTTTTTCCAACAACACTTTTTGAAGATTGTAAACAAGCATGCTCCTCTTCGAAAATTTAGGATCAAAAATAGGGACAATCCTTGGTTCACCAAAGAAATTGCTGGTATGATTCATGCTCGTAATAAGCAATGGTCTTTAGCCAGAAAGTCACATGCCTTAGATGATTGGGCTCTTTTTCGCTCCCTTAGGAACAAATGCACATCACTCATTAAAAAATCTAAGGCTGAATATTATTTCTCATTAACCTCTGATTGCCTCAACGATCACTCTAAGTTCTGGAAATCAATTAGAGCCCTACATAACAAGAAAGTCTCCAGTTTTCCCAGTAGAGTCAATGTCAATAATATATCTATTTATGATAAAAATGAAATGTCCAATACTTTCAATCTTCATTTTAAAAATGTAGCTAATTTGTTTGATGAACAAAGTCACGTCCTGCATAAAAATGAGAGCACACTTTGCAACCAATTGACAGCAGATACTCCCCAGTTGGAATCCGTTTTCGACCTGACCCCCTTTTCAACCTCTGAAGTCTTGCATGCCCTCCAAACACTAGATCCAAAGAAAGCTGCTGGGCCTGATGGGCTTGATCCTTTCAGCTCCAATCATAGCTGAGCCAGTCACTGACATTTTTAATCTTTCAATTCTTACTTGTAAATGGCCTGTATTATGGAAACAAGCCTTTGTTACACCGCTGTTAAAGGCTGGTGACCCTGCTGAACTGAATAATTATAGGCCTATTTCAAATCTCTCTGCTTTGGCTAAGATATTGGAATCCTTAGTTTCTGCTCAGCTGAAACCATTTTTAGACTCACGCAATGTCCTTAGCCCCATGCAATCCGGATTCAGGGCTAGGCATAGTACCGTGACGGCTGGACTGAAGGTTTTCGATGACATCAAGAATGCCATCAAAAAAAAACAGTACGTTGTTGCTATTTTTATAGATTTAGCCAAGGCATTTGATACCGTTGATCATTTTTTATTAATTGGTGCCCTTGCAAAAGCTGGTATTGGTCGTAAAGTGCTCAGTTGGCTCCGGAGCTATTTAACTGACCGCACTCAGTTTTTCAGATTGGGTATATTATTTCTGATCCTATTGTTTTGGATAGAGGAGTCCCTCAAGGATCCATTCTGGCTCCACTGCTGTTTTTATTGTACATCAATAACATTTGTGATCAGTTGAAATATTCAATGTACCACATGTATGCCGATGATACTGTTTTATATGCTTCTGCTCCCTCTCCTATGACTGCGGTTGACAAGTTGCAGTCTGATTTTGACTCGTTTGGGGATATGGTTGGACAAAAACCTGAACTTCATACACCACATTTGCATGCTATGTAAGAAACTCAAGCTTACACTGGGTTTCCTCTATAGGCTAAAGTCATGTTTCTCACCAGCTGCACGTAAGAGACTGGTTTCTGCCCTGTTTATGTCTCAGCTGGACTATGGTGATACCATTTACAGATTTGCAAGCCCCACTACCCTGGCTAAACTTGATTCATTATACCATGCTGCCTTGAGGTATATTTCAAACTCTGTCTACCGGACTCACCACTGTGTACTGTATGACCTGGTAGGCTGGCCTTCTCTTGCTGTACGTAGGCTGCAGCACTGGCACATTTTAATGTATAAGGCCATTTTGGGAAGGTTACCCAGCTACATAAGTTCAAAGTTTGACTTGTTCAGAACGCCTACAATCTTAGGTCCAATTATCAAACACGTCTAAAGGTACCATCTGTACGGACTGAGGCTGGGAAAAGGAGTCTGTTTTATTTTGGCCCTTGGTCTTGGAACAACTTGCAGGCCACACTCAACCTAAGCTCCCTGATCCCCCTTAGGAGCTTCAAACAAAAGCTGACCCAAATCTGCACCACTAATTGTTCTTGTTTTAGTGCAAAATAACTTGTTTTATCTTGATAAATTTTGTTTTTATGTGCCTTTGTATACTCGAAATTCTGTTCTGCCCAAAAATATTGTTTTGTATTTCGTTGTATGTATTCAGCTTGTTCTGATGTGCAATTATTTGCTGCCTTCTTGGCCAGGTCACAATTGTAAAAGAGATTTTTTTTATCTCAACTGGTTTTTACCTGGTTAAATAAAGGTTAAATAAATAAATAAAAAATAAATAAATTCACAGAGTGGGGATTTGGAGTCATTAACACGAACACATTGCTTTGTACTGGACAGGTATGATTTTATCCAGTGGAGAGCTTGATCAGAGAAATTAAAATATGTTAATTTAGATAAAAGAACTTCATAGTAACAGTATCAAAAGCTCGTTTTAAGTCGAGGAAAACAGCACCAACATAAGGACTCTTATCTAGGTAGCCTTTGACCTTTTCCAAAAACAAACAGTTGGCTGTTTCTGTTGAGTGATGGGCCCTGAACCCAAACTGCATAGGGTGGAGTAAATTATTGCTTTTATTGAGATGTTGAATCAGTAATTTAGCCACCCATTTTTCGGCTATTTTTGAAACAACAGGCAAAATACTGATTGGCCGATAATTGGCCATATCTGATCTTTCACCTGATTTAAAAATGGGTGTGACCAGGGCCATCTTCCATGCTGATGGCACAATGGACTGTCTTAAGGACAGATTAATCAGATATGTAATAGGCTGTAGAAAGGTCTCTTTGTGCCTTTTTAAGAAATTAGTATCAAGGCCATAGATATCCATGGCCTTTGAATTTTTTAAGCCACTGATGGCATTTGCTTCTTCTGTTTCAGTTATTTGTTGTAAGTGGAGAATCGGCTGTGCGTAATAAATGGAGCAAGTAGAGTAGCTGGGTGGATTAAAAAGTTGGGTTATTTCATAAACAGAGTCAAGAAAGAGGGCGTTTAGTTCTGTTGCTATGATGGTGGGATCCGTGACTAGTTCAGTGTTAATTTTCAGCTCTAGTTCTTTATTGTTATGATTCTGTTTTCTACCAATCGGCTTGTTGATGGTTTGCCATATCTTCTTCCCATTTTCTCTTGCCTCTTTAATAGTATTAATGAAGAAGTTGGCTTTAGCTTGTCTTAAACTTTTTATTACTTTGTTTCTTAACGAAGTAAATTTTTGTCGGTCTGTTGTTAGACCTGATTTTAAGGATTGTTTCAATAATTGATCTCTTTCCTTCATAAGTTTCCTACACTCCTCATTAAGCCAGGGTAGTGAGTCCCTGCTTTTCTTTTGGCTCCACTTTCTGAGGTAGGGCCCCATAACTTTCTTAATTGTTGAGGTGAAATGGTCACAGTCACTCTTCCAGGTCTCCTTTAGAGAGGACCCCATCCCCTTCAGTCTCTCTCAGCGCTCCCCCAAGGGTTTCCTGTCGACTAGTTGGGACTGATTCATATTTACATATAGATGTGGCTGAGAAATGAAAACGATGTTTTTTTAGCTTCCTGGCAAAGAGCATTATATTGTGATCTGACAGCCCTGTCATTAGATTAAAGGTCTTAGTTATTCTTTCTGGTCTATTTTTGAACCATAAATCTATTTTTGTCTCTGACTGATTAGTTATTCTTGTGGGTAGTTCAATTAACTGTTCAAGATTAAAATAGTCTGTAATGTTTTTCAGCTTTTTTCTTGCACCCTTATCACTCCAATTGACATTGAAGTCCCCCATCAATATAACCTCTTTGTTAAAATCCACACTATGAAGGAGGTTTTTTAACTGCTCATAAAACTCAAGCTTTGCTGAGGGTTTTTGATATAGACAGATTAAAGTGAATGCCATTTCAGCACAGAGAGTGAAATGTTGACTCCAACACATTGAATATCAGTGTCCCTAAGCCATTCGATTTGTTTGCATTTAACAGTATTTTTCACATATAATAAAACTCCCCCTCCCCTCCCATGGTCTCTGTCTTTCCTAAACACATCATATCCTGGCATGGCAATAAGAGCCTCCGGGGAGGAACGAGTTAACCAAGTGTCAGTCCAAGAAAATCAACATTAGAATTTACTAGCAAGTTTGCCAGTTGTTCGCGTTTGGTTGCCAAACTCCGAATATTTAAATGTCCACCAAACAACCCTTTGGCTTTGCATCGAGGGTCCCACACAGTTCGAGCCTGATTGAGCGTTTGGAAAAACTTTGTGATGCGGTATTTTTTCATCACAGGATTCCTAGGTCTGATAGTGGGCATAGTCAACGTTAGGTCAAGACCATGACAGTGTGGTATGTTTCGGGACTCACCACTAGAGATGCTAATGTTCAGCTCTTGCAACGAGATGACCTCCTTAACACTGCCGCTGGAGTTTGTGGAGCTAGACATAGCTCTCAGCTGTAGACGCTCCGAGCCAGTGGCCAACGCTACCTCAGAAGACTCCATCGCAGCCTGTAGCCCTGGGCTGGTGTTCACCGACGGCATCATCTCAGCGAACTCCGCTGAACAGCCGCCAACAAAGGTCCCCAGCCCAGCGATCGGTGCTGACAGCCACGGCAGCACAGGGGGTGAGTAGAGACAGGCCCTTGATCGAATAGTGAACAGGGGCTGCCCTGGCAGCGCCAGGGGAGTGTAGGGCAATGGTAGTCCGAGCCTAGCACTGGCTACGAGCAGATTGTTGAGAAGAGTTGCCAACAGGGCGCTTTGAATGACGCCGGTTTGTGTTTTTGCTGTTGATTGCTGTCCGGGATTGCATTCTACATCACCAGCAAGAAGTAATAGCATGGTGAGTTGAACGAGCCCATGGCGTGGGTTAGATGCCATTTCACGCGATGTGGAAGACACCTTCGCGTATCCATTGATGTTGAGTTTGGAATACAGTAGATGTTGGCCACTGCCAACACAGTAGGTGTTTTCTTTGTTAAAGCGATGTTGCACAGAGAGCAACAACAGCGCAACAATATATGGAACTGTAATCCAGTGATGTAGTGCAAGTTTGGGCTTAGATGGTTTAGACAAACAACACGCAGCACCTGCCAGGCTACATGCATGCACGTCTGCGTCCGCCATCTTCAGCTGTAATGTACTGTTTATTAGTAACTATCAAACAAAAGTGTTTTACACCTTACCATACTAAATTGTCGTCTCTGAGAATAACACAAAAACAGTTTGGGCTCCAGGAATTTCAGACTGTTGTTTAGTACACTAATTATGCTTTTGAGACTTATCTTGCAAAGCTCTGCTCATCTTTCTCCAGTTAAACACACCCCTACTGCAAACAGTATTTATATTAATAGGAATGACACTGGTTTGTTCAGTAATTACATTGTGAGAATTCAAATATGAAGCCTTTTTTCAGGGGGACTTCAATATTTTTCCACCCCCAATTTCTGCAATTAAAAGTCGAAAGGGGACGTCATTAAGGATTTAATTCCTCACACGTTAATTAACGGTCGACAGGCTTCCCTCCGGCTGATGGAAATTTTGCAGGAAAAGAATTTTATAAATAGGCCACATTACACTCCACATTTATTTTATAAAAACAGTTTTGAATATACATACTGTATGGATGCAATGCATTGTTACCGATTGAAAATTGACACAGGTTAGCTAAAGTTCATAAGCACTTTGTTATATATACATAATATATATTATATATTGTTATATAATATTCTGGTATGGCGGAACCAATCTTGAATATTCATAAGGTATGCATGCAGTGTATTTATACTGATTGTTCAGATATCCTCTCTTCCGGGCATGGTGAGTGGTTAGTTTGGCACTGTAGTTTTGCTCTCCAAGTTTTGGACTTTCTCTATGCTGTATGAGACTTTGACACCTAATATGGCTTTGCGTGTACGCGGATATCACTAGCTCTCTTTCTGATGAACTGTTTTGTTCCTGGAGTTACCACGCATTATCAAGATGCCAACAAAGAGACAACCTGCTGCCCAACCCGCAACAATGGACGCACCGCCATTGGAGCAGCCAGTGTGGCTGAAGGATATCATTAAGAAACTTGAAGCTATTCCCAAAATTAAAAGGACTGTCTCCAATATTGAAAGGTCGGTGTCGAAAATTCATGATTCAATTGTCAATATTAGTGTCTGTAGAAGAAACAAAGCAGAAAAACATTGAACTTGAACGTAAATTGGAAGAGACCAAATGTGAAAATCTTGCACTTGAAAAGGACCAAACAAAGACGTAAAGACCAAACTCTTGAACATGGAATGCCAATCTAGAAGGAATAATCTTATTTTTGAAGGTATTAAAGAAGATACTACTGAAACCTAGCGACAAACGGAACTTAAGATAAAGAACTTTAGGGCAGTCTCATTGCAAGTGAAATTTTGCGAAGTTAGAAAAATCGTGAAGTTAGGGTGAAAGTTGCCTAGCAACCGTGCCCAAAGCCGTCCAAAACTTCGCAAGAAAAATCGCAAGCCAGAGTGCGAAGTTTTGCGCTCTGTGCGCAACTTTGCAAGAATTTTTGTAATGTGAACGCGCACATCTGAAACTTTGCAAAGTTACTCACATGACTTGTGTTACTCATCTAGGGTTTCCACATCCGGTTTTCCCAGAGCGCGTGAGATCCAAACATGCCGTGTGTTATGTGCGGATACCTCGCTAGTCAAACGTTATTTGTTTACATCTTTCCACAACCCGTTTCGCGCTAACCGAACAGCATGCTGGGAATGGTTGAATGACATAAGCAGGGCGTGCGCACTACTTCCTGAAACTTCGCAATATTTTCCAACAGAGCTATTTTTGCGAGTTTTCGTGCCAGTGAGGACAGCGGGGTGAAATTTTGTGATTTTTGTGCAATGACAATGCTCTTATTAAGGAACATTGAAGGTATTGAGCAAGTTATGGTGGAGAGAGCTCATAGACTTGGCGAGAAGCCTTGCAATGCTAATGCTAAGGTAGTACCTAGACCTATCGTAGTCAAGTTTTCACATTCCAAAGATCGAGAAACCAGGGTAGGGAAACCAGGCGTTTTGCAGGGTAGATTTATGCTACAGAACTCGCCATTAAAACTATGGGAAGACTACCCGAACATGATCAAGGATAATCGGAGAAAACTATGGCCCATCTTCCAGGCAGCGAGGGCTGCTAATGACATATGTTCTGTGTCCCTCAAACTGGACAAGCTCTTTGTTAATGGTACGGTGTTCACCATCAATAACCTTCATGAACTGCCTCAGTGTTTACTTCCTGTGAATTGTTCTATCAGGGAGACTGATGATGTTGTGTTGTTCTACACGCGTCACTGTGTGTTTAGCAATCTCAATCGAATGGATGTAACAGTTGAAGGCCAGACGCACTGTTGTCATGAGCAGTATTTTCAGAGAGCGAAAGTTTTGTTTTTTAATGATTCTTACACTGCTGAACTGATCATGAATGAATCAGATCCCTTTAAGATAATGTCTATCGGAAAATCAATCAAGGGTTTTAACAAAACGTATTGGATCAAACAGTCCGAGAGGGTACTCAAGAGAGTTCACACTTGTAAATATGAGAAAAACGATGATGCTAAGGTTGTATTGCTTAATACTGGCAATAAAGACCTTGGAAAAACATCTCTTGACCTAGTCTATGGTATTGGTATCCGTATCCATGTACCTCATGCTACAGATAAGTCCATAGGGTCTGGTAAAAATATCATGGGTTCAATTCTTCAGGAGATTCACTAGAACCTATCGCCTCGTGCTTAAAGGGGAAGTTCACCCAAAAATGAAAATTCACTCATCATCTACTCACCCCAAGACTAATCGAAGGGTCCATTAATTTCTTTATTCCTCAAAATGCTTTCGGAGTTACAAAGAAAACAGCATTGAAGACAAATCCAAATCAATTTAAGTCATTGGAGACCACTATTTCAAGCGTAAAAAAACATTTGAAATCCACAAAATGCCTCCATACTGCTTGTGTGGCCTAATCCAAGTGTCCGTACGCCCCGATGTTCAAATTTGACTCGTAAAGGCGTCTTTTCACTATATTTTTATCCTAAATCTCCTATGTAGCCACTTAGCTAAGAGCCCTATTTATTTTCACGGAAGAAGTTTACCTCGCCAAGTTGGCCAACCATAAAAATGCGCTGTTCAGTCAGTGCATACTGACATTCAGAACTGCAGCGCGTTTCTCCAATTGAAGATTTTCAGGGCCGTTGCAGCATTATTTGCCCTCATCGGCCACCGTGGCTAGAGGTCTTGAATTTTAAACTTCTTCCATGAAAATGAACAAGGCTTCAAGCTTAGTTGCTACATTGCACATTAAGGCAAAAAATATTGTGAAAAGACGTCTTTACGAGTCAAATTTGAATGTCGGGGCTTAAGGACACTTGGATTATGCATCTAGAGCAGTATGGAGGCATTTTGAAGATTTTAAATGTTTCTTTACGCTTGAAAAAGTGGTTTCCAATGACTTGAATTGATTTGGATTTGTCTTCAATGCTGTTTTATGCGCGGAGGAGCAAAATATTTGATTTAGACATTTTTAACTGACGTGCTTTTATTTTGAAAGCGCAACACAGTGTCATGTCACTGGCCCGCCCACTCCCTCACCGGCTCTGAGAGCGTTTGGGAGGCGGGAGACAGCAGCAGTCAACAGCAGGTGGTCTGATGACAGAAACTCTTTTATTATTTCCACAGTACTATAAGGGTCAAGGAATGTTAATTAAACATGTTCGCTAGTTTCAACTAGCAAATTAAACCTGGTTTCTGTCACATGTTGGTTGGTAATCGGGTTGCTAGCAGTAGTAGCTAAATATAAACCAGGTGGATATGTCAAATTATGAGGTTAACTCAGGAGAAATCCCGCGAAGGTGCCATTATTAATTAATTATTATTATTCTTTTATTTCATACTTTATTTATAGATTTTCAACATGCATACACACAAAACAAAGAAAGTACCCCCCTCCCCCACCCCAGGCCAAACAGATAACATACATTTAACACATTACATATATAGTGAATAGGGTCAATGGGACATCTATAGAACACCAGCTCACAATTTGATCTGGCTGACACTGACAATAAACGGGGTTAAACGGCAGCAATGTCAGTTTTGTTCAATGTACCGGCGGCAGTAGGTCGACCCTCTAAAACTCAATAAATGGAGACCATGTCACAATATATCGATCTTGGGACCCTATTCGATTATATTTTAACTTCTCTAGAGGCATCATGCAGAGCACTTCTCTTATCCATTGCATATATGAGGGGGGTCTCTCAGCCTTCCACTGCAGGAGAACGAGTCTTCTAGCCAGTAAAAACGCAAATGCTACCGCATTTGCCTGGAAAGGAGAGACCCCCTCCACTTCTGGGGACACTCCAAAACCCATAATGATAGGGCTGGGTTCAACTGTTCTCCCACATATGTGGGAAAATGCTTCAAAAATGTTTGTCCAGAACTCATTCAGTAAATCACATGACCAGAACATATGACCCAGTGTAGCTGGGCTGTGATGGCATCATGGACACTCAGGGCTAGTACCAGGGTATATTTTAGATAATTTTTCATTGGAGTAATGTAGTTGAGGGACCACCTTGAATTGTATGACACAGTGTTTGAGACAGAATGATGTAGTGTGGATGCGCTTCAGACTATCCCGCCAAACCTCGTCAGAAATCGCTATATTCAAATCTTGTTCCCACGCTAGTTTAGCTGTTTCCAGTGGTAAGGCATTAATCCCGTGTATTGTTGTATAAATTTTGGAGACTCTTTTTTTGGTATAGGGGTCTAACTCTAGTATGACATCCATGCCACTTGCAGGCACACAATTGGGGAAAGGGAAATGCTTCTTCACAAAGCTGCGGATCTGCAAATACCTGAAAAAGTTATTTGTAGATATATTGTGGTCTGCCTGCATACTCTCAAAAGACAGGAATGCGTCATCTTGGAAAAGGTCATTTACAAAAACCAAGCCATTTCTGTGCCACTGCTGAAATGCAACATCAATTTCAGAAGGGGGAAATAAATGATTATTCGCCAATGGAAAGAAAAAACTAGCTTGAGAAAAGTGAAAATGTCTTCTAAACTGATACCATATTTAAAAGAATGTATAACTACGAGGCTAAACATTTGGTTACCCAGATTTGCAGGGAGGGGCCAACACAGAAACGAAATGGGGGAAAGCGTTGAATCAGCGGATAGCTCCATAGAAGCCCATCTGGGGCCCTGCTTTCTTTCATAAGTAGATATCCAGTAGTTTAATTTTGCCATATTGGCAGTCCAGTAATAATACTGAAAATTGGGTAAAGCAAACCCACCCGCAGCTTTCAGCATCTCCAAACAAGCTCTCCTTATCCGCGGTGGGGACATTCCCCATATGAAGGTAGTAATATGTGTATTCAATCGCCTAAACCAAGATTTAGTCAACAAAAAAGGAATCATTTGAAATAAATATAAAAAACGAGGCAATACTGACATTTTAACTGTATTGACTCGGCCTGCCAATGTAGTCGGAAGCGCAGACCACCTTTTAAATCCTGAGTGGTATGTTCAAGCAGTGTCTTAAAATTTGAATCATAGAGGTCCTTATGTAATTTTGTAACTTTTATGCCTAAATATGTGACTGATTTGTGTTCCACTTTAAAGGGGAAATTGTTATAATTTAAAGTAGTGGCAAGTTGATTTATGGGGAAAAGTAAACTTATAGAAAAATTTAACTTGTATCCTGAAATTTTCCCAAAATGCTGTAGTCTGTCTATGAGCCGTGGTAATGATACCATGGGGTCAGATATATATAGCAGTAGATCATCCGCGTATAGTGAGACCATATGTATGTCATCTTTTCTTGTAATGCCTGCGATATTACTGTCCGTTCTCAGTGCTATGGCTAGGGGTTCAACTGCAAGGTCGAACAAAAATGGTGGGGCAACACTCCTGTCGAGTCCCTCTATGTAAAATGAAATGCTCTGACCTAACAGAGTTTGTGCGTACCGCAGCCTTAGGTGAAGCATAAAGTATTTTGACCCATGAAATAAAGGTCGGTCCAAACCCAAATTTCTTTAGAACCATGAATAAATACTCCCACTCAACCTGATCGAAAGCTTTTTCTGCATCGAGAGAAAGTACTATCTCGGGGAGATGGGCCGAATGGGAGGAGTAGAGCACATTAGACTGCCGCCCTGGCACAAAACCCGTTTGGTCAGGATCAGTAATATCCGGAATTACAATTTCAAGACAACGCGATAAGACCTTAGTAAGAATCTTGTAGTCACAGCAGAGATGGCATACAGGGCGATAAGAGCCACACTCTAGGGGGTCTTTATCTTGCTTTAGTAGGACCGATATGGTTGCCTGTGTCATAGTGGGCGGCGGCTTTTTCTTGGATAAGATTTTGTTAAATAACAAGCTCAACAGGGATACTAATTTAGAGGAGAAAAGCTTGTAAAATTTGGATGGTAGTCCGTCTGGGCCAGGGGCCTTCCCACTCTGCATCGAATTCACCGCCTGTATTATTTCATCATTAGTTATAGGCGTATCAATCATATCCCGAATTTCAGATCCAATCTCTGGAATTTCCAAGCCCTCAAAAAATGTCTGTATCTCTTTGCTGTCTATAGAGGCTTGCCATGTATAAAGTTTGGTATAGAATGATTTAAACTGATTGTTAATAATTTGGGGGTGCGTGGTGGTTGAGCCTGAAGCAATTTGAATTTCGGGGATGGCTCTGCCGGCCGCTGCCTGTCTAAGCTGATGAGCTAACAGCTTCCCTGTCTTATCTCCATGTTCATAGTAAGTTTGTTTTGTTCTGAATAGAAGCCGCGCCGTCTGTTTAATTGAAAGATTGTTAAATTCAGTTTGCATTAATAAACGCCGTTTAAGTAATTCTGGGTTGGTATTCTGTGCCAGTTTGGCATCTATGTCCAATATCTGTTCAGTGAGCTTAATAAGACGTTCTGTCCATGCCCGCTTTTCATGTGCTGTGTACGAGATTATTTGACCTCTCAGGAAAGCCTTCAGCGATTCCCACATAACTGTATATGATATGCCAGAAGTGCAGTTAACTTCTAAATACGTGTCAATCTGCTCACCAATGAATTTTCTGAAAGAGCTGCTATTCAGTAACAATGGGTCAAGTTGCCATGAGCGTTGAGGGACAGTACTATTTGGAAATGATATATCTAATTAAACTGGTGAGTAATCTGAGATCACTATACTATGATATTTACAATTGGTAACATACGACATGGCCCTATAGTCAATCAAATAAAAGTTGATCCTAGAGTACGAAAGATGGACCGGCGAAAAAAAAGAACTGTTTCAAAATGGGATTAGAATGTCTCCAGGGGACGTACAATTTAAAGGACTGCACAAATGACAGGATTGTTGCACCTGATTTTGATACAGCACTATTGTACCTCTGTATAGATTTGTCCAAAGTTGGGTTCAAAGTGCAATTGAAATCCCCCCCTAATATGAGAAGATGTGAGTTCAGGTCTGGAATTCTTGTAATTAAGCTAGAAAAAAATTGAGGCTTATCCCAATTTGGGCCATAAAGATTGACTAGTGCCACTTGATTGCCATACAGTCTTCCTGTTATAATGATGAACCTACCATTAGTATCAGATACAGAATTTGTTGGAGTGAACTGGACACCTTTGTTAATCAAAATTGCGACGCCTCTGGATCTGGCCTTATACTTTGAATGAAATATCTGTTTAATCCAACCCTTCCTAAGTTTGTTGAGCTCACCATCATGCAGGTGTGTTTCTTGGAGATATACTATGTCTGGTCCCAGTTATTTTAAATGCGCAAAGACCCTGCTGCGTTTTATAGGATGCTGGATTCCCCTAATATTCCAATTGATGAATCGAGTTGAGCCTATTGCCGAAATGTCAGCCATGATCCAAAACCATAAACACTGTATTGGACAGTGCAGCCATACGAGCGATTAAAAATAATAAACAAAGTCCCTTTCAAAGCATTATGAAAAAACTGTGCAAATGTACGACCGTATAAAAAAAAAAAAAAAACAAGCAGTACTGGCCTAAACTCCCTATGCTGATCTGTCCTGAACATCCAGGTCGCACTAGCCTCTCTTAAGGCTAAATCCCCAAAAAAGAGCATCTATCTGGGTCATCACTATCCTAACCTATCCGCCAAGCTCCCCAGAACATGGTAAAAAGAATGAAACATATGCAGCACAACATAATAATAAAAGTGAATTGAAATAAAATAGGATATACTATAGTAGTTGCAATAGTAATATTAAATAATATTGACTGAGTAAAGCATAAATAAGAAATTATGTAAATTGCAACCATAAAGCCATAACAATATTAATAATAATTGCAACAACAACAACATGAGTGATATTAATAATAATGGTAATTATCATCAGTAATAATGGTAATACCAGTGATGATAATATCAATGTTGTTATAGCTAATAACGACCATTATAATAGTCAAAATGGACATCCCCAGACAGCAACAGTGCAGTAAAGTGGAGTAAAATAAACATGTCTACATGAATACTAGTAGCAAAATTGGCAAAACATTACCAATCGTTTGAGAGAGCATTAACTTGCTCACTCTATTAGCCCATAGAAGCACTTGGCTTATGATTGACATGAAACACAGCACTTAGTTGTTCCCATTCAGGAAGGCTTAGGACCGCGATTGGCAATAATGTTCTGTGAGATGAATGACTGAGCCTCCTCTGGAGTTATAAAAGTCCGTTCCTGATGGTCATAAGTGACTCGGAGGCGTGCAGGAAAAAGAATCCCGTACCTCACACCCTCCAGGCCTCTAAGCTGTTGTCTCACGCCGTTGAAACTCGCGCGAGCTCTGGCCACTTTCGCAATGTAGTTGGGGTAAGAAATGGTCATCTCGTTCATTCTGATATGTTGTTCCGACCTCGCTAGGCTTAAAATCTTGGCGCAGTCATGAAAATAATGCAGGCGAGCCACAATGATGCGCAGGGGTTCACCCCGTTTCGGTGCAATGGGCTCTATCCAACAGGGGTGCCTCGGTTAGATCGAGAGCCCGGTGTAGCAATGCGGAGATTGCGGTAGTGGAGTTATCATGGCTCTCCGGCACCCCCCCTATCCTAACATTGTTCCAACACGATCTAGACTCCAAGTCCTCACATTTATTCTGTAGAGTCTCCGTTTGCCTAGCAAGGCGTTTCACCTCGCTTTGTAGGGCTTCGATATCATCCGTGCATGTCGACACACTGCGTTCTATTTCACCAACAGTACCTTTCAGAGAGGCCATATCCGTGATAATTGAACTTTGGTAGGATTTTACCTCTGTTCTGACCGCGTTGATGTCAGCCCTTACCCCAGTCAGTCCATCTTCCACAACAGTCTTAAATTCGGCTTTGATAATGCCCACGATATCCTCTCGCAACGAAGCTAACAGCTCACGTCTGAAGTTTTCCGTCGCAAGCACTGTGGCCGCAGCACTCAGACGCGTGTCCTCTGTGGGGTCATCATCAGGCGATATCGGGGATGAGCAGGGAGTTCCAGGCCTCGAAGTAGAAATGGGTGTTTTTCAAGATTTATGTTTGCCAGACATTTTTCTCGATCTCATTTAAGTGAAGCAAAATAAAAGAAACTGCAGATATAACTTTTCCAGTCAAAAATGTGCCTTAATGTGTGTATTAATAAAAAAGTTCTGTAGAGCTTGGCTAAAGACGTCTACTCCATAGTTGTACCGGAAGTCCCTAGCTGTTAATTAATTATTTTATATGCAGGAACCACAGCAGCAAGCAAGAGAAACAGAGCAAGCTGTTGGGGATACAGGTGTATCAGGGCTTCAGGTGAGGTCATAATTATGACTTGTTCTGTGGAATTACAGGGAAAGCATTAAAGTTAGTCTCAGGATGTTCAGCAAATATAACCTTTGAAAGTCAAAATGTCTGAACCAACTTTGGCTCAGTGGGGGAAATGAAAGAAACACGTAATCGTAAATTTAGCATGATCCAGTCCGATTAATGCTCGGTTTGCGGCTTGTCCAATTCATATTCGGTGGTCCATTTTGAGGTGTTTATCGTGGCTGCAATTGCGTTACCACATATTAAGATGCTCAAAGGTTTTCTGCCACGGAATTACAAGTCGTACTTATTTTATGTAAATTTCCTTTCTGAATTCGGATATGACCATGTTTTTACCTAAAATCATTCTTTTGTATAATGCAGAAATCTAAACAAAACGACTATGTTTGGGAACACCCCTAAAAATTCCTATTTTTTCACAACTGTTCGGCAGTTTGGGTGCGACGTATACTCGGGAACGCTCAGCCCTGGCCCCAACCCGGCATTCATAGATCCTGCATACAACCCTGACCTATACCCATCGCGCTTCAAACTGAATGAACATTCGGTGCCAGCGTACATTTCGTTCTAATTTCCATTGTATACTATTGGAAGATATACTCAGAGCAGAACGGCAAACGCGAACAAGTATGAGTACACACAATGCCGAGACAAGTCAAGTGCACCTAATAATGCATTAGCTAGGAAAAACAAGCGCACATAAGCGCGTTTCCCGAAAGCACAGATGCTAACTTACATACTTCGTCCATTCACTGTCAATAGCATCAAGCCAGCTACGCTTATGTGATTCGTCCCCCCCCAATATTATGTCTCTGCAGCGGTCCTGAAACTGCTGCCTCCGGTTCTGCAGGGACACCCTACTCCATCGGCTTCCATCTCAGCCAATGGCAAAATTCGATTGTAATAGCCGGATTTCAACCCATAGAGGGCAGCCACTATTACATTTTTATAACAAAATACGCCAAATTGAAATACTTTGACTAAAATGTCAACATTTGGACCAGAATCAATCAACAACACTACTTCATTCCCATAAACATTTGTTTTCATCAGAAAAAAGTGGTTTTGGGGTTTAGTTACTCTTTAAAAGATAAAAAGTATACTTTTATTTCGTTACTTTTACACTGGCCAGTTCATTACTCGTTACAAATTAAAATATGAATCTAATTAATCACTTAAGGATTATCTGGATTTCGTGTTCGAGAAGAACAACGGTGCCCGGCAGGATATCTTAACCGCGCTTTGAGCAGATATGTATGGAAGCCCATAGTGCACAATATTCAAATGAAAATGTAATCCCACTATTGCATTATAATTTTCCACTTATGAATGAGTTATTTGAGACAATATTAAATTGAAAATGCATTAATCCAATTATCACTTTCATTTTCACATACACATATGGGAAATCTATGACTATATTCAAATGATAATGAAAAGCTGTTTGACATTTCATTTTCAAAGTCATGCTCTGCAATATAGTGGACAATATTCAAATGCTATAAGCAAAACAGCACCCCCAGCCTATTGCATTTACATTTACATGTCATCACGCTCTTTTAGGGTCAACATGATAATGAAAATGCTGTTTTCTAATTACTTGGAAATAATAATGATATAATAATGATGACGACATTTGTCATTTCATTTTCAAAGACTTATCCTGCAATACATGGGACAATATTCAAACGCAGTTAGGAAAACAGCGCCTCCCAGTCCATTGCATTTTCAAATACATGTCACCACGCTCTTTTTGGGTGGGAAGACGAATAGCGTTTTATCTGGAGTAATGTAATATGCTATAGCACGCATGGAAGGATAATGCTGCTTTAACTAGCTATGAAATAACATGTCTCAGGCTGAACTGTCAGTTTGTTTTTAGGTAAAAGAAGCTGCTAATCAATGGTGAAAGAGGTCATGTGTGCGAGATGGCGTTTAAAGTGACAAACCAGGGCTGTAAGAGTTTCTCCAGTGGGCATCATAGCTAGCTAGCTGTACCTAAGGGATTGCTTTTAGACTCACTAGCAAGCTAGCTAACGTCTCTGAAATCTGCAAGCACACTTGGGTTGCAGTTGCACAGCACTGCCGCGAAGCCTTGGATAAGTTCATGCATATTACAGCTAGCTCAGTTAATAGAGTTGGGGCAAAAATCAAATCATATCGCTTTAATGTGATGATCATTTACAAATATTTTCCTTAGTTAACGTTAGCTAGCATACTAGCTGCCAAGATGGCTACACCCAAAGCGCAACATAGCCTAATGCGCCATGGCACAGAATACATAGCAGCCTAGCCATCATGACATTATCAGTAAGCCTCCGTGCGTACAAGCGCTACCCAGAAGCTGATTGGTTGGTATGCAAATAAGGAACATGGTTTCCGCTCGCGCCCCTACTGAGTGACGTCCTAGCGGAAGACCCGCCTTGATGAGACGCTGACAGATTGCATTTTAATTTTCATTGTGTCCCAAAAAGAGCGTGGTGACATGTATTTGAAAATGCAATGGACTGGGAGGTGCTGTTTCCCTTACTGCGTTTGAATATTGTCCCATGTATTGCAGGATAAGTCTTTGAAAATGAAATGTCAAATGTCGTCATCGTTATTATATCATTATTATTTCCAAGTGATTAGAAAACAGCATTTTCATTATCATGTTGAACCTAAAAGAGCGTGATGACATGTAAATGTACATGCAATAGGCTGGGGGTGCTGTTTTGCTTATAGTATTTGAATATTGTCCACTGTATTGCAGAGCATGACTTTGAAAATGAAATGTCAAACAGCTTTTCATTATCATTTGAATATAGTCATAAATTTCCCATATGTGTATGTGAAAATGAAAGTGATAATTGGATTAATGCATTTTCAATTTAATATTGTCTCAAATAACTCATTCATAAGTGGAAAATTACAATGCAATAGTGGGATTACATTTTCATTTGAATATTGTCCACTATGGGCTTCCATAGATATGCCTGCCAGATACAGTCGGCAACAAAGGGAACGCCCACAAAAGTAGAGCCGAGAGGGAAAACAAACCGGTCTCTGCCATTAGCCATAATGCCAAAGAGTTGCTGTGTGCCCTTTTGCACCGCAAATAAACAAAAAATCACCAATTAAAGTTTTACATTTGACTAAATAATAAAATGGAACCACAAAGGAGGACAAAATGGCTTCAAGCTATCAGAAGAGAGCACGAGTTTGGCAGATTATGGGGGGACCCCACAACTGAACGTGTATGTCTGCAGGCCACTGAGTCGGATCATTCGCCCAGTCTTTTAAAACGTATGGACAACAATCCAACCCCAGTATATTTAATTTTTTAGTATATCGATCCTTGTCAGCAGGCAATAGTGACTCAAAGTACGTCATGACAACTTCCTGGCGTTGTCAAGACAAGTTTAAATTTCGCGTTTTCACAGTGTAGCGGACGGGGGGGTAAGGATTGCTTTCCCCCTCGGCTCTGTCCAGATGCGACGTTTGTGGGCGTTCCCGTTGTTGCCAACTGTATCTATTGGAGCATTTGTGTCACCCCCGAACACTATTCCTGACCGCGTAATCATTATTAGGCAGGTGAGTCAATGGGCGAACCCAGAGCCATGTAGAGAAAGAGTCGCGTCAATGGAAGTCCAAAATTCTCGATCGTCACGTGGTTCATGGAGACTGCGAATAGTTCCAGGAATTCTTTTTTTTTTTAAAGTTTTATTTATTTATTTATTTTATTTAACATTTGAATATACAAACTCAAACAGGGAGTATAAACATCTGCTTTCAAAAACAGATACATGAAGATAAAAAATCACAAAACAAAAAAAAATTAATCAGACATTTTGAGGGTTGAAGAGAAAGAAAGACAAGGATTTGCAATACATATTTATAAACCATAATGCTTCAGGATTTAAAATTTTAGAAACAAGGACATGGTTCCACAGAGTTTGTATAGGAACTCACTATTTCCAGACTTTTAAGGAAGATAAGTATTGTTTAAACTCATTTTTAAAATGGATTATGGAGGGTTTGTCATTTTTCCATTTACATTTATGTATATGATATTTACCCAGTAAAATAACTGTGTTGACCATGGTGGAGGTTTCACTTGGAAGACCATCCATATATATCAAAATGTGAGCAGACTCAAAAAATGGGAAATCTTTTCTCATGTTTAGCCAGCTATAAACATCCTGCCAAAACTGAAATGTAACCAAGCAAGAAAAAAATAGATGATTAATTGTTTCAGGCTCCTCTGAACAAAAGCTACAAGGATCAACTTCAAAATTAAATCTTCTTTGCAAAAATTCAGCAGCTGGATAAACATCGTTCAGTATTTTAAACTGCATGTCTTTGATTTTAGGAGGAACCGGCCACTTAAGGTACTTACAATATTTACTAGTTAGCGTTTTTCCTTTTTGAATTTTTAATTTAACAGGAGAGTTGAAATTTGAAAAAAGTTTACATTTCAAAACCCTTCCAATTATATTATTATTGCACTTCCTATCACACAGGTCTGTTTCACCAATTTTTATTTCTGGGAGTTTAATTGACACATTTGAATATGTCAGCGTATTTTGAATCATTTGTTTTAAGGTAAGTGGAATGGCTTTACACATACGAAGGTAAACTCTACAGGAACAATTGACACCAAACTTTTTGATAAATACATCGAATTCCAAAAATTGGCCATGTTCATCCATCAAATCAGCAACATGTAAGATCTTTTTATCAAACCACTCCTGAAAAAAGTTTTCTTATTAATTGTAATAACCCTATTATTCCACAAGGTGGAGCCATGTGGTTTAAAGTTGTAGGTAAATATCATTTTCCAATAATGCAAAAGTTGCTTATGGAAATTTGACAATTTAAGAGGCAATTTTGAGATTTCAAAGTCACAAGTCATTAAAAATTTTAACCCCCCAATTTTCTGGAATAAGCATCGTGGTATATGGAACCAGATTGAATCAGGCTGTGACAAATAGTTTTTTTATCCAATTCATTCTAAATACTCCTATCATGGATTCAAATTCAATGGCTTTCAATCCACCATTGTGGTGTTCCTTAATGATTTCAGATTTTTTAACATAGTGGGATTTGTTTTTCCATATGAAGTTAAAGATAACAGAATTTACTTTTTTCATCATTTGAGGAGAAACATAAAGAGATTGACATGGGTAAATTAGTTTTGATAAGCCTTCTGTTTTGCTCAAAAGTATTCTACCCAAAATAGAGAGGTCTCTCATGAGCCAATGGTTAAGAGACTTTTTCATGCCGTTTAATTTCTCCTCTGTTAATTTGTTCCATTTTATTTACATCTTAAGATATTGTTATGCCAAGGTACTTTATTTCAAATTTCACAGGGATGGTTTTGATAGTGACTTCGCTACATGTAAAAAGAGGAAATAATTCACATTTCTTCAGGTTTAAACATAGGCCAGAGGTTGACGAGAAAACTGAGATTAAATCCAACCCCTTTACAATTAATGATTTATCCTTTAACAGGATTGCAGTGTCATCAGCAAATTGACTGATTCGATATTCAAAATCAAATGGGTCATTCTATGAAAATGGTATCTTTTTGAACAGCAATTTCATGTTTCATTTGTGTCTTTTTTTAACAACTAAAACATGGTCACATAACAGTTAACCACTTACCATTATAAATCAACATAAATTACATCTTAATGTATTTTAATATTTTTATTACATTGTTTTAAAAATTGCTTGTTCTACCTTTTTGTCACTGGTGTTACCGATGTTTTAGATGAGAATTCAGGCTTCCTGGGATGTAATTGGACTATTTAATTTGCACATATAATCAAAGAAAGAAAAGGTTAATGACATTATTAAGATGTTTTTTAAAATGAGTAATAATTTAGTTTAAATATGTATGTGTACAGTATTATAATGTGACATTTTTCAATTTCTGTCATTCACTTTTTTACATAACTTTAGAATTAATTGACATTGAGTCTTCAGATTCGAAATTTCATATCCTTAAAATGTTCACTAATGAATGTGGCAACAGTTAGCTAGATACAAAAAGCATATTCGAATAAACTGGGCAACTTTGATGCCAGAACACCATTATGCCACACAGTAACACCAGTGACACAATGTGAAGGAAATGGCACCACAGAAGATGTTTCAAACAGATGTTATCAATTTATTAGTATTTCATCTCAAATAATTACGCATTTAATGATTTGTTTTATTCAAATATGTATTTATAACAATTTGGAAACATAAAATTCATTCATTCCTGAACTTAGGAACCTAGGAACAGAGATAGCTGATGGAACAACTAATTTAAAAAATTAAAATGTTGGAACAGGGTGTTGCACTCAATGATGATGCACCCATACAAGTGAACATATAAAATAGAACAATTTTAATGGTGTGTGAGTATTTTTATGTGTGTGTGCTTGCTATACTGGTGTGTGAGTATGCGTGTTTGGTAATGGTATGCAAGTATGTGTGTGTTTGCTACAGTGCCGCATGTGTGTGGTGAGCATATGATACAGTGTGTGTGTGTGTGTTTGGTATATTGGTGTGTGTGTTCTTCGTATAGTGGTTTTTGAATAAGTGGTGTGTACTTGATATAATGGTGTGTGAGTATGATTGTGTGTGTGTTCGGTAGAGGTGGTGTGTGTTTGGTATCACGGTGTATGCATATGTTTGTTGTGTGTGATATGTAAAACTGCCACTGTCAAACATTCATGTGTTCCTCCAAGTACTTCCAGATGTTGTGGCAAATTTGAAGTGACCTTTCGTTCACTGGCAGTGGCGCTGGCATCAGACAAACAATTTGATCATCCCCATACCGGTTGATATCCTCTCTTGGGCTCGGCCAAAAAAACTTGTTTACTCCATTCTTGTGCGTGCACTTCACCTTGATATTATGTTCTTCGACTTCCAGTATAATGTCAGGGTATGGTTGTTCATCGTAGCTCACAATGCACAACTGTCCACTGTGCTGAGACTCAATTACATCTGGTCGAAGTGGAACTGAACTGTCCGGGTTGGTGACGTCTGGTTGATGTGGAAGTGAGAGGTCATGGGCTGGCACTGTCGGGAGAGTGACTGTTTGGAGTCCATAACATGGGCAGTCCCACACACCTTGAGCTGCTTGACAGACACAACTTATGTCTCTGTATTTTAGGATGCCAGGTGTGGTGCTTAATACCTGAGGCATTCGCATGGTTCTTTTTATAGTAACCAGAGGTACCTCAGACATCCCCTGTGCCTTTCTTTCTACCTCTTCCTCGCTGACATAATGCAACTGTATTTGACTGCCAGATTTCTTCAACTCCTTATAGAAAGACTGCATCTGTTATGTCTCTCCCGTGATGGACCAAAAGGTCAGCTGACCTTTTTAGCGAGCCCCCTACTCCATCCGGGGCACCCTTACCATGTGCAGCCTCAAAAAAATTCCACGTAGTGCTCTGGAAGCCCTTCTTGTTAGGCTCGGTGCCGACCATGTAAAAGTTGCCCTTTGGTTTATATTGCGAGGTAGGGCCATCACTAAAGAAGTGAATGTGTTGCACAGCAGGGCACTGGTCTTTCACCATATCAAGGATGAGGTCCAGGTGAGCCCAGATAGCTGCTAGATCGTGTCTTCTGCTTGGTGAAATGGTGCAGAAGGAGATGGGGGGCTCCTCTGCCACATAGAGGACACCAGTGAGGAGCGTCACCTGATTGTGTGACCCCCCCCCAAAGTGAACTGACTGGATCTCTGATGCATACTTGCAAGTATAGTTCTCACTAAAATCTATATGGATCAGGCAGTCACTAGTCAGGTTTTCTCGGAGGGTCCGGTAGATACTGTACTGCCATCTGATGTTGAACAGATGTCTCCTGAATTTAAAGAGTATCTTCAAATTCGGTCATCAGATCTTCTTCTATCAGGGCTATATCTTTTTTTTACAGTGATGAAGCTGCCTTTCTCTTCTTCACCTGCTCTGTCTGTCTTCTCCTGGCACCACTGCATGAGAGACACCTCTGTGTTGGACTGGGATCTGGTCAGTGGCACAGTGGAGGTTTCACAGTCTTTACATTCACCATAGGCACGTGCTTTTGAATTGTTGCAGACTGTGCTATCTGCCATCTCCTCAAGATTGTTGGAAGCTAAAAGACCAAGTTTGTGCATTTTGTCCACAATGAACTGCAAGTTCTCGTGAGTCTTGCATTGGCAAGTTTCTCTCTCTCTTTCCTTTGGTGTCACAACCCAGAATGGTTTTTCCCTGCAGAAGAAGGAATAGGAGACTTGCCCATGCTCAGCAACAAATCTCCTGTGGAGGTTTTTCAGGGTATCACAAAGGAGTCTGCGCTGTTTCTTGATTTTCCTCAGCGTGATGGTGTTTTTCTTACCAGGAGTTGGCCTGCTCACGTCATCTCTGAGGTAGAACCATTTTACAGCTTTCTGGTTTGCTCTCCGGTTTGTTTGGCAGCAAAGGGCTGGTGGCTTCAAGGCCTTGTATGAAAAACCAATGCTCTGCTCACGCAACTCTCTGAATTTGTATTTCCTGATGAGCTTTCCTGACAATATATTTACAAATGCCTTTTTGTCTTTGTTGGCTTTGGCTGCTTTGTACTTTGCTCTTAGCTCCCCCAAGAGAGCATAGTGGAAGCTGAGAGTTTTGCTAGGACTGCCTTGTAGTGTTCTTCTTGCCTTCTTTCTTGGGCTGTCAATGTCTCGACCTTTACCCTGCAAACTGTGCCAACGTTTTTTGTATTTGTTGTGCAGTCTTTTGTGCTTTTCCAACTTCTCTCGCAACTCCTGGCATTTTCTTCACCATTTCTGTCCTTCTCTCCTGTGCACTCTCCGCCATTGGATTTGTTGTCTGTAACACAGAAAGATGGAATACAATGTAATTGTACTAGGTTTCTAGTATAGCCTGTGTCGCTTGTTGAAACAATAATACATTCTATAGCTATGCAACAAATATTGTATAGACCTTCATTTGTTTGGTGTGTGTGTGTGTGCTTGCAGTTACACTGTCTATATTTTCACCTTGAACTTCTGGGTTCACTGTCTGGAGTCGTTGGGGGGGTCAACAGAGTTTTTCCTGCTCTAGCTTTCTCTCTGTGCTTTGCCTGTCTGACCCGCCATTTCCTTCGCTCTTGTCTTTTCTCACTTTCTGTGAGGTCCGTCACTCTCTTTCTTTTTTTAGTTTCTATATCATTTAAGTAAATTTGTTTTGTTTTTTTTTAAGGTAGGCTGCTCTGCGTTCTGGGTCAGCATCCCTGCGCTGTCTGTAGAGTTTTTGCTTTTCAGCTGCACTCAACTTTGCCATATCTATAAAAAGTATAGTCATATGGTTACAATATTGAAACAGAAATGAAATGCTAATAAGTCTGTTTTATGTAAATGCTGACCTATTTATTTATTTGGGGGAAAGGGATTAGCGGTGCTAATGATCGTCACTGGTGTTACCCACTGGTCACTGGCATTACTACCGAGAACAATAACACCAGTGACAGTAACACCAGTGACGCATTGACAGACAAGATGGCCTATTCAAAATGGTGGACATTGCAGGCAAAACCACACTTCTTAACTTATAAATATATCAGCTAATCATACAGTTTGATCGATTATTTTAATAAAATTTCCTTTCCCCTTAGTATAAACCCTATAACACCAGTGACGCATCTTAAGTACTCACATGAAATTACTAGTTAATTCTTAAAATTGTCAACATATGACGAGAAGGTGCTGAATTACCATGTGCTCTTCAAAATGGACATGCCTCCAATGAACTCTTGACCCCAGAAGATGTTTGCAGGGATGCAGCAGTTTTTCAAAATAAAGGTTTTTTTACAAATAGTAACACCAGTGACATGAAATCAAGGGACAGCTATTTTTTGTAAACTATGTAAATTATTTATTGATAATTTTGTTTTTTTTAAGTATTATACTAAATAGCTATAACATTTTACTTTGTATTATGATCTTTAAAACAGGAGAAAAACATTAATTTAAATGCAAAATATGTCACTAAACCATGACACCTTACCCAAGGGACAAGCCAAATTTACGGTGCTAACCATGCTCTTCAAGATATATATAAAAAAATGTGCATTATACCTGTCTTATGTATGGTTTAATAACAATAACACACTTAAATTACAACAAAACATGTATATTTTGTGTCATTGTTTAACACTTTTGAGCGTTTTTCCTGGTGAATAATGCAGGGACAGGAAAGCTACCATTTTCATAGAATGACCCAAATAGGTTAATTCCTTTTAGTAGTGGGTGGTTAACAACGAGATACGCTAACATTTGTGTACACAATATAAACAATTTTGGTGAAATTGGGCACCCCTGTCTAATGCCAGGAAGAATCTTTATTTGTGGTGTTATTCCTGGATTGAGGGAAATATAGCTATGAATATCATTATAAAACATTTTGATAAACCTACAAAACCTTTCCCCAAAACCAAATTTTCTGAGGGTGTAAACATAAATTCGTGTTCCACAGTATCAAATGCTTTGAAAAAATCTAAAAACAAGATGAAGCTGTCTGATTGGATGTGCGATTCATAATCTATCATGTCTATAATTAGTCTTACATGGTTGTGGATATATCTTCCTATGATTAAGGCTGATTGATATTCATCTACAAGTTTTCCCAAAACAAGCTTAAGACGGTTAGTAAACACTAGAGCAAGTAATTTGTAGTCGTTGCAGAGTAGGGTTATTGGTCTCCAATTGTCGAGCAACAACAAATCTTTCTTGGGTTTTGGTATCAAGGTTATCAAACCTGTTTTCATAGTTGGGGATAAATACTCTTTTTGAATACATTCCAAAAAAGCTGCAAACAATATCTCCCTAATATCATCCCAAAAGTGTTTAAGAAATTCAGTTGTTACCCTATCAATTCCTGGAGACTTACCATTTTTCATTTGTTTCAATGCCATGTCGATTTCCATTACAGTTAGTTCCCTGCAAACTCTGGCCTCCCTCGACTTTTTCCACACTTCGTCTCGAACAATCCGCATAGCGAACTGCATAATTATAGGCCTGGGTGAGTTGTTAGTAGTCGCGTCGTTCCTTTTGCCCAGACGGTGAACAGTGTCCACTGATGCGCGAATCCGGTCCACAGATGTCGGGATTATGCGGTGAGAATCCCGATCACCACCTCGCACGTGTTTTCCTCTTTCTCTTTTTCAGGTAAACCGATGAGCCTAAGATTCCATCTCCTTTTGTACCTGGCTTGCTCTAAACACAAAAGTTTCAACAAGGCGCTTTCCTTTTTCTGACACGATTTCCTCTTTCAGTTTATCAATTTCCTCTTTGTTTTCTGTCACTCCTTGTGTATTGGCAAGTATTTGGTTTTCAAAGGCTTTAAGACGGTCATCTTGTTCATCAAACCGTTTTATTAGACTCTGGATTGCATTAAAAATAGTGTCACTGGTGACCTCAACTGATCGTTCGATCTACTCTCTAACCCTTATCTTTTTGGCATTGGGACTGGGTTCTGGTGTGTTCGCGTTGTATTTTTGCGAGTTCGTGTTCCATCGCCGAAAGTTCTTCATCGTCGCAGGCTTCCTTGAGAGCCAACAAGATGTAGTTATGGTCCTGTAGTTTAGGCCGAAGTACGCCAGCCTTTCGGTTAGCTTTCGCCATTTGTTCGCCTTGGAAAAATAAAAGGCAGGAGGCCGCTTGGGAGATAAAACTCGACAAAGTCAGATAGTAGAACTTAAACCAGTCTCACCTATCACTGGAGGCTTTTTTTGCAAAAACGGAAATAGCGTTTCTTGGACATATTCCATCTTTTTTCTCAGAGCCTGCAAAAGCTGAACTGTTCACTCCGCCATCTTCCCCCAACCCCCCCATAGTTCCAGGAATTCGCTGGCGGGCAATTTACTTTTGTAAAAGCGTCTGTCAAATAGGCTGCAGAGAGACATACCTACGATTCTCGGTAATTACTAGTCAATAAATAGCGTTATGTCTGCCTTGTTTACATATTTTTGGCTTGAGTGAATGTTTGCCGTCTCACTAAAGTGACCCCAACGTCAAACAACCGAGAAAAAGCTACATTTAACGGCAGAATGTAGAACATTTTCCCTCAGTATATGCAGTACTCGAGCGGTTTTAGTGCCTTAGAATTATTAAATTAATTAAGGTGACTAAAACGAGATTTAGTCATTTTAACCCTTTCGCAGGCACAGCGACATTTTTGTCGTTTTAACCAACGTGTTTTATAAAGTCTTCTCTCATTGGCCGATTGCGGGAATTCCCTTGTTAGTTACACTCATTACCATTGGCTGTCTCTCAGGTCACCCAGCACTGTATTTTTAGCCGTGAACGAGGCATGGGATTTCTAAAAACGCTAAATACTGAGACTACTTCGGGTCAAATTGTGGAACATGTGAACATGGCATCGCATTTAGTACAAACAGCCGGCATTCTAGCCGTGTTTCTAAACGTAAATACAACGTGGATGAAGTTTTTGCTTTATTGAATGACTCTGACGATGAGTTTGAATATCCAGAGAGCGGGAGTGACTTGGATCCAAACGATTTTAGCGATTCTGGAGAGGATTAAAACATAAAAACATCAGTTATGGGAAACTTATTATGAGATTTGGTGTTATTTTATTGTTATTTTGAATAATAATCATATTTTGGTAAAAACCCAAAATTAATCCGTCCGTGGGGGTATGCATCTGGGCCAAAATTTGCCTGCGAAAGGGTTAAAGAGCGTGTTCCTGTTGTCGATTGCATTGGATTCTTGGTTTTTGCTTTTAACTACAATGCTTGTTTAATCCCATCCAAATGTTTATTATGCAGAGGGAGGGGAAGAAACGTTTCAAAATTCTGTTTAATTTTCTACCATTTCTTTATTTGCTTGGGGTTTTAATAATCTCATGGAAATGGAGGATCTAAGTTAACAATTCAGTAATGACTAATGTGATCGTCATGACTTTCAGAAAGGACAGAGGACTGACAGGTGACTATCAATGAGTATCAACTGACCGCACAATTAGTCCCTGCATCATTAAAAGCAGCATAATGTTCAGTGTGGCATCTTAGAAAATCCACTAAAAATAATTAGTTTATCTGTTCATAATTTTTATGGACATCTGCACTTATCACTAAACACCAATACATAAGTTCAAAACAACTTTTTCATTGACTTTTTGCATGCAGAAGGTATAAATTTATCTAGGCTTGCATGTACAATATTTTTAGAAAGGGCTCATTAAACACTATACATCCAGACAGAACAAGACACATTGACACACAAACTTATATTGTTAAATGCATACAAACACAGGCATTTTATGTATATCTTATTATTTTGTTCTTATGTACTACAGTGACTTCATGGAAAAGAAATCTTGAATAAACTCAGAAACATGAATAGCATGTGAAGCAGTTTGTGCCCTCTCCTCCATGTTGTCCTTGTATATAATCTCTACCATGGATTGCTGTGCTGCGTGGGGATGCTCCAATCGCTGGGGGGTCGAGTACAAATGTACAGTTTGTAGACTCAATTCAGCAGGAGAAATCTAACAATCATTAAAAATTACAACAACAACAAAAATGTGAGGTGATCATATTCAAACACTGCACATGCATTTTTTCACAACCAAAGACCACACGATTTGGAAGCTTATTGTCCAGTTTATTAAAAGTAAAGAACAGGGAAAGGCTTTCACAGCTTAGGGAGTTAAGACTCAGGGTGCAGGGTGAGTGTCGTCTGTTTCATTGCAGGGAGTTCTCTGGCTCTTATTGAATCGCCTGCAGTTCTTCTGCTGAAAGAGAGAGAGGGGGAGGAAAAGACAGGAGAAAGGGTTAGACACACCTATATGGGCTTGGATGGGAAATGGTGCGGAGAGATGAGGTGTGGTCTTTGTTTTCCAACTTATGGAACTAAAGTAGTTGTGATCAGCTTTTGCTGCTGATTTTTAAGAAAGTATGGCAAGTGGCATCAGTAACAAATGTAACAGGAATTATTTTAAAGTTGGATCATGTTCTTTGCAGTCTTTCAGACAAGTAATACAGTACAGCTCAATATTTATACTATTCAGTATGATTCCCCACTTAGTCTTCTATGCTTAACTCCTTCAACCCCACAGCCCTCTACAGAGGGCTGACCAACATATTCCCTTCAACCCCAAATTCCTGTAGGGAAAATTCAAACAATCTGACTAATTGATTGGAACATATCAGGTTACATTTAATGGGATTCCAGAGGTAACAGTAAGATACAATGTCCAGATAATGACCAGCCCTCTACAGAGGGCTGTGGGGTTGAAGGGTATAGTGATGCTAGAATATCTGGGGTTGAAAGAGTTAATTTTCCAAATTGTTTGGCCTATTTGGCCAATACTTTCTGCTTTCAATCTTCTATTTGGTCCTCCAGCTTACCTCTCCCTTAATCATCAATCCAAAATTAGCAAAATGAGCAGCAACATAATATTGACAAGTAATGGTCAATAAAATCTCAAATCCTAAAAGCTCTAACTAGAGATAACGTTTTAGTTCATTGAATACAGTGGGTTGACCGGTTCCGCAATTTGACCGATTCCGCAATTTGCTGAAATCAAACTTTATTTGCGGGAAAACGACTTCGCTGTCAGCCTTGAGTTTGACACCGCTGGACCGGTAAATTATTGTGGATTTAACTCTTAACTATCGTTTCAAGATATTCGGCTTGATAGAGAAATAAATGCCCGATAACTGTTGCTTGCCGTTGCAGCAGTACCAAATCAACGCCTGTGATAAGGCGCACTGCGCAGTATGTGGCCGTTAAACGCGTGTATTCCCGGGATTCATCACGTTATAAGTGTCATTATGATCGGAAATTATCGTATATTTGACCATATAAATCCCAATTTCGTACTCTTGATACTTTTTCATCAACACCCATTAGAGTGACTGCTTGTCGTTTGACTAGTTCATAAATGCCATTTTGTAGGTTTTCAAACTTGTAATTTATGAGACATGTTTATTCTTGTTTATTTTTCTGAAAGAATTTTATTAAAGTTTAATGTAGTCAATGTGAAATAAAACATCTTTTCCCCCGCCATAAACTGTTTTTCAGTGGCTCAATGGGTTGATCATTACTCATGTCCTGTGTTAATCTCAATTTGTGGTCTCATCCTGATAATTTTAATGTATACTTGCTTTGTACTTGAATTGGAAACAGTAGAAAGAATCATCCATAGTCGCTGATAGCAGTTGAATATCGATGGATGTACAAAATCGTCTTGAACTGAGGCCAGCACACGTGGATTCCAGCTGACACAATGTCGACACACGGAACAATTATCCATAAATTTGTCCAATTATTATGATATACCCAGCAGAGTAATGCTGGCTAAAATTGGTGGAAAATACAAGTGTCTGTTCCTTGTGGCAAGGGGAACGCAATTATGCCAATAAACAAAGAATATCATAAGTTTGGCCTGACAAAGGGCGCTGTTTGCGAAACTGGAAATTATTTGCGAAACCGGTCAAAGGACGGGCCACTGAAAAATGACTGTGCAAGGCTTTATTCCTAATTACTGAAGAAAACTAATTGATCCACAAAGTACGTGAGTAATTTCCGCAAATTCGTGAACAGATAACTGTCCGCCACCGAATGCTGTATCGATACCAGACGCTTCAGACAAATTCCCTTTGCGGAACCGGTCAACGCACTGAAGCAGTAAAAAAAAAAAAAATAGCTCTAACAATCAATATTAATAGCGATGTATCACTGCAACCGATGGCTCTCTTCTTTATCATTGTGTAACATTAACTAACGTTAGCGACCTTGTACTCAAGAGAACCTCACTTCTCCACCTCCACTACTATAGCCAGTCTTACGTTATATTTACGTTAATTCTTTAACATTTCACTTCTCCACCCCACTCCGCAAAAAAATCGCTTTAAGAAGCCTTTTTCTCTAATATCGCGTCGTTGGATGAAATGACACTGAGAGAACGGAGTTTTCAATTATGCTGCTGCTCATGGTTAGCGCTAGTAACTGTGTCACTAATTGTACCTAGCTAGTATCCTAGCCTAACTTTTTGCCCTTAAACGTTCAATATATCCCGAATTGCACAGGGGATAATCCAGGAAAACGCTGGACAGATGTGCTGACAATATACAGTCTAATTCTTTAAACGTCTTACCTTTTGAAAGATCATCACGAACGGTCCATCCCGCTTCATCTCAGCTGCTGGACTAGTCCTCGTCGCCAACTTCCAGGAGCTATTGGGAGACTCCACGACCCGCCATTGTTGTAAAACATTGGTCCATTGGAATGAACGGAGTTGACGCGACACTCTCTCTACATGGCTCTGGTTAGAAGTCCCCCGTCTCGAATTTCCCAACACCTCGCTAAAGCCGTTTGCTTGCATAATTAGTTAGCCACTCTACGTTGTACTTGGTTACGCTTTCCTTGCTAGATATTAAGTTTTACAATTAGCGCCAATTTACTTCAGTAACCAGGCATCTTTGACCAACGTTTGTTTGCTTAAAAACTCGGTAGTCAGTGAAGGAGCTTATCAGCCTTGTCAAAGCATAACTGACAGCGAACTCGCTGTCAGCAGGCCAACTTAGCCAGCGAGCTAGTTTACCAACTACGGTAGTTGTCTAACTTTATATTTGGCGCATTTAGTTAAATGCCAGCTTGTGAAATGCTCGCAGCTCAACGCTAGCTAAGTAGCCAAATAATGGCTCTTAACTGCTTTTATTCACTTAGCTAGCTAGCTAAGCTAGTGATATTTATTAAATAATCATACTAGCTAGCTTGCTAAATAACAGTAAGTGACGGTACCATTTACTGTTTCTATCGGTTTAGCTATGTGCACAAGATGTAATAAGCTCACTAGCTGGCTAGCTCAGTGGCACGCTAGCGTAGCTTAATGCTAGCTAGCTAAATGGCGAAATAACTATTTATTGAGATCCTTTCATTTCTAGGTATGTAGCTAGCTAATAGGAGCCAGGTGTGTGGGAACGGGTGCACGGACATACGGCAATGTAGGGCACTGATGGGCTACCGTAGTGGTACGTTATGTACGTTGGCTGAAACTGAGGTACCTCATTGGTTTGGAATAAATCACGGGGTACTCGCCCACGTGTGCAGCGGATATGTAGTTTGGAAAAATGGACTACAAACTGGACTACAAGTGCAAAAGCATATAATTTTTGGGAATAAACAACGAATTTGATGTGATCATTTGAATCTGTATACTCTGTAGGCTAATCTCGGAGCGAGGCGGCTCTTAGAATTAATACGAGTTCGAGCAATGCCAGAAAGTGTCCAAACCCCATTATAAATTCCCATTGGGATTTTACTTCTGACACCAGAAGCTAAGTAGCGGTGACATCATCACTTTAGTACTCTAAAGAGGGATTATTTGTTTGTCAACACGGCGAATGCGCGCGCAACTTGACTGCAGAAAGAGTGGCCCCTTTAAACTGTTTGACAGGTTGTCATTGTTATCTTGCAGTTGCGATGTTGGCTAGCTTGCGATGTTGTCAGCGTAGCCTACTCCAACAGTTTATTGCCGAGTGATAAAACAAGTTATGCTGCTAAATTAACATTAGTGAATGGGATACGTAACACGTTGACTGCCAACTCAGAGATGCCAAGGCTTACGCCTTAGGCGTGAGTCTCTCCTCTTAGTGGCATTCACGTTTCTGTGCCGTAGTCAGCAATTATTCTATCAACACGCACTGAAGAAATTCAATCGCGGAATTTAAGAAATTGTGCATCAAGTTAATCAGTTTCACGTGCATTACGGTGGATTTCCCCACTAATGACACGGAAATCGATTATGACTCAGGAATTCTCAGGCTTGTCTTTACTGAGGGATTGAAAGCAATGGAATTGCATAGAAACGTTTCAAATGGTCTTATTTCATTAAAACAATTTAAACGATCATGAAATGCATGCATTGTTTCCAATCCCTGAGTAAAGAGAAGCACGGGAAGTCTGGAGTCATAATCGCTTTCCATGTTACTTGTGAAGAGGTGCACCCTTAAGCAAGTGAAACGGAAACTTCAATGCACAAGGATTTTAATTCCGCATGAGAATCTCATTAAGCATTCAATTAATAATTGCGGACTACGGTGAATAAGCCTAAAAAATGCGTAAGACCTACGCCGAATGCGTGAGACTTGGCATCTCTGCCAACTACGAGATAACTCGTAATGGCGGGTCAGGGCCAGCGCTAGACCTGAAAATTAGGGGGCAATTATCCATCTCTTTATTGACAACAATTAGGCTAGTCCTGGCTAATTCTAGATGGTTTTCCTATATTAACCAATTTTCCAATTCAAGAATGATCAAATGGCAATTGAAGACACGGCTTCTCTCCCCCATGCGATCTAACAGCAAATAATGGGCTACATTCAGTACAGAAAAATTATTTAATAATAATTAGGTCTATGCACTGGCACTCAGCAACGGTAATTTTTTTTCCAGCGAGAGCGGCATTTCAGAACTCTTCAGCGAATGAAGGTAATTCTGGTGACAAGTATACGTGGTTTCCTACGTTTACATTTTCCAGTCTGACAGCTGTCTATTTTTACAGCAAGTTGCGTGACCATGCTGCAAAAACAGGCATGGGTACTTGCCGAAATTACCTTCATTCGCAAATGAGTACTGAAATGCCGCTCTCGCTGGAAAAAAAAATAACGTTGCCGAGTGCCAGTGCATAGATCTAATTATTATTAAATAATTTTTCTGTACTGAATGTAGCCCATTATTTGCTGTTAGGTCGCATGGGGGAGAGAAGCCGTGTCTTCAATTGCCACCTGATTATTCTTGAATCGGAAAACGTGTTGTAACGGGGAATATACGTCAGCACGCCAGCGTGGGAGGTGGGCTCTAATTGCAGCTAGAGTGGGGAATGCTAGTTACACGAGCAGACAGAATCTGGGCCTTATGGTGGAGTCCCAATAAAGTATTCACCGTGTTACCGCATCTCTTACGTCTCCATAATTTATATGTATTCCCGACTCCGTTATGGGAGACATCTCCTTCAGCTGATAACCCTCGTTGCCTGGAAGAACCGACCACCAGCACAACGAGGCACGTCACAGTGTTTATAAAGGAAAACCATCGAGAATTAGCCAGGATTAATTGTTGTCAATAAAGGGATGGATAATTTCCCCCGAATTTTCAAGTCTAGCGCTGGCCCGGACCCGCCATTACGAGTTATCTCGTAGTTGGCAGTCAAAGTGTTAATGACGCACACGCTTTAGGTGCTGGTGAGTGGATAAATGACGAGAAAGATGTATAAAGTCTGGGTCATTTTGAACAAGAAAGACAACTGCATCCTGACCGCGAACTGCACCTGCATGTAATTTAGAATAATAGAACGTTACAAATTAATTTTAGCTTCCTTTGTACTTGTTGTACACATTTGTTTTTTTCCCCCTCTCAGATCACTATCTTTTTGAGCTGCTGTAACGATGAAATTTCCCCACTGTGGGATCAATAAAAGTTTATCTTATCTTTCCATTGCTATGTAACCTTGTCTTCAGTCACTGTCGTTATTGTAGTAAACATTTCACAACTCATTGGCTGCAATAATACAGCTGTGACTGCGGGCATATCTAGCTTTATCACCATTCAAACCAATGAGTCTAACACATTTTATTGCTCGAAATTAATACCAGTGTTCTTTTTTCTCTCAGCTTGGGGTCATGCTGTAGGCATGATGAGGCACTGATGCTCAAAGTCTGTAAAACTTGCACGTTTTGTTATTCTTATCGAAACGGTTTGTGCAACCAACAGCACAACAAGACATGGTCTTGGCTCTTCCAGCTTTTTCTGCAGTCAACATGCGCAGTAGAGCGGAGTGACGTATGTAGTGACGTAGAACTGATAATCCTTCTGTAGATTTCCTGGAACAGATGCCAGGCTTTAGTGAAGTCTATGCAGTGAAAGTTAAGAAAATGACTCAATAACTCCAACTTCCTCATTGCCAAACATTTTTAAAAATGAAAGTCAAACCATCATGAATGTACCTAAAATTATCTGCAGAAATACATTTACTCTGACTGAGTGCTCAGTTTCTTGTCTTTGTGAGGATGAAAGAGAATTGTTTGAGTGTGCTTTGATGAACCTTGTGGTTTCATGTGTAAGACCTTACACCAAGTTACAGTCTCACTTGTGCACCAGCTGGCTGACTGCATTGCGTCACTTGTTTGTCTGGGATGCACTTCTTGGATTGCATCACTGGCAAATAATATATTGTTAGAACAGGGATAGCGGGGTACTCATCTACCCCCTCCTTTTTAGCTCCTCCTCTGTTTTACTGCATAGCTGTTTGTCACAAATGAAACCTGCGCCCCAAATCTAACCCCCATTTACGCAAAACTTTTGGCACACCCACCCATCCTCAAATATAATCCTGTGGTGACAGGGTGTTGTGCTATTGCTCCCTCACTGGATTTGTGATTGGCTAGAGGCTGCACTGCTTGCATACCACACAAATTTATATATTTACATGAACTAGAACTATAGTGAATAAAAACATAACCCTCCTGGACACAGGTGATCAGGATACAGTTGCCCACTGGCCTGTCTGACCTTAAGGAGTGTATGCTGAGCCTCTGCAGTTTCTCAGGTGAGTCACTTATTCTTTCTTTCAAGCTGATGAACCACTCTTTCATTTCTTAAGCTGTGCTTGAGTGAGAGCCTGTTGCAGACTGTAATACAGTAAACCCAAAGGGCAAACCTAGTCTTCTGGGAACACTGTCTCCAATCTCGGGAAGCATCTGTGCAGTTTCTAAGACTGAAGAGTGGTTGCTCAGAGGAAAGGTAGTTTTTCCAGCACGGAGGCCGTCTTCCCAGAAAAACATTATCCCTCACTGCCACAATACTACAAAATTCTGCAAGGCTCCCTTCACGTGATTAATTTATTTATCAACAGATCAAACTTGATTTTTTGCAAACTGGCCAGCATAAGAGTGTTCTCATCAGTATTTTTTGCAGTAAATGTGTTATGATTGAAATACTTTGGAGAAAAGAATTATGTAAAATAATGCAGGAATCAGCATAAATATAAGAGCATAATTGAGCCTTGCAGTCAGTTTAAGTGGTGAGGACCATTGCTCTGTTCAGTTCGGCTTGACCATTTAACTTATATTCACTCTCTCTTCTCAAGAAATCAACCCTCAGACCTGCTTGGTAAATAAAAGCCAAAATGAACAGCTCTGCCATCAACTCTATCCTACCATTCAACCACTCCTCTTCAGGATCCAGTCTCTTAAGCGTGTATGTAGGATGTAGAAAACCATATAATGTGTTTGTGATTGACTATATTGTCCTTCTTATCAACCTTTTTATGGGCTACCCTGCCAATATCATGGTACTTTGGCTGGTGGCCAGAAAGGAGATTGACTCTTCCACCTCTGATGTCTTCTTTGTAAACCTGGCCATTTTAGATGCCCTCTACTCCCTGATTACACCCCTGAACTACCTTAGCATCATACTTTTTAATCAGGGAGTCAATATGTATATTGTGAACATGATATTTGGGATGAAAGACACCTCCCCTCTCTTCCTCACCTGCATTTGCCTGGACCGCTACGTGGCCGTGATCCACCCCATTGTGTTCACCAGCATCAAGGATAACAAGATCAGAGTGGCCATTTCCATGCTTGTTTGGCTATTCATGATAGCCTATGGCTTCATGAGGGGATGGATGAGATATTACTCAGGTATCTTCTTCACTGCAATGATCCTGACCATCAGCATAATCATGGTTTTCTGCAACATTTCTATCATGAGGAATCTGAGGAAGTCAGTCCTGGGCAAGGAGAAGATTAGCCCCATGAAAAAGAAAGCCCAAAGAACAGTGCAAATCACTCTGGCCATCATAGTGTTTCATTACCTGCCTGTAGCTGCTATCAAGCCCTTCGTATATCTCGTTGAGTACAAAACCATCTGCGTCATTGAATTTATGGCCTACAGTATCATGGACTTCAGTTGCAGCATTGAACCCCTACTCTGCATCTCCAAGGTTAAGCAGCTACCATGACTTAATAACTTGCCCTGCATCTGCTGCCGTAGCCCTTCCCCTGAGTCTCATAATGTAAGCACATGAGATGTATGCTTGTTATTGTCTGTTAAATTACATATTCGTTCTATGTAAGGTTGAGAAAATGAGTTCACGAAACAAAGACAGAACGTGAAGTCAGTTATAGGCAAGTACAACCCCAATTCCGAAATAGTTGGGACAAAGTGTAAATTGTGAATAAAATCAAAATGCAATGACTTTCAGATCACATGAGCCAAGATGTTATTTACATAGAACATAGATAACATTTCAAATTTTGAAACTGAGACATTTTACATTTTCATCCACAAAATGAGCTTAATTCAAATTTTCTGGCTCCAAAAGGTCTCAAAAAAGTTGGGACACAGGCAAAAAAGGGCTTAAAAAGCAATTAACATATAAGAGAATCAGCTGAAAGAACATTTTGCAAGTAATTACGTTAACTGGCATCAGGTGTGTAACATGATTGGCTATAAAAGGGATGTCTTCGAGAAGCTGAGTCTCTCAGAAGTAAAGATGGCCAGAGGCTCTCCAACCTGTGAAGGCTTGAGTAAAAAAATTGTGGAATACTTTAAAAACAATGTTCCTCGACGTCAAATTACAAAGGCTTTGAAGGTCCCATCATCGACAGTGCATAACATCATCAAAAGATTCAGAGAAACTGGAAAAATCTTGGTGCGTAAGGGACAAGGCCGAAGACCTTTACTTGAAGACCTTTTACAAGACGCATGTCTTGTGAAATTGTGTTACAAGACGCATGTGTCCAACCTGTCCAAGAAACTTAGAATGAAAATCAGGTTTCTTTACAGAAACAGGTCCTGTTTTTCTTTGGACAATAGGAAGAGGATTGTCGAGGCAACAATATTTCCCATATTTGATTACGGAGATGTCCTTTACAGGCATGCCTCTATTAGTACGTTAAGATCCTTGGATGCAATCTATCATATCGCATTGCGCTTTATCACAGGTGATGATTTCCGAACCCATCACTGTGCTTTATATAATTCTGTGGGGTGGTTTTCCCTTCATTTTAGAAGGAAGCTTCATTGTATTTTATTTATTTATAAAGCTTTGCTAGGCAAACTTCCCTCATTTCTTACTAAGCTCTGATCCATCAAAATCAGAAGTCAGCATACCAGATCACAAGAATGGTTTTTGTTAGAGGCTCCCAGGACGAGAACAAATTTGGGAGTTACCTCTTTTAGTTCATTTGCACCTTGTATGTGGAATAATTTCCAGGATACCTTGAAGCTAGACAGCCTTATTCCCTTCGTGTCCTTCAAGAAATTAGTGTTGGAGATATTGCTTCTGGAGGCCAGATGTATTTGCTTTTAGTTTCTGGTAGGATTTGCTCATTTATTTTTCTCTGTCCTATGTTGTTATGTGTTTGTATATATATATGTGTGTGTTTTTTTTTTTATTTTTATTATGTTTTATTCTAGTTTAAAACTTGTTATTCCTTTAATCTGAAATTGTTGTTTGTGACTTTTGTGTATTTTTATGTGTGCTGCTTGTCTTTAACCTTCCATTGTAATTGTTTTGTTGTAATCAGGGCTCCCCTGCAAAAGAGACCTCTGTCTCAGTGGGACTTCCCTGCATTAAAGGTTATTGATTGATAGATTGATTGGATGCCCGTGATCTTCGGGCCCTCAGACGCCAGTGCATCACTCAGCGGCATGATTCTGTCATTGACATTACTAAATGGGCCCAGGAATATTTCAAGAAACCACTTTCAGTCAACACAGTCCGCCGTGCCATCCGCAGATGCCACCTAAAACTCTATCATGCAAAAAGGAAGTGATTGTCGAGCATGGTCCAGAAGCGCCGCTGTGTTGTGTGGGCCAAGGCTCATTTAAAATGGACTGTAGCAAAGTGGCAAGGTGTCCTGTGGTCAGACGAGTCCAAGTTAGACATTCTTGTTGGAAATCATGGGTGTCGTGTCCTCCAGACTAAAGAAGAGAAAGACCACCCGTCCTGTTATCAGCATTCAGTTCAAAAGCCAGCATCTCTGATGGTATGGGGATGCATTAGTGCATATGAAATGTTAAAGCTAGGCTTGAACCTGAGTCATTTGGAGTGACTGAGGATCTAGTTATGGGATACTGGAGCTCTGTCTGATTTACTTTATTATTGGGGATCCGAGCATAAAGCACTGGGACCAAATTACAAGTATATTTTTGAATTATACTCTTCATTTTCATTATTATTTTTATTGTTTTTCCTTCCCCCACAATGATTGCACAACAAGGTCTGGAAATGGTTATGGCCACTGGACCAATGATCTGATGAATTTTTTGTTTTGCATCCTGTGTGATGGTCAAGATAGGTAAAACTGGAATTAGGAGGTACGAGGTTATAGCTAACATAAGGTGACTGACATCAACCAATGGAATTTTTTATTTTATTTTATTTTTTTGCTCATGTATTTACTCAGGTTGACACATATCTTCATAAAAATAAGCACAATTGTTGAGATGTATCCAACTACTTGAAATGCTGCTGGGTGCATGTAAATATGTATGTGTTATTCATATTGGATGTATGTGTGTATGTATGTGTGTGCATAATGTCTGAATGTGTTTGTATAGGTATGTGGGTGCATAGGTTTCTATTTATAGGAAGTAATGTGTAGGGACAGTTAAAGCAATTTCTTAGTGCGAGTGTGCTTGCAAAGAGGATGAACTTTGAAGTTTCTAGTGGCTGGGAGGTGGACTGAACAGAGCTGTAAACTGTTAGAAATTAAATTAATTTGATGTTTGGTATGACTGGCCTTTGCCAAAGAGATTGGGATGCTGTCCTGTTGCACTATAGTTTCATTGGATGAATGGTGTTGGCTGATTCTGGGTGGAGTGGAGGACTTGCCACCGTTCTTCTGCAGAGTGACTGTCTCAATTGTCCCTCCATCCAAGACATTGCAAATCGCCATTATAATGTTGATATCAGGGCTTTGTCAGGACTATAATACCTGTATTGACCAGTTTTAATGGAAAACAAACATTTATTTGTGAAACTTATCTTTGGATTGGCTTTTGGAATTTCAAATTTTTGTCTTCAGGAACTCAAATATGGAATCAAAAAGTAAATATCTAATATGGATTTAAATTTTCAAAAGTGCAAGGTGCTGGGACTTTGCACAATGCTGTATGTATATGGAGGTATGCATGTGTACACACAGGTGCATACATGTCCACAGGTGCATACATATACTTTGAGGCTGGATGACATGGATGAAAGGAAAACCATGATACCTGCTGAATGTGTGTATCTATATGCATGTATATATGCATAGTATATATGTTGTATTTGTGTATGTGTATATGTGTGGTATGTATGTGAATGTATGTGTGTGTATATGTGTTTGTATGTATATATGTATGCATGTATGTATGTATATATGTGTATATGTATGTATTGGGTATGTGTATGTATGTGTGAATGTATGTAGGTGTGTATGTGCATGTATGTATGTGTATATGTGTGTATATGTACATATGTATGTATGTATACACTCATAGATACAGTGCCGTGAAAAAATGTTCGCCCCCTTCCTGATTTCTTATTTTTTTGCATATTTGTCACACTTAAATGTTTCAGATCAGCAAATAAATTTTAATATTAGACAAAGACAACCCGAGTAAATACAAAATGCAGTTTTTAAATGATGATTTAATTTATAAAGGGAAAAAAGCTATCCAAACCTACCTGGCCTGGTGTGAAAAAGTAATTACCCCCTAAACCTAATAACTGGTTGTGCCACCCTCTGCGACAACAACTGCAATCAAGCGTTTGCGATAACTGGCAATAAGTCTTTCACATCGCTGTGGAGGAATTGTGGCCTACTCTTCTTTGCAGAATGTTTTAATTCAGCCACATTGGAGGGTTTTTGAGCATGAACAGCCTGTTTAAGGTCATGCCACAGCATCTCAATCGGATTTAAGTCCAGACTTTGCTTAGGCCGCTCCAAAACCTTCAGTTTGTTTTTTTTAAGCCATTCGGAGGTGGACTTGCTAGTGTGTTTCGGATCATTGCCCTGCTGCATAACCCAAGTGCGCTTGAGCTTGAGGTCACCAACTGATGGTTGGACATTCTCCTTCAGGATTTTCCAGTAGAGAGCAGAATTCATAGTTCCATCAATTACGACAAGTCGTCCAGGTCCTGAAGCAGCAAAGCAGCCCCAAACCATCACACTACCATCACCATGTTTGACTTTTGGTATGATGTTCTTCTTATGAAATGATATGTTAGTTTTACGCCTGATGTAACGGGATGCACACCTTCCAAAAAGTTCAACTTTAGTCTCGTCAGTCCACAGAATATTTTCCCAAAAGTCTTGGGGATCATCAAGATGTATCTTGGCAAATGCGAGACGAGCCCTTGTGTTCTTTTTGGTCAGCAGTAGTTTTCGCCTTGGAACCCTCCCATGGATGCCATTTTTGCCCAGTCTCTTTCTTATTGTTGAATCATGAATACTGACTTTAAATGAGGCAAGTGAGACCTGCAGTTCTTTAGATGTTGTTCTGGGTTCTTTTGTGACCTACTGGATGAGTCATCGATGTGCTTTTGGAGTAATTCTGGTAGGCTGGCCACTCCTGGGAAGGTTCACCACTGTTCCAAATTTTCTCTATTTGTGGATAATGGCTTTCACCATGATTTGCTGGAGTCCCAAAGCCTTAGAAATGGTTTTGCCACCCATTCCAGACTGATAGTTGTCACTTTCTTTGTTTCTTATCCGTTCTTGAATTTCTTTAGTTCGCAGCATGACATGTTGCTTTTTGAGATCTTTTAGCCTACTGCACTTTGTCAAACAGGTTCTATTTAAGTAATTTCTTGATTCAACAGGTCTGGCAGTAATCAGGCCTGGGTGTGGCTAGTGAAATTGGACTAAAAAAATGTGGTTAATCACAGTTAATTCATGATTTAACAAGGGGGGCAATTACTTTTTCACATAGGGCCAGGTAGGTTTGGATAGCTTTTTCCCCTTAATAAATGAAATCATCATTTCAAAACTGCGTTTTGTATTTACTCGGGTTATCTTTGTCTTATATTAAAATTTGTTTGATGATCTGAAACATTTAGTGTGAAAAATGTGCAAAAAAGTAAGAAATCAGGAAGGGGGCAAATACTTTTTCACAGCACTGTAAATATATGTGTATATATGTGTGCTGAGGTTAATATGTATGTAAATACATGGGTTTATGACCAGTGAGCTAATGAATTTGGTGGATGAGATTTCTTGACTTCTCTTTTTGTTTGGGGGTGCATGTATCGCTGAATAGATTGAGCTATCTTAAGAACAGAAGAATAATACAAGCTATTTTGCCATTTAGTATTTGTCTTTTCTATGGGCTTGGTAATGATCTCTTAACATGGTACTTGAGGGCAAAGTAAAGGAACTGAGGAATACTTATGTGCCATGAGCTGGATTTTTTTGGATATAGTCATTAATATTCGGTTAGTCGACTATTCCTGACTACTCGCCCCTCATTAGGCCTGGACCCCATTAATTAATGCTTAAAGTTATATTTTGATATAATCATGTACGTTATGTTGAAATTTACTTTATCCTTCACTCAACAGTTATGGTTTGCAATTTTATGGTCCTATAGTATGCTCTAGGTTATGTAACTTTGGATATCAGATTGTTTGCCAGTTGATGTATGCTATTCTAGAACACTCCTTTAGGCGACGATCAGTAAACTGTTTATCCTTTTTTTGTTTCTTTTTAGTTCTTTGTTTGATACACCAACAAAAATATATGATGGTGCAATAAATGAGGGGAGTTGGGTGTTGGCCAAAGCTAATTTAAAATGTGGAATAGCCCTGATATTTGAATCAATCACGTTAATGATGGAAGTACAATATAGTGGTGTGGGGGAGATGAGGATTGGGTTGGACTGGTGTATTGGGTCTGTAGAGTGGGCACCGGGGACGGGTGGGATATGGGCTCCGCCGGAGTTTGGAGTGGACCATGTGCCCCCCAGCATTTATTACAACATTTATTGCCTGAAAGAAACACATTCCACCCCAGAAATTGAAAAACAATGGGCTGAAGAATGGGTGGGGGGGGGTGACATTTTTTACTTGCATGGTTCTAGAAATGCTAAAGGGGTCATGATAATGGTTAAGAGTATGAACAATATCATTTTTAATGCTCTAAAAGTAGACTCAGATGGTAGATGGATTATATTAGAATTGGAAAATAATCACAAACATACACTGATAATTAATATCTATGCTACAAATACAGATGATCCAGATTTTTTTAATCTGCTGTTGCAAAATATACAGACATATGACACTGAAAATGACCAAGATATCATGGTGGGGGACTTTAATACTGTCTTGGACAATGACCTGGACAGAAAGGGTTCTCACAGTAATATCTATCAGCCTAAAGCTCAGAGAGCTATAAAAAACATAATGACCACATTAGACCTTATAGACATATGGAGAATGAAAAATCCAAAGCAGGTACGATACACATGGCAAAGAGTAAACCAGGCAAGCAGGTTAGATTATTTTTTAGTTTCTTTCAAATTGATCTCCTTAACCCTTAAACAGGCAACGTGCACCAGGAGATACAAAGTCTTTAACACCCTATAGAGGGCATTAATACATGTTTTTACCAAATCAACTTATTATTTATCAAAAGTCTGGTCTCTTGCTAGTTTACAGGTCACATGACTTTGTTCAAGTTATAAGTCATGCTTTAGTTATCCTGGTTAAATTTCAAGATGGCCACCAGCCGTGGAGCAAATTCTGATCACAAAGTATCAAAGTACTTGAGAATCATGGTCATTTGTAAAAATGTTATCATATTAAGTTATGAAAGTGATTATAGAAACTGTTAAAATATACTGATGAAGAAAAATTTGTCTAACTTTGTCAATGGAGTTAGTTTGGAAACTTTAAAATGTATGTATCCCACAGGATACGTTGCCAGATTAGGGGATAAATTCGGTCAATGTGTATTTTGTATAGGATTCAAAATTTTGATTCAAACAGGAATACTTGCAAATGCACACTTCAAAATCAGGGCCCGTATTCACAAAGCATCTTATCTTACCGCTAGGAGTACTCCTAAGTCACGCTAAAACATTTCAGATAAGAGTAAAATCTTAAAAGTTATTCCGCTGAGAGCAACTTTTAGTTAAGAAAACTGGTAACTCCTAGACTAGGAGTAGCTCTGAGATAGGCGGGAGTAAATCTCCGTTGCTATCGATGACATCAATTCTCATGCACGAGCCTTGGGACAATGAGCACGGTGACTGGTTGTTTGGTGACAGGGCGGCCCATTGAAAAAATATCCCACATGCAACCCATGGAGGAAAAAAATGAGGAAATAGTCCGAGCTGCTGGTCTGTCCCATGAAATAATAATAACACGTTGAGCACTCCTGAAAATACACTATGCGCAGTGCCCACATATCACGCTGTAGGCAAATAAACATACATGGGAAAGAGATAGTTGTAAAAACGCCAATAGTATAAAATGAGGCAATGACGAAACGTGTCATTTGCCCCAATTGGCAACTTATTACCCAATGGGAATATGTTGCGATCATTTAAATGTCAGGCTGTTAATGTTTGTTTGCCCTAAACTGTCATGGATGAAAGTTCAAAAAGGACGCGAAAGCCCAATTGGAGCCACGACGCTGGGTGTTGTTTTTTTTTTTTTTTTTTAACCAGCGCGAATTGACATAGTGGTCTCTGTATGCCAGTCCACTTTGTTCAGGAACATTGCAAATATGGTCATCCTCCTCGACATCATCATCATTGCAGTCAGCAGCACCATCATCATCCAGTTGAGGTGTGTTTCTTTGTTGGCATAAATTGTGAAGGATGGCACATTGTAATTACTTTGCTGGCTGTCTCTGGGCTGAGACGCACCTCCCCATGCAGCACATGAAACCGGCGCTTCAGCTGCCCAATACCACGCTCCACCACACTGCGTGTCGTCTTGTGTGCTCTAACTTGCACCACGAAAAAGAAAACAGCAGACTAAATATACTGAGCAATGAAAGAAACGCAAGTTTGCTAGTTAGTTAAGGTACTCTTATGGTTTCTCAGTCAAAGTGACCACAAAACAAAGAAAAGTTTGATGAAATAAGTGTAAATGTGCGCACGCTGGAAATAAATTTGTTTCTATAATAATTGTGCGCCACTTATTTTCCGGTCTGTCTTTAACTAACTTGCCTTTCTTTTGTTGTTCAGTATATTTGTAATTTACAGTATTATGCCATCTTCACATGTAATAGGCTATGCCAATGTAGGCTATAGCAACAATGACCTACCTGTTATAATTTTGTTGCGGTCCCGGTTGTGGATTCAGGTAAGGGGTCAAGAGCCAACGTTTGCAGGGGTAGCCACTGTCCCCAAGCAAGTGGCATCCTGCAGGCACATAATGCCTGTCAAATAATTGGCATAAGCCGCCTTCCATTAAAATGCGATTCGTGCGTGGATCCTGGCCCCTTCGCAACAATGTCCAAAATATTATATTCGGCGTCAAATACTATCTGGGTGTTGATGGAATGAACTTTTTACTGTTTACAAATACCTCTTCATCTTGGGTCGGAGAAATAATTCAAATATGGGTCCTGTCAATAGCATCGATGATACCGGGCATAGGCCTACCTGAGATGTGCATGAATTCAAGTTTGATTATGTGTTGTTGGCGAATGTCCATTGGAAACCAGATAAACTGTCGGATGATATGGGGTTCACAGAGCGCATTGATTGTCTGTTGAATTGAGCGACTGACAGATGATTGCGAAATCCCTAAATTGTCCGCGTTGTAAAGTTGCATTTTTACAGTGGCCAAGTAACGAAGTGTTGTCAAACATTTTATTTCGGCGCTTATTGGGTTGTTCCTCATAGTTGGAGACTTAATTCTCTCCCTCACCAAGTCAACAACAAATAAAATCCCCTCACGGTCGGTCCGATATCTTTTCAACAACTGCGCATCATTCAGAATTTCCAAGTCATTCCGTCTTTCAACAGCAGCAGCCATTTTCCGATTCTTTGTGAATAGGTTGTAGCGAGTTAGGAGTCCTCTTGACTACTTTTAAGCTCTCCCAGACTTAGGAGCTACTTTTACGCTTAAAATGCTTTGTGAATAACACTTAGTAAAAATAATAAGGAGTCCTAAATTTACGACTGACACGCCCATTTTTTTTTAGGAGTTTCTCCTAAATCCGGCAGTTAGGACCTACTTTTAGCGCTAAGATGCTTTGTGAATACGGGCCCAGATGTTATCAGTCACAGGTATTCATGATATGTAATTTAACCCTTTATTTTCTGACAGTGTTGCAATTTGGTGATTTTATGATAGCGGGAATATGCATTATGAGCGTGAACATGAGATCGGTAGAGCAGTTCTTTGCTGAAACATCCAGCTATACCTGTTCATGCTGGTAGCTGGTCAAGTAAGTCTGACATGATCTATCATGGTCAAAGATGTTTTTTGATGGTTTTATACCAGCTAACCAGAAAAAAACAGCTAAAAAACAGCTTATGCTAATTGCGGGTTTCAGATGGTCTAAGTCTTCCAAGCTAAAATAGTTGCTATATGGCCCGCAAAACCAGTCAGAATGACCATAAAACCACCTAAACTGTGAAAAACATATTTCAAGCTGGTAAAAGTTAAAATAATAATTAAATAAGCTTAAACCATCTTAAGAGGAAGAGTCGACACCTGAAAAGCCATGACATATAAATGATAATGACCGTGTTGAGGCACATTTATGCATATTTACTACCTAATCCCCTTACTTTCAAAGATGGAATTGCTCATTGTGATACACACATAGCATATAGGCATATATGTACTGTACTCTGTGTTACACTTGGTGTACGACAAGGTTTAAATATATATAACAGCAAGTGCCCATGAATCATGCAAGCAAATGAGCTACACCATATAGATCTTTTGCTATATTCTATAATTTTTTTTTTGTTATTTGACATGACAAAAATGTCTATTTATAAAGTATTAATAGTTACATTTCTCACTCATTTTATCAATAGGCCCACATTGAAAAAACGTTGCTATTCATACCTAAAGGCTAATCCTGTGATAAAAATGTATAAAATACATTTTTACACTACTTTTGTAATGTAAAAGACCAATAAAATTAAGAAAGAAAGAAGTTCTGTTTGTCTAATTAAGGATTTAAATATTCACCATTTTGACTGTTTTTATACCCTAATAGGGCAACGTATCCTGGGAGATACAATTCATAAAATCCAAATTATACAACATATTTCAAAAATGAGAGTAAAAATGTTTTTCTTAGTGTCACGGCCTCCCTGGGCAGAGATACTGCAAGCTTCGTCTTACCGAGGTTTTTTGTTTTACACAGTGAGCGTTTGCTCGGAATTTGTCTAGGGTAGTAAGTTCTCTGTATCCCCACGAACTCCCCAGGGTGGCGTGCAGCTAATGCACTCGGTTTGCTTGCATACAATACAAGAGAAAGGTTGACGTTACCTGGTTCATCGTCGAAACTTCTTGCACGGCCAGCCCGATCCAGTCGCCCGGCGACGAACAGCCCAGTCTCCGTGCTGAGGCGGGGTGCAGACACTTCCCTCAGCAATCAGTTCATTTTATTTTATTTTCCTAAAAGATTCCCGTTCAGTTGGTTGCAGTACTTGGTTGGTTGGAGGTTACTTTTCCCCACAGGGAACACGTGGACGCCGTGGGCTCTAAATTCGTAGACCAGGCGCAGGCGTGGCGCAGGCGCGGCGAATGGGGGTGCGCTGCGCCAACAGGGGTGTGTCCAGGCGTATGTTGCAATTTCATGCCCGGTGCAGCCTAGCGCAAGTACTCCTCTGTCCCGCCTCTGTCCCTCCTGCCGGCGCAAGTGGCAAAGAGGGAGGAGAGAAGGCGTGTTTGGGTATAACACAGCCGAGTCAAATCTTCACCAATCAAATGAGCTCCTCTCCTCGCCTTTAATGTGTTGGAATATAGAAGCCTCTGTCCTATATCTGCATGATGCGTTAATGTTGCATTTTACTTTGCTGCTTCAGGCATGTTTTCTGTTCGCTTTTACGTCTATATTAAGCATTACGAATATGAGTTAGCTGGCTAGCTAGGGCATTCGCGAATTATTATCATTAGGGAACTTGAATGGAATTACTACGAAACTACGTCAGATCATTCAAACTTATGAAGTTGGAATTAAATACGACGGTTGCTCATTAATTTTTTCTGCCTGCATCACTGGGAAGAGAAACGATGGATAGCGTGTTCCTATTATTACACCCTGTTGCCGCTTAAAATTTTGGGATTAACACGCATGGACAACAATGCAAGATACGTTACACATTTATTTTCAATATGTGATCTTAACTCAGTACGAGATCATAGCAATCAGGCTGTATTCCTTTCCCCACTAAAAACGATAAAACCTAAGTGACAATAATAGTATTAAGCTGCTTGCACACTGGACCTTGAAAGCAATTTTTTAGACGACAGATTACATCAGAGTCAATGCAAAGACGCTAATACGCGGCGCGTATTTGCGTCTTTGCATTGACTTTGAATGTAATCAGTTGTGCGAAATATTCGCGCGTCATCCGTGTAAAAAGCAGCTGAACTTATACCCACATAGCCTACACACGCACTCACGCGCCCAATGTACACATCTCTCTCTCTCTCTCTCTCTGATCTGACATCAGGACAATCGATATAGATACTATAATTTATGTGCTGATTCAGATAGTTACATTAAATAGTGGTTGCTGTAATTATTTATTGCATTGAAATGTGCCTGACATTCTGGAAACCTGTCTGTGAGGTTTCGGTGGCGTGTAGCGCACTGTCGCCGGTCAGCCAAATTACCACTGCACAGAAAGTAAACCAGGTTGGAGCTGGCGAGCTTTCTGCGCAACTGCAGTGAAGACTTTTCTCTGAAACTGTCACTGCGTCTTGATGAATATGTGACACCTCCCCTACTACGCCGCCACACCCATCTCGGCGCACGTTCGTCTACCAAAGGCTGCGCACGGTGTTGCACCTCACGAAATTACCACTGCGCGGGCTGAGCCGAACGAAATTACCACTGCGTGGGCTGCGTCAAGCTACGCCACGCTGCGCCACCCTGCGCTGCGCCAAGAAATTAGAGCCCCGTGTCTGTAATCTTCAGAGACTTTTCCAGCCCTGCTTCCGCTGCTGCCACTTGCCAACACGCACGCCCCCCAAAAACTACCGCGCTAACCCCAGATATCATCATCACAGTCGCGTCACTCGGTCACGGGATCAAACCATTCTCATTAAGCAACGTCAACCCCAATTGTATGCAAGCAAACCGAAATATTCTAGGGGAATCCACCAAGTATAAAAATCTAATTAATAATAATATCTCATCAGGCCACCTAGCCTATCATTCTGGCACTCTTACCGGGCTATGCTTTTACGAGGAAATGGCCTGTCTGTAACATTAGGTGCAAATAAGATAACCTGTGACATCAAATGATTTTTTGAAACAATATTTCTATTCCTGCCTGTTTAAGAGTTAATTGAAAAAACAACTATTAGTGATAAAATGCGTTCTGATCATAATCTTATTGGAATTAATATACTTATATCTCAGCATAGGAGAGGGCCTGGGTACTGGAAATTTAATCAGCTACTTTTAGAAGACAAGGATTTTCTTGAAGCTACAAAGATTTTTATTGATGGCTTTTTTCACCGCAATGTTGGGACAGTAAATCCCTTAATAGTTTGGGATGCCTTTAAATGTACCCTCAGAGGCCATTGTGTACAATACAGGTCAAGGCTAAAGAAATAACGCCTACTTAAAGAACGAGAAATAATGCAAAAAATCGAACAATTATCTGAGATTGTGGATAAGAATTATAATATGGAAACGTTAAATGCCCTGAAGCAGAAGGAACAAGAATTAGAATTTGTATATGAGGAAAAATCAAATCAAAGTTTTTATAAAAATAAAGTGGAATGGATGGAAAAAGGAGAATGATGTATGAAGTTCTTTTTTGAATTTACAACATGGAAATACAGCTAAAAAAAATCTCAAAGCTTATAGTAAATAACACTATATTCATTGAGCCCAAAGATATTATCAGAGAAGAACACAAATATTTCTCTGACCTTTTTTCTTTTCATTATCTCCCAGTTCCACTGTTAAATCCCAGTACAGAGCATTTTTCCCCATAATCAGGCCGCAATCAACAGCAGAGGAGAAAGTCTTATGTGAAGGATTGATTACAGAAGAGGAACTGACTGTAGCCCTGAAATCATTTAAACCCCTTAAAAGCCGGGCCTGGATGGAATACCAGTAGATTTTTATCAAACCTTTTATAGTCACATTAAGGCTCATATGCTGGAATTTTTTAATAGTGCTTATATGGAAGGGAAACTATCAGGAACTCAACAAGAAGGACTAATTTCACTCATTTTAAAACAAGATCATGATGGACAATATAAAGACCCAACTAATCTAAAAAATTGGAGGCCTGTTACATTACTGTGTCACGATGCTAAGATTTTGTCAAAATCTCTTGCCAATAGGATAAAAAAGGTGTTACCTAGTGTCATTCACCCTGATCAATCAGAATTCATGAAAGAGAGAAGTATAAATGATAACATTAGACAGATCTTAGAAATTATAGAGTTTTATGATAGGGTACAAGAACCCAGTATTATCTTTATTGCAGATCTTGAAAAGGCATTTGATAAATTACATCTAGATTTTATGTACAAATGTCTGCATTATTTCAATTTTGGCCCATCCATAATCAACTGGATAAAAACACTTTATAGTAACTCAAAATGTTAAATAATTAATAATAGTGAGCTCTCAGAAACAGTACATTTAAAAAGAGGCTTGAGACAAGGATGTCCTCTATCCCCATACTTGTTTGTACTGTCTATTGAAATTTTAGGACAAAAAATAGGAAATAAGAGCAACATAAAAGGTCTCTATATAAATAATTTAGAATCTAAAGTTACAATGTATGCAGATGATACTAATTTTACAATAAAACCGACTGAAAACTCAATAATGGCCGTAGGTGAAGATTTGGATCAGTTTTCCAAAATATCTGGCTTGAAGCCAAACTATGAAAAATGTATAATCAGGTGTATCGGCACTCTGAATGATATACAGAATTGTCTACCAGTTTCCCTATAGGACAGACAAATGGACCAGTCAACATATTGGGAATAAGTATCCTGAAAGATCTGAATAATATTACAAAAATAAATTTTGAAAATAAACTTCAGAAAATAGACAAAATTCTGTCTCCCTAGACTGGAAAATCTATGACCTTCTATGGGAAAATAGCATTAATAAACTCAATGGTTATACCACAGTTCATTATATATATATATATATATATATAATCTTCCTTACCCACCCCATCAGAAGACCTATATAAAAAATATGAGCAAAGAATATTTGCTTTAATATGGAATAATAAACCAGATAAAATCAAAAGGACATATCTCAAAGCATCTATTGTACCAAAATTATACCATAACCAACAATGGTTCTCAGCAAGATTACTGAGAGGCTTCCATCCAATGTTTGGGAAGGGGCTATTTCCATTTGTTCAGTTAAAAGTTGCCCATTTCAACCAGCTAAAAAATGACTTCTTTCCCTCCATGTCAGTTTTCATGGATGATGCTATTACAAAGTGGCTGCAGTACCAGTATCACCCCCCAGATAGTGTAGACAACATGTTACAGCAAATAATTTGGTTTAATAGCAATATGCTGATTCATGATCGTCCATATGTGAATAAACCATTCTTACATAAAAACATAGTATTTGTAAATGATTTAATAGACAGCAATTGTAAAATTATGACTTTCCAAAAAATTTCACGAAAATACGGTTTAATATGTACGCCATTAGAATATAACAAAATTATTGCCTCATTACCTAATGCCTGGAAAAATACTATTGAAAAGAAACCAAGACAACAACTAGTATGCCGCCCATGCGGTAGAGACTTATCATGGTTAAATGGAAATAAACTTAATAAAAAAAAGTATAAATATTATGTAGTCAAAGAAAAAATAGTTAAAAATCCAGTAACTATTCTAAAAAAGTGGGAAGACTCCATTAATATAATAATCCCGTGGAACGATGTATTTAATATTATATATAACACAACTTTAGATGTAACGATACGTACAATACAAATTAAGGTATTATACAAATTTCTGCCCACCAGAAAGATGTCACATATCTGGGGCCTAGAACAATCAAATTTATGTAGATTTTGTAACAAAGAAGAGGAATCTGTTTTGCATTTTTCATGGTTCTGTCCTTATGCCACTTTATTTTGGGATCAAATCCAGAAGTGGATACTAAAATATAATAAAACAAATATTATTAATCTGCAAACTGTCATTTCAGGAGATTTGGAAAATGGTAAATCCGATATTAGTAATATCATTGTCCTATTTGGCAAGGCTTTCATAACCAAGCAGAAATCATGCACACAGCTTGATATTACAAATTTCAAAAAATAATCTTAAAGTCCATTGGATGATGGAAAGACAAATATCAAAAAGTAGCCTTCAAACTTTGGTATTCTTAAAAGGATGGGAACGACTAGGTCTTGAGAAAAGATGGGACCAAATTGAATAGATAAACAAATATAAAAAAAGATAATAATAATAAAAAATAAAAATACAGATAAAGAAATAAAATAAAAGATTTATATAAGACAAAAAAAAGATGGATAAAGAAAATGGCCTTTTGCTCTCCTCCTAGCCTTCGCATTAGGTATTGAGCAATCATGGTAGGCTAAATAGGTATAGGTTGCTGGGGATGTACAACATATGAGTCCATACGGTGCCTGTGTTTGCTGCCCGTCCTCTGGTGTTTGCTTTATGCCCGGTATGACAGTCTTTGACCCAGTTTTGGTCATCACTATGATGATTACTTTTCTCCTTAGTCATATCACTATAATATGAATTTAACCTCTATAATTCTTTAAACCGTGTTGTTTATTTTGTTTTGGTATTATTATTATTATTATTATTATTATTATTAATTCTTTTTTTTTTTTGCATATGTTTTGGCTAACCACCCACCTCTACGTAGACTGAATTAGGACAATAATATTGGTATATGAGCACATGTTGGTATGTTCATGTTTGTATGAGTGTATGTGTACTATGTGTTATCACTGGTATGTTTGTGGTGTCTCAAGGTTGTGATATGTATTGGTATATAAATTAAAAAAAAAAAGTGCATATGGTGTAGGACACTTGCAAGTTTTAAAAAGCAACATGAATGCTGAAAGGTATATAAAGGTTTTAGAGCAACATATGCTCCCCTCCAGACAACATCTATTCCAGGGAAGGCCTTGTGTATTTCAGCAGGACAATGCAGAACCACATACTGCAGCTATTACAACAGCATGGCTTCATAGTAAAAGAGTCTGTGTGCTGAACTGGCCTGCCTGCAGTCCTTATCTTTCACCGATTGAGAACATTTGGCGCACAATTAAATGAAAACTCTGTCAAAGGAGACCTAATACTCTCCAGCTGGAAGCCTGTATTAAACAAGAGTGGGATCAAATTCCAATGGCTAAACTCAAGAAACTTGGCTCCTCAATGCCCAGACGCCTCCACTCTGAGTTAAAAAGAAGAAGGGATGCTAAACCATGGTAAACAGGTCCCTGTCCCAACTTTTTTGAGACCTGTAGGTAGCAGCCATCAAATTTGAAATGAGCTCATTTTGTGGATAAAATTGTACATTTTCTCAGTTTCAACATTTGCCATTTTATCACTGTTCTATTGTGAATAAAATACTGGCTGGTGTGATTTGAAAGTCACTGCGTTTTGATTTTATTCACAATTTACACTTTGTCCCAACTATTTCAGAATTGGGGTTGTGATAAGAGCTCTGATATGAGTGTAATCTACAAAGAGAAAACAATTAACATAACTGTAACCGAAGGCATTGATGAAAAAACATAAATTGTTTGAATCAACCAAATGCCTTCAACATTTTATGGATATGCATGAACTATCAATTCAAGGTAAAGTGACCTTTTTTTTTCTAATTTAAATATTTAATCTCATTATGCCAGCATGGGATCTAGTTTTGCTTAAGGAAGAGCCTGCAGTGACTACAGACCTTTCTGGAGGCACACCCTTTATGCAAATACAAAATGATTGTATTGGCTATTTCTGTACTTAATGCCAACAATTAGCCAGCGAATACACCATTCAAAGTATTTTAGTCCGAAAAATGATAAAACACATTCAACATGGAACAACGTGTAATGTAACCAGTATAAAAATCAACTTCAGAAAGACACTAAAAGAATACAAATTAAGGGCTCTAAATTCGTAGACCAGACGAAGGCGCGGCGGGGTGTGTCCAGGCGTGTGTTGCAATTTCGTGCCCGGCGTAGCCTGGCGCAAGTACTCCTCTGTCCCGCCTCTGTCCCTCCTGCCGGCGCAAGTGGCAAAGAGGGAGGAGAAAAGGCGTAAATGGGTTTAACACAACTGAGTCAAATCTTCACCAATAAAATGAGCTCCTCTCCTCACCTTTAAAGTGTTGAAATAAAGAAGCCTCTGTCCTATATCTGCATGATGCGTTAATGTTGCATTTTACTTTGCTGCTTCAGGCATGTTTTCTGCACCGCTTACGTCTATATTAACCATCACGAATATGAGTTAGCTGGCTAGCTAGGACATTCTTGAATTATTACCATTAGCGAACTTGAATGGAATTTCAAAACGAAACTACGTCAGATCATTCAAACTTATGAAGTTGGAATTAAATACAACGGTTGCTCATTTATTTCTTCTCCCTGCATCATTGGGAAGAGAAACGATGGATAGCGTGTTCCTATTATTACACCCTGTTGCTGCTTAAAATTTTGGGTTTAACAAGCATGGACAACAATGCAAGATACGTTAGACATTTATTTTCAATATGTGATCTTAACTCAGTACGAGATCATAGCAATCAGGCTGTATTCCTTTCCCCCACCAAAAACGATAAAACCTAAGTGACAATAATAGTAGGCTAGTATTAAGCCGCTTACACACTGGACACGAAACGAATTTTTCGCACGACAGATTGCGTTGCTGCGTTGAACGCAGTGTCTACATGTCCGAAAGTCTGACAGGGTTTTAATATATCTCCGTGTCCGACAGTCGGATGGTTTCAATATAACTCCGTGTCCGACAGACGATTATTGTTTTTAATTTCTTCAAATCTACTGAATCTTGTAGATGTTAAACGTGAATGTTTTGATAAGAGGGCTCAGTTCTTGAAGATGAGTTCTGAGAATTTCAATCAATGTTTCTGTTTAAGCTCTGCTCAATAAAGTGAGTCGACATTGGCGCGGGGACAATGCCTGTCGAACATTAAATGCAAAATACTCCGTGTCTGACAGCCAAAAAAAAAAAAAGAAAAGAGGATGATCAGAACAGATTGATAACGAAATAAAGAATAAAAAGAAACATTTTTACAACTAACAGAACATCCACTGAACACTGCGATTTATTTATTTGAGGGCCATCTTTTTTGGATGTTCTGTTTGTTGGTGATATATTTTTATTCTTTATTTCGTTATAAATCTGTTCTCATATCAATACTTTTACTTTTTGCTGGCTGCCGGACACAGAGTATTTTGCATTTCGCGTCGGACAGTCTTGATCGTGCATGCGATATTTAATTCACAACGTCAATGGTCATGAAATTGATTTGCTCACTGACTACAAGCACTATTTTATCTCTGGTGTGGAAATAAAGCGTGAATCTGTTCGATCCGTCTGACTAATTTTCAAAAGAGAGATTGAATAAAGACTGTTGTCTATCTTCAACGGAAGAAAACAGATGAATAAAAAGGACAAGAAAAGTCAATAGCTATCAATTTGCATTTTGTGAAGGTCGAACACAAACATGGCCAAGTTTGTACGTCTATCAATTCCTGGAATACTCAAAAAATTAGAACTTTTATGACTTCCGGACATGGAGTAGCTATTTTAGGATCTCTGTCCGACAGTCGCTAAATTCGTCATAAATGCACAAAGTCCCGCGCCAGTGTCGACTCACTTTATTGAGCAGAGCTTAAACAGAAACATTGATTGAAATTCTCGGTAGGGGACAGCTGGTACAAAAGTAACATTTTTCACATAAACGTCATTTTAAAAGATAACATTACAGACCGAAAAAAAAATTTGAAGCGATTAACTGCTTTTGTGTGTGCTCTGTCAATATCAGGTGCTAAATCATCCCAATATATATTGCCTTTCGGAAAAGTTTGCCGTCCAATGGAAGTTGCGCATTGCTACTTTCGACCCCTCCAGTCGGGATGAAATTAGCGCACGGGCGGGACAAAAGTAACCTGATCAAATTAACTGGAATCTTTTGAATTACTGTCGTTTTTCATTTGAAAAAAACAAACAATGTCTTTGCTAACATGTAATTGTAAATATACAATGCACTCATTTATTCAATTCAATCATAAAAATGACATTAAAACAGAGGCAAAAACAATCACACGTTTGTTTTAAACATTTTCATCACAGTTGTGACAGATATAATGAGCTGCACCCTCAGTGCATGCCTCATGTGACCACAGCAGATAAAAGACGCACTGCACCCACAACTCTCCAGGCAAAGATGAGGCAAATGTCTCCCCACAAACAAGACATTCCTCCTCATTGCCCCGAGAAACTGTGGTTGCAGTGTATCCGCTTAACAACGTCTTCTTTGGGCGTTTTGAAGAGGACTGTTTCTTCTGGCCCCTCTGCCGAGTCTCCTCCTCCAAGGCAGCTTTTACAGGGGTGTCGGTCAGTATTGCTGTTGACCTGCAACATTCAATGAGATGGTATTCAGAATCAGTTTGTTTTTATACAAGCAAGAAAATCAAGACAAGTTAAAAACAACACTCTGCTCACCTCTTTCTGGCTCTTCTTTTATTTTCTTTCCTCGAGCCAGCCTTTGGATATAGGCGAACCTTTTCTGGGCTGAACCTCTGTATTGGCGTGCTACTAGATGTTCCTGGAACCACAAGCATACCTGGATAGATAATATTTCAAAAAAATAATAAATGCTCGGCAAGGCTCAACATGCACATTTAAAGACACGCACAGACACAAACTCTCACCATCTAGAGGAATGGCAGACTCATGGGGATGCAGCTCAAATGGGCTCTGGCTAGGTTGCTGGTGTCTTACGGGAGCGGGGGCTGGTGATGGAGCGGACATTGGTGATGATGAGGGCGCTGGTGATGGAGCGGACATTGGTGATGAAGAGGGCGCTGGTGATGGAGCTGGCACTGGCATTAGGGATGGAGCTGGTGCTGGTGCAGGTGCAGGACGGTCGGTCACAAAAGCTGGAGCAAAGTCTGTCTCACTGAAAATATCTGGATTCAAGGGCCAGATACCGGTACACTCGAACCCAGATGAAATGCTGCTTGCTGTCGCAGCTTGAGGCAGAGCTTTAGCCACGAGACTTGGGATGTTGTAGATGGTCAAAGTTCTTCCAGGGTTCATTCGCATCCAGTTGTCTGCTGCACTGTTAACGTAGTGCTTCAGAGGACCAAAAACGCTTCGGTCGAGCGGCTGAAGACGGTGGGAGCAGTGGGGGGGAAAAGACAGGAGTACAATGCCATGTGACTTGCAAAAGTCAATAGCTACCACAGAGAGGTGTGATGGATGATTGTCTAAGAGTAGCAGCAACTTTGACTCTGGGGTCACGCGGGTGTGCCTTGCAAAATGCTGTAAAAATGCCAAGAAATCGGTCTCCTGCATCCACCCCGATCCATTGGCAGAACCAGTGCAGCCAAGGGGGCCATCCCGGATGAAGTGGTGCTGGAACTTCTTCCTTGGGAAGATAAAGTAAGGGGGAACAAAGTTGCCTTGTGCGTTGGCAGCAAAGGCAACAGTCACCAATGTCCCTCTTTCTTCAGAGGTCACAGCACCGACCTGGCGCTGCCCCTTGGTGGCAATGATTTTGTCTGGCACTTGAACCGTTGTGGTACCTGAAATAATAAATGAAATGAATTATTGCTGTTGCAAATCACTGTTGCTTTTAAATTTATCTAAATATAAATTTTTATATGTTTCATCCATGTTCCAGATGTCCTTTGCTTCAAAATTATAGCGGGTGAGGACAGTCTTGAGGTTTTTAAAAAACGCTGTCATGTTGGTCTTGTTGAAGCTGGTGGAACGGGACATGTTGGTGGCTTGAGGTCGACGGATGGACAGGGTTCTGTTGCGCTCGAGGAAGGAGGTGAGCCAATCCTTCCCTGCCATCTGGTTTTTCTCCCATGAACATGGAGTTTTGAGGCCAATATTTTCGGCCAGCTCATATGCAAACTTTCGCACCTAAAACAGCACGAAAAAGAGAGGTTAATTCCCAGATAGCAAGCACCTCAGAGCCGGGGCAGATCCGGAGCTGAGGTGCTTGCTATCTTTGGCAAATGGCGAAAGTGGTGTAGCTCTGTCTGCAGTGTTACTCCACCCTCTTTAGGACTCAGGCCAAAATATATATCAGCTGCTCTCTTTGTATATGCCTGCAGTCTCTTCTCCTGTTCTTCTGTGAAGACTTTGTTGTGAGCCCTGTACCCTGGGGCTCTGGCCTGCTGCCCTCCTGCCTCTGCCCTCCTCTTGCAGTACCTGAACAGGATGCCATGACAAACGCCATGCACCTCTGCTGCCCTCCTTGTACTCTCGCCTCTTCGGACATCAAAAAAGGCCCTTCCGTAAACCTGCTGGTCAACCTTTCCTCTCTGAGTAGTTCTGACCCTAACTCTTGGCATTTTCTGTTGGTAAAATATAACACACATTTTTTAAATGAGCCTTAAAACAGAAAATTCGGCCGCATTAGCAGAGAGGGACGAACGTAACCGTTGCCACTTCCGCCCCGACAGTGACTCCTGACATTTGAACCAGGATTGCTTCTAAAGTGGAAAAAGTCTGACATTTCAAACTTCAGGATATGTTACAAAACTAAATGACCTATCACTTCATCATAAATGTGACACATGGAGCAGTAAAGACAATCTTTAAGTCAAAAAAGTTTACCATTTGTCTGAATTTACTCACCACTGTGGAAAACGGTCTTCTCGGTCTCGTTCCGCGGGGAAGTGTCGAAACCTCAAGATTTTTCCCGGGTCTGGAGAGTGTTGCGAGCTGCACGTGCTGACCTAATATGACGCACTGAAGTGCGGATGGCTGTGAGTAAATCGCCGTATTACTTTCGTCCCACGTTACTTTCGCACCGGCTCTCCCCTACTCATCTTGAAGAACTGAGCCCTCTTATCAAAACAATCACGTTTAATATCTAAAAGATTGAGTAGATTTGAAGAAATTAAAAACCATAATCAAGTGTCGAACACGGAGTTATACTGAAACCATCCGACTGTCGGACACGGAGATATATTAAAACCCTGTCCGAGTTTCGGACACGTAGACACTGCGCACATCGCAAGTCAATGCAAAGACGCGAATACACGCTTTGCATTGACTTTGACTGCAATCAGTCGTGCGAAAAATTAGTTTCGCGTCCAGTGTGCAAGCGGCTTTACTGAGCATAGAACGCAAGCATTATATATATAATATATATATATAGGCAGTTTGTGGTTGGCTGAGAAAGATGTGAAGTCGTTAGTTTGCATCACAGATTCAGCTGCGTTGATTAAGCCAGGTCGAGTTTCCATTACACGTGCCAACTGCCTTTAATCTGACATCAGGACAATCGATTCAGATACTATAATTTATGTCCTGATTCAGATAGTTACATTAAATAGTGGTTGCTGTAATTATTTATTGCATTGAAATGTGCCTGACATTCTGGAAACCTGCCTGTGAGGTTTTGGTGACTTGTGCGCACTGTGCGCCGGTCAGCCAAATAACCACTGCACAGAAAGTAAACCAGGTTGGAGCTGGCAAGCTTTCTGCGCAACTTCAGCGGAGACTTTTTCTACGAAATTGTCACTGCGTCTTGATGAATGTGACACCTCCCCCTACTACGCCGCCACACCCATCTCGGCGCACGTCCGTCGACCAAATTGCCAAAGTGGCTGCGCACGGTGTTCCACTGCACGAAATTACCACTGCGCGGGCTGCACCGGACGAAATTACCACTGCGTGAGCTGCGCCACGCTACGCCACACTGCGCCAAGAAATTAGAGCCCTAAATGTTAAATTCTTGAACAATGCGTCTCAAACATGTCCAAGGTCAACCAAGAGGAAAACTGTCCATTGCCTGTAATATTACCTCGACTGTATCTCTGATTTCCGGGGGATGCTGCATTTCGTTATGAGTTTAGCTGTAAGTCACAGCTCCAGGGAACGAAAGGAAGCACCGGGGTTAGTCATCAGAAACAAGGGCAGCTTTGTTTAACTCATGATATACTACTTTTTTTGGAACTGATTCAGTTCCTCTGTGATCTGTAATTTACTGGTTATTGGCAACTACCAAACATAAGTGTTTTACGCATTGCCAAATGAAATTGTCGTCTCTGAGAATAACACAAAAGCAGTTTGGGCTCCAGGAATTTTAGACCGTTGTCATGCTTTTGAGATTTATCTTTCAAAGCTCTGCCCGTCTTTCTCCGGTTAAACACACCCCTACTGCTTACAGTATTTATATTAATAGGAATGACAGGAATGACACTGTTTTGTGCAGCAATTACAGTGCGTTGACCGGTTCCGCAAACGGAATTTGTCTGAAGCGTCTGGTATCGATACAGCATTCGGTGGCGGACAGTTATCTGTTCACGAATTTGCGGAAATTACTCACGTACTTTGTGGATCAATTAGTTTTCTTCAGTCATCAGGAATAAAGCCTTGCACAGTCATTTTTCAGTGGCACGTCCTTTGACCAGTTCATAAATAATTTCTAGTTTCAATAAACAAGCGCCCTTTGTCAGGCCAAACTTATAATATTCTTTGTTTATTGGCATAATTGCGAGCCCCTGGCCACAAAGGAACAGACACATGTATTTTCCACCAATTTTAGCCAGCATTACTCTGCAGGGTATATCATAATAATTGGTCAAATTTATGAATAATTGTTCCGTGTCTCGACATTGTGTCAGCTGGAATCCACGTGTGCTGGCCTCAGTTCAAGACGATTTTGTACATCCATCGATATTCAACTGCTATCAGCGACTATGGATGGTTCTTTCTACTGTTTCCAATTCAAGTACATACCAAGTATACATTAAAATTATCAGGATGAGACTACAAATTCAGATTAACACAGGACACGAGTAATGATCAACCCGTTGAGCCACTGAAAAACAGTTATGGCGGGGGAAAAGATGTTTTATTTCACACTGACTACATTAAACTTTAATAAAATTATTTCAGAAAAATAAACAAGAATAAACATATCTCATAAACTACAAGTTTGAAAACCTACAAAATGGCGTTTGCGGAACTAGTCAAAAGACAAGCAGTCACTCTAATGGGTGTTGATGAAAAAGTATCAAGAGTACGAAACTGGGATTTATATGGTCAAATATACGATAATTTCCGATCATAATGACACTAATAACGTGTGATGAATCCCCGGAATACACGCGTTTAACGGTCACACACTGCGCTGTGCGCCTTATCACAGGCGTTGATTTGGTACTGCTGCAACGGCAAGCAACAGTTAACGGGCATTTATTTCTCTATCAAGCCGAATATCTCGAAACGATAGTTCAGAGTTAAATCCACACTAATTTACCGTTCCAGCGGTGTCAAACTCAAGGCTGACAGCGAAGTCGTTTTCCCGCAAATAAAGTTTGATTTTTGCAAATTGCGGAACCGGTCAACCCACTGTAGGTTTTGAGTCTTCGGGTCGTATTCAGAAACGCCACTCACACTCACCCTCCACTCACCATATCGTGAGTATGATTGAAATGTAACTGGGGGCTGTTGCACGAAAGCAGAATTCAGTAATCGAGGATGATTGAGAAAGCGAGGCTTGACCTATTCTACTCAGTGCATCCGGGCTTAACCCGTTGCACGTTTGCCAAGCCGGGCTGAGGAGGAGCGGCTATGTCAAGCCAGGTGTAACAAATTCGGGTAAGTGCGCATTCACATCTTTCTTCAATAGACCGTGTGGTCGATCACAGATTTTCTGATCCAGAAAGGAGGGGACGCGTGCCGCATTCTTTTCCCCAAGTGAGCGCGAACTTACAACGCAAATCTACGAGGAAGTTAATCGTATATTATGTTAAAAAAAAGGCAATACGGCCGCTATAATTAAACAGAGGGAGAAAGCCTGGCAGTTTTGAAACCGTATAATTCAAACTGTCACTTCCCTTTTGATTTGCAGAAGTAGTTATGCAGTTTGCCTATCAGCTGAGCAGTGGAAGTTAATGGGAAATTCCACGAGAGTTGCTAAAACAGCTATTTTTTAAAAGTGTTTTATATTAGAAATATATAGGTTTTCATGTAGATGACTCATTACCAAATCTGACACTAAAAACCATTTTAAAATATCTTTGAGGGTCTTCTCAAAATTTACATTTGAATTTTGCAATTTTTTTTAGCTCCAGGACAAGGATCAAAGTTTATTTTTCCAACGCTGTCAACTCCTAAAAGATATTTAGCTATTTCCTGGTTTTTACTGTATTTCCATGTAGTGGTAGCCAAAGTATTTGAGACTGTAAGTCATTGCAGGAAATTGAAACACACAATTTCAGTGGCTCATTGTGAAATTTGTCATTTTTCAGCGTAATTCTGTTACCAAAATTGCAGTATAGTTCTCTTCATCATATTTCTGCATTTATTTTATTGTTATTAAGAATTTTCTTCCTTCTTCTGTCTATACTGAATTTCAGACATTAACCTCTCTAATAATTAGCTGTAATCCTGGAAAATTTGTGGAAACAGAATTACATGGTAACGGAATTACACAAGTAACGGAATTACAGAATTATTCTGAAAGCCAGTGAAAAACAGAAAATGGCACAAGGTGGCATGAGGACTTTATGGAGCATAGTGGTTTATTGTTTTGGACATCTACAGTTGAGTGTTTCTTCCTGTGAGTTAAGTTTCCATAACTATTCATTCAACAATAAGTAGGAATTTATAGTATAGTTTGGTTAAGGAGTAGCATCTGCTGGGGAAGGGTATGAATAAATGTTTGTTCTGTAGTATGGGGTCTTCTTCACCATCACTTTTACCAGCATCCTGTTCCTCCTGGAACTGTGCTTTACTAAGACAGCATCTCTTTGTATAACATGCATAATGTGTGAATGTTATAAGGGGTTTCAGATTGGGAAAGCATGGCTTGTGGCCCTTACGGTCAGTCACTCAGTGAAGCTTGTTGAGTCTAGGTGTGACAAAACGTTGATAGTCTTTGCTCAGAATACACAGGTCATGGTATTATTCCCACCTGATGCCAAAAGCAATCCGGCGGGCACTTAGACCATGGGCCAAGAAAAAAAGCAGAAACTCAAATGCTAAGACCAGACTAAAGAAACTGAATTTTATTAAAACAAAATCCAAAACCGGCAGGTTTAAAAATAACAGGGAGCAGCAAACAAACTAGGAGAAAAGAAAGAAAAAAATGTAGCAGCAACAGGGCTGGCACCTGCCAGCCCTCTATACTCTGCTAATACCTCCACCCTAAGGGGTTCCACCTGTGGCCCGTTAAGGTGGAGGTGAAAGAATTAGAAAGGGGAGGGGCTATAAGGACCAAACCTTTACAACACATCCCATGTCTGACATTCATTCATGCTCAATATCGAAAGCCAGCAATCCCCAACTAGCAGGTAAGTTTCTTGCTTTTTCATTTCTGAATAAAACCGATATTTTAAGTTTTGATATTAGTTTAGCAAATTAAAATAGTCTTCAAGATGGTTGATATACATTGATCTCACCTGTTACATCAGACTCACCTAATCCGAGAGGCAGTTCCTCGGTTGCCTCAGCTCAATTTAATTATGTAAAGCGCATTGAGCGGTATCCCATACTGCATTTTGAGCCATTTAAGAAACGTTATATATATTTTTTTATATTAGGCCTGTTAACATTACCGTGTTAACGCCCATGATTAATCTTGAAATCTTAACGCGTTAAAAAAAATTATAACGCAGTTTAATCATATGACAAAGTTTGACCACAACTTCCTCCCATATTCCTCCTGCTCGAATGTTTACGTTCCTGGGGTGAAAAGGTGAAAGGCGGGACAAATGCAGCCAGTAATGATGAGTGAGGAGAAAGACCCAGGTCTGCTTCATGGCAAATATCAATTTAAAAAGCTGCCTAATGGAAGTCTGGATAAAACCAAAGTTGTATGTACTTACTGTGGTGATGAATTGTCTTTCCATCGAAGCACAACGAGTCTAAAGTATTACCTTTGCGCAAAGCATATCTTTGCCAACGTTAGCAAAGACACTACCAACAACATGGGATCAAGCCGCGTTCGTCAAGCTACACTGGCAGAGTGCAACAGACTCGGACTCGTCAACAAAAAGACAAAAACGAGGTTAAATGATGCCATCGCTGATTGCCAGAGACTGCAGACCCATCAACATCGTTGAAGATGACGGGCCTCAGCATCTCATACAGATAGCCTCAGGTGACCCATTATATAGGACACCTTCAAGGGGAACTGTTGTCACAAGAATTCACGAACTGTATGGAAATGAAAAGGCAACGAAGGTGGAACAACTGGCCAAAGCTATGTTTATTGCACTGACAGGGGACCACTGGACAGCAGTAAGCAACCATAACTACCTCGGGGTAACAGCACACCTGATCGATAATAGTTGGCAGCTGCACTCATTTGCGCTAGGTGTAGTGAAATCAGAGGAAAGACATTTCGCCGAAGCTTGTGCTCGTCAGTTTCTTGATGTTGCTAAGGAGTGGGGGATAACAGACAAGGTTACCACTATAGGAACAGATAGTGCTCGAAATATGATTGCTGCAGCCAAAAGTCTATCATTCGAACACTTGCCGTGTGTCGCGCACATGATACAGCGGATTATCTCAGTGTCTCTCAATGACAGTGAGTGTGACGGTACTTTAGCAAAGTGCCGTGAAATAATCGGGCATTTTAAACACAGTCCCGCAAACACAACAGAGCTAAAAGTTCAACAAGCCCACCGTGGACAAACAGAGTAGTCACTTGTCCAGGGTGTACCCACTCGCTGGAACTTGGCACTGGAGATGATTAAGCGTGTCCAACGCAACGAAGAGCCCCTGAAGGCAACACTGGCCCAGCAGAGGCGCAGCTTGGCCATGCTAACCCCAAGTGAATATGAAAAGATAGCAAAGTTGGAGACACTGCTGGAGCCATGCAGGCAAGTTGATTTCTATATTCTCTCTGAGTTTATTTGGCAACACTTTACAGCTTGGTAATAAGTAGGTAATGTTACGGTAATATATAAGTAATTTCATAGTAATATTATTTTTAAGCCACATATTACAAGCAATTACCGCGCAGTTTCCAGACAGTAACAATGTAAATGAGGAGGACTGGTAGGATTGGAGGGCGAAGTTCTTTCATTGTGATTGATGAAAACAAATTCTGCCACAAGAGAAAGGTAAGAGTAGGGCTAACTATATTGTTGTCATTTTTATTAATTCATTTTTATTGTGGTTATCATTCTATGGAGTTCCAAGGATTCAAAAAAAACATTGGATTGAGACAAACTCTGTGTTCATATGAACTGTATGAATTCAAATAGAATTCAATTGTGTGTAAACTGCATGGTGATTGTGTGGAAAACTGCACGGTAAGTACTTGTAATATGTGGTTTAAAATTAATATTACCATGAAATTACATATATATTACCATAACATTACCTTCTTATTACCGAGCTGTAACGTAAAGTGTAACCGTTTATTTTCTCTAATGTAATTGTCACATTATTTCTGTATGTTAGAAATAATTTTAGGCCTGTTCACTGAATGGATGCTTCTAATGAAAAATACTGTCTATATAATTCTGTTTGTCTTTTTTGTACGTTTGAAGGTACATCACTGAGCTCTTGGGGGGTGAGAAATATGTGTCCTGCTCTGTGGTCCTTCCTGCACTCTGCAATCTTGTGCGCACAATGGAGATCACAGATGTTGACCCTGCCTACATTGCACGCTTCAAAGCTGCATTCACAGAGGACCTCAACAAACGAAAGGAGAACACAAACCTGTCAGGGTTAAAGGTATCAACAGCTCTGGACCCCCGATTCAAGGACCTAAGATGCTTGCCCAAAGCAGATAGGAAAGATGTGCGGCAGAAGCTTAGTGAGATGCTGAAAGCTAAAGAACCTGTATCACAGCCCTGCAGTGAGGATGTGGAACCTGAGCCACCAAAGAAGAAGATGGCTCTCCTACTGATGGGGTCAGAATCAGATTCTGATGAAGAGGCACTTTCCAACGACAAAACCCTGGACAGGTACAGGGCAGAGCCCAGTGCCAGCACTGACTCATGTCCACTTCAGTGGTGGTATGCACACAGTGGCGCCCATAGTAAGCTGGCCCATCTTGCACAGAAGTACCTGGCCACACCCGCCACAACAGTTCCCTGTGAGAGACTCTTTTCTTTGGCAGGGCACATTCTACATAAGAGGAGGTCAGCTCTGTTGTCTGAAAATGTCAACAAGCTAGTCTGCCTGAACAGCTGGTTAAAAGAAAAGTAGAGTGCGAACTGGCTTACTTGAGCCATGTATCATAACACCTTTACGCACAGTTTAGAATAATGTTATTCCATTAAGTGTGTGAAAAGGACTGTTCATTTTGTGTCTTGTGACAATTTTGACGTTCACTTTATTCAGCCTTCAGGCCACTTATTGTAAATGCTGCATTTATTTGGGTGGAATGTTACATTTAAAAGACAAGCTGTTTACATTTGCTTTGAAGCAGAAGTTATTGTAACTGTTCTATGTGCTTGTTTGCTATTTAAGTTGGCAGTTCATTGTGGGTAATGCCAAGCACTACTTGAGGCACTTTAATCAGTTAAAGCTCTGCACTGTTATAAATGAGAGCCTAGTTTTAGTTTAGAAGTATGCATACTACAGTAGTGGTTGACACACACAGGTGCCTGTGGTGAGCAGGTTAAAAGAAAAGGAAAATCTTATGACCTGAGTCATTAACACAAGTTCAGTGTTTTTCAAATAATGTTATCTACTTTTGTACCTTAAGAGTGTGAAAGGGACTGTTCACTTAGTCTCTCCAAGACACTACAGCTTTCATTTTCTTATTCAGCCTTAAGCCTGCTTAATGTGACATTTAGTTTGGTGAAATGTCACTACAGTCTACAAGCAAGCAGTTTTAAGTCACTTTGCAGCATAAGTAGTTTTGTACTTGATGGTTGTCTGCTGGTAAGTTTTAAGTTTGTGAATATTACTGCTCAGCAAATAAAGACATTGTATTTTCCAAACCAATATAAGCTGAGTTGTTGAATATAGTTTAAAAATTCTGGTTTGTATTTCTTTATTCAAACGCCATACCTGTACTTATTTTATCTCAAAACAAAATCCAAGTCAATTGTAGTATTTTGATAGATTCTATCTATTAGATAAGACTTTATTCAGCCCAAGGGAAATGTGTGATTAATCATGATTAATCACAGAGTAGACGTGATTAACTCGATGAAATTTTTTAATCTATTGACAGCACTAATATATATATATACATACACTGTTCTTGCAGAAAAATTAGTTATTCTCATCAATATCATGTATTGCCTTCCTTTTGCCCAGACTTGTTGATCAAAATTTTGACTCAACAGGAGGTCAGCAACACAAACATCATTTATGATACCAATTTTCAATTACTTTGTTGTTCTGAGTATAATAAATTTAGTAGATTCTCAGAAAATGTAATTCCATTACCATTTTGTAATTCCGTTACCGGTGTCTCTTTCTCATAAATGGCATCCTACAAAATATCTGTGAATATACTAGTCAATATAAACTTACCATGGGCTGGTCAACATCCTAGGCCACCAACTTAAGCTTAAACCTACTGCCCATCATTGCCAGATTTCACAGAAATGCCTGTCAAAGTTAAGGCAAAAATAATGACATTTTTTCTGCCGTAATTCCATTACCGACACTTTCACCTTCGTATAGCCTACTACAAAATAGATTATCCCAAACTTTGTGTTATACAGCTCAGTAGGCATGCCAGTGGAACTGATGAAAGCACAGGCAAGTAGCTACTGCATTAGAGTAATAGATGGCAGGTAAAAATGACATGAAAATTACTCTTGATCGTAATTCCGTTACCATGGATTTGCCCTAATGTTACTCTGGAAATTTATCATGAAGACTGACTACAAACATCATCAATGCAATCAAAAAAAAAGTACAACTATATGAGAAAATCGTTATCTCTCGCTCTCATATATTCAATATAACACACACACACACACAAACACACACACACACACACACAGAACAAACATGACTGGACAGAAGAGGAATTGGCACCAAGTCAAGGTCAAGTACAAGAACATTTTACAGGCTGGTCAATGCTTTGATGTACAAACGAGGGGTATTAATTACTTACAAGCTGCCTGCTCACATATTTTGTTTGTTCTGATCATTAGCTTTTAAGAAGAAAGCTCATTTATCTGGCACGGGGGGTGGCCAACCAACCCAGAACTTTACTCCAGCAGAGGAGCTGGCCCTTGACATTAACCAAGGGAGGCCTGGAATGGAAGAGATCCAGGGGGAACAGCCACTTACTGTCACTACAACAGATACTGTCCCCTTCAAACAAGGTATATTATTCCAATACTGCACATGGAACTCAACCAGCCATATATATGGTGTTATGTGGACTATCTGACTTTGGTTTGCTTCGCAGTGTCTGGCAACACTCATTCTTCTGGAGCCACCAGTGAGTATTATTCAGTTGAAGCATAGGCTTGGCATGTCCTGTCAATACAAGTTTACTGACTGCATATGGCAGGAGGAGGGTACTTGTGCTGCAGCAGACGGCGAGGAGTCTGTGTCACTGGACTCTATGCTCGAGGTATCATGTCAATCTTGTGGAAATCCTCATTTTGTCCATAATTGCTGTAAAGTCAGTGATATAATGGTCATAGAAAATATATTTGTGACAGGACCCAGATGCTGTACAACCTGTAAGCCAACCTGGCAACACAGTGAGTATTGCCTATAAGAAAACCACATTATGCACAATTCCTGCAGTGCTAATTGGTAGGTACTTTACAGAGTTCATAAACTGTCAGACATCACTACAGGTAATGCCTCTAAAGACAAATAGAGCTGGCAGATGTGAAGATGAACATGCAAAAGAAATGGCAGGACTTGGGCCTGGACCAGGAAATTACAAAAAGACACAGAAAACTGGACCTAGAAATCTTCAAACTAGAAAGAGAAGTGATTTCAATGCGCACTGTAAGCATGACTGTAACACATTCTTGTTTTTCTCTCTCTGAAGCTCCAAGCTGACAAGGGACGACCACAGAATAAAAGGTCAAAAAACATTGGTGTCCTCCCTGTTGCATGAATGTTCAGTTAACTGGATCCAGTAAAGTGAGAGTAATTTTGGAAGATTATGCAGCAATGAAATCTAGCAACCACAACCTGTGTGCGACTGATGGCAAATAATATACACAAACAAATAGAAGAGTGAGATACACTATGCTTTATAATTAAAGGATGGGCTATGTCAAAGAGAAAATCAAGTAAAATAATTAACAACTAGCACTCTGCCCATGGGGATCCACGGGTTCTATCTTAAGTAATTTCGTCTTTATATTATAGTGAACAATGCACCATTATGATGTCATCACATGCACCTCTATGATGTCATCACGTTGCTGTGGTGTTTCCATAAACACTAAGGTGGCTGTCATGCAACCGATGTTTTTATAGTAACTAAAACTAAGTAACCATCAAGGGGGATACACTGCGCTGACATTCCGCGCTCAGTGGAACACGAAGTCGCCTGCAAGACGGAGCAAAATAGCGTCGCTCACATTATGCTGCAGATTACGCGTTACTTTCTCTTGCGGTCTGGCATCTGTTTTATGGGATTCGGGACTCCTGTGGATGAATTGGCTTGGGTTCAAAAGGGGGAATCCCCAGGAGAGGACATACAGGGGGAATCCCCAGGAGAGGACAAAGGGGGAATCCCCCCGTACGTCTATATTATAAAAGCGTCGCTCACGTTAAGCTGCAGATACGCGCCTGGCGGAGTCTAGCACTGATTGGCCGGACGCAGTCGCCTGTAAGACGGAGCCAAATAGCGTCGCTCCCGCTATGTTGCAGGTACGCACCTGGTGGAATTTAGCACTGATACGCGCCCGGCGGAGTCTAGCACTGATTGGCCGGACACAGTCGCTTGTAAGACGGAACCAAATAGCGTCGCTCCCGCTATGCTGCAGGTACGCGCCTGGTGGAATCTAGCACTGATACGCGCCCGTCGGAGTCTAGCACTGATTGGCCGGACACAGTCGCTTGTAAGACAGAGCCAAATAGCGGCGCTCACGCTATGCTGCAGATACGCGCCCGGTGGAATCTAGCACTGAGTGGCCGGACACACACACGCACGCACACACACACACACACACACACACAGAGGCCACTCGGTTATTATAATATAGATGTATTGATCTCTGTCCAGTCTGCCATTAACAATGTCCTCACTACTGAGTAAATTGAAACCACCTTTGCAACTTCATCAGCTATTTCTAATCATCATCAGCTGCATTATGTATGAATCAGACCTCTGATAGCAATACGAAAAGCAATCTTCATAACAGTATGCTGCCAAACACTAAAAATGACTCAAATGAATGGTCAATACAATTAAAATAACAGTAGGCATTCTTAATTGAATGATAATGCATCTAGTAATGCTAATAAAAATTAGGCAAAAAACACAGAGGACAATGGAATAACTGTAAAACACATTTATTTCCAGTTGATGTGATTGCTGAATGAAGAGATAAAGCAACAGGATTAACAAAGCCTGGCTGTTAGCCTGGTCTAGAGCAGGCTACCTGCACAGAATAAATCTCCATGGTAACTTATGTGCCCCTGCTTTCGTACAACTGAGTCAGGGCTAAATTAAACTGGGATAAATGGAAAATCCCGGCTTAATCTCTTATCTTGGTTTTGTGCAATAGCCCTCTGGAGTGTGAGAGAGGGATCGACCTTCCACTAACCGAGAGAGTGGTCCCACTCCTCGCCAGCTGCAATTCACAAACGCCACTCAACCATAACTGACAGTAGTGGGTACCAGAGGCGGTGCATCGGCTGCTGCAAAGGGATGCTCAATCCTCACCCTTCAGCGCTGAATGACCTAAACCTGTCGCTGTTCACTTTTCCTGATTAGAAAGTTTCTCAGACTAATTGGTAGAACGACATTCATATTTATTTTTGATTGCGTTGTTATAAATTGCTTCACAAAATTATGAGGCGTTTCTTTCACACATAAATAAATGACAACGTAAAATATCGCCATGTCTTCATAAATTCTGTGGTCGAGTTGCTTGCGAAAGGCGCAAAACAGCCCGTGAGGCTCATTTAGCAACAAGCTGTGAAACGTGCCAGACATTTCCTTCTACATTCAGCAATTAAAGCTATAGTATGTAACTTTTACATGTCCGTAAATGTCCGTTTCATCCAAGCCACTACTAGAGGAGATGACACAATGCTGATTAAGCCGATCGGCTCCTCTAACATCTCACTGTATTTTGCAGTATTTGTTGTTTTGTATTGCGTGTCGACCGGCGACATTCCCGCGCTTGGCACACAGGAAATGACGTGTTTTATTTCAAAACAAGAAGGGAGGGGGAGGAAGAGTGGAGAGTCTCGGAAGGTCTGGCAAGGACCGTGCACGTTGAGAAGCAAGAACATTGGTGCGGGTTGACAAACTGATTCACTGTGTAGACTGTTTGAGTATTGGGCGCGAGCCGACACGTTGTGGAGCGAGGGTTGATACGAGGCCTGAAAAATGGAGTGGGAAGTGGAGGAAGGAGGGATAAAGAAAAGAAAAAAGAAATAGAAAAAGGAGAGGAAGAAGGTTATTTAGTTGGAATGAAATTACTTAGAACTAGTTACAGACCAAATCATGTATTTAGTGATAGGCATTTTTTAGGCCAATTTATTAAAAAGAAGTGGGGGATGTAAAATCAGTGAGGGTTTGTAGGAGTGGACTAGTAATTTTAGAATGCAAATCTAAGTGTCAAAGGGATAAGGCCTTGAGAATTGTAGATTTTGATTTGTCTGAAGTAACATGTTTTAATATGCGAAACCAGCCTACTGTGAAGGGTGTAATAAGCGGTGTTGTTCTGTCGGTGAAAGCCCAGTCATTTTTGGAGGTTGAAGGTGTTTGTGGCGCTAGAAGATTAAAAAGCCATCGTGGCGGGAAAGAAACTGATAGTTTATCAGTTTTATTAGAATTTGAAAAGGAGCTACCAGAATGCGTAATGCTGGATTTTGTCAGTGATAGAGTGAGGGCGTATGAACGAAATCCATTAAGGTGCTTTTGGTGCCAAGACTATGGTCATGTGGCAGCGGTCTGTAGAAGAAGGGTGTACCGTCGTAAACAGTGCGGGAAGGACAGATGTAACGAGGAAGACTGTGAATTGCCGAAAGAAAGAGCTATATGTCTTCATTGTCAGGGAAATCATGAAGCGGGTGCGAAACAGTGCGAGCGGAGGAAAATTGAGGGGGAAATTGAAAGGACTCGTGTACAAAGTAGAATTTCGTATGCGGAGGCGGTTAAAAAAGTGAGAGAAGAAAAGGGAGTTGCAGAGCCACAAGAACAAAGACGAGATATTGAATGTGTTAGTGTGGAAAAAAGGAGGTTTTTGGCCTTTGTGGTGATGGTGATCAACTGTGCGAGCGAGATAGAGTCTAAGACGGAAAGAATTAAAATGGTTGTACATGCAGCCAGGGAGTTTCTTGGGATAACTGACGTAAAGGGAGAAGACATTAAGGAAATGTTAGAGAAAGGGTTTGGGGGAGTGGGAGTCAGATATCTTCTGAATAGTTTTGGTTAGTTTACATCAATCGAAAAGAACGGATTGGGAGTTATTTTTAGTTCTTTTATTATTATTACTTGTGTCTCAACTAAATTTCCGACCGGTGGAGGGCAGTAATACACCTTAGTAGCGTCCATACTGCCAGAAATCGAAAACAGAAGAAGAAGAAGAAGAAGAAGAAGAAGAAGAAGATTTCAAGCCTTCTGAGTTCACAACTCACTTTAATTCGATCGACGCTGGACTTTATGTCGAAAAACTAAATCGGTTAAATATTACGGACTCTGAGATTTATGGAATAATTCGTACTTGCATTTGCATAGTTACCACAGAACAGTGGAACAGTGCCGTGAAAAACTAAAGAAACTGCAGCATTTGTTAAATGGAAGTGCCGGCTGTATTGTTTTAATATCCCAAAATTCCCCTAGGGGGCGGCTAAAGTTACGCACTATAGCCTCAAGAATGGAGAAAAGAATGGATTCTCGTGACTTACAGTTCAATGAGCCTCGCAGACTAATCCACACGGCGCCCCACGAGCCAGCTGAGCGCAGAATTTTCCAACCCATGAGTAAAGAACAGCGCAAGAAATCCGAATGCGTGAGAGTTGACAGATATGTGTCATTAATGAAAACTGGCCACACCTGATAATGTTGAGAGTTTTCGGTGTTTCTGCGATGGTAATTTAAATGAATTGAAAACAGGGCAATAATTATCAGTGCTCATTCTAACTTAACAAGGAGAACTACTGGTTACCTGGATGTTACTCCAATTCTATGAGTACCTGCGTAGCCCTCTAACGGGCTTCACTATTGGTTTACCCCTCCGAGGCCCTGCCTCGGTGCCTGAGAAAGAAAATTGAACTCACCTGCTCCGTAGGAGGGGGTAGTATACTCACCTCTTATCCACCTTATTCCTGTTCTAACGATGCGCGCCGCCATGAGAACCCTGACGGTCTCCTACTTCCGGTCATCGCTGTACTGAAGAGAGATCGGCTGACAGAATGCATTGAGGCTCCACTTGTTCCATTGATGGTTGTACCAATAACTCTAAAAACATAGAAGTTTTTATGGAAACAGAGTGCTTTATTTACAAGGTGATTGGGAAAGATTGCCCTTGCCCAGCTCCTTACAGTATGCCAGCGAGTAGGCGCTTGGAGTGGTTAGCCGCGCTAAGATTGAAGTATCCACCCAAAAGGATATGGATACGAAGTGTATATTTTGTCGTGAACCGTTTTTACATTTCAATGGCTATTTCGCTGTGCCCTCCGGGACACCTGCACTGTTGTATTATTTTTGGACTTGCTCATTGAAATCAATGGATAATAGTGAATAGTTATAACTTCGCCATTTAGGCACCTAGCTTGCATATACATACACTAAATATAGCTAGCTAAGTTGGCATAAAGGCTCTCTTGCTAGCCATCTAAGGTTATATTTCATGCATGTACAGTTTTTTTCGATTGCTAAAACACAAAAAGCAAAAATTAGGCACAATTTTCACAACCTTTACTTCTGTCCCCAATCGCTTGACTCAATTTGTTACTACTTTAGATTTCCTTATCATACTAGACTCTGACTTATCCTTCTTTACACTCTGATGTCAATTTCACATCACCTTGTTGTCAAAACACAACACACAATTTTCAGGTTTGCACACACTTCTCACATAAAATCTCAAAGCATCAATCCACAACACACAAATATTCAAATCTCTAAACTTTCTGGTCTGGCGAGCAATTAGCAATCATGGACTGCAGCATAAAAGGAGGCTTGACCCTCTGTTTTGTTTGATGAGCAATGGAGAACATAGGAGACAACAGTCAGAGATGGCGGAGCCATCATCATTTCCAGCAAGTTTGAAGCAGCTCCGATCAAGTATGTTGGCTAGAGAACATTTTGAAATTTTTTTGGCGAGTCGCCAAACTTTGTCACGCCCTAGCAGCCACGCCCTTTGACCTACAGACATGCAAAGCACAACTTTTGATCAGCTTGGTCTCTTGATGATCTGGACCAAATTTGAAGTCGATCGGGCAAAATCCCGAGGAGGAGTTCGTTTTCAAAGTAAAAACTGGTCACTTCCTGTTACCACTGGGGGGCGCTGTTAGTAAAGTGAAAAGTTATGATATGGGGATTTACAGGGCGGAGACATCATCATGTCCAGCAAGTTTGAAACTGGTAAAACCAAGTATATGGGCGTGAGAGCATTTTGAAATTTTTTTGTCGAGTCGCCAAATTTTGTCACGCCCTAGCAGCCACGCCCTTTGACCTACAGACATGCAGAGCACAACTTTTGATCAGCTTGGTCTCTAGATGATCTGGACCAAATTTGAAATCGATCCGGCAAAATCCCTAGGAGGAGTTCGCTTTAAAATTCAAAAATTCAAATCAAAATGGCCCACTTCCTGTTGGGTTTAGGGCGTGGCTCCAATGAAATTTTTTGTATGTCTGGGTATGCTACATATATCTACCAAATTTCGTCTGCCTACGAGATAGTAACCGAATTTCCGTATGGGAATTTTGAAACGTGTTTAGGGGGCGCTATTTTGGCATTTTGCGTGGACCATGAACGATCACCCAAAAATATCGAATTTCGGATCCGGCCGGACGAATGTAGAAAATTAGACGCGTTTTTACCATTGGGAAAGGGGCGAAATTGGCCTTTGAAATGTCGGAAGAATAATAATAATAAAAAAAATAAAAATAATAATAATAAACAGCGCGATTTCAATAGGGCCCTCCGCAGACGACTTGCAGTCGGCTCGGGCCCTAATAATAATAATAATTAAAGCTGCAAGCAGCGTTGAACGGGCCGTCGCACCCTTGTGCATGTTGGGGGTGGTGGTGAGATCCTGATGGGTGCAGGTGTGCACTCACGACTATAGGACAGGCCAAGTACAGGCACCAAACTGTGATGAAGATTCGAGCAAATCGGACAAAGCACAAAGGAGTTATGACAGATTGATAGTTCATACACCAGGGGGGGCTTGGTGCGTAACCAAATGTGTGCAGCTGCATTCAGGGGCAAACCCTTAGCACAAATGTGAAGTTTCCAGCAAATCGGCCAATGTCAATGTAAATTGTGGCATTTCCTGTTTCCACAAGGGGGCGCTATGGAGACATTTTCCTCCCCCCATAGGCGAGGCCCCTATCAGATTTAAGAGCTTGCCATCCTTGACCTGTGTATCAATTTTTCTGATGATACGAGTTCAGGAAAGACATCAAAAACACAAATGTATTTTCATGGCAAGGGATCCATCTTCGCCGCGTTGCCACAGGAACGCCATTACTTGTAGCTTCACAGCATTCATAAAGTAGCTTCATCAACTTGTTCTGCATGTTTTAGAAGTGGAATGAAGTTGATGGGTTCAACTATGTGTCATCAGTACATGTTAAAGTAAAAAATGGACACTTCCTGTTACCACCAGGGGGCGCTATTAGTGAAGTGGGAAGTTATTATATCCTGACGTTCAGGGCGGAGCACTCATCATGTTCAGCAAGATTGAAGCTTCTACGGTTAAGTATGTTGGCGTGACAGCATTTTGAAATTTTTTTGGTGAGTCGCCAAACTTTGTCACGCCCTAGCAGCCACGCCCTTTGCCCTACAGACACGCAGAGCACAACTTTTCATCAGCTTGGTCTCTAGATGATCTGTACCTAATTTGAAGTCAATGGGTCTAAAACCCTAGGAGGAGTTCAGTTTGAAATTGAAAAATTCAAATCAAAATGGCCGACTTCCTGTTGGGTTTAGGCGTGGCTTCAATGAGATTTTTTGTATGTCTGGGTATGATACATATGTGTATCGAATTTCGTCTGCCTATGACAAAGTAACCGAACTGGTCACTTCCTGTTACCACCAGGAGGCGCTATTAGTAAAGTGGGAAGTTATTATATCATGACGTTTAAGGCGGAGACATCATCATGTCCAGCAAGTTTGAAGCTTCTACGATCAAGTAGGTTGGCGTGAGAGCATTTTGAAATTTTTTTGGCGAGTCGCCAAGCCATGTCACGCCCTAGCAGCCACGCCCTTTGACCAACAGACATGCAGAGCGCAACTTTTGATCAGCTTGGTCTCTAGATGATCTGTACCAAATTTGAAGTCAATCGGTTGAAAACCCTAGGAGGAGTTCCTTTAAAAATGGAAAAATTCAAATCAAAATGGCCGACTTCCTGTTGGGTTTAGGGCGTGGCTCCATTGTGCTTTTTGTATGTCTGGGTATGTTACACATATGTATCAAATTTCGTATGCCTACGACAAAGTAACCAAATTGGATACTTCCTGTTACCACAGGGGGGTGCTATTAGTAAAGTGGGAAGTTATTATATCGTGACGTTCAGGGCGGAGCCATCATCATTTCCAGCAAGTTTGAAGCTGCTACGATGAAGTATGTTGGATTGAGAGCATTTTGAAATTTTTTTGGCGAGTAGCCAAAATTTGTCCCGCCATAGCAGCCACGCCCTTTGACCTACAGACATGCAGAGCACAACTTTTGATCAGCTTGCTCTCTAGATGATCTCGACCAAATTTGAAGTGGATCAGGCAAAATCTCGAGGAGGAGTTCGTTTTCAAAGTAAAATCTGGTCACTTCCTGTTACCACCGGGGGGCGCTATTAGTAAAGTGAAAAGTTATGATATGGGGACGTTCAGGGCGGAGACATCATCATGTCCAGCAAGTTTGAAGCTGCTAAGATCAAGTATATGTGCGAGAGAGCATTTTGAAATTTTTTTGTCGAGTCGCCAAATTTTGTCATGCCCTAGCAGCCACGCCCTTTGACCTACAGACATGCAGAGCACATCTTTTGATCAGCTTGGTCTCTAGATGATCTCGACCAAATTTGAAGTCGATCGGACAAAATCCCTAGGAGGAGTTCGTTTTAAAATTCAAAAATTCAAATCAAAATGGCCGACTTCCTGTTGTGTTTAGGGCGTGGCTCCAATAGAATTTTTTGCAAGTCTGGGTATGATACATATGTATACTGAATTTCATCTGCCTACGAGAAAGTAACCAAATTTCCCTATGGGAATTTTGAAACGTGTTTAGGGGGCGCTATTTCGGCATTTGGGGTCAGACATGTGCGAGCGGCCAAAAATATCGAATTTCGGATCTGGCCGGACGAATATGGAAAGTTACAAGCATTTTCACATTTGGGAAAGGGGCAAAATTGACCTTTGAAATGTCGGAAGAATAATAATAATAATAATAAAAAAAATAATAATAAAAAAATAATAATAAACAGCGCGATTTCAATAGGGCCCTCCGCAGACGACTTGCAGTCGGCTCGGGCCCTAATAATAATAATAATAATAATAAACAGCGCGATTTCAGTAGGGCCCTCTGCAGACGACTTGCAGTCGGCTCGGGCCCTAATAATAAAAATAAACAGTACGATTTCAATAGGGTCCTCGGACGACTTGCAGTCGGCTGGGGCCCTAATAATAATAATAAACAGCACGATTTCAATAGGGTCCTCCGCGGACGACTTGCAGTCGTCGCTCGGGCCCTAATAATAATAATAATAATAAACAGCACGATTTCAATAGGGTCCTCCGCGGACGACTTTCAGTCGTTGCTCGGGCCCTAATAAACAGCGCGATTTCAATCGGGCCCTCCGCAGACGACTTGCAGTCAGCTCGGGCCCTAATAATAATAATAAACAGCACGATTTCAATAGGGTCCTCCGCTGACGACTTGCAGTCGGCTTTGGCCCTAATAATAAACAGTATGATTTCAATTGGGTCCACGGACGACTTGCAGTCGGCTCCGGTCCTAATTACCAATTGTAAAATGTGTGAGCTTTTCTGTTTGTAGCAGAATACTACAAAGAACGTCAGATGCTCGTGTCCAGCAGTGGCTTTTTATTCAACTGAGTATATGAATGCCGGTCAGTGCGCCAACATCAGGGGTAATGTCCATTCTCCAGTCTGACTAACGGATATCATCGATCTAACGATAACCCGTTACATTTTCTTTATACTCAACCAACATGAATGGTTATGGTGTCATTTTAAAGTGTTTTTAAAGCACTTTTCAGTGGTGCCAGTTGCACTGGTATTGGCGGAGTTTGAATATTTAGTTCACGTAATCTAGGCCTACATGTTGTTTATGCTTGACACGCGCCCCGAATGGACATTCGGCTCCTGCAGCGTTCATAGGTCAGCGATTCTTGCCGGATAATCCCGGTCTGACGTCGAAAAAGTTAAAGTAAGTTGAATATTTAGATTGAAATATGCCTAGATTCGAAGCAGATTATGGAGACTCTTTCTGTAAACATGGATAAAGTTGTTTGAGTGAATTCAAACAAGGCAGGTAGGCGAATGAGCATGGATGTACTTGCTCTAAAAATAACGTTACTAAGACCTTATCACTGCGGCATAATCGGATAGTACAGTCAGTCTCAGGCCACAAGCACATGTTGTGGCGCCAGTGGTTAACTGTTCGGTTTTCATGTCAACACGGATTTTGTGATAATGTAGATAATGTGTTATTCTCGCCAATTCTGGCGTTGGTTAGTTGTTTTCATTAGCAATAGTGTTTTTCTGGCATTTGTGAAGAAGTAGGCTACAACGCAAAAACGAGGTAAAAGTCAATTTAAAAAAACACAAAACTTTATGAAGTGTGAAATCCCCTTTTTGTTGTTGTTAATATGTGTTGTTTGCAAGGCTGTATGGCACGCGAAAAACGTCAGGGTTTCCCACATATAGACCTTTCTGTGGCGCGGCGCACAGCTTCAATGTGGAGCGCCACGAGTTGATTGCCATTAATTGTAAGTAAGCGGAATTGCCGCGTGTTGATAATGCATGCGCAGGTTTGCTAAAGGAAAAAAACCGGGAAATTCTAAAAGGTACTGGGAGACGCGTGTCTTGCCTCCAGCTGCTCAACAGAATTAGACTAATTCCCCGCCCCGCTCAACAGAATTGGACTAATCCCCCCTTAAGAGAATTAGAGTAATCTCCACCCCCACCCCCCACCCCCGCTCAACAGAATTAAGAGTAATCTCTCTAATCACCCCACCGGGGCACGTGAGTCGCAACTGCTAGAACACCAGAGTAGCACCACTCTGAGGAAAAATCCTGGCTCGAATGCTGACATTATTACTTCAATTCTCGTTTACTTCCTTCGCTCTGCTTCCCTTAATTGCTAATAATACTAACATTTATATTTTGTATTATACTTACTAACTTATCTAACCCATGTACATACTACTAACTAACGAGCACTTGGGTTAATTTGTGAAGTTGCACCGCTACTAATTACTACTAACGCAATCTCAGCACTCGCCCTGTTCTAGTTCGAGTCTCTGCCCCTCGCTTTACTTTCCCTGTGTCTGTGCTTTCCCTGTTTCCCTGTACCTGTGCTTTCGTGAAATCTTTCGCACGTGCTGAAGTGCTATCCTGCACTCCTTGACTATGCACGTAGAACTTGACCGGAGCTGTTTTTCTGTCATAGGTTGTCTATGTGTATCCTGTCCAAATGTCCATGTCTTTTGTAATTATTGTGTTAAGGACTTCCCCATGTGTATTTCCATTTGTAATTAGTTCTCATCCAATTCACCTGGCCCTGCATAGCATGTGACTTCCCTCTTGTGTATTTAAGGTCTTCACTGCAGCTTTTACCTTGTCAGAACGTTGATCAATTTTCACTAGCGCAGAGAGCCTTGTATGCCTTTTGATTATTGCTTCTAACTACGACACTTTTTGTACGACCTTGAGATTGCCTTGCCCCTTCTTGTTCTTGTTTGCTACTTTCTGGATTTAGACCCTTTTTCTGTACGACCACGATTCTTGTCATTGACGCCCTGTGTATGACCTACCCTTCTGGATTTTAGACTACGATTTTTGGATTACTGTTTTATGTACCGTTACACATCTGCTTCTCTGGTTTCGACCCCTGCCTGTTTATCGACTTCGTTTTTGGATTTTGACTGTGGCTTGGCAATTCCTGTGTTTTCTGGTTTTGACCCTTTTTGTCATAAAGGCTTACGTTTTTTGGAATTTTGGTACTCGCTTGTGGTTCCTGAAGGCACCATTACAGTGTTGGCTGCGTACAGTGGCGTCTTCAGACTTTTAATCTGGGGGTGCACAAGGGGGGCACAACAGTTTGATGAGGGGGCACGACCGGGGGGGGTCGTCTTTATTTTGAGCGGGAGGAGGGGGGAGTGCAGTGAGATACTTTCGACTGATTCACATATCTTAAATGGGGGGGCATGGGGGAACGCCACTGGCTGCGTACATGGCTCTAGGATGTCACAACAGCGGCCTTAGCTTACTGTACATGTTGCCGCGCTACATAATGATGTGTGGCAATCGAGTATTACGGCCATTCATCAATTAAAATACAGTATTTCAGCGTGTTGAAGAAAATCTCTGTTGTTTAGTTTCTTCTTTTACCGCTGATTCAACGATTCCAAAACAGGTTGTTTAATTCACTGTTAATCCCGGTTGGAAATAACTTGCACATGGAGCGAATGGTAATGATGAGACACGTGAAGCACTTTATCAAAAGTTCAGTTGCGATGGAAAACAGTTGTGCCCACGGGAGAGGTCAGCATCACGCACAGAATGAAGGAGAATCGGCAGTTTAAGTAGTGTGAAGGAGTGACAAATCACACCCGGCCAGGAAGCCGCCCCCACCAGCCCATCCAGAGGAGCCGGTTCTCCACCAGCCCATCCAGAGGAGCCAGTTCTCACTACAGGATGTCAAAACTCCTCATCCTAATTTAATAAGATTAATGGTGGCCGTCCGCCGGCACCCAGTTGATTTGCATAGATACTATAGTGTATAGCGGCAATCACGGCATTGACCGAAAGCAGTTGGCTCTCACAGCTCACCATCTGTTCGGAAAGATGAAAAACAAATTGGGGGAACACGCTGAGAAAACCCGAAATCTAACAGTGTTCAAGAACAAAAATTGATCGAAATTCGCGTTAGACACACTTATAAGCGTGGCCAAGATGCACATTGCTCCATTGCCCACACTTATTTTAAGTGTGTCCAAAGCTAAAAAAATTTTCTTTGACAAACTTATTTTAAGTGGTACTTTTTTTTTTAAAGATTTTTTTTGGGGGAATTTTTCCTTTATTCTACAGTTACACAGTGTAGAGAGAGACAGGAAAGTTGGGGAGAAGAATGGGGGAAGACATGCAGCAAATGACCCGAGCCGGAATCGAACCCAGGTCGCTGCGGGAAGGACACAGCCTTTATTTTAAGTGGTACTTTCTAAGCGGCACTGGAATGTTCATCAACTGGTCCACTTAAAAGTGTGGCCAAGAAAAAAATTCAGCATTGGCCACATGTATGAGTGCGAAAAACATCATCCTTAAAATAAAATGGCTAAAATATAGGCCTACTGAGCAACAAAAGAAACGCAAGTTAGCTAGTTAGTTCATGTACTCTTATGGTTATTCAGTCAAAGTGACCGCAAAGCAAAGAGAAGTTTGATGAAACGAGTGTAAATGTGCACACTAGTAATAAATTTGATTTTCCATAATAATTACGCGCAAACTTATTTTCCAGTCTGTTTTTAATTAACTTGCGTTTCTTTAGTTGCTCAGTATATTTGCACCGTAGCGCCAGCTCACTTTACCGACTTGGCTACGTCTATAATGTTGATCACAGACAGCCAGGAGTACCACCCACTCACATCCGCTGCAGTACTAATTCGGAGGAGACGAGAACGCGCTTACATATGAGGACCCATTGGTGTTCACACAGCCTGAATATAAATACATTTTTTTGTCATTGCCGAGGAATGATGTATGAGTGATTTAAAAGAAAAATAAGCAGTTTCGGTGTCCATACTTTGTGACTGTCAAAAAAATTTATTCACGGATTTATCAGCGTGTCTTTTTCAATTATTCCCAATGGAGAAATTTCTTTTTGGCCCCCATGGCATCACGTGACTTGCAATATAATCTTGACCGCTAAGCCCACGTCGGCGTGCGGTCCAGCCTTTGTTGTTTGTCCAGCTCTCCTAATAGGTCCATGCTACAAGACTGTGGAACACGTGTTTGGTCTGAGGCTGCGAATGTGTTGTCATTGAGTGAGCCTTCACTGCGGAGGGCAGGACATCAGTCCCCGCCCCCCAGATGTCCGACCCCGCCCTCTGATGTCCCGATACTGCACATTCCCTACCATTTGCTGGCGGTAATATCCCTAAATGTTGTTGTCAAATGGCCCAAGCTTATCCCAAATTTCTGAAGAGCGGGGCTGCGTCCGAATAGTCTTTTTTGCTTAGGAAAGTTCCTAACTCCGAAAAAATGATCCGGAAATAATTACGTGGCAGCCATGACAAGGGGATTCGAATTATTTAAATGTTAAGGAAAGGTGTCTCAGTGCTTCCTAATTTACCTCCTTTAGCATAGGGTACACAGAACCATCCTTTTCGAAAAGAAAGGAGATAACGGTATCCCACAATTCTGTGCAGCAGCAATGTTCAAAGCGACGACCATTCATCCGACCAATTGCGTAAAGAAACGTATATGATGGGCAGGGGACTGATGATTACGTTGCCTAGTGTAAGTTCATTCAGATTCTCTAATTAGCGCGGTTGTCTTCCTAACTCATGAGGAATTCCCCTTTACGCCTTCCCTTTATCATACGACGTTTACCACAAAGGTTAAAGAGAAGTGGATAGGACGTAAGTTTTTTACTATTCGGACGCAGCCTGGGGTCGTATTTCAGAAAAATGACAAACTGGTCACCTGCAGCGGGACTTAGTCAAATTTCTGAAAGCTGGAGGTATCACCACATTACTTTTTAAAATTGGATTCCTTGCTCCTGAACATTACGACCACCAAGCTGAAGAGGGTGACACCGGTTCACCCCTATCCCCACCATCCTCGAGCCTGGCCCACGGGGGCCTTTTAGGGGGAGTCACCTGGAAGAGAAAGGCGCGCCCTGGGGGGCTCGCTGGGCTGCGGGGCGGGGCAGGGAAACTTCAGGGGGGTGAGGGAGGGGGAGGCTTTTTGGCAAATAACTCCTCGCTGTAGCACACTATCGAGACGGGGCTTGGGGGGGCTGAAGGCGGGGGGGAGCCCTTTCAGGGGACCCCTGGCTGGACCCGGGGCGCGGCGGTGGTCGGCCGCAGCGGGCGCGAACGCGTTCCAGCCCCTGGCCTCCCTGCAGTGGGGGAGACCGAGTCGCCACCTGCCGGGGTGCCTCCAGGGGGCCAAGCCAGACGGGACTAGGCCCCTTGAGGAGGGCTGCGGACCCACAGAGGCCCGAGGGGACCCGTGGAAGGCGGCCGCACCCTGTCGGATTATCACCCGTATATCCGCCCTGCGGCCGGCTATCGGGACGGGCTTTGCGGTGGGGAAGCTGGGAATGAGCTTTTTCGCGAGGCCCCCGGCTCGACCCGGGTTGTGGCCGCGGCAGTGCCCAAACCCGCCCCGTCTGATTTCTTTTGGCTGCCACCTTTCCGTTCCACCATGCTCTGCTCCGGGGAGCCGAGCCTGCTCCCCGGTCATTCCTAGGGGACTTCCCCGGCACCCCGGGCTAAGCACGCCCCTGCCCAAGCTCTGGGGGCCCCAGGCTGGGCTAAGGTGGAGGCCCTGTCCTTCCGGGTCCATTGCATGTCCTCTTCGCGCTTTCATGCCTTTTTACTGTGTCCTTTCGTGTCCCACTCTCTCTTGTGTCTTCTATCAACTTCTGCGCTACTTTGGTATCATAGTTGTCACTGTGAAGCACTTTGTGTTCCGTTCTCTGCAAGAGGGATAATGTACAGCGAGTTGGTCATTATTGTGGAAAACCCCTTCAGGGGGATTAGATTAAAATATTACATACACACATATATATGTGTGTGTAAGGGATGAAATATTTATAAAGTAAATTTTTAATTGTATTTTAACATATTAACGCATTATTGAAAACATTTACGATTTCCATTGAGTGCAGATGAGTATTTGTACTTCATGCAGTTGTCCAGCAGATGGTGCTGCTCTTGTCATTGCCATAGACCACGCCCATTGGATGTCCGTCCCCGCCTCTTTGTCCGAGCCCGCCCCATTCCACGGCTGCAGTAAGGGGTACTTGGAGTCATTGGCTGAGCACGGCCACCTGACTATTATATGGTGTCTGATTGGTCTTTCAGCTGCTTCATTGAGGACTTTCCTCAGCCAAGTCACAGGCAGTCCTAGTTATTTCACACGTGACGCGTTCAAGCATTTCTTACCTTTCTGGCATTTTTTACACTTTTGTTTTGTAATCTTAAAATGCTCCTAATAAGCGTATGGCACACTAAAATGTAAAAGAAATCCACCAGGTGTTGAAACTCTTCAATATTCAATTCTCATATATTTTTGATAAAAGTCTGACCAATCATTTTCTTCGGTCCAAATAAAATGATTTGCCGAGCTTCCTGACTGTCATCCGTCCCTGCGCCCCTTCCAGTTTCCTACCGCTGACATCGCTTGCGAGTCGCGCGCCTCTCTGGCAGAAAAAAAAAGACGCATTCGACTGTAAACAAACAGGTGCTCAAATGCTATATAATTACGATAATAACGTTAATGGTAGTTCGTCAGACTACAAAGGTAACTAAATGTTATGAGGGCATTTTATTTCATACCACATATAGAATTGAATACTTTGAAATGACTGTTAGTTAGTTTTCACTTACCGGTGCCTCTGAATCTGACTCCATTGACCCATTTCACTCTCCTATGAAAAAAAATATAGCGTGAGATGCGAGGAAGTGAGCAGCGCGAGTGAAACGGGTCAAACGAGTCAGATTCAGAGGCACCAGTAAGTGAAAACTAACCAACAGTAATGACAGAATATTCAATTCTATATGTGGTATGAAATAAAATGCCCTTGTAAGGTTTAGTTACCTTTGTAGTCTGACGAACTACCATTAACGTTATTATCGTTATTATAGCATTTCAGCACCCGTTTGTTTACAGTCGAATGCTTCATTTTTTTTTCTGCCAGAGAGGCGCGTGACTCGCAAGCGGTGACAGCGGTAGGCAACTGGAAGGGACGCGGCAACGGATGACAGACAGGAAGCTCGGCAAATCATTTCAATCGAACCGAAGAAAATGATTGGTCAGACTTTTATCAGAAATATGAGAATTGAATATTGAAGAGTTACAACACCTGGTGGATTTCTTTTACATTTTAGTGTGCCATACACTTATTAGGAGCATTTTAACATTACAAAAGAAAAGTGTAAAAATGCCAGAAAGGTAAGAATTGCTTTAAAACAGAGTTGGACGATATGCTTGTTTATAAAGTTTTGCCAATTACTTTCTTAATTTTAAAAACCAAGTATTTTCTGATGAATAAACAGAATAGACAAACACAGACAGCATGTAAGACTATATTTAAAATTAGGCTCAAGATTTAAAATTCGTCAGCTTGATCTGACAGGGGTGCAGTTGTTTGGAAAGATACAATAGCTGTTAGTGTTATTTGAACTGTCAAAAACAAGTTTCTATCATTTTTTTCTGTTAGGAAAAGTCCAGAACCTAAAAGTTTTTTGTTCAATTGCAAGATCTTTGCCATTGATAAACTTACTAGGTTTTTTCCAGATCACGGGAGCGCTGCGTGAGATCTCACACCTTTGATTGCGTTCTCCTCTCTAAGGATCGGCATGAAAACATACAGGACAATAGATCTCCTGGAACAGATGCCAGGCTTTAGTGAAGTCTATGCAGTGAAAGTTAAGAAAATTACTTGTTAACTCCAACTTCCTTATTGCCAAACATTTTTAAAAATGAAAGTCAAACCATCATAAATGTACCTAAAATTATCTGCAGAAATACATTTACTGTAACTGAGTGCTCAATTTCTTGTCTTTGTGAGGATGAAAGAGAATTGTTTGAGTCTGCTTTGATGAACCTTGTGGTTTCATGTGTAAGACCTTACACCAGGTTACAATCTCACTTGTGCACCAGCTGGCTGACTGCATTGCGTCACTTGTTTGTCTGGGATGCACTTCTTGGATTGCATCACTGACAAATAATATATTGTTAGAACAGGGATAGGGGGGCACTCATCTACCCCTCCTTTTAGCCCCTCCTCTGTTTTACTGCATAGCTGTTTGTCACAAATCAAACCTGCGCCCCAAATCTAACCCCCATTTATGCAAAACTTTTGGCACACCCACCCATCCTCAAATATAATCCTGTGGTGACAGGGTATTGTGCTATTGCTCCCTCACTGGATTTGTGATTGGCTAGAGGCTGCACTGCTTGCATACCACACAAATTTATACATTTACATTAACTAGAACTATACTGAATAAAAACATAACCCTTCTGGACACAGGTGATCAGGATACAGTTGCCTACTGGCCTGTCTGACCTTAAGGAGTGTATGCTGAGCCACTGCAGTTTCTCAGGTGAGTCACTTATTCTTTCTTTCAAGCTGATGAACCACTCTTTCATTTCTTAAGCTGTGCTTGAGTGAGAGCCTGTTGCAGACTGTAATACAGTAAACCCAAAGGGCAAACCTAGTCTTCTGGGAACACTGTCTCCAATCTCGGGAAGCAGCTGTGCAGTTTCTAAAAGTAAAGAGTGGTTGCTCAGAGTAAAAGGTAGTTTTTCCAGCATGGAGGCCGTCTTCCCAGAAAAAAAATTATCTCTCACTGCCACAATACTACAAAATTCTGCAAGGCTCCCTTCACATGATTAATTTACAACCCCAATTCTGAAATAGTTGGGACAAAGTGTAAATTGTGAATAAAATCAAAATGCAATGACAGATCACATGAGCCAATATGTTATTTACAATAGAGCATAGATAACATTTCAAATGTTGAAACTGAGACATTTTACATTTTTATCCACAAAATGAGCTTATTTCAAATTTTCTGGCTGCAACAGGTCTCAAAAAAGATGGGACACAGGCAAAATAGGGCTTAAAAAGCAATTCATATATAAGAGAATCAGCTGAAAGAACATTAAGCAAGCAATTAAGTTAACTGGCATCAGGTGTGTAACATGATTGGCTATAAAAGGGATGTCTTGGAGAGGCTGAGTCTCTCAGAAGTAAAGATGGCCAGAGGCTCTCCAACCTGTGAAGGCTTGCGTAAAAAAATTGTGGAATACTTTAAGAACAATGTTCCTCAACATCAAATTGCATAGGCTTTGAAGGGCTCATCATTGACAGTGCATAACATCATCAAAAGATTCAGTGAAACTGGAAAAATCTCTGTGCGCAAGAGACAAGGCCGAAGACCTTTACTGGATGCCCGTGATCTTCGGGCTCTCAGACGCCACTGCATCACTCACCGGCATGATTCTGTCATTGACATTACTAAATGGGCCCAGGAATACTTCAAGAAACCACTGTCTGTAAACACAAGCCGCCGTGCCATCCACAGATGCCACCTAAAACTCTATCATGCAAAAAGGAAGCCATTGTGGAGCATTATCCAGAAGCGTTGCCATGTTCTGTGGGCCAAGGCTCATTTAAAATGGACTGTAGCAAAGTGGCAAAGTGTCCTGTGGTCAGACGAGTCCAAATTTGACATTCTTGTTAGAAATCATGGGCACGTGTCAGCCGGGCTAAAGAGGAGAAAGACCACCCCTCCTGTTATCAGCGTTCAGTTTAAAACCCTGCATCTCTGATGGTATGAGGATGCATTAGTGCATATGGTGTGGGACACTTGCATGTTTTTAAAAGCACCATGAATGCTGAAAGGTATAGAAAGGTTTTAGAGCAACATATGCTCCCCTCCAGACGACATCTATTCCAGGGAAGGCCTTGTGTATTTCAGCAGGACGATGCAAAACCACATACTGCAGCTGTTACAACAGCATGGCTTCGTAGTAGAAGAGTCCGTGTGCTGAACTGGCCTGTCTGCAGTCCCGATCTTTCACCGATTGAGAACATTTGGCGCGTAATTAAACGAAAAGTCTGTCAAAGGAGACCCAAAACTCTCCAGCAGCTGGAAGCCTGTATTAAACAAGAGTGGGATCAAATTCCAATGGCTAAACTCAAGAAACTTGTCTCCTCAATGCCCAGACGCCTCCACCCTGTGTTAAAAAAAAAAAGAGGGAATACTACACCATGGTAAACAGACCCCCGTCCCAACTTTTTTGAGACCTGTAGCAGCCATCAAATTTGAAATGAGCTCATTTTGTGGATAGAATTGTAAAATTTCTCAGTTTCAACCTTTGCTATGTTATCTCTGTACTGTTGTGAATTAAATACTCGCTGATGTGATTTGAAAGTCATTGCGTTTTGATTTTATTCACAATTTACACTTTGTCCCAACTATTTTGGAATTTGGGTTGTATTTATCAATAAAACAAACTTGATTTTGTGCAAATTGGCCAGCATAAGAGTGTTGTCATCGGTATTTTTTTGCAGTAAATGTGTTATGATGAGAAATACTTCAGAGAAAAGAATGATGTAAAATAATGCAGGAATCAGCATAAATATAAGAACATTATTTAGCCTTGCAGTCATTTTAAGTGGTGAAGACCATTGCTCTGTTCAGTTAGGCTTGACCATTTAACTTATATTCATTCTTTTTTTTTTCTCAAGACATCAACCCTCAGACCTGCTTGGTAAATAAAAGCCAAAATGAACAGCTCTGCCATCAACTCCCTCCTACCGTTCAACCACTCCTCTTCAGGATCCAGTCTCTTGAGTGTGTATGAACAATGTATATTACCAAATTATTTGTCTGTGATTGACTTTATTGTCCTTCTAATCAACGGTTTTATAGGCTACCCTGCCAATATCATGGTACTTTGGCTGGGGGCCAGAAAGGAGATTGACTCTTCCACCTCCGATGTCTTCTTTGTAAACCTGGCCATTTTCGATGCCATCTACTCCCTGATTATGCCCCTGAACTACCTTAGCATCATTTTTTTTTATCAGGGAGTCAATATGAATATTGTGAACATGATATTTGGGATAAAAGACAGCTCCCCTCTCTTTCTCACCTGCATTTGCCTGGACCGTTACGTGGCTGTGGTCCACCCTATTGTGTTCACCAGCATCAAGGATAACAAGATCAGAGTGGCCATTTCCATGCTTGTTTGGCTCTTCATGATATCCCATGGCTTCGTGAGGGGGAAATATTACTCAGGTATCTTCATCACTGGAATGATGCTGACCATCAGCATAATCATGGTTTTCTGCAACATTTCTATTATGTGGAGTCTGAGGAAGTCAGTCCTGGGCAAGGAGAAGATTAGCCCCATGAAAAAGAAAGCCCAAAGAACAGTGCAAATCACTCTGGCCATCATAGTGTTTCATTACCTGCCTCTAGCTGCTATCAAGCCCTTCACATATCTCAGCGAGTACAAAACCATCTGCGTCATTCATTCTATGGCCTACATTATCATGGAAATCAGTTGCAGCATTGAACCTCTACTCTGCATCTCCAAGGTTAAGCAGCTACCATGCCTTAATAACTTGCCCTGCATCTGCTGCCGAAGCCCTTCCCCTGAGCCACATAATGTAAGCACATGAGATGTACGCTTGTGATTGTCTGTTAAATTGCATATTCGTTCTACGTAAGGTTGAGAAAATGAGTTCACTAAACAAAGACAGAACTTGAAGTCAGTTATAGGCAAGTGCAACCCCAATTCCGAAATAGTTGGGACAATGTGTAAATTGTGAATAAAATCAAAATGCAATGACTTTCAGATCACATGAGCCAATGTTATTTACATAGAACATTTCAAATGTTAAAACTGAGACATTTCACATTTTTATCCACAAAATGAGCTTATTTCAAATTTTCTGGCTCCAACAGGTCTCAAAAAAGTTGGGACACAGGCAAAAAAGGGCTTAAAAAGCAATTCATATATAAGAGAATCAGCTGAAAGAACATTTAGCAAGTAATTAAGTTAACTGGTATCAGGTGTGTTACATGACTGGCTATAAAAGGGATGTCTTAGAGAGGCTGAGTCTCTCAGAAGTAAAGATGGCCAGAGGCTCTCCAACCTGTGAAGGCTTGAGTAAAAAATTTGTGGAATACTTTGAAAACAATGTTCCTCAGCGTCAAATTACAAAGGCTTTGAAGGTCTCATCATCGACAGTGCATAACATCATCAAAAGATTCAGAGAAACTGTAAAAATATTGGTGCGTAAGGGACAAGGCCGAAGACTGGATGCCCGTGATCTTCGGGCCCTCAGACGCCACTGCATCACTCACCGGCATGATTCTGTCATGGACATTACTAAATGGGCCCAGGAATACTTCAAGAAACCACTACCAGTAAACACAGTCTGCCGTGCCATCCACAGATGCCACCTAAAACTCTATCATGCAAAAAGGAAGCCATTGTTGAGCATGATCCAGAAGCAGGGCCGTGTTCTGTGGACCAAGGCTCATTTAAAATGGACTGTGGAAAAGTGGCAAAGTCTCCTGTGGTCAGACAAGTCCAAATTAGACATTCTTGTTGGAAATCATGGGTGTCGTGTCCTCCGGGCTCAAGAGGAGAAAGACCACCCCTCCTGTTATCAGCGTTCAGTTCAAAAGCCAGCATCTCTGATGGTATGGGGATGCATTAGTGCATATGAAATGTTAAAGCTAGGCTTGAACCTGAGTTATTACGAGTGACTGGGGATCTAGTTATGGGATACTGGAGCTCTGTCTGATTTACTTTATTATAAGGGGTCCAAGCATAAAGCACTGGGACCAAATTACAAGTATATTTTTGAATTATACTCTTCATTTTCATTATTATTTTTAGGTTAGATTATTTTTTATTTTCTTTCAAATTGATCTCCTTAATTGAAAAAAAAACAACTATCAGTGATAAAATTCTGATCATAATCTTATTGGAATTAATATACTTATATCTCAGCATAGGAGAGGTCCTGGGTACTGGAAATTTAGTCAGCTACTTTTAGAGAGGTCCTGGGTACTGGAAATTTAGTCAGCTACTTTTAGAAGACAAGGATTTTCTTGAAACTACAAAGATTTTTATTGATGACGTTTTTTACCGCAATGTTGGGACAGCAAATCCTTGAATAGTTTGGGATGTCTTTAAATGTACCCTCAGATGCCATTGTTTACAATACAGCGCAAGGCTAAAGAAAGAACGCCTTCTTAAAGAATGAGAAATAATGTAACAAATCGAACGTTTATCTGTGATTGTGGATAAGAATTATAATATGGAAACGGTAAATGCACTGAAGCAGAAGGAACAAGAATTAGAATTTGTATATGAGGAAAAATCAAATCAAAGTTTTTACAAAAATAAAGTGGAAAGGATGGAAAAAGGAGAACGATGTATGAAGTTCTTTTTGAACTTACAACACAGAAATACAGCTAAAAAAAATCTCAAAGCTTATAGTAAATAACACTAAATTCATTGAGCCCAAAGATATTATCAGAGAAGAAAACAAATATTTGTGACCTTTTTTCTTTTCATCATTCCCCAGTTCCACTGCAGAATCCCAGTACAGAGCATTTTTCTCCCGTAATCAGGCCGCAATTAACAGCAGAGGAGAAAGTCTTATGTGAAGGATTGATTACAGAAGAGGGACTGACTGCGGCCCTGAAATCATTTAAACCCCTTAAAAGCCCGGGCCTGGATGGAATACCAGTAGATTTTTATCAAACCTTTTATAGTCACATAAAGATTCATATGCTGGAATGTTTTAACCCTATAATGCCCAGACACAGACATCATTATAGGAAAAATATGACCCAGTAATATTTTTGAAGTATTGAAGGGTAGTATTCAGATCCAATGTTCATCATTAGGTTTGTGACAGCAAAATATACATTGCTGAACAGAACTTCTTCTAATTCCAGGAGTATCATATCTGATACAGCCAAAAATCAGCACCCCTCCAGAACTCAACACTCGAAATTTCAAATTATTTATATGCTCTCTACTATCTATAGCTATCCCTTAACATGTATAAGAATAAGTTTTTGTGTAATATTTACCTTGGAATGCCGAACTTCACTGCCAAAGTCCAAGGAAATTTATGAATTCCCATTCACATGGGAGCTACTACCTTGAAGTAAGTGATTAGGGGAGAGACTACTCCTGTAATCTCACTTCTTCCTTCCAGGTGGCAGCACTGTGTATCAGATATGATACAGTGAGCAGTCGTGATTGTGTTGCATCTTACCAGGTGGACATAGTCCTTCAAATTTGGTGTATCATATATGATACAGGGGGCATTTTAATAGTGCTTATATGGAAGGGAAACTATCAGGAACTCAACAAGGACTAATTTCACTCATTTTCAAACAAGATCATGATGGACAATATAAAGACCTGACTAATCTCAAAAATTGGAGGCCTGTTACACTACAGTGTCACGATGCTAAGATTTTGTCCAAATGTCTTGCCAATAGGATAAAAAAGGTGTTACCTAGTGTCATTCACCCTGATCAATCAGGATTCATGAAAGGGAGAAGTATAAATGATAACATTGGACAGATCTTAGAAATTATAGAGTTTGATGATAGGGTACAAGAGCCCGGTATTATCTTTATTGCAGATCTTGAAAAGGCATTTGATAAATTACATCTAGATTTTATGTACAAATGTCTGCATTATATCAATTTTGGCCCATCCATAATCAACTGGATAAAAACACTTTATAGTAATTCAAAATGTAAAATAATTAATAATGGTGAGCTCTCAGAAACGGTACATTTCAAAAGAGACAAGGATGTCCTCTATCCCCCTACTTGTTTGTCCTGTCTATTGAAATTTTAGGACAAAAAATACGAAATAAGAGCAACATAAAAGGTCTCTATAGATATAATTTAGAATCTAAAGTTACAATGTATGCAGATGATACTAATTTTACAGGAAAACCGACTGAAAACTTAATAATGGCAGTAGTTGAAGATTTGGATCAGTTTTCCAAAATATCTGGCTTGAAGCCAAACTATGAGAAATGTATAATCAGGTGTATCGGCTCTCTGAATGATATAGAATTGTCTACCAGTTTCCCTATAGGACAGACAAATGGACCAGTCAACATATTGGGAATAAGTATCCCGAAAGATCTGAATAATATTTCAAAAATAAATTTTGAAAATAAACTTCAGAAAATAGACAAAATTCTTTCTCCCTGGACTGGAAAATCTATGACCCTCTATGGGAAAATAGCATTAATAAACTCAATGGTTATACCACAGTTTTTATATATATATATATATATATATATATATAAAATCTTCCTTACCCACCCCATCAGAAGACCTATATAAAAAATATGAGCAAAGAACATTTGCTTTTATATGGAATAATAAACCAGATAAAATCAAAAGGACATATCTGTATAATAAATTTCGAGAGGGAGGCTTGAATCTTTTGAATTTAAAGGGTTTAAACTATTCACTCAAAGCATCTATTATACCAAAATTATACCATAACCAATAATGATTCTCAGCAAGATTACTGAGAAGCTTCCATCCAATGTTTGAGAAGAGGCTATTTCCATTTGTTCAGTTAAAAGTTGCCCATTTCAACCAGCTAAAAAATTACTTTTTTCCCTCCATGTCAGTTTTCATGGATGATGCTATTACAAAGTGGCTGCAGTACCAGTATCCCCACCAGATAGTGTAGATAACATGTTACAGCAAATAATTTGGTTTAATAGTAATATGCTGATTCATGATCGTCCATATGTGAATAAACCATTCTTACATAAAAACGTAGTATTTGTAAATGATTTAATAGACAGCAATTGTAAAATTATAACTTTCCAAAAAATTTCACTAAAATACGGTTTAATATGTACGCCATTAGAATATAACAAAATTATTGCCTCATTACCTAATGCCTGGAAAAATACTAAGAAACCAAGACAACAATTAGTATGCTGCCCATGCGCTAGAGACTTATCATGGTTAAATGGAAATAAACTTAATAAAAACATTTATAAATTTTATGTAGTCAAAGACAAAATAGTTGAAAATCCAGTAACTATTCTAAAAAAGTGGGAAGACTCCATTAATATAATAATCCTGTGGAAAGATGTATTTAATATTGTATATAACACAACTTTAGATGTAACGATACGTACAATACAAATTAAGGTATTATACAAATTTCTGCCCACCAGAAAGATGTCACATATCTGGGGCCTAGAACAATCAAATTTATGTAGATTTTGTAACGAAGAAGAGGAATCTCTTTTGCATTTTTTATGGTTCTGTCCTTATGCCACTTTATTTTGGGATCAAATCCAGAAGTGGATACTAAAATATAATAAAACATATATTATTAATTTGCAAATTGTCATTTTAGGAGATTTGGAAAATGACAAATCTGATATTAGTAATATCATCATCCTATTTGGCAAGGCTGGCCGGCCAATAAGCTCAAGTGAACCGGCCCGCAGACTGCCCTGCGCGGCCGTGTAACGCTTATGGTTGACTCACTGAGATAAAACTATCAAGAATCAAGCATGATCTCATGAGAATCTCCAAGACTTCCTGCTACATCCCTCACAACTCCGACCAATATATGAGACACTTGGTGTCTCTCTACATCTCACTCATGGTTGCTCAAGTGTCAGACTCACTCTCATCAATCCAGCCTATTGATTTTTGTTTAGCCTCCTATCTTGATCTAATTCTTTTTAATCAGACATTACATAACTTTCATGACCACAAATATAAAATTTACTGTTATAAAACTTGTTTGTTTTCCAAAAATTAATGTAGAATGGTCGGAGCAAAGCCTCATGGGAAACGGAAATTGCGTATCACTCTGCATTTATCCAATGAACGTAGGGGGATGAATGAGCGGCCTTCAGACAGAGAGAAAGCGGGCAGGTTGAAGTAGCGGATTTTTTTAAACTGAAGATGGAAGGCAAGAAGAGAAAGGAGAAAGGAGGGGCTGAAAAGGCCAGAATGAAGAAGAAGCGGATGCTGGAGGAGGGTGCATCAAAATGGTCAAAAATCACAGATTTATTCCGAAACAACCAGGCGTCAACAGTGATGCAGGTGAGTCGACAGGAAAACAGTTAGCTCAAGCCTTGACGTTATTACTTGGTGCGAATTAGCATAACATTACAGCTGAGTACTTCATAGTTCCTCCTCAGTGGGGTCGGTGTCATCACGGCGGCTACTACGGCCGCGTTGCCCCTCACTCTCTTTTTTCTCTCCTCTCGTCAGCTCCAAACCCGTCTGCATCTGCACCGCGATTACGGACCAGAGTGATTTTCCACACACACAGCTGTCATTTAACTCGTGTCAGAATAACAACACTGTCAGTACAGATCTGTGGGCGCAGCAATCTACCAGTTGTTATTTTACTGATACTGAAAACATTTGATTTTGTCTTAAAAAAGTATTTTTCAAAAAAAAAAGTCTAATGAATTTTTTTTTTCTTGATTGATCAGATTTTGGCAATTTGGCCTATATTTAATCACATCTAGAGGACATACAATTATAGAAATTGCATGGTTTTGGTGATGTAATTAGTTTTTCCTTAAATTTAAATAGCCAAAATTGCTCACTTGATTTGCCTTTGTACAATAGAGGATTTCATGGAGCATGATGTGGTGGGGGAAGATTGGGTAGGTCTCAGTCATTTTTAAATCACATCTAGATGTGACAAAATCAATTGACATGCATGTGTCCATGGACATATCCTATCTGATGTTTCTCTGTCATGGATGGAAAATATTACAATGCGTGGGGGTAGGTGGGGTGCATTGTATACCCCCTAACTCGCGGCCTATAAACAATCAGGGGGAAAAGCAATTACCATCTCATGCTGTAAATTGGGGATGAGTTGGGCCAGTGGTGGGCCGGTGCGGTCAGAATTTTCCCGGTGGATTTTGGTGTCCCACTCCGCCCCTGTCAGGAAGCTTCTCCCTCTCAGATGAAATGACCTCTTGGCATACTCTGATTACCTCTGTACGCACATTCTCCTTTTCAGCTCCTGGTACGCCATGGAGCCTTAAGTTCCACCATCTCCCATAACGTTCGAGCTCGAATGCGCGATTCATACATTTCACAGCAGTTTCATCCGTTTTCTCCACTCGTTTTTCAATGCTGACAATCTTCTCATACAAGTCTTTGATTTCCCCGCGGACGGTGTCCACCATTTTCTCAATTGCATCACTTTTACAGTTAATGAGGTTAGCCAGAGTGTGAACGGCATCATCGGCAATAAAAGCACTGTCAATATTAGCACGAAAAAGTGTAGGTTTTTTTGCGATTGGGGGCTTACTTGGTGTCACGGGTAATGGAGGAAACTGTTCTTCATTCTGCATTTGTATGTTGCACTCCTTCCCTCCGTCATAGTTGTGGTCGCTAGCAAAATGCTACTTTTTACTTCCTTGCCAGGTTCGCCCAGTCTTTTTGAGCAGACTTGGGCATTTTTTTTTTTCCACAGCAAGATTAATTCCACTTCGGGATGTATCCGGCTTTCTTCAGCAAACTTCACCAACTAACTTTGTCAAGTATTACAGAAAAGTGCTTCCATAAAAAGTTTAGTGCTGAGAGCTCGATTACAATCGACTTACTCCGCCGCCATCTTGCCGGCTCCTCAGATGTCCCGAGGTCAACTACGGAGTCGTCTTTCACAGTGACGATTCTCTCTGACCAATCAGTGGGCTGCAATGTTGTCACGTCACATTTTAGTACCTACTAGTACCCGGTCGGCTGTTTTTGGAACCCGAGAAGAGCAGGTACCAGAAAAAGTGGTACCTGGTACCAAGTACCAGGTACTTTTTCCTAATGGAAAAGCAAAAAAGGCGAGTAGAGTAGAATCGGTACTGCTGTTGTGGTTTCCATTCAAACATATTTTCATATCATGAGGTTCCCCCATCCTCAAGCAATTGGAGAGAGACAGATTCTTCAGACGGTTAGGCTTTATTGAGGCATATTGATAAATGTAAAGCCGAGTTCTTTTTGCGCAAGAAGAACTGATTTCTTACTTTTCACACGCAGTTTTTATACCTTCATCATAGGAAATATCTTCCAAATATGGTCTTTCCGCCTTCTCATTCTCGCGCTACAATTGGCCAGCCAAACCAAAACACTGCTAGCTAATCCTTCAGGAATTCAAAGCAAAGATGAGCTGCACATCACTAAAAAGGAGCGGAAAATTACAGTCAAGAGATGAAAAGTACAGACAAAGGAATAGGATATAAGTGGATACATAAATGATTCAATTGTTTTTTTTCAGTAACAACTAATGATTTTACTGAACAAACATTGATCAAAGCTTCAGAAATCAAATGCATCACCTGATAATGTTTTCAAATCAACTAAAAAGAAGCCTGCTTACTAATCAAAGCTACAGAGGCCCGCTGCTTATGTGTGTGAGCTGCTTATGCATGTGTGAATTGAATTGCTTGTATGTGTGTGTGTGTGTGTGTGTGAACTGCTTGTATGTGTGTGTGTCTGTGTGTGAACTGCTTGTATGTGTGCATGCGCATGTGTACGTGTGCTGCGTGTGTATGTGTGAACTACATGTGTCTGTGTGCACTGCTCGAGTGTGTGAACTGCTTGTATGTGTGTGTGTGTGTGTGTGTTTTATGTGTATGTGTCTGTGTGTTTGCACTGCTCATCCCCTCCCTATGCATATGTGAACTACTTGTATGTGTGTGTGTTATGTTATGTGTGTGTGTGTGTGTGTGTGTGTGTGTGTTACTGCTGCTTACATAATATGGTTATTGATTATGATTATTGATTATGGTTATTCAACATGGCAATTGATCTACTGATGAATATGATGAGAAATATTGAAATATAATCCACAACACTGCATAGTGGAAAAGTGCCATAAGACGAGCAAGGACTAGGGTATACCTACATTCCAAGTTCGCTAGCTATGTCATGGCAAGGTCGCTAAACACGCACTGATTCGGCAGCAAGTTAACTTGTAAATGATAATTGTTATTGGAAAGATACTAATGGCTAAAATGACTCGCTAACAACAATATTATATTATTTTTTCATCTGCCTGCAACATGCGTGTAGCTTGTCAATATAAGTAAGGCAATTGGCATGAATTTACAACGTAGCCTACAATAGGCGCTGCCAGTAATCAAGTTACCGAGCTGTTAAGTCACAATATGAATGTCAATTTCAGTAACCAATCTAACTTTATAGCCAATGACAATGCAGTATTTTGAATCTGATACAAAGTGTTGTGCAATAACATCTGATGCTTCTCGTGAAGACATCTTAGTCCAATTTGGCTAATTTCACGCCAGTGAAATTATCAATTTGCAATTTCAGAAACGGCTCCAACATAAGTATCTCCGAAGTATATTAGCTACCTAGTTTCTGTGATTATTTTAAACAGTGCCAATTGCGCATGTAAAATGGAAGAGACTGCAAAGTGGCAGAAAAGATCGGGATCCGTCGGGCAGTTAAATAGACATTTCCTATAGCTAATTCTAATTCAAGCTGGCTACTTTCACTCGCTCAAGCAAGCCTTTAATAAGTGAACGAAACAAGATAAATTGATGTGGTAAATTGCGAGAAGTCATAACTTAGAAACACAGAAAAGTGACCTGGGGTATAAATCCCAACAATACTGTAGCTGCCAACTTGCATAGCTGCAACCTATGATTGAATGGTTCAGCCTATCCAGCACAGTAACTGATATCATTAGCGACTCAGCTTTTGGGGAACGCACCCTAGGCTGGATAGTGATAATGTCAAATTAAAGCTTTTGGTGCACTTTCGATTCGCAACATATTACGCTAGCTTGTTCTTAGTTCTGCTTCGTGTCGTAGCCAGAATAAATGCGTGCAGGTCTTTTTTCCCCCAAATTATACCCCCTACCCAGTTTCCTTTCCAATGAGAATTCCAACTATAACCGTTCCAAATGTGCCATGTTTGGAGGAGTTATCACGTACACCGCCCATAAGGAAGCTGTTACCGCTCATCCAGTTTCTCGCGATAAACACTGCCTGCAAGATCTGCTATGTCATCAACTGATGGCCGGCCCGGGAACATGGAAATTGTCGATGCGATGGTTATTCCGGACTAGCCTGGTAAAACCAGACTCTGCTACTTCGCTTTGCTTCGTACACAGAGTCTGGGTAGTCATCATTGACAAGTGTTTACTTCCTGGTGGGTAGGCGCTTATCAGAAATTGAAAATCATTGGCGTACCCGAAAACTAATCACTAACGTTTGGCGATGACGTATGGTCTGCGCCGGCTCAGCCGCCTAGTACTTCCGCTGGAAATTACAGTCCTTCATACCAGGAATGCAGCGAAAACAAACTGATCAGTACATTAAAGTTAATACTGCACCCATACATATGCCCACCTACCAAATTTTAGCCTTCACTCATTCACTTAAAAGAACCAAAGGTGCTCTTTCTGTTCTCCTTACAAGAAACAAACTGTTGAGCTATCGTTTTTCCTGCAGATTCTGCTGCTGTTAAAAAAAACGTAAGAGACCCGAAACCAACGGCAGAATCGGCGAGAATAACGCATTATTTACATCAGGACAAAATCTGCGTTGACACGAAAACTGAACTGTTAACCATACTTGCGCTAACATCATACCCAGCTCGCTAGCTAACTTTATAGCAACACAGTTTGGCTCTAAGCATTTGGCTGTCTCAGACAGCCATTTCATTCATGGATAATGACAACATAACACTGAGAGCGCGAATTGGTCTTGTGACATGAACAAAAACACGGCTTTTAAAAAGTTCGCTGCTAACTTAAATAGTGTGAAATTCGCGGGCAGTGTGACACTAGAAGCTACAAGCTAGCTGAGGTGGTTCGGCTGTCTCTCACAGAGATGAACAGGGTGCCTGTTTCATGATGGCATTAAGTAGATATGACAATCTGTAGGGAGTAGGGCTACAACATCATTTCCATTCAAAAAACTAACCAAACATTCATCTTGTTGTGGCTATAAGTTGCTGATACCCGGGATTTTCTCCACGACAGAGCGAATGGCCTCCAATGTATCTATGGTCCGTAGCCATTGTTGATTTCGGAGACTACAATTTCAAACTCGGCGCAGCGGCTACATCATGGCTCTCGGCCACGCCTTCTGTTCATTGGTTGGTCCGGCGTATTTTCTGCGGATGGTAAACGAGGCAGAGCTCCAAGTGATCAGTCTGAGTACTGAAGCGAAATGAAATTAAGCGGAAGTACGAAGGCTGGTGGAGTCAGGCTAATTCCGGACAGCTTGATTCTTTATTTTTCAGAATAGCGATATGTTCAGAGCAGAGGAAAGATAAAAAATAAAGATCACAAGCCTTCCAGGAGGCGGCGGGTGGAATGAAAATAAAAATAATTATTTTTTTTAATTCCATGTTTGGGATTTTTCTGAGCGGCGGGCCCGAGGACATGCAAAAAAAATGGTTTTTTTTTTCTATTTCGGGCAATTTCCATGGCGGCGGGCCCGAGGACCAAGGAATAAAAAAAGTCTGGCACAACATAACTTCCTTGGTTGAGGTAATAAATGAATTAAAAAAAAAAAAAATATATATATCCCGCCCATCAAAAATATTATATATTTGCCTTAAAAATAAGCAAATTCAAATGAATTTCCAAAGGCCATCACCCCCCATGAATAAAAAAGTCTGGCGTAACATAACTTCCTTGGTGGAGGTAATAAATGAAAAAAAAAAAAAAAAGGCAAAAAATATATATATCCCGGCGCCCATCAGTGCCTATTCTCTATTTGCCTTAAAAATAAGCAAATTAACAAATGAAAAAAGAAGTAAACAACAAGAGGGTGTGTCCAGAGGTCCACATCACCCCCCCCCCCCCATGCCCTCAACGCCACATGAAGGTCAATGTCATGGAGCAGTTGTTGTCCCCATATATGGTTTCCTAATTGTGATTGAGCATAACATAGGGCCTATCTCTGCCGGTTTCTCAGTTACAGAGCCTGAAAATATGAAGGTCGGCCATTTTGACCTTTCAAGGTCACTTGAAGGTCAAGGTGACGGTGCTAATAGATTCCCCATATATGACTTCCTTAGTGCTGAATAGTGAAGATGGGTGTATCTTTCACCGTTGAGCTGCTAGAGCACTCGGAAAAGTGGTGATGCTGAGTTTGACCTTTCAAGGTCAGGTGAAGGTCAAGGTGACGGTGCCATTAGATTCCCCATACATGACTTCCTATTAGTGGTTAATAGTAACCATGTCTCTATCTCCCACCGTTTGGCCCCTAGAGCAGCCTGAGAAATGGGTGACCTTGAGTTTCACCTTTCAAGGTTGCTCGATCTTCACCAAAAACGAATGGTTTCCTCCCTTCCACCAAAGGATTGTCCCTACCAAATTTGAGGACAATCCGTCCGGAATTGTGGCCTGTAGAGTGCAAACAGACACACAAATAAATAAACGCGACAACCACATTCACCGGTGAATAATATGCTTTGCACCCCGGCAGTTTCTCATCATCTGACCTGGCTCCACAGGGCCTGCACTCGTGGTGCAGCGTCAGGAGTGTGCATTGGAAATAGGGTAGCCTATGGGAGACTGATGCAGATTTTAATCTTAGAGAGAAATGGCTCCGAACCACGGCTGTCAAGCAGCTGGTTATTGCTCACAATGAAATGGTCCAAGATGTCAGGTGCGCAATATAGAAAACGGAGGAGGAGGAGGAAAATACAGTGGATAGAAAATGAATACACCCCCCTTCAATATTTTTCTGTCTTGTTGTGTCACGGAATGTTAGTATAATGGATTAAAATGGGACTTGTTTTTCCGACCCAAAGAACCCAACATACCATATGAATGCAGTGAAATTATTTTACTTTGAAAAAAAGAGTGCATTTAATGAACAAAACTGAAATTTCCAAATTTTAAGTTTTCACCCCCCTGAGTCAATACTTGGTGGAAGCGTCTTTGGCAACAGTTACAGCTCCCAGTCTTTTTGGGCAGCTCTGCACAAGGTTGGCGCACCTGCACTTGGAGATATTCCCCCCACTCCTCTTTGCAGAACTGTTCAAGCTGGGAGAGGTTTGTTGGTTTGAGCTGATGGACAGCAACCTTCAATCATTCCACAAGTTTTCAGTTGGATTTAGGTCAGGGCTTTGGCTTGGCCATTCCAGCACAGCCACCTTGTTCTTTACAAGCCACTCAGTGGTAGCTTTGGCCTTGTGCTTTGGGTCATTGTCGTGCTGGAATATGAATTTTGGACCCATTCTCAGTCTCCTTGCAGACTTCTTCAGGTTCTTCTCCAGAATATTCCTGTATTTGGCCCATTCATCCTCCCTTCAGCCTTTAGATGAGAAACATCCCCATAACATAATACTGCCACCACCATGCTTCACAGTCGGGATGGTGTGTTGTTGGTGATTAGCGATGTGGTTAGGAAGAGGTCAGGTGGACACCAGAAGCAGGATCCATAAGTTTTTATTACAACACAAAATACTTGGAGGAAATAGGCACACAGGCCAGAAACAAAACACCATGCACATGCACTGAACAACAGGAGAAACTAAGGTACACTGCCCAAGGCAGGGGGAAACAGAAGCACTCACTCGAGGAGTGGCTAGACTAAGGAAACAAAAACTGGAAGTAACTAAACTGACGGAAACACTGAGAGACTTAGACAAAGGGCAGACAAGACGAGGGCACAGCAACACACGAGGCTAGGGAAAACTCAGGAAGCAAAACAAAGTCCCATCTGACGGTCTCTTCTTCTTCCCCACTGATATATGCGTGGAAGGAGGCGGGGATACGGAAGGCAATCTCAGGTGGAAACAGAAACACATGGCATTAATGAACAAATTCACGAGGACCGGGTAAACAATAATGACTCGAGACAAGACGCTGAGACGACCGATCAAACTAGACAGTTTAGATTGAGGTAATCTAAACGTGACGAGTAAAAAGCACCACGAGAGAAGCAAAGGAAAGCACAGCTTTAAATGCAGTTAATTAGGGAAAGCTTAGGAAGGAATTTACAAAAGCTAGAAACACTCACTCGCTAATGAGTTAATTAGGTTAGTACTATGTGACAATATATACACACCCTTAAATAAGTGCAGGTTAGTATGGGTTAGTAATTATCCTATCAGAGAATGCATTCACTCAGAGTTTTGCGAGACCCAGAATTAAGCACGGATGGAAGCAATGAATGAAATACCAAAGCCAAAACCGAAAGAGGAAATGTGATTGGACAACGAGACTCAGGCATGCTGAAGGCTGGCACGCGACATCACAGGAGTCAGGGCAAGAGGGAATCAATGGTCAGACCGCAGGAATGGAGCTGAAAAACAAATTGAGACACGGGGGAAAATGCACAAGCACAAACAAGCACACGAGGCAGGACCATAACAGGTGTTGGGTTTTCGCCAAACATAGCATTTGGCATTCATGCCAAAAAGGTCTATTTTGGTTTCATCAGACCACAAAACGTTCTGCCAGTTTGTTGCAGGTTCCACAAGGCAGGGCTCGAAATAGCGGGCGCATAAGTGCAGTATGCACCCAGTTTTCGGCAGGTGCTACCAAAATTTAAAGTCAGATGCACTGCGTGCACCTAGTAAATCTGCCCCCAAAATAAATCCTCTTTCTACAAATGCGCTCATCCTTACCTGAAATGATACATTTTATCGGTAAGGGACGAGAATTAATGACAAAATCGATGTGACTACAAGACACGGATGTTTTATATTTCATTGGATATACAATTGGAAAATGGCCGCCCATTCATTTCAATGGAAATTGCTCAATGGCGCAGCACGCCGATATGGGGGCCTTATTTCCGGAGCCACGCGGACATACGCTGTGTGACTTTTGCTCACCTATGCGTAGTGTGGGGCTTATGAACGCGCTGGTATCCAAGGTGTCCATGACAACGACCCGCGGTCATGGAACTCCTACCCAGGGTGTTGTGTTCACCATCACTTTTCTCCGGAAATGGAATTCTTACCACTGCAGACTGCAGGACCTTGCGTATAAAAAAACCCCTGATGTAACAAAGAAGAGAAAGAGAAAAAGAAGGTAATTACTTTGGATATTCCCATAGTGTTCTAAGTCATTCATAAGGGAAAGTAAAGGTCCAAAAGTACAGTATCAGTCCCACATATAATGTAGTGGTTAAGTTTTAAAGAATGCTATGGTCTGCGGTATCGAAAGCTGTTGACAAATCAAGGTAGACTGACAAAGACTATTCATTGAAAAGGAACGTAGTGTGATATGCACATCCCAAAAAAAACCTCATGGTATAGGGTGCTGGGTCCAAAAGAGAAATATAAAAAGCACACTAAAAAGCGCTCCCATAGAAACATTTTTTAATAGCGGTTACGTTTCAAGCCCGTAGGCTCCTCTTCAGACTCACACAATACAAATGAGGACATCCTCTTAAATACCCACGTCAGTGCCACAGCAATCAGTGTAATTAACAACGGCTGCACAAAGTAATCAAAGACATCACAATATTGCAATCAAATATAAAAAGAAGATTTTTGCCAAATTAAGTATATAGAGGAAGACCTCAATCATGCACACGCATAAAATACATATATATGAAAGACATCCCCCCTCCATACACAACAGCTCACAATCTACAAGTGCATTTACAATATGATATACATACCTTTAGCACACTATACATACAATATAATACACATGCATATAGAACACTTTTATTTATTTATTTATTTTATTTATTTTTTAAATTTAAATTTAATTCTAAGTGTATAAAACTCTGAGTTAATACTCCTACGTAAGGATTCAGGCAAAAACAGCCGTCATGCTGTATTAGCTGTAAAGAGGCGCCTCTTGTCATAACAAAGCTAATAGGAATAGCAAAGATTCACCATACAATTGCACTAAAGAAAATACATTTTCAGTTAAAGAAATTACAGGAAAGGTCTGATATCAAATTCTTCGTTTAGGCCCTTGAGAGCCAATGTATCCGGTGTATATATCCAAAATAACTCTCTTTTTAGAAGAATTTTCAGGAGATACTTACCTCTAACTTTTTTCTTTATGGCCATGACTTTTTTCTCCAGGTGTCAGGAGTAGCAATGGGATCCAAGATGTCTCCTAGCTTCGCCTCCCTGCACGTGGGTTTTTTTGAAAAGGAACTGATCTTCAACGCACAGCAGAACCCCTATTTGAAGTTTATCTCGCACTGGAAGAGGTATCTGGATGATGTATTTTTCCTTTGGTCAGGCCCAGAGACTTTGTTACAAGACTTTCATAATTTTATCAACTCTAAAAATAAATACCTTAAATTTACATTGTCATTTGACACTATAAAAATGATTTTTTTGGATATTTTGGTTATTAAAGCAAATGGAAGTCTTAAAACTGACCTTTATCGGAAACCCACAGACAGAAACTCTTTATTACATGGTGATTCGTACCATCCTACCTGTCTCAAAAAAAGCATTCCGCTATCTCAATTGAATCGTATAAGACGGATCTGTAGTACAGAAGAGGATTTTTTAAAACAAACCAATGAATTGGGAAAACGCTTCAGACAACGAGGCTATGAAGAGATATGGATCAACAGGGCTTCCTCACGCTTTTCTAATGTGTCCCAAGCCGATTGCCTTGCTACCATCAGACCTAAGAGGTCAATCAATAGAGTTGTATGTGCAATCCAATACTCACCTGTATCCAGAGATATTGAAAAGACTATCAAAAAACACTGGCATATAGTGGAAACAGACCCTGGTTTGAAGAACTGCTTTTCTCAACCTCCTCAAATTGTTTTTAAACACCCTCCTAATCTGCGTAACATGCTGGTGAGAGCAGATTTGCCCCCCCAGTCACCTTCTCATTTTCTGAGTGATATTCCTTCTGGAAACTATCCATGTGGGCAATGTCAACAGTGCAACTTTACTTACAAATCTAACTTTTTCTACCATCCTCATACAGGAAAGAAATTTAACATTAAAGGTATTATAACATGTTCTACTTCCAATGTTATTTATATGTTGAAGTGCCCATGTGGTTTGGCTTGTATTGGAAAAACCACTAGACCTCTTAAAACTCGTATTACAGAACATCGCAGTAACATCAGGAATAATGTTGTATCTAGTCCTGTGGCTCTACATTTCACTAAAGCAAAACATAATACTTCTACTCTCAGATACCTTGGTATTGAAATGGTTAAACAACCATGCAGAGGGGGGGACATCAACTCTATTCTTCTAAAAAGAGAGTTATTTTGGATATATGCACTGGATACATTGGCTCCCAAGGGCCTAAACGAAGAATTTGATATCAGACCTTTCCTGTAATTTCTTTAACTGAAAATGTATTTTCTTTAGTGCAATTGTATGGTGAATCTTTGCTATTCCTATTAGCTTTGTTATGACAAGAGGCGCCTCTTTACAGCTAATACAGCATGACGGCTGTTTTTGCCTGAATCCTTACGTAGGAGTATTAACTCAGAGTTTTATACACTTAGAATTAAATTTAAATTTAAAAAATAAATAAAATAAATAAATAAATAAAAGTGTTCTATAGGCATGTATATTATATTGTATGTATAGTGTGCTAAAGGTATGTATATCATATTGTAAATGCACTTGTAGATTGTGAGCTGTTGTGTATGGAGGGGGGATATCTTTCATATATATGTATTTTATGCGTGTGCATGATTGAGGTCTTCCTCTATATACTTAATTTTGCAAAAATCTTCTTTTTATATTTGATTGCAATATTGTGATGTCTTTGATTACTTTGTGCAGCCGTTGTTAATTACACTGATTGCTGTGGCACTGACGTGAGTATTTAAGAGGATGTCCTCATTTGTATTGTGTGAGTCTGAAGAAGAGCCTACGGGCTTGAAACGTAACCGCTATTAAAAGACTATTCATTCTGACAAAAAGCAGAAATAAATTTGGTAATTGCATCAACGGGCGACATCTTGGGTCACTAAAAACCAAACTAATTTTGATGGAGGAACTCAGGCTTTGGAAAAAAATTATAAAGTAGGACATACCTTTTCCAGGATTTCAGAAATTAGAGAATCCGTATTTAACTATTTCTGTCAGTCATCATTTGGAGAATAGAATCCTTTAACATGATGTTTTCACACATTCTCAAGATTATTTGAGTGTAAATCATGTATAGATTACAGAATCCAATCTAGTGTATTACAATTTGGTAGCAAACAAGTGCAAAAAATATTCACCTCCAGAAGACATAAGTCTAGATTATTTTTCCTTCCTTTTCGCATTAAATTTAGTTTTTATCATTGATATCAGCCCAGAATAACATGGAAATGCATATGTTTTGCATAAAACTTAAAGTTGAGCTATGCTTTTAAAAAAGATCACTACATTTCATTCAATTTCAGCCTTCATAGCAGAATTTCTAAATAATAGGCCACACAAATTATGGAAAACTATACATTTTTTAAAACTATTGCTGAAGATTTGTGAGAGATGGTAGAAATTCAAAGTACTGATTAGCTGGATAGTCCGAGTCCGCGCGGGGTGGACTCGTGGAATGATTTCATTTTGTAGGGTTTAGCTGTTTAAAGTCTGTATTTTTCTGGAAAGGGAGGAATTGGGGCCCTGTTGGGCCAGTGTTCGAAAGGGGCTATATTGCCAGTGATTTATGTAGATTTGATAGCTACAGGGAAGAAGCTATAGCATCAGTCATATTTAAATTATAGTGTTCATTCTGAGGGAACAAATTGTAGATTTTTTGAGAGATTTGTGCATGAAACTCAGGATTGCGGTTGGATTGAGGGCCAGTGCAGGATTGCATTTGTGGAGCGGTCCTTGGTAGACCTGGGAGAGGGGGAATTAATTGGAAAAAATTTTTGAATGGGCATTTTAAGGTAATTGAGTCATGTCAATTATGATAATGCAAATCTTATTCAGATGAGGTATAGAAAAATGAGGTGCGTTTTTAGGGATGTCATGGAGGTTGGCGGGAACACCAAGAAAATATAAAATAAGCGAAGTGCGAAGGTGTTGAGGGATAAATAGATCAGTAACACAAGTGCAGGAAATGCACCTTAAAGCCAGTTAAAATAAAGATATTACACATCTTCACGAGTAAAGACATAGACATGAACATATAGAGACCATAATATGGGATGTAGAATAAACTAAAATACTCAACCTGAAGCAGTAAAACACCATTGTGGGGGTTGGTGATTGTTAATACATGCCCCTCAGAGTGGAGGAACTGACAAGGCAGCACATGCAACATGTGGCTGAGGCAATGAATTGGACGGAAAGCCTCCATTCATATCCCTCTAGGGGCTCTGTGATATAATGAAATGTAATTTTTTTGACTAATCTTCTACTCTACCCTTCAAACTTGTGAAATTCTTTGTGCCAGAAATCTAAAGCAGTTTTCTGTAAACAGTCTATGTGGAATTAGTGCACGGGAAGCATATCACTCAACCAGGGAACAGACATAAAGTGGGAAGCGCTAATACTAATTATGTTAAGCGTGCTTATGGAGAGAAAGTGGCAACAAATTTAACTGATACAGAAATTTCTAATTTAAATTTAAAAGAAAATGATCATAATATGCCCAAAGCAGCAGTAGATATTATACATAGCATGAAATCTAATGGTACATAAGGGGTTTTAAAAAGAATGAAATAAAATTCAAGTGATATATTGTGAGATTGGAGAGGTTGTTTGCCCAAGAGACAGCTCAACTAAGTGAAAAATACCACAGTATAATATTATTGGCAGAGAATAAAGTCATTTAATTTGGAAATCTAACTAAAATAGAAATGACTTTATTATGGATGTAGTGCTTAGCATCAGAGATAATCAGTCTTTAAAATCAAAGCTCATTGATCAGAGCAAGAAACAAAAAGGGCAGGTCTTAGAAGTTACAAGTGAAGTGTAATGTAGTTTTGTTTTTCCCATCAGTATGCAATGATTATTGCTGCCCTGAGTGCAGGAACAATGTGAATTAAAGCTGCAAGCAGCGTTGAACAGGCCCTTGCACCCTTGTGCTCATTGGGGGTAGTGGTGAGATCCTGACAGGTGCAGGTGTGCACTCACGACCAGTGCACAGGTCAAGTACAGGCACCAACCTGTGATAAAGTTTTGAGCGAATCGGATAAAGCAGGAAGGAGTCATGAAAAGTTGATAGTTCATCCACCAGGGGGCGCTCTGAGTGTAACCAAATGTGGGCAGGTGCATTCAGGGGCAGACCGTCAGCACAAATGCGAAGTTTCGAGCAAATAGGCCAATGTCAATGTAAAATATGGCATTTCCTGTTTCCATAAGGGGGTGCTATGGAGATATTTTGCTCCCCCCATAGGCGAGGCCCCTATCAGATTTTAAGAGCTTGCCATCCGTGACCTGTGTATCAATTATTATGATAATACGAGTTCAGTGAAGACATCAAAAACACAAACGTATTTTCATGGCAAGGGATCCATCTCTGCCGCGTTGTCACACAAATGCCCTAAATTGTAGCTTCACAGCATTCATAAAGTAGCTTAACCAACTTGTTCTGCATGTTTTAGAAGTGGAATGAAGTTGATGCGTTCAACTATGTGTCATCAGTACATTTTAAAGTAAAAAATGGTCACTTCCTGTTACCACCAGGGGGCGCTATTAGTAAAGTGGGAAGTTATTATATCATGACATTCAGGGCAGAGCCATCATCATGTCCAGCAAGTTTGAAGCTGCTACGATCAAGTATTTTGGCGTGAGAGCATTTTGAAATTTTTTGGCCAGTCGCCAATTTTTGTCACGTCAGCAGCCACACCCTTTGAGCAGACATGCAGAGCACAACTTTTTGATCAGCTTGGTTTCTAGATGATCTGTAGCAAATTTGAAGTCAATCGGTCGAAAACCCCAGGAGGAGTTCGTTTTAAAATTGAAAAATTCAAATCAAAATGGCCGACTTCCTGTTGGGTTTAGGGTGTGGTTCCAATGAGTTTTTTGTACAAAACCCAAAACCAGTGAAGTTGGCACGTTGTGTAAATCGTAAATAAAAACAGAATACAATGATTTGCAAATCCTTTTCAACCTATATTCAATTGAATACACTGCAAAGACAAGTTACTTAATGTTCGAACAGCGTAAACTTTGTAATTTTTTGCAAATATTAGCTCATTTGGAATTTGATGCCTGCAACATGTTTCAAAAAAGCTGGAACAAGAAAAAAAAAAGACTGAGAGAGTTGAGGAATGCTCATCAAACACTTATTTGGAACATCCCACAGGTGAACGGGCTAATTGGGAACAGGTGGGTGCCATGATTGGGTATAAAAGCAGCTTCCTGAAATGCTCAGTCATTCACAAACAAGGATGGGGCGAGGGTCACCACTTAGTGAACAAATGCGTGAGCTGATTGTCTAACAGTTTAAAAACAACATTCCTCAACGAGCTATTGCAAGAAATTTAGGGATTTCATCATCTACGGTCCGTAATATCATCAAAAGGTTCAGAGAATCTGGAGAAATCACTGCACGTGGCGACAAGGCGAAAACCAACATTGAATGCCCGTGACCTTCGATCCCTCAGGCGGTACTGCATCAAAACCGACATCAGTGTGTAAAGGACATCACCACATGGGCTCAGGAACACTTCAGAAAACCACTGTCAGTAACTACAGTTCGTCGCTACATCTGCAAGTGCAAGTTAAAACTCTACAATGCAAAGCGAAAGCCATTTATCAACAGCACCCAGAAACGCCCGCCAAAGCTGGGCCCAAGCTCATCTAAGATGGACTGATGCAAAGTGTGAAAAGTGTTCTGTGGTCTGACGAGTCCACATTTCAGATTGTTTTTGGAAATGTGGGACGGAGTGTCCTCCGGACCAAAGAGGAAAAGAACCATCCGGACTGTTATAGGCGCAAAGTTCAAAAGCCAGCATCTGTGATGGTATGGGGGTGTATTAGTGCCCAAGGCATGGGCAACTTACACATATGTGAAGGCACCATTAATGCTGAAAGGTACATACAGGTTTTGGAGCAACATATGTTGCCATCCAAGCAACGTCTTTTTCATGGACGCCCCTGCTTATTTCAGCAAGACAATGCCAAGCCACATTCTGCACGCGTTACAACAGCATGGCTCCGTAGTAAAAGAGTGCGGGTACTAGACTGGCCTGCCTGTAGTCCAGACCTGTCTCCCATTGAAAATGTGTGGCAATATGAAGCGTAAAATACGACAACGGAGACCCGGACTGTTGAACAACTTAAGCTGTACATCAAGCAAGAATGGGAAAGAGTTCCAAAAAAAAAAAAAAAAAAATTGGTCTCCTCAGTTCCCAAACGTTTACTGAGTGTCGTTAAAAGGAAAGGTGATGTAACACAGTGGTAAAAAGGCCCTGTGCCAACTTTTTGCAATGTGTTGCTGCCTTTAAATTCTAAGTTAATGATTATTTGCAAAAAAAATAAAGTTTCTCAGTTTGAACATTAAACATCTTGTCTTTGCAGTGTATTCAATTGAATATAAGTTAAAAAGGATTTGCAAATCATTGTATTCTGTTTTTATCTACGATTTACATAACGTGCCAACTTCACTGGTTTTGGGTTTTGTATGTCTGGGTACGATACATACGTGTATCGAATTTCGTCTGCCTACGACAAAGTAACCAAACTGGTCACTTCCTGTTACCACCAGGGGGCGCTATTAGTAAAGTGGGAAGTTATTATATTGTGACGTTCACGACTGAGCCATCATCAACTCCAGCAAGTTTGAAGCTTCTACGATCAAGTATGTTGGCTTGAGAGCATTTTGAAATTTTTTTGACGAGTAGCCAAAATTTGTCACGCCCTAGCAGCCACGCCCTTTGACCAACAGACATGCAGAGCACAACTTTTGATCAGCTTGGTATCTAGATGATCTGAACCAAATTTGAAGTCAATCGGTCAAAAACCCTAGGAGGAGTTCGTTTTAAAATTCAAAAATTCAAATCAAAATGGCTGACTTCCTGTTGGGTTAAGGGCGTGGCTCCAATGAGTTTTTTGTATGTCTGGGTATGGTACACGTATGTATCGAAATTCGTCTGCCTATGACAAAGTAACCAAATTGGATACTTCCTGTTACCACAGGGGGGCGCTATTAGTAAAGTGGGAAGTTATTATATGGTGACGTTCAGGGCGTAGCCATCATCATTTCCAGCAAGTTTGAAGCTGCTACGATCAAGTATGTTGGCTTGAGAGCATTTTGAAATTTTTTTGGCGAGTAGCCAAAATTTGTCACGCCCTAGCAGCCACGCCCTTTGACCTACAGACATGCAGAGCACAACTTTTGATCAGCTTGCTCTCTAGATGATCTCGACCAAATTTGAAGTCGATCGGGCAAAATCCCTAGGAGGAGTTCGTTTTCAAAGTAAAATCTGGTCACTTCCTGTTACCACCGGGGGGCGCTATTAGTAAAGTGAAAAATTATGATATGGGGACCTTCATAGCGGAGACATCATCATGTCCAGCAAGTTTGAAGCTGCTAAGATTAAGTATATGGGCGAGAGAGCATTTTGAAATTTTTTTGTCGAGTCGCCAAAATTTGTCACCCCCTTGCAGCCACGCCCTTTGACCTACAGACATGCAGAGCACAAATTTTGATTAGCTTGCTCTCGAAATGATCTGTACCAAATTTGAAGTCGATCGGACAAAATCCCTTGGAGGAGTTTGTTTTAAATTTCAAAAATTCAAATCAAAATGGCCCACTTCCTGTTGGGTTTAGGGCGTTGCTCCAATGAAATTTTTTGTATGTCTGGGTATGATACATATGTGTACCGAATTTCGTCTGCCTACGAGAAAGTAACTGAATTTCCCTATGGGAATTTTGAAACGTGTTTAGGGGGCGCTATTTTGGCAATTTGCGTCGACCATGAATGACCACCCAAAAATATCGAATTTCGGATCCGGCCGGACGAATTTGGAAAGTTAGACGCGTTTTCACCATTGAGAAAGGGGTAAAATTGGCCTTTGAATTGTCGCAAGAATAATAATAATAATAATTAAAGCTGCAAGCAGCGTTGAACGGCCCCCTCGCACCCTTGTGCATGTTGGGGGTGGTGGTGAGATCCTGATGGGTGCAGGTGTGCACTCACGACTATAGGACAGGCCAAGTACAGGTACCAACCTGTGATGAAAATTCAAGCAAATCGGACAAAGCGCAACGGAGTTATGACAGATTGATAGTTCATCCACCAGGGGGGCTCGGTGCGAAACCAAATGTGTGCAGCTGCATTCAGGGGCAGACCCTTAGCACAAATGTGAAGTTTCCAGCAAATCGGCTAATGTCAATGTAAAATATGGCATTTCCTGTTTCCACAAGGGGCGCTTATGGAGACATTTTGCTCCCCCATAGGCAAGGCCCCTATCAGATTTAAGAGCTTGCCATCCTTGACCTGTGTATCAATTTTTCTGATGATACGAGTTCAGTAAAGACATCAAAAACACAAACGATTTTCATTGCAAGGGATCCATCTTGGCTGCGTTGCCACAGGAACGCCATTGGCTTTGTAGCTTCACAGCATTCATAAAGTAGCTTCACCAACTTGTTCTGCATGTTTTAGAAGTGGAATGAAGTTGATGGGTTCAACTATGTGTCATCAGTACATGTTAAAGTAAAAAATGGACACTTTCGGTTACCACCAGGGGGCGCTATTAGTGAAGTGGGAAGTTATTATATCCTGATGTTCAGGGCGGAGCACTCATCATGTCCAGCAAGATTGAAGCTTCTACGGTGAAGAATGTTGGCGTGACAGCATTTTGAAATTTTTTTGGTGAGTTGCCAAACTTTGTCACACCCAAGCAGCCACGCCCTTTGCCCTACAGACACGCAGAGCACAATTTTTCATCAGCTTGGTCTCTAGATGATCTGTACCAAATTTGAAGTCAATCGGTTGAAAACCGTAGGAGGAATTCATTTTGAAATTGAAAAATTCAAATCAAAATGGCCGACTTCCTGTTCGGTTTAGGGCGTGGCTTCAATGAGATTTTTTGGATGTCTAGGTATAATACACATGTGTATCAAATTTCGTCTGCCTACGACAAAGTAACCGAACTGGTCACTTCCTGTTACCACCAGGTGGCGCTATTAGTAAATAGGGAAGTTATTATATCATGACGTTCAGGGCAAAGACTTCATCATGTCCAGCAAGTTTGAAGCTTCTACGATCAAGTAGGTTGGCGTGAGAGCATTTTGAAATTTTTTTGGCGAGTCGCCAAACCATGTCACGCCCTAGCAGCCACGCCCTTTTACCTACAGACATGCAGAGCACAACTTTTGATCAGCTTGGTCTCTAGATGATCTGTACCAAATTTGAAGTCAATGGGTCGAAAACCCTAGGAGGAGTTCGTTTTAAAATTGAAAAATTCAAATCAAAATGGCCGACTTCCTGTTGGGTTTAGGGCATGGATCCATTGAGTTTTTTGTATGTCTGGGTATGGTACACATATGTATCAAATTTCGTATGCCTACGACAAAGTAACCAAATTGGATACTTCCTGTTACCACCGGGGGGCGCTATGAGTAAAGTGGGAAGTTATTATATCTTGACGTTCAGGGCGGAGCCATCATCATTTCCAGCAAGTTTGAAGCTGCTACGATCAAGTATGTTGGATTGAGAGCATTTTGAAATTTTTTTTTTGGCGAAAGTAGCCAAAATTTGTCCGCCCTAGCAGCCACGCCTTTGACCTACAGACATGCAGAGCACAACTTTTGATCTGCTTGGTCTCTAGATGATCTCGACCAAATTTGAAGTGGATCAGGCAAAATCCCTAGGAGGAGTTCGTTTTTCAAAAGTAAAATCTGGTCACTTCCTGTTACCACCGGGGCGCTTATTAGTAAAGTGAAAAATTATGATATGGGGACGTTCAGGGCGGAGACATCATCATGTCCAGCAAATTTGAATGAAATTTTCTGGGTATGTTTCAGGTACTTATATGAATATATCCTGTGAGTTTTATGGTTATAGGACAAACAATTGCTGATTTATAGTCTGATTTGTGTTATACCACACTGCTTTGTTTTGCATTTATAGCGCCCCCTATCAGTCAATTTGAATGAAATTTTCAGAGTATGTTTCAAGTACTTATATGAATATATCCTGTGAGTTTTATGGCTATAGGACAAACAATTGCTGATTTATAGTCGGATTTGTGTTATACTATGCTGCTTTGTTTTGCAGTTATAGCGCCCCCTATCAGTCAATTTAAATGAAATTTGCTGGGTATGTTTCAGGTACTTTTATGAATATATCCTGTGAGTTTTATGGCTATAGGACAAACAATTGCTGATTTATAATCTGATTTGTGTTTTAGCGCCCCCTATGGGCCGATTTGCATGAAACTGTCAAGGTATGTTCGTGGTACTTATATGGACATATTCTGCAAGTTCTGTGATGATTGGCCCAATGGTTGTTGAATTTTGTCCATTTTTGTGCTAAGCCACACCCCTGCTGAAGTTCATTGGTCAATATCTTGGAAACGAAATGAGATTTCAACAAGCTTTAAGCAATCTTTGATAAGGTTGGTCCACTGATGATCCATAGCAAATTTCGAAAGAATCGGACCTACGGCCTTGGAGGAGATGTCAAAAATGTGTTTTTCAAAGAATTAAAAATTTCAGAAAATCAGATATGGCGGATCTGAGAGGTCCGTATGGGAAAGTTGTAGAGAATGGACCAAAAAATATGTGTACCAAGTTTCGTGTGAATCGGACTTACAGCCTAGGAGTTATGACCTTTAAAGTGAAAACCTGTTTTTCTTGAATTATAGCGCCACCATCAGGCCGACTGAGTTAAAAATGCCTTGGTCAGCATTTACACACAACTTCAAACCTATGTGCAAAATTTCAGGTCTCTACCATTTACCATCTCACGGGACTTTGCGAAAACATTCCTGAAGAAGAAGAAAAATAATAATAATAATAAATATAGCCGCAAGCGGCAATTCCGGGGTTCAAGCCACGAAAGACCATTAGTAGTTGAAAGCTGTCACAGCTTAATTAACAAGTGTTGCCACTAAACGTGGCCATGTCCCCAGCCAGGTGAAGGAAATCGACTGGGGTCGGCTTATCACAAAATTACACACTAAAGCCAAAGATGAATTAAATTGGTCAAAACGTTCTCGAGATTTCGCGTTCACAACAAATGGGACGTGACGGACGGACGGCCGGACGGATGGACTGATTGGAGCTGAATACTATGTCCCCCGGCCTTAATACTCCTTGACCCCAAGGATGAATTGAATCGGTCAAACCGTTCTTGAGATATCGCGTTCACAACAAACGGGATGGGACGGACAGCCGGACGGATGGAGCTGAATTCTATATCCTCCGCCCCAAATACACCTTGACACCAAAGATGAATGGAACCGGTCAAACTGTTCTTGAGATATCATGTTGACAAGGTATTTGTAAGTGGTCAAATGGTCGTAATGACCTTGAGAATAATGGCAAGGTCACGTAAATCGAATGAGTTGTGAGCACCCCCCTAATACACCTTGACACCAAAGATGAATGGAATCGGTCAAACCTTTCTTGAGATATCGTGTTCACAACAAATGGGACATGACGGACAGACAGACGGGCGGATTTCCCCCCACCCTAATACACCTTGAAACCAAAGGCGAATGGAATCGGTCAAACCGTTTTGAGATATCACGTTCACAACAAACGGGATGGGACAGACGGATGGACGGCTGGGCGGACGGATGGAGCTGAATACTATGTCCCCAGCCCCAAATACACCTTGACACCAAAGATGAATGGAATCGGTCGAACCATTCTTGAGATATCACGTTTACAACAAACGGGACAGGACGGACAGACGGACGGGCGGACGGAGCTGAATACTATGTCCCCCGCCCCTAATACACCTTGACATCAAAGATGAATGGAATCGGTCAAACCGTTCTTGAGATATCACGTTTACAACAAACGGGGACGGGACAGACAGACGGACGGGCGGATGGAGCTGAATACTATGTCCCCCGCCGCTAATACACCTTGACACCAAAGATGAATGGAATTGGTCAAACCGTTCTTGAGATATCATGTTGACAAGGAATTTGTAAGTGGTCAAATGATCGTAATGACCTTGAGAACAATGCCAAGGTCACGGAAATCTACTGAAATTCGGCGATCACACAAATATACCTTAACACCAAAGATGAATGGAATCGGTCAAACCATTCTTGAGATATCGCATTCAGAACAAACGGGACATGACGGACGGCCGGACGGAGGCTGAATACAATGTCCCCTGCTCCGCCGCTATCGCGGGCGGCAGGGGACAAAAACCACTTTAAGAGTGTGTTGCAGGTTTTTATATGGACCTATTTTGCCAGTGTAATGATTGGACTAACAACTAATGATGCATAGTCTGATTTGTGTTATGTTAGGCTATTTTGTGCATTTATGGCACCCCCTACTGGTCAATTTGATTGAAACTTTCAGGCTATATTTCAGGTTCTTATGTGGACATATATCCTGTGAGTTTTGTAATGATTGGAAAAACTATTTATGATTTATAGTCTGATTTGTGTAATACCACGTTGCTTTGTTTTGCATTTATAGCGCCCCCAATAGGACAATTTGAATGAAATTTTCAGAGTATGTTTCAAGTACTTATATAAATATTTCCTGTGAGTTTTATGGCTATAGGACAAACAATTGCTGATTTATAGTCGGATTTGTGTTATACCATGCTGCTTTGTTTTGCATTTATAGCGCCCCCTATCAGTCAATTTGAATTAAATTTTCTGGGTATGTTTCAGGTACTTATGTGAATGTATCCTGTGAGTTTTATGGCTATAGGACAAACAATTTCTGATTTATAGTCTGATTTGTGTTATACCACACTGCTTTGTTTTGCATTTATAGCGCCCCCTATCAGTCAATTTATATGAAATTTTCAGAGTATGTTTCAAGTACTTATATGAATATATCCTGTGAGTTTTATGGCTATAGGACAAACAATTGCTGATTTATAGTCGGATTTGCGTTATACCATGCTGCTTTGATTGGCAGTTATAGCGCCCTCTATCAGTCAATTTAAATGAAATTTGCTGACTATGTATCAGGTACTTATATGAATATATCCTGTGAGTTTTATGGCTATAGGACAAACAATTGCTGATTTATAGTTTGATTTGTGTTATAGCGCCCCCTATGGGCCGATTTGCATGAAACTGTCAAGGTATGTTCCTGGTACTTATATGGACATATTCTGCGAGTTCTGTGATGATTGGCCCAATGATTGTTGAATTTTGTCTATTTTTGTGCTAAGCCACGCCCCTGCTGAAGTTCATTGGTCAATATCTTGGAAATGAAATGAGATTTCAACAAGCTTTATGCAATCTTTGATAAACTTGGTCCACTGATGATCCACAGCAAATTTCGAAGGAATCGGACCTACAGCCGAGGAGGAGATGTCAAAAATGTGTTTTTCAAAGAATTCAAAATTTCGGCAAATCAAATATGGCAAATCTTAGAGCTCCATATGGGAAAGTTGTAGAGAATGGACCAAAGAATGTCTGTCCCAAGTTTCGTGTGAATCGGACTTACAGCCTAGGAGTTATGACCTTTTAAGTGAAAACCTGTTTTTCTTGAATTATAGCGCCACCATCAGGCCTACTGAGTTAAAAATGCCTTGGTCAGCATTTACACACCACTTCCAACCAATGTGCAAAATTTCAGGTCTCTACCATTTACCATCTCACAGGAATTTGCGAAAACATTTCTGAAGAAGAAGAAAAATAATAATAATCATAATAAATATAGCCACAAGCGGCAATTCCGGGGTTCAAGCCACGAAAGACCATTAGTAGTTGAAAGCTTTAACAGCTTAATTAACAAGTGTTGCCACTAAACGTGGCTATGTCCCCCGCCAGGTGACGGAAATCGACTGGGGTCGGCGTATCACAAAATTACACATTGAAGCCAAAGATGAATTGAATTGGTCAAAGCGTTCTCGAGATTTCGCGTTCAGAACAAACGGGATGTGACGGACGGACGGCCGGACGGATGGACTGATGGAGCTGAATACTATTTCCCCCGGCCCTAATACACCTTGACCCCAAAGATGAATGGAATCGGTGAAACCGTTCTTGAGATATCATCTTGACAAGATATTTGTAAGTGGTCAAATGGTCGTAATGACCTTGAGAATAATGGCAAGGTCACGTAAATCGAGTGAGTTGTGAGCACCCCCCTAATACATCTTGACACCAAAGATGAATGGAATCGGTCAAACCTTTTTTGAGATATCGTGTTCACAACAAAGGGGACATGACGGACAGACAGACGGGCGGACCCCCACCCCTAATACACCTTGAAACCAAAGACTAATGGAATCGGTCAAACCGTTTTGAGATATCACGTTCACAACAAACGGGACATGACGGACAGATGGACGACGGACGGAGCTGAATACTATGTCCCCCTCCCTAATACACCTTGACACCAAAGATGAATGGAATCGGTCAAACCGTTCTTGAGATATCGCGTTCACAACAAATGGGACATGACGGACAGACGGACGGACGGATGGAGCTGAATACTATGTCCCCACCCCTAATACACCTTTTGACACCAAAGATGAATGGAATCGGTCAAACCGTTCTTGAGATATCACGTTCACAACAAACGGGACGGGACAGACGGACGGACGACTGGGCGGACAGATGGAGCTGAATACTATGTCCCCCCGCCCCTAATACACCTTGACACCAAAGATGAATGGAATCGGTCGAACCGTTCTTGAGATATCACGTTTACAACAAACGGGCCAGGACGGACAGACGGACAGGCGGACGGAGCTGAATACTATGTCCCCCGGCCCTAATACACCTTGACATCAAAGATGAATGGAATCGGTCGAACCGTTCTTGAGATATCACGTTTACAACAAACGGGACAGGACGGACGGACAGACGGCCGGGCGGATGGATTGAGCTGAATACTATGTCCCCTGCCGCTAATACACCTTGACACCTAAGATGAATGGAATCGGTCGAACCGTTCTTGAGATATCATGTTGACAAGGAATTTGTAAGTGGTCAAATGATCGTAATGACCTTGAGAATAATGCCAAGGTCACGGAAATCTACTGGGGTCGGCGTATCACACCAATATACCACACCAAAGATGAATGGAATCGGTCAAACCGTTCTTGAGATATCGCGTTCAGAACAAACGGGACATGACGGACGGACGGACGGAGCTGAATACTATGTGCCCGCTCCGCCGCTATCGTGGGCGGCGGGGGACAAAAACCACTTTAAGAGTGTGTTGCAGGTATTTATGTGTTTGCCAGTGTAATGATTGGAATAACAACTTATGACGCATAGTCTGATTTGTGTTATTTTAGGCTATTTTGTGCATTTATGGCACCCCCTACTTTTCGATTTGATTGAAACTTTCAGGCTATGTTTCAGGTTCTTATGTGGACATATCCTGTGAGTTTTGTAATGATTGGAAAAACGATTTATGATTTATAGTCTGATTTGTGTTATACCACGTTGCTTTGTTTTGCATTTATAGCACCCCCTATTGGACAATTTGAATGAAATTTTCAGAGTATGTTTCAAGTACTAATATGAATATATCCTGTGAGTTTTATGGCTATAGGACAAACAACTGCTGATTTATAGTCTGATTTGTGCTATACCACGTTGCTTTGTTTTGCATTTATAGCACCCCCTATTGGACAATTTGAATGAAATTTTCAGAGTATGTTTCAAGTACTAATATGAATATATCCTGTGAGTTTTATGGCTATAGGACAAACAACTGCTGATTTATAGTCTGATTTGTGCTATACCACGCTGCTTTGTTTTGCATTTATAGCGCCCCCTATCAGTCAATTTGAATGAAATTTTCTTGGTACGTTTCAGGTACTTATATGAATATATCCTGTGAGTTTTATGGCTATAGGACAAACAATTGCTGATTTATAGTCTGATTTGTGTTATACCATTCTGCTTTGTTTTGCATTTATAGCGCCCCCTATCAGTCAATTTAAATGAAATTATCTGGGTATGTTTCAGGTACTTATATGAATATATCCTGTGAGTTTTATGGCTATAGGACAAACGATTGCTGATTTATAATCTGATTTCTGTTATAGCGCCCCCTATGGGCCGATTTGCATGAAACTGTTAAGGTATGTTCCTGGTACTTATATGGACATATTCTACAAGTTCTGTGATAATTGGCCCAATGGTTGAATTTTGTCCATTTATGTGCTAAGCCACACCCCTGCTGAAGTTCATTGGTCAATATCTTGGAAATGAAATGAGACTTCAAAAAGCTTTACGCAGTCTTTGATGAGCTTGGTCTACTGATGATCCACAGCAAATTTCGAAGGAATCGGACCTACGGCCTAGGAGGAGATGTCAAAAATGTGTTTTTCAAAGAATTCAAAATTTCGGAAAATCAAATATGGCGGATCTCAGAGGTCCTCATGGGAAAGTTGTTGAGATTGGTCCAAGGAATGTCTGTACCAAGTTTCGTGTGAATTGGACTTACAGCCTAGGAGTTATGACCTTTAAAGTAAAAACCTGTTTTTCTTGAATTATAGCGCCACCATCAGGCCGATTGAGTTAAAAATGCCTTGGTCAGCATTTACACACAACTTCCAACCAATGTGCAAAATTTCAGGTCTCTACCATTTACCATCTCACGGGAATTTGCAAAAACATTTCTGAAGAAGAAGAAAAATAATAATAATAATAATAATAATAATAATAAAAATAAACCAGCACAAAAACAATAGGGTTTCAGCCCTACGGGCTTGAACCCCTAATAATAATAATAATAATAATAATAAAAATAAACCAGCACAAATACAATAGGGTTTCAGCCCTACGGGCTTGAACCCCTAATAATAATAATAATAATAACAAGAGCAATCCGAGATTTCTGATCTCCGCCAAGGGATGATGTTGATACAAATGCAAGATCTTTCTCTTTGGAAGATTTCAGGACCACCCATGTGACAAGTTTAAATGGGATTTTTGTGTGTTTGAAGCATCCATTCTCCAAAGCCGTCATCAAAGTACAGAGCGATCACATGATCATCACGTGACCATGATGTCACGTGATGATCGTGTGATTGCGCAATCGCATCGATGTGACTGCACAGTCCGTGATTGGACAATCACTGCCGGTGTATGATTGCGCAATCAGTGGTGTGATTGGATAATCACCGCCCGCTGGCGTGTGATTGGACAATGGCCGCCGGGTGTGATAGCGCAATCAGTGGCCTGACTGGACATTACCGGGTGTGATTGCGCAATCACTTTCCACCTTGATTTGATCAAAATCTGTTCATTAGTTTCGAGAAATGTCACTGAGATTGTAAATACAGATCCGGATCCAGAATCTAAATCCGGATCTGGATCATGACACAATTTTTAATGGAGTCGTCCCTTGACCAAGATCTATCTCTGGTGAAAATTTCATGAAGATCCGCCAAGTAGTTTCCAAGATATGCCACTAAGATTGTAAATACAGATCCGGATCCAGAATCCAGATCCGGATCCGGATCATCACAAAATTTTAATGGAGTCGTCCCTGGCCCAAGATCTGCCTCTGGTGAAAATTTCATGAAGATCCGTCCAGTAGTTTCGAGAAATCCTGTCCACAGACAGACAGAAGGACGGACAAATAAATAAATAAATAAACCGACTCGATCGCATTATCTCCTTGGCGGAGATAATAATAATAATAAAAATAAACCAGCACAAAAACAATAGGGTTTCAGCCCTACAGGCTTGAACCCCTAATAAGAAGAAGAAGAAGAAGAAGAAAAGGTAGAAATACAATGGTTTAAGAGAGCTTCGCTGCTAGGCCACCAATAATAAGAAAAAGGTATTTAATCAATGGTTTAGCTTGCTGCTAGGCCACCAATTATGCACAAGATTTAAAATTCGTCAACTTGATCTGACAGGCGTGTACGTGTTCAGAAACCACAAAACTCTGGGAGGTATACCACGAAGCAAATTCATTATAGACAGGTTTTACTTGAGTGAGTCGATTCAACACACCCTGAACTCGCAATCAGAGATAATTAGTACCACAACGGGTGTTATAATCTTTCTTTGATAAACTCGGCTTTGTGCTTTGGCGTCTGTGCGCTCTCCCATGAAGAGGGCGTTGAACGCGTCAATTGATTCCATTTCCTCTCAGCAATTGACCGATTGCCTATTGTATATTTATCTTTTAAGACTTTCCCTGATCCAGGGTCAGGGGGTTTGTGGGACATCTGCCCCTCGCGCACCAGGGGGCGCCGCCAGCACAGACCACAACCCGCGCCAATGGGACTGCTGCCTAAAAGGAGCAATAAATGGCGTTTTACTCTGATTGGGTGGACACTTGAAATTATGCAGGTGCATACTCGGGTAGACAATTGGGAAATTGTAATTGAGATTCATGTTTGTAGATCCATTCATGTTGGTTGATGTGTGTGCACTTATTCATTGGATGTAATGTAAGTGGCTGCTGGGTGATTAATAAAATCTTAGAAAAAAAATTCTTCTAGATTAAATATAGCCTAGGAGGAGAGGGTCTTAATTATGGAGTTATGAAGAATGCAAGAATATAAAAACAGCAAAAAGCAGCACTGTTGCTGCTATTGAGGCCAGAGAGGTCCTATGATGGAGTTGTGGAAAATTACTTCAGTTTCTTAGCCAAGTCTAACAAAGTGAAATCAAAAAATTATAGATTGAATATTATCTAACTGTGATAAATAATAATAGTATTCTCAGTTTTAACGATTTCTTTGTTGTTTTTTTTTTTTAGCATTTTTTCCATTATTTTTCTTATATACAGCATGATTTTAATAAAATCTTATCCCACCAATTACCCTAACCTGTTGCACCAAATTTACAGTTGTCCTATGGCGTATCAAAGAACATGAGTTTAAGAATATTTGTTTATTCATTTTGTTCTGTTGCAAAGCAGATTTTTTATTGAATTAAGCAAGTTTTAGACTGTGCACCTAAGCACACATGAGTGCACCCATTTTGGTGCACCCAGTCAAAAAATCCTAATTCGAGCCCTGCAAGTTGTTCTTTTGCATATTTCAAGCAGGCCTCCTGGTGGACCTTTTTGAGAAATGACTTTTTTTGCCACCCTTCCATACAGGCCAGATGTGTGCAGTATCTTTTATCTATAGTTGTGTGATGCACAAGTTTCCTAGGCCATAAAATCCTGGAGCTCTTTCAATGTTGCCATTGGATTCTTAGTAGCCTCTCTGATCAGCTGTCTTCTCTCCCGGTCATCCAGTTTAGACGGAGGCCCTGATTTTGGCAGACTGTGAGTGGTGCCATGCACTTTCCATTTCTTAATTATGGTCTTAACAGTGCTCCAAGGTATTTTCAAAGCCCTCACCTGATGTGTACCTTTCCACAACTTTGTCACAGACTTCTCTTGCAAGATCTTTGGAGCCCATGCTTCTGTCTTTCAGCGACGCTGCTCTTGCATACTGAGGGACCATGGTAAACAGCTGTTTTTATTCTGCCTTTCAGTGAGACTGCTCTTGCATATTTTTTATTTATTTATTTATTTCCATTTTATTTCAACAGGGTAGCCCTTTCTGTTAGGAAACTGCTCTTCCATGGGGCCCTGCACAATAAAATAAACAAAAACATTAACCAAACCAATGAGTGACAAAGTGTTGAATACATAGAGATACATACTCATAAGACAAGGGCAGGGGGGCAGAGAATATACATATACATATATATATATATATATATATATACACACACACACACACTCACATATATACATACACATATATACCTACATACACACATCAAGGATTTCACATAAACATTTACAAAAGAGCATAACCAAAAGTAAAGGCAATTGTACAATTATATATTGAAATAACATATTAGACAAATACCAAGGTTTATCAGTGGTTAAAATAAGTTATACTTAATTCAGGCTATAGATAAAAGTCTACAATATTTCTTGAATGACTGCAGAGAAGTTATGGATCGAATATATTGAGGTAGATTGTTCCACATTATTGACCCTTGATAATGGAGAGATCTTTTGTAATAGTTAGTGCGGGGTGTATTTATTTTAAGGGGGCAAGATAACGCATACCTTATTAAAAATTTGATTTCACGAGAAATGAATATTGCCGTTAAGTATCCTGGGGCTAGTCCATTCATTATTTTAAAAATGACGTGGTAAAACTGATATTGCCATCTTTGAGTAATTGACTGCCAGTCTAACCGAGCTAAAAGAATGTTATGGGGCGTTCTAAAATCGGCCTGCAGTACAATTCGCGCATATCTATTTTGTAATCTCTGCAACCTAAGTATATTATTTTGAGAACTTTTACCCCATACAACAAGAGCGTAATCAATGTGTGGTAGAATTAATCCATTATATAACATGATAAACATATTGTCTGAGAGATTCATTTTGATTTGAGGAATACGCCCTATTATTTGTAAAAGTTTACTACAAACTTTGTCAACGTGTCTAATCCATGTCAGTGACTCGTCCAGTATTACACCAAGGTATTTAAAATCACGCACCTGTTCAACTGTCTCACTTTTATATTTCACAATTACGGATGCATTTCGTATTTTCCGTCTCATACCAATTAGCATACATTTACATTTTCTAAAATTTAGTTCCAAATTGTTAATATCTACCCACCGGTATATCTTATTGAATTCCTTCTGTAGTAGTTTGGAGACTACATTGATATCTCTGTCCTTACAGAACAGCGCCGTGTCATCTGCAAATAAACACAATTTCGTATTTTTGAGATATGAGACATGACAAATATCATTAATAAAAATACAGAAGAGGAGGGGACCTCATATTGAGCCCTGCGGAATTCCCTTACGGATTGTTCGAAAGTCAGACATTTTACCTAAACGCTTAACACATTGCTGACGATTAGAGAGATAATGATTAAACCATTTCAGCTCCGTACTATCAATACCATACTTTTTTAGCTTATCAAATAGAATCGGATGAGAGATAGAATCGAAAGCCTGCTTAAAATCCAAAATTAATCCACCAGTTGCATACCCTTCATCTATGTTTTTTAGAAGGTATTCGTTTAAATCCAGGAGGGCTGTGGTAGCTGAGTGTAAAGGACGAAAACCAGATTGACAATTACTTCACAAATTATTCGACATTAAATAATCATAAAGTTGCCCATGAATTGCCCTTTCAAGTATTTTCATTGGGTGACATAAAACTGAAATCGGTCTGTAATTACTAACGTCCTTTTTTTTTTTTACCACTTTTGAATATTGGGGTTACTTTAGCCTTTTTCCACTCTGACGGTATAGTCGCAGAACAAAGAGACAAATTATACAAATATGTGAGAGGTTCAGCTATAAAAGGAGCTGCAGTCTTTAACAAATAAGGTTGAAGATTGTCAATACCCATTGATTTGTGGCTATTGAGTTGAGACAATTCTTTTTTCACATAATCCTTTTCAATGTCCACAAAAGTAAAACACGCATTTGTAAACTGAGAGTCCGTGTTCAGGAAACCATTTCGTTCACATTCCCCGTCTTAGGTAAAAAACCTGTTGAACTCATTTGCAATTTCAAACGCATCGGTAACTATACCACCACTGGTATGTAATTCAGTGCATTTACTCTTGGTGCATGAAATTATTCTGTTTAAAGTTTTCCATAAATTACCACAGTGACCCTAAGGGACCATGGTAAACAGCTGTTTTTGTTCTGTCTTTCAGTGACACTGCTCTTACATACTAAGGGACCATGGTAAACAGCTGTTTTTATTCTGCCTTTCAGTGTGTCTGCTCTTGCATGCTAAGAGACCATGGTAAACAGCTGTTTTTATTCTGCCTTTCAATGACACTGCTCTTGCACACTGAGGGACCATAGAAAACAGCTGTTTTTATTCTGCCTTTCAGTGACACTGCTCTTGCATACTGAGGGACCATGGTAATCAGCTGTTTTTATTCATGTCATCAAGTTAATTGCTGTGATTCCACACAGATGTGAGGCAATTAGCTATTAATTGGTCTTGAAGGCAATTTGTCATTTCCTGAGATAGTTTATGGGATGATTCACCAAAGGGGGTGGATGCTTATCAACAGGCGCGTAGCCAGGGGGTTGCTTGCAGTTGCTATAGCAACACCAAAATGTGACCCAGCAACCGCAAAGCAACCCCAAGGCTGAGAACTAAAATGCTAGTTTTTTTTTTTTAGTAGTGTTATATTAAAAAATGGTGATAATTCAATGAAACATTTCACGTGTTTTTGTTATAACTAAAAGTAAAAGGCAAAATATAAAACGATGAGACTCGCGAGAACTAGCCTATCAGGGGTCACATTCATGTCACGTCGTTAGCTAGGTAAAAGCAAAGAAGCGGGACCGTTGGAAACGCAGCCTCACAACAGCAAAGTGCAAACATGGATCGATATTTGCTGAAGCGTAAGGCAACTGAAATTCAGCTTAAACGTTTGTATATTGTCCAAATGATGTGTTTTGACGTTAGATGGCCAAGAAATATTATGTGTAATAACGATAGTAAGTACGGGCAGAAGACGTCTCGCAGACGTTTTATTTTTGAAATACATCTGTCAAAATCGAAGCCATCCGATCTCCAAATGCATGTTAATTTGGGAGCGACTGAAGAATACGGTCTGCATCACAAATCTACGGTACCGTTGCCCAGCTGGCTAACTTAGCGTTGTGATTGCCATTACTCATTGTTGGCTAACGTAACGGGAAGCCAGCTAGGTTATAATGAAGCTTCCTATGGGTTAGCCAGTTATATTTCATGAACAGAGGTGTATAGTAATGAAGTACTTGTACATCGTTGGAGTACTTTAAGTAGTTTTTTTGAGGATTTGTACTTTACGTTTTTTTTTAACCAAGACTTTTACTTTTACTCTACCACATTTAAAAGATAAAAAGTATACTTTCAAGTCGCTACTTTGACACTGGCCACTTAGTTACTCGTTACAAATTAAAATATGAATGTAATTCATCATTTAAGGATTATCTGGATTTGGCGTGTTCGAGAAGAACAATGGTGCTCGGCAGGGTATCTTTGTGTGGATGTGTCCCCCAGCGGACATGGAGCTGCAAATGTATGCACGCAGTTACAATATTCTATCACTAGATGGCATGCCAGGATCAGTTATTGAATATCCACAAAGCAAGTCGAGCTGGAACAATATTGATGAGTTCAGTCCCATCCCTGTTTTTCAGGAGTTGCCTGAATAAAACTCCTCAGCTAAGCCTGATGTGCAAACTGCGCAGTATACTTGCCCATAGCATCCATCCAGCAGTTCAAAAAAAAATAAAAAATTCTCTTGCTACAGAAATAATCGTTGTCCTCTGTAGCAACCGCTTCAGCTACAGTGAGCCAATGGTATCTCAGTTACCTCCTTGGCGGAGGTCTGCGCTCTCTGAGTGCTTTTCTAGTTGTTAAATGGTTTGTAGGCTAGGGCTATTATGTGCATTTCTCACTGTCGTGAAAAAGCGGCATATAAACCAGCAGTTAAATAATCAACAACGAATTTCAAATTGATTTTGACAGGCCTAGGCCTACACCATAATGTTTATCTGTTTCATGGTACGCGCGCATATCTCCCAGACGGCCCTGATTCGAATGAGTAGGCCAACAATGACATCCATATCCTTATTTATGCTGTTTAATTGGCATTGTAGTAAATTAACAAGCGACTCCGTACAGTTGTATAGCAACTACTAAGCAACTGCAGTGAAAAGGTTAAGTACTGTATGTAGATTTGTAGGAAAAACACATAGATTAATTGCACTTTAATGGCAGGCTATCTGTCAAGTAAATCTGAAAAAATGTTCAGGGGGTCTATTCATTTTCCATCAACTGTACCTCACATGGCACTAGATCAGCCAATTGAAAAATTCAATTGCAATAGCAGCATTTCAATCAGTGGAAGGCAAAAATGTAAACCCTTGACCCTGAATCCATCAGCATTATGTCAAAATATTGAAAAACATTCTTTATAAGCTTTAAAAAAGTGGTTTGGGGGTTTTGTTTCTCTTAATGTGTGAATGATGTGACGGACAGGTGTATGTTCCAGAATATTTTGGAAGATTTGAATTTAGAAGAAGGATTACATTTAAACAATTTATTAAATAACTGAGCAAATGAACGTAGCAATTACAATAATACAGGAATGGTTAAAAAATGAAATTTCTACAGTAAAGATAGAAATACTATTCACGAGCCCGAACTGTCCGTTCTTGCGATGTTCCCACAACGATGGTGAAAATCCACTGAAATCTGATGTCTTCGATGCGGTGATCCTGATCACAGTGTCCTGAACGAGATGGTCCAGTTCACAACATTGTCCAAAAGGCAATGATCCTTACAACCGCAAAGTACGTAACCAAGAAGTATCTATATAATCCAAAGTCCGACTGCACCCAGCAAAGCCAGTCTAGCTTCCAGGTATAGCAGACTGGAAAGGTTCCAAAGTCTGCTTGGCTGCAAGTTCCTTTTATATAGGCCTTGTACTCCTGTATGATGTCATAAAGAAGAGTCTTGCATGATGTCATAAAGAAGAATCTTGAATGATGTCATAAAGAAGAATCTTGAAGGTGATGGAACTTTCTAGATGGCTTCCGAGGAATCTATGGTGTTCCCAGGCTAGTCATAATGTTTACAAGCACTCCGCATATAGAAACTACTGGCTGAGCAAAATAATACAATCAGGCATTATAAACCGTCATAACGTCACAATGAATCACGCAGAGTCACAAAGACTTGATCATTAAATGTGGAGAAACATGAATTCATGATGCATCCAGCAATAATTAACGCACAATATCATCAAGTCATTCATCAGTTTGGCATGATTTGTACCCTTATTGTAAAGTGCGATCACAGAGGTTTTCTCCTGGAGTTCATAAACACCATGTTACCGCTGTAATGTAATGCTTTTTCACAGGTATAGTACACATGGACCTTAAATGTGATTCTCCCCTTTCCTTTAAATTCACAACTGAGAGGTTAACAGGCCGACAGGAAATATGCGCTATGCCAATGCCAACAGACCAACCTAAAATTATCTGCAGAAATACACTTACTGTAACTGAGTGCTCAATTTCTTTTCTTTGTAAGGATGAAAGAGAATAGTTTGAGTCTGCTTTGATGAACCTTGTGGTTTCATGTGTAAGACCTTACACCAGGTTACAGTCTCACTTGTGCTCCAGCTGGCTGACTGCATTGCGTCACTTGTTTGTCTGGGATGCACTTCTTGGATTGCATCACTGATAAATAATATATTGTTAGAACAGCGATCGGGGGGCACTCATCTACCCCTCCTTTTATCCCTTCCTCTGTTATACTGCATAGCTGTTTGTCACAAATGAAACCTGCGCCCCAAATCTAACCCCCATTTACGCAAAACTTTTGGCACACCCACCCATCCTCAAATATAATCCTGTGCTGACAGGGTATTGTGCTGTTGCTCCCTCACTGGATTTGTGATTGGCTAGAGGCTGCACTGCTTGCATACCACACAAATGTATACATTTACATGAACTAGAACTATATTGAATAAAAACATAACCCTCCTGGACACAGGTGATCAGGATACAGTTGCCCACTGGCCTGTCTGACCTAAAGGAGTGTATGCTGAGCCTCTGCAGTTTCTCAGGTGAGTCACTTATTCTTTCTTTCAAGCTGATGAACCACTCTTTCATTTCTTAAGCTGTGCTTGAGTGAGAGCCTGTTGCAGACTGTAATACAGAAAACCCAAAGGGCAAACCTAGTCTTCTGGGAACACTGTCTCCAATCTCGGGAAGCAGCTGTGCAGTTTCTAGGAGTAAAGAGTGGTTGCTTAGAGGAAAGGTAGTTTTTCCAGCATGGAGGCAGACTTTCCAGAAAAAATTATCCCTCACTGCCACAATACTACAAAATTCTGCAAGGCTCCCTTCACATGATTAATTTATTTATAAAAAGAGTGAGCTTGACTTTTGTGCAAATTGGCCAGCATGAGAGTGTTGCCATCGGTATTTTTTGCAGTAAATGTGTTATGATGAGAAATACTTTGGAGAAAAGAATGACGTAAAATAATGCAGGAATCAGCATAAATATAAGAACATTATTTAGCCTTGCAGTCAGTTTAAGTGGTGAGGACCATTGCTCTGTTCAGTTAGGCTTGACCATTTAACTTATATTCACTCTTTTTTTCTCAAGACATCAACCCTCAGACCTGCTTGGTAAATAAAAGCCAAAATGAACAGCTCTGCCATCAACTCCATCCTACCGTTCAACCACTCCTCTTCAGGATCCAGTCTCTTGAGTGTGGATGAAGGATGTGGATTATCATATTATGCATATGTGATTGACTATATTGTCCTTGTTATCAACGTTTTTATGGGCTACCCTGCCAATATCATGGTACTTTGGCTGGTGGCTAGAAAGGAGATCGACTCTTCCACCTCCGGTATCTTCTTTGTAAACCTGGCCATTTTAGATGCCATCTACTCCCTGATTATGCCCCTGAACTACCTGTGCATCTTATTTTTTGTTCAGGGAATCAATATATATTTTGTGAACATGATTTTTGGGATAAAAGACACATCCCCTCTCTTCCTCACCTGCATTTGCCTGGACCGCTACGTGGCCGTGGTCCACCCCATTGTGTTCACCCACATCAAGGATATCAAGATCAGAGTGGCCATTTCCATGCTTGTTTGGCTATTCATGATAGCCTATGGCTTCATGAGGGGGAATTATTACTCAGAAATCTTCATGACTGGAATGATGCTGACCATCAGCATAATCATGGTTTTCTGCAACATTTCTATCATGAGGAGTCTGAGGAAGTCAGTCCTGGGCAAGGAGAAGATTAGCCCCATGAAAAAGAAAGCCCAAAGAACAGTGCAAATCACTCTGGCCATCATAGTGTTTCATTACCTGCCTCTAGCTGCTATCACGCCCCTCCTCTATCTCAATGAGTACAAAACCATCTGCGTCATTCAATTTATGGCCTTCTCAATCTTGGAGCTCAGTTGCAGCATTGAACCCCTACTCTGCATCTCCAAGGTTAAGCAGCTACCATGCCTTAATAACTTGCCCTGCATCTGCTGCCGAAGCCCTTCCCCTGAGCCACATAATGTAAGCACATGAGATGTATGCTTGTGATTGTCTGTTAAATTGCACATTTGTTCTACGTAAGGTTGAGAAAATGAGTTCATGAAACAAAGACAAAACGTGAAGTCAGTTATAGGCAAGTACAGTTGTATTTTAGCTCTGATATGAGTGTAATATACAAAGAGAAAACAAATAACTGTAACCGAAGGCATTGAGAAAACATAAATAGTTTGAATCAACCAAATGCCTTCAACATTTTATGGATATGCATGAAGTATCAATTCAAGGTAAAATGACCAATTTTTTCTCTAATTTAAATATTTAATCTCATTATGCCAGCATAGGATCTAGTTTTGCTTAAGGAAGAGCCTGCAGTCACTACAGACCTTTCTGGAGGCAGACCTTTTTGGCTATTCCTGTACTTAATGCCAACAATAAGCCAGTGAATACACCATTCAAAGTATTTTAGTCCGAAAAATAAAATGCATTCAACATGGAACAACGTGGAATGTAACCAGTATAAGAATCAACTTCAGAAAGGCACCGAAAGAATACAAATTAAATGTTAAATTCTTGAACAATGCATCTCGAACATGTCCAAGGTCAACCAAGAGGAAAAGTGTCCATTGCCTGTAATATTACCTCGACTGTATCTCTGATTTCAGGGGGATGCTGCACTTCGTTATGAGTTTAGCTGTAAGTCACAGCTCCAGGGAACGAAAGGAAGCACCGGGGTTAGTCATCAGAAACAAGGGCAGCTTTATTTAATTCATGAAATACTGCTTTTTTTGTAACTGATTCATTTCCTCTGTGATTTTTTTGAGCTGTAATTTAATGGTTATTAGCAACTATCAAACATAAGTTTTTTACGCATTGCCAAATGAAATTGTCGTCTCTGAGAATAAAACAAAAGCAGTTTGGGCTTCAGGAATTTTATGACTGTTGTTTAGTACACTAATTATGCTTTTGAAACTTATCTTTCAAAGCTCTGCACATCTTTCTTCAGTTAAACACTCCCCTACTGCTAACAGTAGTTATATTAATAGGAATGGCACTGGTTTGTTCAGTAATTAGGTTTTGAGTCTTCAAATGTAAAGCCTTTCTTCATTCGCACTTCAATATTTTTTCCACCCCCAATATCTGCAATTAAAAGCCAAGAGGGGACTTCATACAGGATTGTACACTGTAAATTTACCATGTTTCACAGTCCAAATTCAACCATATCATTGCTGGTACTCTATCTCTGCTCTCAGTCACACAATGGCTGTTTCAATTATTTAAATATCAGTCCACATCTATAGGCCATGAATTATTTGAGTTACTTGGTTAATCCCAGGTATGTTGTTTGATCAGAGCTATTTGGCTCTTTTCCTCTTCCTGCTGTTCAATGTCTAAACATTGTATCTCCTGAAAAATCATAAATGGCACCGTCATCTACACAGCGTTACAACTAAAAACTGAAAATACTGATTGGCTGCAAAATTTAATTCCTTTCACGTTAACAGTCGACAGGCTTCCCACCAGCTGATGGAAATTTTGCAGGAAAAGAATTTTATTAATAGGGCACATTAAATTGAAGTTAAGTCCATACACTCCACATTTTTTTAAAATAAAATTTTGAATATGCATACTGTATGGATGCAGTGCATTGTAACTGATTGAAAATACACAGGTTAGCTTAAGTTTATAGGCACTTAGTTAATGTTCTGGTTTGGCAGAACCAATCTTGAATATGCATCACGTATGCATGCAGTGTATTGATGGTGATTGTTCATACACTCAGCTTAGGTAAGGTTTATAAGCACGGTGTAAATGTTCTGGTCTTCAAAATAGATATTAAACATTTCAAAACATGTAAAAGGCCTTGTGTCCTGGCATTTTTCGCATTTGTGACTGCTTTTCATTTCCCAGACCTGGTCCTGGAAGACCCTGTGATTACATTGTCAGAAATATGGCTGCAAGCAGCAATGAAGGGGCCGAGCACCACAGGGCCGCTGGGTAGTCGACTAATGGTGCCTTTCCACTGCATGGTACTGGATCTACTTCACTCTCCTCTACTCAGCGTTGGTACCATGTGCTCATTTTCCACACAGCATATTACCTGCTCAGTTGTAGACGGGATCGACAGTGGAAAGTGCCTTCTTGTCATCTTCCATGCAGCCTGAAACACAACATAACCTGACGTGTCAGAAACACAGTAGCAATGGAGTCAGGGGCGGACTGGGGCAAAAAAGTGGCCCAGGAATTCATACCTGACCGGCCCACTCTCCAGGGGGCAGGGATGGAGAGGTAGTGACCGGCCGAAAAAATTTCAGGTTATATGACAAAAAAGTATGCATTTTGACATCATATTGGACCATATATCCCATAAAACATAGATATTATTAGTTTTTGAGTTTTATAACACCAATTAGCCTACAACAAAATAACTGTTGTGTATATCTAAAATACAAATCCAGTGGCTTTATGCATTTGTGATTTTACCATCAACAGATCACCATGTCTCCCCTCCCCCCTAGACCAGGTTTAGTAAAAGATACCACCCTCAGCAACTTGTAAAAAGTTAGTACAATACGGTAATGGTCTTTTTTTTTCAAAATGTTTCTAAAAGATGAGGCATTAATGCTTCCAAAACTCTCCAAGTGTTGTGAAAGTAGAATGTGTTGTCTCGTGAAGCACCAACATACACATAATCCGGGTCACGATTAAGTTGAACTTGCGTACATGTGAGTGAATTTACTATTCTGTAGGCAGGGGTTTGGTGGGTAATGTCCAAAAAGAAACAATCCTATTTATATTAAAGATCCTTTTTATCCTAAAGATGTCCTGAAAGAAATTTAATACAAAGTCCTATATTAGAAACATAATATTGTCAACATGTAAACCAATGTATTTTTCTGGAAATATTGTTATTACATTTATGTGAATAAATGTGAAAAAAATGTGACTTTGGGGCCATGTAGAATTTTTTCAATAAGACCATTGCACTATTTTGATTCATACATAACCTTTTTAAAATAATGTTACATATCTTACTTACAGACTCTAAAGGACAAAGAATAGCTCACTAGCTTCAGAACCACAGTACTCGCTGGTTGCAAGCTTAATGACAGGTGATTCTGAACATCAAGACAGGGTTTTGGAATGGAAAATTTGAAAGTCTTCCTGCATTCCAGGATTTATTTTTTTTATTTGGCGCCGTAGAACAATGAATCAATATTTATCAAATAGTAGGCTGTTAACTTCTGGTCCATCAGAGGGGTCCTTTTGTAAGCTCAAGCACATTTTAACCAAACACACTCTTGCGATTGCCCATTGATTTAACGTCAGTCTTACCGCTTTCGTGCCCCCCCTCCAAATGAAAACTGCTTGCTTCATAAGGATCATCATGGCCAAACAGCTGGTCAGTTTTTTTGCATTTGAAAGCCTGAGCCTCCAGTGTCTGTTTACTTTATTCTCTCAGCTTTTCCGCATCACCATTGCATTCTGATATTTTCATCTGATCTCGTAGTCTTTCAAGTGCGTTTTTAGACTGTTAATGCAACTGGGGACAAGCAAGGCCATTGGTCAAACAAAAATCCCAGCAAGCCTGCCTTCTTTAACTTTTAGGACGAAAATAACAACATTAAATTAAAGCTGCAAGCAGCGTTGAATGGGCCCTCGCACCCTTGTGCACGTTGGGGGTAGTGGTGAGATCCTGACGGGTGCAGGTGTGCACTCACGACCATTGCACAGGTCTAGTACAGGCACCAACCTTGATAAAGTTTTGAATGAATCAGACAAAGCACGAAGGAGTTATGATAAGTTGATAGTTCATCCACCAGGGGGCGCTCGGAGCGTAACCAAAGGTGGGCAGGTGCATTCAGGGGCAGACCTTCAGCACAAATATGAAGTTTCGAGCAAATCGGCCAATGTCAATGTAAAATATGGCATTTCCTGTTTCCATAAGGGGGCGCTATGAGCAAGATTGTCTACGAGCATGGGGAGGCGTTCAGGGCGGGGCTCTTATCATGTACAGGAATTCTGAAGCCGTACGGATGAAGGGAGAGAGAGCTGCTCGAATATGCATGGCGAGGCATCAGAAATGGGGACGCCATAGCAGCCACGCCCATTTACCTACAGACATGCAGAGCACAACTTTCGATCAGCATGGTCTGTTGATGATCTGTAATAAATTTGAGGTTCATTGGACAAAATCTCTAGGAGGAGTTCGTTAAAATACATTGTGTGGAAATCAGGCCAAAATGACACGTTAAAATCAAAATGGCCGACTTCCTGTTTGGAGTAGACCAATGGTGCCTGAGACTTTTTTGTGCATCTTGGCAACATACACGTAATGATTTTCATCTTCCTATTCCAAAAAAACCCCTAAGGGGAGGGGTTTTTGAAAACTTCAAGGGGTCGCTATAGAAGTATGTTGCTCCCCCAATGGGCAACACCCCTATCAGATGAAAGAGCTCACCACCCTTGACCTGTTTATTAATTTTCATGATGATACGAGTTCATTAAAGACATGAAAAACCCAAACGTATTTTCATGGCGAGGGATGGATAGTCGCCGCTTCACCACACGGACGCCATTATTTGTAGCTTCACAGCATTCATAATGTGGCTTCAGCAACTTGTTCTGCATGTTATAGAAGTGGAATGAAGTTGATGGGTTCAACTATGTGTCATCAGTACAAGTGAAAGTAAAAACTGGTCACTTCTTGTTACCACCGGGGGGCGCTATTAGTGAAGTGTAAAGTTAATAAATTGAGACGTTCAGGGCGGAGCCATCATTATGTCCATAAAGTTTGAAGCTGCTAAGAAAAAGTGTGTTGGCGTGAGAGCCGTTGGAAAATGGATGGCGAAATCAAGAAAAGTCGCCAAAGTTTGTCACGCCCTAGCATCCACGCCTTTTGACCTAGAGATATGCAGAGCACAACTTTAAATCAGCATGGGGTCCTGATGATCTTTACCAAATGTGAAGTGGTTTTGGCAAAATCTCTAGGAGGAGTTCGTTAAAATACGAGGTGAGGAAATCGCCGGTAATCAAAAACTCAAATCAAAATGGCCGACGTCCTGTGGGGGCTGGACCATGACGTCAAGAGGCTTTTTTTGTGCGGCTGGGTATGATACATGTGTTAGCCAAATTTTATCTGCCTACGACAAAGTAACCCCAATGCGGAGGGTAATTTGAAAATTTGTAGGGGGCGCCATTTCGGGATTTAGCGTCGCCTATGTGCCAGCGCCCAAAAATATCGAATTTCGGATCCAGCCGGATGAATGTGGAAAGTTAGAAGCATTTTCAAATTTGGGTAAGGGGCGAAATTGAGGCATGAAAAGTCGGAATAATAAAAATAATATAATAAAAAAAAATTATATTAAAAATGAAAGCTGCAAGCAGCGTTGAACGGGCCCTCGCACCCTTGTGCACGTTGGGGGTAGTAGTGAGATCCTGAAGGGTGCAGGTGTGCACTCACGACCATTGGACAGGTCAAGTTCAGGTACCAATCTGTGACAAATCTTCAAGTAAATCAGACAAAGCACAAAGGAGTTATGACAAGTTGATAGTTTATCCACCAGGGGGCGCTTGGAGCGTAACCAAACGTGGGCAGGTAAATTCAGGGGCAGATCCTGAGGACAAATGTGAAGTTTCGAGCGAATCAGCCAATGTCAATGTAAAATATGGCATTTCCTGTTTCCACAAGAGGGCGCCATGAGCAAGATTGCCTACGAGCATATGGAGGCATTCAGGGCGGGGCTCTTATCATGTACTGGAATTTTGAAGTCATTTGGATGAAGTATGAGGGAGAGAGAGCTGCTCGAATATGCATGGCGAAGCATCAGAAATGGAGACGCCATAGCGGCCACGCCCATTGACCTACAGACATGCAGAGCACAACTTTTGATCAGCATGGTTTCTAGATGATCTGTACCAAATTTGAAGTCGATCAGGGGAAATCCCTAGGAGGAGTTTGTTTTAAAATTCAAATCAAAATGGCCAACTTCCTGTTGGGTTTCAGTGTTGCCAACTCCTCAGTTAGGAAAGTCGCTATTGGCTGTCATAGAAGTCGCTAGAAGTTGCTAAACACCCTGACGGGGGCGGGGGACGCAGTTTATTTTGATGACTGGGGGAGACGCGGCTTCTTTTGTTGACCGGGGGGGTCGCGGCTTACTTGGTTGGTTGGGGGGGTGCGGAGAGACGTAGCTTACTTTGTTGAGCGGGTGGGGGGGAGACGCGGTTCATTTCATTCATATTGCGCGCTCAATCGCGCATCTTCCAGTCTTTGAGTGCTTTGAGACAGGGGAGGGGCTCACGTCAGCACCCTGCTCGTTGAGGACAGTAACTGCAGAACGAAACGTGCTTTCACGTCAGTCGCCAAAACAGCAGAAAAGTTTCCAATAACACCAGAAAAAGTCGCTAGATTTGTCGCTAGGCGCTTTTCACAAAAAAAAGTCGCCAAGATGATTTGGAAAGTTGGTGACTTTCTCGCTAAATCTGTCAAGTTGGCAACACTGTTGGGTTTAGGGCATGGCTCCAATAAGATTTTTTGTTTGTCTGGGTATGATACATATGTGTATCGAATTTCGTCTGCCTACGACAAAGTAACCGAACTGGTCACTTCCTGTTACCACTGGGGGGCGCTATTAGTAAAGTGGGAAGTTATGATATTGATCAGGGCGGAGGCATCATCATCTCCAGCAAGTTTGAAGCTGTTACGATCAAACATGTTGGCGAAAGAGCATTTTGAAATTTTTTGGCGAGTCGCCAAACTTTGTCACGCCCGAGCAGCCCCGCCCTTTGACCGACAGACATGCAGAGTACAACTTTTGATCAGCTTGGTCTCTAGATGATCTGTACCAAATTTGAAGTCAATCGGTCGAAAACCCTTGGAGGAGTTCGTTTTAAAATTCAAAAATTCAAATCAAAATGGCCGACTTCCTGTTGGGTTTAGGGCATGGCTCCAATGAAATTTTTTGTATGTCTAGGTATGATACATAAGTGTACCGAATTTCTTCTGACTACGACTAAGTAGCCAAATTTCCCTATGGGAATTTTGAGATGTGTTTAGGGGGGGCTATTTCGGCATTTCACGTCGACCACGTGCGAGCGCACAACAGTATTGAATTTCGGATTCGGCCGGACGAATGTGTAAAGTTAGACGTGTTTTCACCATTGGGAAAGGGTGCGAAATTGCGAAATTGGGGCGTGAAAAGTCGCAAAAATAATAATAATAATAATAATAATAATAATAATATTATTATTATTATTATTATTATTAAATAATAACAGTACGATTTCAATAGGTCCTCCGCTGACGACTTGCAGTCGGCTCGGGCCCTAATTAAAGCTGCAAGCAGCGTTGAACGAGCCCTCGCACCCTTGTGCACGTTGGGGGTAGTGGTGAGATCCTGACGGGTGCAGGTGTGCGCTCATGACCATTGGACAGTTCAAGTACAGGCACCAACCAGTGAAAAATTTTCGAGCGAATCGGACAAAGCACAAAGGAGTTATGACAAGTTGATGGTTCATCCACCAGGGGGCACTCGGAGCGTAACCAAACGTGGGCAGGTGCATTCAGGGGCAGATCCTAAGGACAATTATGAATTTTCGAGCAAATCGGCCAATGTCAATGTAAAATAAGGCATTTCCTGTTTCCACATGAGGGGGCCATGAGCGAGATTGCTTTCGAGCATATGGAGGTGTTCAGGGTGGGGCTCTCATCATGTACAGTAATGCTGAAACCATTTGGATGAAGTATGAGGGAGAGAGAGCTGCTCGAATTTGCATGGCGAGGCATCAGAAATGGGCACGCCATAGCAGCCACACTCATTGACCTACAGACATGCAGAGCGCAACTTTTGATCAGCATGGTCTGTTGATGATCTGAAATAAATCTGAGGTTGATTGGACAAAATCTCTAGGAGGAGTTTGTTAAAATACAACTTGTGGAAATCAAGCCAAAATGAAATGCTAAAATCAAAATGGCCGACTTCCTGTTTGGAGTAGACGAATGGTGCAAGAGACTTTTTTAGTGCAGCTTGGCAACATACATGTGTACCAATTTTCATTGTCCTATTCCAAAAAAACGTTTATGGGGAGGGGTTTTTGAAAATTTCAAGGGGGCGCTATAGAGGTATTTTGCTCCCCACATGGGCAACGCCCCTATCAGATGTAAGAGCTCACCACCCTTGACCTGTGTATCAATTTTGATGATGATACGAGTTCATTAAAGACATCAAAAACCCAAACGTATTTTCATGGCAAGGATCCATAGTCGCCGCGTTGCCACATGAACGGCATTACTTGTAGCTTCAGAGCATTAATAATGTAGCTTCACCAAATTGTTCTGCATGTTAAAGTGGAATGAAGTTGATGGGTTCAACTATGTGTCATCAGTACAAGTGAAAGTAAAAACTGGTCACTTCTTGTTACCACCGGGGGGCGCTATTAGTGAAGTGGGAAGAAGTTCAGGGCGGAGCCATCATCATGTCCATAAAGTTTGAAGCTGCTACGAACAAGTATGTTGGCGTGAGAGCCGTTGGAAAATGGATGGTGAAATCAAGAAAAGTCGCCAAAGTTTGTCACGCCCTAGCAGCCAGGCCTTTTGACCTAGAGACATGCAGAGCACAACTTTAGATCAGCATGGGGTCCTGATGATCTTTACCCAATGTGAAGTCGCAGACATGCAGAGCACAACTTTTGATCAGCTTTGATCAGTTTGTTTTAAAATTAAAAAATTAAAATCAAGATGGCCGACTTCCTGTTAAGTTTACGGCGTGGCTCCAATGAGTTTTTTACATGTCTTGGTATTATTCATATGTGTATCGAATTTCGTCTGCCTACCACAAAGTAACCGAACTGGTCACTTCCTGTTACCATCAGGGGGCGCTATTAGTAAAGCGGGAAGTTATTTCATTGTGACGTTCAGGGTGGAGCCATCATCATCTCCAGCAAGTTTGAAGCTGCTACGATCAAGTATGTTTGCGTGAGAGCATATTAAAAAACTTTTGGTGAGTCGCCAATTTTTGTCACACCCTAGCAGCCACGCCCTTAGACCTACAGACATGCAGAGTACAAGTTTTGATCAGATTGGTCTCTAGATGATCTGTGCCAAATTCGAAGTCAATCGGTCGAAAACCCTCGGAGGAGTTCGTTTTAAAATTGAAAAATTCAAATCAAAATGGCCGACTTCCTGTTGGGTTTGGGGCATGGCTCCAATGAGTTTTTTCTATGTCTGGGTATGATACATATGTGTATCAAATTTCGTCTGCCTTCGACAAAGTACCCGAACTGGTCACTTCCTGTTACCACCAGGGGGCGCTATAAATAAAGTGAAACGTTATGATACGGGGACGTTCAGGGCGGAGACGTCATCATGTCCAGCAATTTTGAAGCTGCTAAGATCAAGTATGTGGGCTTGAGAGCATTTTGAAATTTTTTTTGGCGAGTCGCCAAACTTTGTCACGCCCTAGCAGCCACGCCCTTTGACCGACAGACATGCAGAGCAAAAATTTTGATCAGCTTGGTCTCTAGATGATCTGCACCAAATTTGAAGTCAATCGGTTGAAAACCCTAGGAGGAGTTCGTTTTAAAATTCAAATCAAAATGGCCGACTTCCTGTAAGGGTTTAGGGCATGGCTCCAATGAGATTTTTTGTATGTCTGGGTATGATGCATAAGTGTACCAAATTTCGTCTGCCTACGACAAAGTAACCGAATTTCCCTATGGGAATTTTGAAAAGTATTTAGGGGGCGCTATTTCGACATTTCTCGTTGACCATGTGCCAACGCCCAAAAATATCGAATTTCGGATGAGGCCGGACAAATCTGGAAAGTTACAAGCGTTTTCACATTTGGGAAAGGGGTGAAATTGGGCCTTGAAGTGGCATCATAATAATATTATTATTATTATTATTATTATTATTAATAATAATAATAATAATAAAAATAAACAGTACGATTTCAATAGGGTCCTACGCTGACGACTTGCAGTCGGCTCGGGTCCTAATAATAATAATAATAAACAGTAGGATTTCAATAGGGTCCTCGGACGAGTTGCAGTCAGCTCGGGCCCTAATAAACAGCGCGATTTCAATAGGGTCCTACGCTGACGACTTGCAGTCGGCTCGGGCCCTAAAAATAAACAGCGCGATTTCAATAGGGTCCTACGCTGACGACTTGCAGTCGGCTCGGGCCCTAATAATAATAAACAGTACGATTTCAATAGGGTCCTCCGCTGACGACTTGCAGTTGGCTCGGGCCCTAATAATAATAAACAGTACGATTTCAATAGGGTCCTCCGCTGACGACTTGCAGTTGGCTTGGGCCCTAATTAAAGCTGCAAGCAGCGTTGGACGGGTCCTCGCCCACCTGTGCACGTCGGAATGAACGGCAATACTTTGAGGAACTATAGCCTGTTTGGTTGCCATCACAGATTTAGACAACTTTGGAGGCAGAAATACCTGCAGAAAGCGACAGGAGATGCAAGAGAGCACCAGTGCAAGAAGGATGTCAAGACAGTAGCATTTATTCATGGGAAAAGAATGTTTTACTGCATTGACTTGCAACCAGTTGTTTTAGGCATATTTAAGTTAGTGACTGCTGTTTGAGACAACTGTGAAATGAATAGAGCCTTTCATGTACATGCCAAAAAAATCAGCAGGGCACCGCAGGGAATCGAACCCCATCCCAGGTTTAGCCAGGAGTAGCCATTACCAGTGCCTATTGCTTTTTGACAGTTCATGGAAGGTAAAGCAAAACCTACTTTACAACAGCATATGAGTAACAGCAGTTCATTCCTGGTATGTAGGCAATTGTGTTCCATTTTGTTCCCCTATCGTGAATAACTATGTGCAGTTTTGAATTAGTTCTGCGCCAAATGTTTTACTCATAAATGCTGTTGTAATGCAGGAAAAGGAAACCTTTTTTTCCCCCTTCCCTTTTACTTGAAGACTGCATTTGCTTGTGATTGAGAATGAGGATTCTCAGCAGTTTGTGCATAAGATAATTTTAACAATTAATAATTCCCAATCAACCGTAATAATGATCTTTAGATCTGGAGTGGGACAGACTCTACATCAGTAACAGACAACATTTATGAATTTAACATATACCAGACAAAAGGGTCAGTTTCCTAATGCAATAAATAAATCCTTCTCCATATCCTAGAGTCCACGTACATCCTTACCGTTTGCAAATAACACCTATATGTCCTCTAAATGCACCTGATTTTTGACACCAAAACTACACAGAATACCTTCATGGTCGCTAAAGTATGTGGGCATCACTGAACATTCCACATCATACTGTGTTGTTTTAACATAAACATGATCGATCAATGTTCCTTTCTCCGTCGTCTCTTGTGTAACATGCTGATTGAATCCTTTTTTGAGCATGTACTGACAATGTTTGTTTTTTTAAAATGTTTTCATTGAAATATCCCATTACTACAATCGTGTTTTGGATTGGATTAAGCCAATCAAGCAATTTTCCCAAATTTTGTTTGAATAAAGAAATTGGATAAAATGGTGGACAGTAAATTACTGCCATCAAGATGTTAAATTGGTTACACTGGCACATCAAGCACTCCAGATTAAAATCTGGTACCTGCAAAATGTCACAGTGTACATGGTTCACATTGTACAAACCAACTCCACCATGTTCCAAGTCCTGCAGCTCTGACAATTTGGGGTTACTGCTGCTGTAACACAAACTTCGTGGACGACTGTGGAAACTGTAACCATCGATTTGGACACAGTGTAATGAGGATTGTGTAGTGAGCCACGTTTCAGTGACCGCAATATAGTCTGGCCGTAAATGATGCGTGCAAGTATGGAGTCACATTAGGGTCAAAAGTTTTGTACTTGAAAAAATAAAATTTGAAACTGAAAATTCATGTGTTGATCTTGAATTTTAAAAATATAACAATGTATTCAAAATGAAAATAAGTGTATGAAACGTTTTTTCAGGTTAAATATAATTTTGATTCACTTTGGTAATTCTTTTGAATAAATAATTTATTTTCACTTTTCACTTCCATATATATTTTGACATTTGAGGTCTTTTTTCAGTTGTATGTTTTATCTTTTAAGATTCAGATCTTTTTTTTTACAGTTTCAAATCTTTTTTTCACTTTCAGATCTTTTTTTTTTCAGTTTCAAATCTGTTTTTTGAGTTTCAGACTTTTGACCCTGATGTGGCGTGAGGGGCGTGGTATCAACTGAGCTGGGCGTGGAATCATGAGTGACAGCTGAACGAAAAGGCTTGGAACCTTCCCCAGTGACAGTGCCTTCAGGGAATGTAGGAACTAAAACAAATCTAGGTAGCTACAAAATGGGCTATAACTGGTTAAAACAGACTAGACCCAAGTCAATTTGTGTTTTTATCATTGTAAAGATTATTATTGATCGATTACTAGAAATTCCTGGCAAACCCATTTGAGGTCCTGACCCCAAGGTTGGGAACCGCTGCTAAGGAGTAAAATCACAAACACTAGCTGATAGCATCAGGCCTCATTCACACTGTAGCTTTCCACCACAGGCTACTGTGGTTGTTTTTGGCATCCCATGCACTCCTGCAGCCAAAACAGCACTAGCCTTATTCAAATTAATAGGTTTGTCTGTGTTTTTCAGGCAGTGCCTGCTACTGTCCAATACGGTGTAAAGTTAAGCTACTTAATGCTAACATTAGCTCAATGTTTACTTTCCAGCTTTGACAAATTCGCCACTTAAAAGACGTCACGAAAAAATGTATGTTGTCACAAAAACGACCCCTTAATGTTTGTAATGATTTCCCAAAACTTAGTTAACATGTCTCACCTGTGTGTTGGATGTATGGGCTCCAGCAGGTTGACCCGACCGGCTGGACGCCATCTTTGCAAGCCAAGCGGACACTACGCTGTGTTCACAGTGCTATGTGGAAATCGAACATATCAGCACTTAAAATGTGGCTGTTGAACTGCAAAATCTGGCATAATCTATCGCTCTTATACCGTAATTGGTGCTCAGTACTGTCTAAAACAGATTTTTAAATGGAAGTTTGTCACTGGCATCAATTCTTACACTGCCAATCATATGAATATGGTGTATATAAGTGTTGAGTTAGATTTGTTTTAGTTCCTACGTTCCCTGAAGGCACTGTCACTGGGGAAGGTTCCAAGCCTTTTTGTTCAGCTGTCACTCATGATTCCACGCCCAGCTCAGTTGATACCACGCCCCCCATGCCACATCAGGGTCAAAAGTCTGAAACTCAAAAAACAGATTTGAAACTGAAAAAAAAAGATCTGAAAGTGAAAAAAAGATTTGAAACTGAAAAAATAAGATTTGAAACTGTAAAAAATAAAATCTGAATCTGAAAAGATAAAACATGCAACTGAAAAAAGACCTCAAATGTAAAAATATATATGGAAGTGAAAAGTGAAAATAAATAATTTATTCAAAAGAATTACAAAAGTTAATCAAAATTATATTTAACCTGAAAAAACGTTTCATACACTTTTATTTTGAATACATTGTTATATTTTTCAAAATTCAAGATCAACACATGAATTTTCAGTTTCAAATTTTATTTTTTCAAGTACAAAACTTTTAACCCTAATGTAACTCCATATGCAAGACACCAAATCTAACAAGTGGCAATGTAAATTTTGAACGTTCATTAAATACAAAGAAACTGTGTCCATTAATGAAGGCTTCGGCTGCTCGATTAGAAATTGAGGCATGCTCTCCATGGCCTCCTTAATGGTTCCTTTGCAGTAAATGGCTCGCTCTTCAAAATCCCTGATGATTAGACCAGATAAAGCCCTAACGCGACTCAATGCTACATACGCCTGCCCAGGAGCAAACACCTTCTTTAAAGGAACTACAGCCTCATCCACAGTTAATCCCTGCACTTTATGGACAGTACACGCCCACGCTAACTTCAAAGGAAACTGACGACGCAGACCACCGTGTTTTCGGGTTTTCTCCTCCTCTGGATCAGTTGCAGAAGAAAATCTGCATTTTACTGCTGCATGTGCACGTTTTTTCCTCCTTTTTGAGCCAATTCGGTCATCATCAAATTTTACATAAACTGTTAGTGGAAATGTGTCATCCTGACCAAAATCCATCTGAGTAACCGTGCCACATGCTCCATTAACCAGACCATCTTCGACATCGACGTTCTTGCATAACATTACGCGCGCATTCCTGGCCAAACACAAACTGCTCGGTAAACATGTGTCCGCTGCATCACTGTGATGCCCTACCATCAGCTCTAATTTCCCTGTTTTTCTATTGTTTCTAAAGTCTTTAGCTTCAATGACTATATGATCAGGACACATGGCAAACAGCTGCTTCAGATTATGCTCATTTACTTGCATATTGGTAGTAAATACATGCAAAGCGGAGCTCTCTTCTCCTGTCTCGCGCAATTTTAATATATCAATATCGCTCTTCAACGTGGGGGTGTCCTTAGAACGCACCCTTAAGCGGTTCAGCAATTCATAAAAACGTTGTCCTTCTGCCTGACTACTGTTTTCAGCTCTACTAGACTAAAGTTGCACCACAGGTCCACAGCAACCTGACCGCTATACAGAGGCTTCCCTTTAACAGGAGGCAACTGATAGAAGTCTCCAACAGCTATCACACTAACATTACCGAATGGGGAAAAGTCTCCTGTCTGCTTAATCTGCTTCAACCTGCCATGAACATAAGCCAACAGATTGTGATCAACCATGCTGATTTCATCAAAGATCAGGATTTGGAGGTGACCCAATTCAGCTCTCAGAGAGTTTAGTTTCTCTTCACCCAAGGGGGTGTACGGCAAAGTAGCATGAATGCCAATATTAAACCTGTGATGAATTGTTGCTGCATTCAAATTGAAAGCAGCTACGCCTGTAGGAGCACTTAACAAAACGGAAATATCATCTGGTTGAGGACAAAGTGTTGACAACAGCCTACCAGCCTCGTACTGAATAGCTCTAATTAAATGACTTTTCCCCGTCCCTGCACCGCCTGTCACAAACACATGCAAAGGTTGTGGGTTTTTACCCGTCACCTTCTGCAAACACCACTGTCTCACCCAATTAAACACAGCCCTCTGGGTCTCATTCAGAGACCTAACTAAAGCCAAACCCTAACCTCTAGACGGGATCCTCTCTCGCCTTTCCAACTGCGCAACCCGTCTGCTACCATCTACGATTACGAAAACTTTATTGTCCACAATGTGGAAATTTGCCTTTGGTTTCACTATAAAACATGCCAGTAAAAAGTGCCACAAAAACAAACACAAAATCACAAGGATACATAAAATCAACAACGTATGACATACAAAGCATACTATAAAACAACACAACCAAAACACATCACAACAATTTGTAAAAAAATAAATAAAACAATAAATAAAACAATAATAAATAAATAATTAAACACAAATAACAATAAAAGACAAGTTCATAAAAGCCTACTGTGTAAGGATCCAGTATCACAAAATCCACATCTAAGACCAGTTCAGGTATAAGCTGTATTCCCATTTAAAATCTTAACTGCACTGGGGACAAAGGATTTCTTATAAATATTTCTGTCTGCAATTGGTTGTCTATACCGTCTTCCTGAAGGCAAGAGCTCAAATTCCCCATGCAGTGGATGAGATGGGTCACCAATTATTTTGTATGCTTTTTTCCGTAAGAGTTCCTCATACATACTACTAAGCTGTTTCTGTGGCTTCCCTTTTATTTTTGAGGCCATGTTTACTATTCTCTGCAGCTTGATCCTCCTTTTCATACTCAGATTACCAAACCACACGGTTATGTTGAAAGTTAAAACGCTTTCAGCTAGGCTTTTGTACACCGTTTCCAAAATATCATTTTTCACCCCAAAATTATTTAATCTCAGCAGGTAAAGGCATTGTGAGCATTTTTTTTTAAAAATTTGGTCAGTATTCTCCTTAAAACTAAGGTCACAATCAATATAAGTACCAAGATATTTAAAAACATTAACAATCTCAACCACTTGGCTGTTGATCATGATAGGTTGAGTCAAATCATAACCATTTTGAAAAATAAGCTCTTTCGTTTTACAAATATTCATTTCCAAAAAGCTTCCCGCGCACCAGCTTTGGAGGGTTAACACATGCTTAAAATATGAGCACTCTCTCACAATGTCTCCTTTCTGCAATAGAGCAACCATCGCAAAATCATCTGCATACTTGAGTAACCTAAAATTAAAATGATTGATCTTAAACTCATTTGTGTAAATAGAAAAAAGTAATTGTGATAAAATTGTCCCTTGAGGGGCTCCTGTATTTACTACTATCACATCAGACACACAACCATCAACAGTGACTCTCTGAGGACGGTCAGAGAGAAAATCTCTGATCCAGTGGATAATACCTCCATTTACCCCAAGATCTACAAGTCTCCGGAGAAGAATGTGTATTTGCATGCTATTAAATGCGGAAGAGAAATCGATGAAAAGAACTCGAGCATAATGAGTGGGGTTTTGCAGATGCTTTGCTAGGATGTTAAACATGGCTGACCTCTTGGCTGTGCTGTAGCGCTGTTTGTTGGTGTTCACTCTGCTTGAGTTGAGACAGAGGAAGACGTGTGGGATCTAAGCTGAAGATTTACTCTTGTCTCAACAGAGTTTTCTGAAAATAATTTGTCTGTTAAGGCTCAAACAGTATTAGAGATTAGACAATTTGCTCCCGAGGTATAACCTTTGTCGCATTAGGGGCAGGGAGAATCTTCCTCCTTCTTTTTCCCCTTTTCCCCCCTGTAACAACACGGTCAGCAAACAGCCAAATTAAGTCGCTAATCTGGTCAAACAAAAGGTGACGGGGGTTTTTGGGGCTTTTATGGGGGTTTCAGTCTCCGGGGAGCAAAGTAAGGTAAAGTAAAATAAATTTAAACGCTAAATTTAAAGAATAAATTAAACGCTAAATAATTGTCTAACTAAGTGAATTGTGTGCTCTACAAAGTAAAAACAGAGTTGTTTTCAAGGACTGAGGTACACTGTCGCCTGCTTTTCTGTTGCTGATTTAGCTAACGAACTATAGTAAGCTCTCAACGCCAAGAATATATCAAATTACGGGATATCTAACTATAACCGGTTTGGTTTCATACTTAGTCGCTTGCCTTTCATACAGTCTTCTAGCCAATAAATATTGGCGTTCGCCGGGGTTTTTAGTCCCTTCGTTTCTCTATCCTGACCGCATTACGCATAAACGCATTGCCAAGCTTGAATATTACTTTGAACCGGGGTTTTTGTCTTTTTCGCATTTTATTATCATCGAAGGGCTCTTCTGATTAAACACATTGCAAATTACGTTATCTTTGTATTTTCCTCTAGTTGCGGTGCCTTGATCAGCTGATTAAAGTTTAACTGCTTGTTTGAGTGCTCAGCGACAGCTTGTTGGGGAGGTACCGTGTATAGTTTGCTCACTAAGTAAACGACTTGTTTATTCGGTCTGTTTTAATTAAAGGGAACCGAGGCTTTACTCTTATCTCGGTTACCCTTGGTTGTATTTGTGGCTAGCTAGCTAGATAGTTACTGTTTGCATTTTTGGCTGGGGATCTGAGATTTAGTATTTAGTTAGTAGGGCAGCAGTCACTTTAGTCGTCCATTCGGTTTGGTTGGAATTTAAGCGAAAGCTTTGCGGAGTGCTCCGCCTCCTCCCTCCTCCAGTTTCTCCTGGGCGTAGTAGCCAGTCTTTTTATCTGGGTTCTCAGCTAAGCCCTGTGATATTTTTAGGTTAGTATATTAATAGTACCGGGACTAGATAAATTCAAGTTGACTTATTAGGAGTGTTTATTATCCCCCGCCACACGAAGTGGCCGGGCGATATTGATTTGACCTCCGTCCGTCCGTCCGTGCGTCCGTCCGGGATAAAGGGGAACAACTTTTCACAAGAAATATTTGCGATAGGATAACCAAATTTGGTGTGTAGCTTAAGACCATAAAGACCTTGATCGAGTTCGAAAATGAGACACGCATGATTATTTTTCCCGGAGTTATTGCCCTTGATTCACTTTTTCTAACTCTGTTCACGGTATATGTAAAGGGGAACAACTTTTCATGGGAAATATTCCAGATAGGATAACCAAATTTGGTGTGTACCTTAAGACCATAGAGACCTTGATCGAGTACGAAAATGAGACGCGCGTGATTATTTCTCCTGGAGTTATTGCCCTTGATTCACTTTTTTCAACTCTGTTCACGGTATATGTAAAAGGGAACTACTTTTTACGGGAAATATTCCAGATAGGATAACCAAATTTGGTGTGTAGCTTAAGACCATAAAGACCCTGATGGAGTTCGAAAATAAGAAGCACGCTATTATTTTTCCCGCAGTTATTGCCCTTGTGGCACTTCTGGGAGCCTCTGTTCATAGTATCTTTCAAGAAGACATTTTGGCGGGGGATGTTGTTGACCATGTCTACTTGTTATCCATAGAGTTTCTCAATTTGGTATTTCATTTCTGTTAACTGAAACTAAGCCCCTGTTAAAAGAGGCTTATTATCCATTCACATAGTTTCCCCACGGTTTCTATTGTGACTGCTGCTTAGGGCTTCTCTGGTTAATAAATAAATAAATTGTGGTTCCTGAGCTTCTGTCTTGGCATTAGTAATTTTCTTTGTTATCTAGGGTGAGCAAGGTCATTAGGTAGGGGGTTCAAAATGTGGCCAAAACTATGTGACGGTTGCAGGATGATCGCACTTTTGGAAAGAGATTTCAGGGGTGGGTTTGTCTGTCACGGTGCCAGCTAATTGAGCATCTGGAGAGCAAGATCCTTGATCTTCAGGGCCAGTTGGCGGCACGACATAGTTCATAATCAGTAGAGTTCCTAGAGGAACTAAGTAGTATGTCGTTTAGAGAAATGGTTTGTACGCCCAAAGCAAGGTGGTGTGGGGACCCTAGAGCAGGCAGGGAGAGAAAGTTGGGTGACGGTAGGACGTCAGCACAGGAAAGGGCATGCACACCGTGACAGCGACAGCTCCTCCAGTGGTTGAGGTGTCCAACCGATTCTGGCCCTTGCAAGAACTCGAATTGGCCCCTGACCTGAGAGTGAGAGGGGACTGATGAGCAGCAGGGGACCCTGTTGGCCTCTACCCCTCAAAAAGAGAGTTATTGATAGTGGGGACTCAATACTTAGAGGAATAGACAATTTAGTCTGTTCTCGCGACAAGGAGTCTTGTACGGTGTGTTGTCTGCCTGGTGCCCAGGTAGGAGACCTCCTGGAGCGTGCGGACAAGCTCCTGGCCAGAGCAGGGAGGGATCCAGTTGTCATGGTCCATGTTGGGACTAATGACATAGGTAAGGGTAGGTTTGAGGTTCTGCAAAGCAAATTTGTTGAATTAGCTGAAACGCTTAGGAGCAGCTCCTCCACGGTAGTGTTCTCCGGGATTCTACGGTACCACGTGCAAGCAGAGGAAGCAGAATTTTATCTGGAGGTTTAACACGTGGCTACGAACCTGGTGTAGGAAAGAGGGGTATAGGTTTATGGGGCACTTGAACTACTTCTGGGACAGGGGTGACCTGTTCAAGCCGGATGGGCTACACCTGAACCGGAGGGGTACCTTTGCACTGGGTCAGCGTATGTTGAGGGTAGCAGAGAGTTATTTAAACTAGGGACTTGGGGGGCAGGGAGGTTAGAGAGTGTTATACAGAGGAAATGCAGACTGCCCTGATGGAAGCTGACAGCGTTACATGCACTATTGATGATATATTTAAAAGCAAAAAAAGCGTGGTGAGGGGCTTTAAGAGCGGGCACATGGGAAATCGAAGGGGAAGAGCGTTCGTGATAACCTGAAATGTTTTTATCTAACTGCAAGAAGCACTAAAAATAAATTTCCAGAACTTGAGGCCGTTATGATTAGTGAAGGCTATGACGTAGTTGGGATTACAGAGACATGGCTTAGTGAAGAGGATGGAGATGAATATAATGTAGAAGGTTATAAGCTCTTTAGGAAGAATAGATGCATTAGGCGAGGAGGGGTGTAGCACTCTATGTGAGCGAACACATAAATGTGCAGGAAATTCCTGAAATTGAACATTCCTTGCCCCGAAGATATCTGGGTCAGGCTCACTGGCAAAACACGAGACTGGTTTAAACATAGGTGTATGCTATCGACCACCAGCTTTGGACAGTACAGTCAATGAAATGCTCTTTAAGAGGATTACATAAGCTTGTAGAGGAGGAGGGACTATTATTATGGGAGACTTAAATTATCCTGGTATTGATTGGGAAAAGGTGAAAGGACAGGGAGGGGGCAGGAAGAATTTCTAGATGTCATAAATGATCATTTTTTGGTGCAGTATGTTAATAAACCTACAAGAGAGAAGGCAATTTTAGACTTAGTGCTCTGTAATGACCCAGATAGAATTAGCAATGTTGAGGTACAGGGAGCCACTTGGGACAAGTGATCACTCTACTATTAATTTTGAGGTTTCATGGGAAGTTAAAAAGGTGTATTCAAAAACAAAAAATTTTCAATTTTAGGCGAGCAAACTTTGACAGGATGCGCTCATATCTAAGTGAAATAAAATGGGAGACACTCCTGGACTGTGAGTCTGTAACTGAGATGTGGGAAAAGATTTAAGGGGTTTTACTTGATTCACAATGCAAATTCATTCCAAAAGGTGTCCAAAAGTAAGCTGAAAAAGCAGAATCCTCAGTGGATGACCGCAGCTATTCGTAGGAGTTTGAGGAAAAGAGGAATCTTTATAAGATGTACATAGAGGATAACAATGAGATTACTAAGGCCGAATACTGTAAAATGCAGGCTGTGGTCAAAAAGAGCTGAGGAATGCTAGAAGACTGTATGAAAGATAAATTGCAGAGGGGCAAAAACTAACCCTAAGCGCTTCTTTCAGTACTGTAGTAGAAAAGGAAAGTCAAAAGAGCAGGTTAAGTGCATAAAGAATAAAAATGGATCGCTGCTATATAATAACAAGGATATTGCGGACACCTTAAATGGTTACTTTGTTGAGAATTTTACCTTAGAGCGGGTCTTTATTCGGCCAGAGGGCATGTCCAATGCTCAAGATTATTTAGCGGAAATTGAGGTTAGGGATAACGTAGTATTAGACAAGTTGCATAAACTAAAAGGCAGATAAGGCGGCGGTCCTGATGGCTTATATCCTAGAGTGCTCAGGGAAGTTAGTGAGATCATCTTTAAGCCGCTATCCGCCATCTTACGACGGTCTTTAGAAACTGGAGAAATACCAAATGATTGGAAACAGGGTAATATAATACCAATATTTAAGAAGGGGGACCGTACTGAGCCAGGTAATTACAGGCCAGTCAGTTTAACTTGCATTGCGTGCAAAATATTGGAATCTATCATAAAAGATGAGCTGGACTTATTTCTTGAACGTAACAATCTCTTGAGGGATAGCCAACATGGTTTCCGTAAAGGAAGGTCATGCCTGACAAACCTTCTGGAATGTTTTGAAGAGGCCACCAAGACTTATGACCAGAGCAGGGCTTGTGACATCATATATTTGGATTTTCAGAAAGCATTTGACACAGTACCGCATAAGAGACTAATTTTTAAAATGAGCTCCATTGGAGTTACAGGAGGTATTCTGAAGTGGATTCAAAACTGGTTGCAGGACAGAACACAAAAGAGTGGTGGTCAGTGGTATCTCATCTGAGCTAGGTATGGTGGGAGTGGCGTCCCCAGGGATCGGTGTTGGGACCCCTGCTGTTCCTCATCTACATTAATGACCTTGATAGGAATATTGAGAGCAGATTAGTGAAATTTGCAGATGATACTAAATTGGGAGGTTTGGCAAATAGTTTAGAGTCCACTAAAGTGACTCAGGATGATTTGGATAGAATTCAGAATTGGGCAGAAATGTGGCAAATGAAATTTAATGTAGCGAAATGTAAAGTAGTACATGTAGGTAATAAAAACATTAGACGGGATTACTTCATGGGAGGTTTTAAACTGGAATGTGCTCCACAAGAGAAAGATCTGGGAGTGATTGTTGACCAAACCCTCACAGGCTTTAGCCCATTGTGCCGTAGCAGTTAAAAAAGCCAATCGGATGCTGGGATACATTGCCAAAAGTATTGAGTTCAAATCCAAGGAGGTGATGCTTCTTTTGTACAACACATTCGTCAGACCACATCTAGAGTATTGTGTACAGTTCTGGGGACCATACTTTAAGAAAGACATAGAGGCTTTAGAGAAAGTTCAGAGAAAAGCCACAAAGCTAATTCTGGGTATTAAAGATGAAAGCTATGAGAAGAGGCTGAAGATCCTTAATCTCTTTAGTCTTAGGAAAAGGAGACTAAGGGGTGATCTGATTGAGGTCTTTAAATATGTTAAAGGGATTAACAAAGTGAATTATGTAGGATTCCTTCAACCAAGTGTTGTTAGGAGAACTTGGGGTCACAAATGGAAGCTGACCAAAGGTAAATTTAGCACTGATATTCGGAAATATTTCTTCACCCAAAGAGTAATTTCGGTGAGGAACAGCTTGCCTGACCATATAGTTGAGGCAGAGATCTTGGGAGTTTTCAAGAGCAGGCTTGACTTAAAGTTAGATACGATTGAGTCATTGAGTATCTGAAGTGATATATTCACGATAGTACAAAGAAAATGGCGAGCCTGGTTGGGCTGAACGGCCTGTTCTCGCCATTCATGTTATGTTATGTTATGTTAAACATGGTTATAGTAGCATCATCTGTGCCCCTCTGACTTTTATATGCAAACTGGAGGTGGTCTAAACTGCTCGATACAGAAGCTGTTATGTGTCGACTTAAGACTCTCTCCATACATTTGCATAATACAGCGGTGAGTGCAATGGGCCTAAAATCACTTATTTCTGAAGCTCCAGGCTTTTTAGGGATGGGCACAATATTTGAAAATGTCCATGTTTGAGGAACTGTACATGTTATCCAGCAAAAATTGGAATAACCTGGTCAGAACTCCTTTCAACTGAAAAATACAGTCTTTCAGCAATCTACCTCGAAGGCCATCAGGCCCTGGGGCTTTACCGGGCCCAATGCAAGCCAAACTTGAGGCAACTTCATGTTCTGTCAGTGTAACTGAAATTTGTTCCCTAATAGAGCTGCATACTTCATCACATTCAACACGGAAATTTATTTTATCAAATCGACTATAAAATAAATTTAGATCATTTGCAAAGGGAGAGAGTGATGTTTTGGCTTCCTTCAATTTATGTCTCAGTTCGCACCTCTTTTCCCTAACCAGCTCATTATTTCCTTCAATAAAAGCAAGTTTTTTCTCATTCAAACACCCCTTTAAACTGCTAGAAATCCATAATTTATTGTTTAAAAAGATTGATTGTTTTTGTACGAATAATAATCCTTCCACAAAAAATTATATAAGATGTAATAGTCTGTTAACTCATGTGGGTCCTCGCATGAGTCAAAAAGGATCTGCCAGTCAGTATCCTCCAGACAGTCTCTTAGTTCCTCCCTACAACCGTCTGTCCAAAGTTGGATGTCCTTAGTTATTACTTTTTCACTTTTCAGCTTTGCCCTGTAACATGGGAATAAATGTAATATATTGTGGTCGGACTTTCCCAAAGCCGCCTGCATACGGATTTATAAGCATCTCTGATATTACCTTAGCATTTATCCAGGGTACGCGTTAAACGAGTCGGACATTCCACGTATTGTTGCAATGTGGGCAGATAATTTAACAAGTCGCATGAGTTAACATCACCAATAACAAAAACGGGCTGCTCAGCTGATCGAGAGACAGCGTTATTGTAGCTCTCTGCAATCCTAGTAGCTGCAGTCTCAAAATCCGGTCCCGGAACATATACCAGTATAATTGTGATCTGCCCAAATTCTCTTGGTAAATAAAAAGGTCAAAATGAGACCGCTAAAAGTTCATAATCACGGAAGCAGGCTCTCTCTCGAATACTGAATTGCGTGGCCCATTGTTTGTCGACAAATATGCACAAACCACCGCCAATGGATTTCCGTGATTTTAAATTGTCTCTGTCTGCCCTAATCAGAGTGTAACCAGGCAGGACAGGATCCGACATTCCTCCTTTCAACCAGCTCTCCGTAATGGCTCAGTCCCAAATTTAAGGATTCGCCGATGGGGAAATTTTGTTTGGCGATGCCAGTCGATTGTGCGTGACAAAATGGTCAAAAAATGGGAGTCCCATTATAATTTGCCTTGGGATTGTTCGCGAAGGAAGGGATGTCCATTTAAATTACTCACCGATGAGGATCGGGGACCATCACCAAGAATGAGACTGTTTATTACCGGCAAATGGGCGATGTTTGTCTGCAAAACAATAGTTTGGCGACTTTTTTTCAGTTTTGAAAGTGTGGCTTTGGTTCACCTCCTCTTGAGCAAACTCGCGAACATTTTCTTAATTTTAGTCCCAAGTGGTTCGCGAACAAAATTCAAAGCAGGCTTTGAAATTTTTAACTTTTGCGATAGTTGTGATCCAGTGTGTCAAAGCCTTGAAATCTACGCCGCCAAGACATTCTGGCTCTGATTCTCACTTTTTCCATTGGGAATGGCAAACCATCGCAATCCCCAGTGGGAGGCATAAGGTTTCTTTGTCTCCAATCACTGGATGGACTTTAGCCATCAGCTCGTCCATTTTATTACTCAAGGAGTGAAAGTTATTACGGTAAGGGCGGTCTGCGTCGCTTTAATCTTTGTCTTTCCTCCTCTTGAGCCTCTTTTTCTTAAAGTCCCCAATATCCTTAACCGGATAGTTCTCAGTGTGTCCAAGTTGAAATCTCCTGGCTCTGAAAGGGCACAGAGCCAGCCAACCTGAGGAACAGAGCCAGCCACAGGAAATGCAAAATTTAAACTTCATCTTGCCAGCAACAGTTTAGGGGTTCACAAACACATAAAATCACTAAAAATCACAGATAAGACAGACACGCGAACTGGTGAAACACCAGGTCAGCAGCAGCGCCGCGCCCCCGAATACCAATGTCCGGCCAATCGGTGCTAGACTCCGCCGGGCGCATACTAAATCTGGAACATTGTCTATAGAGTCCCCCAACTGCTCTTGTTTCACCTCTGCTTCCTGCTGCTGCCTTCCCTCCTCTAAACATTCAAGGCGATCTACTTCCTGTTCTGGGCACAGCTCACCCCAAGCCTCTTCATCAATCCCCTTGTGCTGCTCTGCTATCTCACGAGCCCGATCCAAATGAGGACAATCTATTTCAAACTTCGCCCTATTTTCATCCACTACAGTCTGAACTGAGTGTACGGAGCCATCACTGAAAGTTACCTTACCGTCATTATAGAACTGTTCAAACAGCGTTTGAGGTCTAAGTCAGTTCTATAATGAAGAAACAATTGCAGCAGACTTTGAAAATGAGCCTCCTCTTGTTTGTCTAAATTGAAATGCATGTAAAGCACAACCGCAAACTGAGAACGTGTTCTCCTCAAGATAAAACCCAAGCCGTTTTTTAATTTGATTCTATCATGAGACTTCTCATTTTTGGGGAGAACACGATACTCTGATGCAAATGTAGCCCTACACATGTCATTGAACGCATCATTGTCAGGCCTGTTCTAATACCTGTTCGCTATGCTGGTCATCCACATCTCTTCTGTGCTAAGATCATGGGAAGATGCCTTCTATCTCAAAACACACAGTGGTAAACTCATCTTCACCATGTTGCTCCCTGTTGGCACAAACACGACCTTTCTGGAACACTCCTTCAGATGTTCATTAGCCTGTACATGGCCTCCAGGGCACAAACGTCCCTGTTGTGTAAATATACACTGCCCAGCTTCTTTAAAGCTTCTTTAGCAGAGAGGTTACCTTGCTTTGTGGCTTCTTTATGGGCATTATCCAATTTCTCTCTCTGCTTTTGTTATGTACGATATTATGTACACAATTACTGCATAGGCGTCCATGACAAAGCTAATGTCCATGTTGGCGTTCCAGCACTTCGACAATTGCTTGCTATACTGATTTACCCAAACGTCGTTCACCCCTCTCCTATAAACCACTTTATACTTCTTTTCCATTGTCTTATAGGCCTCTTCAAAGATTTCCTGATTAAAATAAAGACTCCTAAACAACTCCTCTACATGTGATTATGGCACCTCTGATTCCAAAGCTTCTTTAATGCTACCCACACACCAGAAGACTTTGAAAAGACTTAGAAAAGACTCTAAAAGACTATCAGCTCACAAACCAAAGACTAATGTTTACAGTTTTTAGTCCCAGACTAGTCTCAGACTAAAGATTTTACAAAGACTGTGAATCTTGTAGGGTCACTATTTACAAGACTACAACTAGATTTTTTAGCATTTTTTTCCCATCATGCAATTTTTTTGTTTGTTATTGACTGTCTGGTTTCCTGTTTCCGCTTTTGTCAGTGCTCATCTATTGGTTGTTGATTGTGTTACATGACTGCGACTTGTGATAATATTAAACACGTTTGATATGATCTGCAAGCCCAAGACTAGGGAAAGACTGGGATGAAACGCGATCGCAGACTGCAGATTACCACCTTAAACTTAACGATCGAGGTGACGGGAGCGCACCGAGACTCCAGTTAGACTCCTAAAGACTGTCAGTTTTTAGTCTGGGACTGTGAAAATCGTTTGGTGTAAGCCCAGCATTACTGATGTCAGAATAGATTCTGCAAAAGTCTTTGGCATCTTATCCTCATCGTTAAAACACTTACAGACTGGCTTGTTTTTTGGATCCGGATCTGCTTCCTTCGTCCAATCACATTTGCATTCTTTAATTTTACATATTGTGGCCTCCCGCCTGGTCACGTGTGGGCAGTGTGGACAGAAGTAGGGCAACGACACCAGACACAGGATCTTGAACAAAAAGAGCCTTTTATTAGGCACTCTTAATTGCATGGGACCGTCAGGGCTCTGTAAGGATTCCGCCCTGCTACTTGGGGGTTTAGGGAAGTCAAGGGTCCTGCACGGCCGGTCCACTGGCTCTGGGGCAGGGGTCCAATTCAGTGCCTGCTCCGTATCCCAGAGGCGCTGGAGGCTGGATAAAAAACAGAATTAGTGGTTGTAATGTTACGCAAACGGCAGAAGAGCAAACAGGCGCTTCCTATGTCTGCTGCAAACAACTCTCTTCTCCACTGCAGCAGCCCTGTTTTATGCCCCACAGTGATTGCTTTGTGATGCCCTCCTGGTGTGTGCAATCATCCAATCTCTTCTGGTATGTGGCGCTGTCCGTGGTGCTGCGCCTGTGCTGCGGTCCCTGTCCAGGGTGCTGAATCCTGGAGGGGCGGCCTGAGACCCCCTGGAGCTTACCCTGGGACTTATCCTGCTGGTGCCATGCCTTTTGCTGCTTGTTCCTGCTCACGTGGGACATCAGCTGACAGGCGGGGCTGCCACAATATAAATGCTCGCGCAGAAACAGGTTTTAGGATTTCTGACCACCTTTCCCCTTACGCAATGCTACAGAAACATTAGACACCACCTGATCCAGCTCAGACATGTACTGAGCAAAAAATATGTACTCTACATTATGTGCTGAAACGCCCATCAACATGCATGAACCTATTATTAAAATAATGCCACAATGTTAAACGATGAGAACGACTGTCCTGGAAAGTATTCTTACCCAGAGGAAACAACGCAGGGAAAGATTTTGCTTCATTTGTGTGGTCTGAAAGCATCCTGACTGGACTATTCCCCTCTGCAGGCGCAATATTCACAACATCCATGTATTGGTCTAATGCTTCCTGACCTTTATCTACTGGCATAAGACAAGTGTCCTGAAACATACAGCGTTGCTGTCTGTCGTGTAACATTTCATCTTGTGCCATGTCTGATGAATCTTCTACATCATCAACAACTTCAGCACTGTCTGTAACCTGGCCATCTTCCTGAACAGTTAACTTTCCCTTAACAACCTGTTCTTGCTGACATAATTCAGCTTTGACAGCTTCATGCCCTCTAGTGGATTCAGCCTCTTCCTCATCATCTGTCTGCCTCCTAAACTCGTTCACCCACTCTTCATTAAACTCTATGTCCCTGTTATGAACATTTGTCCTCCTTAGATATTCTAGTGCCTGTCTTACACGTAAAGTATCCACAAACTGAGATTCATAATGCCCTTTATATGTCAATTTACGCTTTAACTTAACCTGCACCAAAGATCCTTCCATACTAGAACGTGGCAACGCATTTACATTCTGTACAATGTTCGCTGGAACACAAGTTGCTGGTCCATGAGCACCCCCTTGACCACCTCTGGGCAAACACAACATCTTCATAAACGGAATATGCTGAGCTATCAAATGCTGTTCTACACCATTCAAGCATCCCAGTTCCAGTGGGATCAAGCTCCAAGTTATTAATCCAGCATTCAGCTGGAATCTGACCTCTGCTAATCTTATGGTGACATGTGTAACAAATCCATAGCTGACCTCTAGATATAACCACCTGACATGGCACATTACACTCCTCATTACACTTTGAAAAAGTGGAAAGTCAAAATTTGAATCGTCTTCCTATATTCTAGGACAAATTTTACTTGGCATCGGAAAAACAAAGAATCAATATGCATCAAATGGTAGGCAAATAACTTGTCCATTGGGGTCGTTACATAAGCTCAAGCAAATTTTAACCAAACTCATACTTGCGATAGCCTATTAATTTAACTTCAGTCTTACCGTTTCTGTGTCCCCCTCCAAAAGAAAACTGCTTGCTGCATGAGGATCATTGTGGCAAAACAGCTGGTCGGTTTTTTGTTTGCATTTGAAAGCCTGAGGCTCCATTGTCTGCTTCCTTTATTCTCTTCGCTTTCCCGCTTCTCCATTGCTTTCATGTAGTCGTTGAAACGCTTTTTTAGACTGTTACCATAGCAGGGGACAAGCAAGGCCAAACAAATTTCCCAGCAAGCCTGCCGTCTTAAACTTTTAGGACGAAAACAACAAAATGAAATAAACTGTGAATAGCCAAAGCCCGTCATTTGTTTTTATTTGCCAGAAAACAGTTTTTTGGTCATTCCTGTAGTATAAAGCAGATAGAGGCTATATAAATAAATACAAAAAAAGGCCGAACATAAAACAACCGGAATAGTGAACTAGAACCACTAAAAATGTTATATATTACAATGACACTCAATATTTGAAAGTTAGTAAACCCCCATAGATAGACTGGTGATACTTTCAGCGATATAATGACAAGTCATAGCTTTCCCAGAAGTCTACTGTATTTGAAGCAAATCAAGGAAGGGCTGATCCATTGCGTACGTACGCTTCTCATTACGGGCCGCTGGTCACTACTGTGGGCCGTCTGGGTACTTATGAGTTTGTGGCGGGTTTTTAAGCTGACTGGAGCGGCTCACGGGAAAACTCTTGGTATTCCCGATGGCCAGTCAGCCCCTGGACTGGAATGTGAAACAGTAGATTAGCAGGAAAAAAAAAAAAAAAAAACTGGTGATGACTGCGTGGCGGCCACCGGCCATCCTGGAGTACGGGCCGTTCTGTAATTGTCCAGAACGCACAGATGGCCAGTCCACCCTGGCTCAGGTGATCTGAAAGTCACTGTATTTTGATTTTAATCACAATTTACACCTCGTCCCAACTATTTCGGAACTGGGGTTGTATTTGTATATGCGTGTATGTGTGTATATACAATGTAATGCATTAATGGCAGGGGGATCCAAAATTACAGAAGCAATAAGATTTCAAGTTAAAACAGTTTATACATTTAAAGAAACACTTACCTTTCTGGAAATGTTACTCTTTTGTTTGTTTAGGATATGCTATTAATGATCTGATGGCGCACTACAATTTAAGAGAAATCCACCAGGGATAGAAACTCATCATTATTCCATTCTTATATGGTTCTGAGAAAAGTCTGACCAATCATATAATTCGGTCCAAATGAAATGATTGGACAAGCGACCTGAACATTCCTGCATAAACTGCTCACACGCACTCAGCACTGACCCTGTTTAAGTTTCAAAACTCCGGGGTTGTGTTTGACTGCGTTAGTTGTGCAGTAACCTCTAAATCAGACTCCATTTCGGATGAGAACCACTGGTTATTCATAAAATTGGATGAAACCATAAGTTAGACGTTGACAACCTAAGTGTCACCCATCATGTTTTAGCTAGCTGTTATGAAATTGCATCTGTCAGTTTGCATGTCATGCCAGGCGCATGTAGTCAGTTAGCTGTATTATATGCCATGTTGTATTTCGCAAAAAAAATTTTTTAAATGATTTACTCTTGGAGATGTGGTGGCTGTGGTTAGTCTATATTACTTTTTTATGCTCATTTTATTGTGCCATGTAGGCTTACCGTTAATTTACCGATAATACGGGCAGAGGCTGCTGTTGGCAATGGAGACTATAGGGTTCGTGGGAGGTTCAGAAATGTCTAAACTTTGCAAATCACACATTTATTTTAATTCCAAATTAAATTTAAAACTCCTTTTTAAAATAATGCAATGATATTGTTAACTTTTGTAATTGCATGAGTGTCTTACATGTCAATTATGGGAGACTTTGAAAAGGTCTTAAATTTAAACTCACTGAAAACCTGCAGGTACCCTGTGCTGCTGGCAGTGGTGGAGGCAGGCGCTGGCGGAGGCGGGCAGAGGCTGCTGTTGGCGATGGAGGCTACAGGATTCATGGGAAGTTCCGAAATGTATAAAATTTGCAAACCTCTTCCAACATTCCTGGCCGATTTGTCGATTTGTAAGATATTTATGATATTTATGAAGTAAGGGAAGAAATAGAGCCCAAGACCGTGGGTTTGTGCATGCGCAGAATTGGCTGAGTTTCTTTGCGAAATGTGGATATGCCGCATGACAATGTTGCGATTTGGAAACATGCTGTATATATTATGCGTAACAACCAGTCCCTGGTACCGGGGCGTAGGGCTTAAGGGGTTAATATTGATTGTTTGAGCTAATTTTTTTTACTGCTATTCAATGAACTAAAACGTTATCTATAGTTAGAATCTCAAATCCTAAAAACTCTATTGACCATTACTTGTCAATATTGTGTTGCTGCTCATTTTGCTAATTTTGGATTGATGATTAAGGGAGAGGGAAGTTGGTGGACCAAATTGAAGATTGAAAACAGAAAGTATTGCCCAAATAGGCAGGGGTGAAAGTAAGCTGGAACGCAGTGGTACGCCGTACCGGGAAGAGATATACAGTCCTCTACAGCCAGTACGCAGGGGTACGCCTCGGAAGAGCAACTTTCACCCCTGCACACAACGGGAGCCCTTTCAATTTTCAAGCGAATTTCTCCGAAATAAATGTAAATTTGATGAATACATGAAAACAATGGCGTAGAATTGTGTATGGACCGTATGGACGTGTCCATACCAATCTCAAACAATGGCTGAAATGTCCACACCAATATTAAGGTTGAAGGAAAAAAAAGTATGCGCCTCATGTGGCGCACAAAGGGTTAAATCCTTTCCCACTTCGGCACCGCCTTCGAAATACGTCTTTGAGACTGGTCTGTTTTTTGATTGGCTTAGTTCCCTGTAGGCTGTTTCGCTTGCCGGTTTTGCCAGTGTTGATGGTGCACTCTGAAAACTTGCTAGCTACTTAGTTAGTTTTTACCAGAATATAATGCCAACAAATGTTAATTAAACATGTTCGCTAGTTTCAACTAGTGAATTAAACCTGGTTTCTGTCACATGTTGGTTAGAAATGGGGTTGCTAGCAGTAGTAAATATAAACCAGGTGGATATGTCAAATTATGACGTGAATTTCAGTGGAGAAATCCTTCGAAGGTGCCATTATTAATGAATTATATGCAGGAACACAGAAGCAAGCTAGAGAAACAGAGCAAGCTGTTGGGGATACAGGTGTATCAGAGCTTCAGGTGAGGTCATAATTATGACTTGTTATGTGGAATTATAGGGAAAGTTAGTCTCATGGTGTTCAGCAAATATAACCTTTGAAAGACAAAATATCCGAACCAACTTTGGCTCAGCGGGGAAAGGAAAAAACACGTAATCGTAAATCTAACATGATCCAGTCCAATTATGCTCGGTTTGTGCCTCGTCCAATTCATAGTTGGTGGTCCATTTTGAAGTGTTTATCGCGGCTGCAATCGCGTTACCACACATTAAGATGCTTAATAGAGAGGATTACGAGCTGACTTGCTAACGTAATTACATATCCACTGACTTAGTATCAATGTCCACGTTACTAAATCTGAGCGGGTTACATGAGTGCGCTGAAATGGTTTGCAGCTGTCAGGTAAGGTTGTGGCAAGTTTATGTATGTGGCGTCTTTGTATGGAGGTACCTTGCGTAGCATATGTTACGTTATGAAGGTTTATAATACCTGATTGTATTATTTTGCTCAGCCAGTAGTTTCTATATGCTTATGTAAGGGTAATGAATATTCATGAGTGCTTGTAAACATTATGACTAGCCTGGGAACACCATAGATTCTTCCATCTAGAAAGTTCTACTGTCTGCAAAATTCTTCAAGAGCCATCTGGAGGGTTCTATCACCTTCAAGATTCTTCTTTGTGATGTCAGTCAGGATTCTACTTTATGACATCATACAGGATTCTTCTATGACATCATACAGGAGTACAAGGCCTATATAAAAGGAACTTGCAGCCAATGGATTGGGGAATCCTGTCCGGTCTGCTGTACCTGGAAGCTACTCCAGTTTTGCTTGGTGCAATCGGACATTGGATCCTTTCTGGTCTGCCATGCCTGGAAGCTAGATCGGCTTTGCAGGGTGCAATCAGACTATGAATCATCTCCGGTCTGCTACACCTGAAAGCTAGACCAGCTTTGCCAAGTGCAATTGGATTACACAGACACCTCTTGGATACGGACTTTGTGGTGATCAGGATCACCACACCAAAGACATCAGATTCCAGTGGATTTTTTGGGAACATCGCAAGGACAGACAGTTTGGGCTAGTGGACAGTATTCCTATCTTCAATGTAGTGATTTCATTACCCCTTCCTGTATAATTGTAATTGCTCCATTCATTCGCTCAGTTATCTAATAAATCGTTTAAATTTAATCCTTCTTCTAAATTGGAATCTTCCAAAATAATCTGGAACACACAACTGTCCATAACATAAATTGGGGGCTCGTCCGGGATCAAACAACATTTTTGTGAATTGAGCCACTGAACGTAGCAAAATGGCTGAGCCTGCTGAATTTGTCAAAAATCCCTCCCTTGACATTTTGGAAACTTTCAAAAAAGACCATTTATTAGAGATCGCTAAAATCCTCGAGATTGACATGAAAAGATCTATGCGGAAATTGGGCATCAAGAAATTGATTGTGGAAGTTTTGGTGTCTGATTGTTTCACCTTTAAGAAAAGGAAGCAACCTGATGTTAACCCAAATGCATTCATTTCCTCCAAGAAGCCTCGTTCTCATGAGACACCTGTTGTTCCTGAACATCATGTTGAGAAGTCTGACGTCAGAAGGGAATTAATTCCTTTTGTGTCTGAGGGTTCCAGGTCACTTGTTGGTCAAACCGATTCAGTGCCGATCAAGATTTTGTGTGATACTGGGGAAACTCAATCTTTGTTGTTTGAAGGTACATTGCCTTTTGATTCAAGTTCTGCCACTGGTGAATTTGTTGTCTTGCAAGGTGTTGAATGTGGTTTTCTGACAACTCCCTTACACTATGTTGTGCTGAAGTCAGATTTGGCGTCAGGTTCTGTTGTGGTTCCGGAGTTACCAGTGAAAGGAGTTTCTTTGTTGTTGGGAAATGAATCGGCTGGAGGTAGGGTGGTTACTGAGCCCAGAGTGGTTTGTGAGCCAGTCCCGTTATAGTGACATTGTTCTGGAAGAGAATCCTGAAGGGTTTCCTTCTTGTGCGGTGACCAGAGCTCTGGCTAAGAAAATGGCCGAATTGCAGGATGTTGATGTTGAAGATGACAGTGTGGATTTGTCAGGGACATTTCTAGATTCCAAGGAGGATCTTCGTCAATCTTCTGATCCCAGTAAGGATCTTGCTCAACATTCTGATGTGAAGTTAGAGACACCAGTACTGTCTACGACAGAGATGTCCTTGTCCAGAGAGAAATTGATCCAAGGACAAAAGATCGATCCTGATTTGAGCTCTCTGTTTGATGCTGCTCTCCCTGAAGAGGAGTTGTCCGCTTTTGAGATTTAGTGTTCATTTGTTATTGTATTAACCTACAATGCATAGCACTTTTGTCATGAAAGTTGTCATACATTCCAACATTTTCTTTGCTCTCTGATTTACAAAAATTTTCCAGCTCGCGCGCTTCACGCGATCACATCACATACGTGTCCCTACCAATTCTCACATTAAACCTACGCCCTTGCATGAAAATTATCAACAAAATGTGCCGCCCGTGACGTGTTGAAGTAGATTTTAGTGTGCTGGACAAACGTCATCATTTGAAGTAGGCTACTCACTTACCGTGATATGTTGCTTCTTGTAGGCAGTCTACACTCTGCATTGTAACGTTAATCCAATGGTAGTGACTCAAGTGCTGTGGATTTTTGCAGACAACAGTGAGCAGTCGTTTTTGCAAAAAACAAAAGAAAAATCCCAAAGTAATAAATTGTGAGGTTTCACGATTAACAATCTAAATCATGAATGACTCTCTGTCATGCGAGCAAGTAGTCCACCACTCACTTCCGCAAACAAACACATGCGGAAAGTGGAAACACTCAATGCGCTCTTTTGATTGGATGCTGGTTGCCAAGGTGATGCAAGGCTGGGTGCTGGGGGTCGCGTGCATCCTTTTGACAGGGAACAGTAAAACACAACTCAAAAATGATGCTCAAAATGCAAAGAAAAATTGATTGTATGTTTAAAAGAAAGAGAGATGATAAAATGGTGGCAGTTGAGGAACAGATGGAGGAAGATGAAGAACAACATGGAGCAGGTAGGCTATGCAGACAGACCAGAGATGGGTGGCTGACAATGCACAGAATTTAGGAATCTCAAAGTCAGAAAAGAACAATCTTTAATATCTTCAATATGATGCGAGCGCAAAGCACGCAAGCAAAAAAAATTTTTGAGTAGCACAGTTCCTGCAAGAATCTAATCTTACTTTCACCCCTGCAAATAGGCCAAACAATTTGGAAAATTAAGCATAGAAGATTAAGTGGGGAATCATACTGAATAGTAAAAATATTGAGCTGTACTGTACTACATGTTTGAAAGACTGCAAAGAACATGATCCAACTTTATACTAATTCCTGTTACATTTGTTACTGATGCCACTTGCCATACTTTCTTAAAAAGCAGCAGCAAAAGCTGATTACAACTATTTAAAGTGCCCCTTCCATACATATCCCGACATTTTGTGTTAATCCCCAATGCCCTGCCATCGTATTCATTCATTCATCGTATTCACACCATTCTTTCTGGGAAAAGTGCCTTGGATCGCGTATTTGATGACCTTTTTAGCATCACTGAAAGGCAGTCTGAGAAGACGGGTGAGTTCCCTCATGAATATCTGACGATTAAATGAGCTTTTCGCGCTGATTGGATAGTTCAGCTACATTCGTGAATATTCAATATATAAACAGCCCCAACGCCCAACTGGCCCAGGGCCTAGCTAGCTGCAACCATAAATGGTGAAAGACAACAGATTTACAGGTAGCATGGTAAGACTTCAGCAAAGCAATGGCTACACAAAGTTCACAAATATTGCCTTTTTTTATTTGACCCCGAATCTGAGGAGCAGGCCGATGCAATGCAGGAAATGCCATCGACAGTTCTAACAATGGACGTTTCAGAGTGGTAATATTACTAGTCTATCTAACAAATTAGATGAAATGTCTCGCAGCCCTCTCGATTGCGGAGCTGCCAACTCTCACGCATTCGTTCTAAGTGGCATTCGCGTTCCTGTACTGTAGTCAGCAATTATTCAATTGATGTCTCTTGCAGAATTACAGTTGTTGTGCATGAAAGTTTATCAGTTTCTTGTGCATTACGGTTCATTTCCCCACTAGTGACATGGAAATCGATTATGACTGGAATTTTCTTTACTTGGGAATTGGAAGCAATAGAATGGCATAAAGACACTTCAAGTTGTCTTATTCGATTCAAACAATCGAAACTATCATGAAACGCATGCATTACTTTCAATCTCCAAGTAAAAAAAGCTCAAGATGTCCAGAGTCATAATCGCTTTCCGTGTTACTAGTGTTGAAATCCACTGTTATGCAAGTGAAACTGAGCCCCCGTTTACACGTACACGGTTATTTTGACAAATGGAGACATTTCCCTGCATTTGTGCCCTTCGTTTACACGCAAACGGAGAATTCGCCTCTGAAAAAGATTCTTTCTAAAAACTCCGGCCAGAGTGGAGATTTTGGAAAACTTGGTTGCAAGTTTGCATGTAAACTGAGAAAAACGGAGTTTTAGGTAGCCGACGTCACAGTATGCGCCAGAACTTGCACCTGCATCAAAAGTGCAAATTATGTTTACATTTTCATTTGGCTGTGGTGATCATGGGGTGCATCCCAAAGCGTAGGCTGCATCCTTCGAAGGCTGTATTTTTAGGGGTTGTCTCTTACTTCCATCTGCCAAACTGAAATTTAGGGTAAGGAACAAGGTTAAACTTAGGGTTAGGTTTAGGGTTAAGGTTAAGGTTAGGGAAACCAGTGATGTCTCGCTTAAACCAAAGCTGTTTCACGGAGATGAAATGGCGTTACGTCAGTTTGGCGGATCGAATCAAGTGACGACCCCTAAAAATGCAGCCTTTGAAGGATGCAGCCTAGGCTTTGAGATACACCCATGGATGATCGTGATTCGTTTTTGTTGTTGCTATTTTTGGGATTCTGATTGGCTAACGTGGGCTTGAATTTATCGTTACACTGCCATCCACAGGTTTGATATGCTCTTGACGGCATATACACGGGCACGTGTAAACGAAAACTTTTCTGAAAACTGATACGTGTGCATGATATTATTTTTGAAAACGGAGACGGTGAAATGTTCGTTTATGAAAATAGCCGGCCACATGTAAACGGAGTTTGAAACTGCCATGCACAAGGACTTCAAGTACGCATAAGAATCTCATTAATATATGCGCTGATTGAACAATTGCTGCCTTCTGTGAATATGCCTCGAAAATACGTGAGACCTACGCTGTATGCGTGAGAATGCGTAGAAAGTTGGCAGCCCTGCGATTAGGCCATGGATTTTTTAAACCATTCTAAAAGTAGCCTAACTCTCGTAATAGCCTACCCAGATGGGCTTTTGTGTTAGTAGCCTATGCATCCAGCCCCAATGCATCATCCCACCTTGCCAAAATGAAAACGCAACAAGACAGCCTCATCATTTGCAATTGCCAATAGGTCACCTATATCCCTGCCTGTGATAGCTAACCCAGCTAAAGTCATTTTCTGGTGATGAACAGTTTTTTTTTTTTGCTCAAAGCTATTCTACATCATGTAAGGAATATTTTGTGAAAAAATCTAACTGATGTCTTTAATATTGACTGAGTGAGGTCAATTACCCAAAGAGTAATTTCGATGTGAAATAGCTTGCCTGACCAAATTGTTGAGGCAGAAACCGTGGGAATTTTCAAGAGCAGACTTGACTTAAAGCTAGATACCATTGAGACATTGAGTACCTGAAGTGATATATTCACAATAGCAAAAAGAAACTGGCGAGCCTAGTTGGGGTGAACGGCCTGTTCTCGCCGCTCACGTTAAGTTATGTTATGTAAAAGTTTTGGCAGGCATGACATGTCTTCAAACTAGGCTGGTTAGCTTCACAAGACGTTAATCTACAAATGCAAACGCTTCATTTCTGAAATTTCCGTGGTGATACAACGCAATCCGCGGAGAAATCCGCACTCGGCTCAAATCGCAACTCTTCTGCCGTATCTTCGACTGACCTGCTTTACGATGGTGCGCATTATTGTCTACATTCATTTTCAATGGTAGAAAAGAAGTTCCGAAACCAAATGACACCCAAACTATCAGGCGTTCATCCACCAAAGGTAAACTAAAAGCCGATTGAAAACCAGGCTTGTGGAAAGCAACTTCTGCGGAAACGAAGTGTCAGTAAATTCAGTAATGTTAATATGTATGATGTTAGAAATTAATTTTTGAACACTTTATTTCATAACCCCAAAATGTAACCTGTCATTTACAGCAATAAACTCACATCTCATATTTTTGTCACTTTTTATCACAGGGACTACTTGACGGTCTTTATCTCAAAAATTAGATCAGGCGAGTTTAGCCAGGTTTTCAAGGGCAGGGTCACAAATATTAAACCCTTTTTTTCAGTGTCTCAGTATCATGCCGATCTCCAAAATAAGCAATATTTTGTTTGGAAGAAAAAAATAAAAATAAATAGCCGTTATTAATTTTTTTCAAAGCTACAGTAAGCCACTGTAGATAGAAGGGCTCTGGAGCCACGGGTTGCCGACCCCTGCCATAGACTGTGGATTACACTGACAGTTGGCACGTTGCTCGAATCTTTGTGTGGGCGGTTACACTCCAGAGTGGCCGAGAACCGGCGAGGATATGAATATTCAATTTACGGTGTTTCGTAACACCGCAACACGTTTTTTACTGACGTAAATTCTCTGCCTATTTCCTTTCATTCACAAAAACCAATACTTCAAGTGGTGTTGGAGTTCAAGAACCACGATGTGTCACAAACTGATTATGGACCTACCATATTCAAATACTAACAGATAATTCAATTTTCTCGCGCTAAGTTGGGAAAGAAAGACCACACCTCATCTCTCAGCACCATTTCCCATCCAAGCCCATATAGGTGTGTCTAACCCTTTCTCCTGTCTTTTTCTCCCCCTCTCTCTCTCTTTCAGCAGAAGAACTGCTGGCAATTCAATAAGAGCCAGAGAACTCCCTGCAATGAGACAGACGACACTCACCCTCCACCCTGACTCTTAACTCCCAAAGCTGTGCAAGCCTTTCCCTGTTTCTTACTTTTAATTAACTGGACATGAAGCTTCCAAATCGTGTGGTCTTTGGTTGTGAAAAAGTGCATGTGCAGTGTTTGAATATGATCACCTCACATTTTTGTTGTTGTTGTAATTTTTAATGATTGTTAGATTTCTCCAGCTGAATTGAGCCTACAAACTGAACATTTGTACTCAACCCCCCAGCGATTGGAGCATCCCCAAGTCTAACAAAGTGAAATCAAAAAATTATAGATTGAATATTATCTGACATTGATAAATTAGAATACTATACTCAGTTTTACCGATTTCTTCGTTTTTTTTTTTTAGCATTTTCCCATGATTTTTCTTGTATTCAGCATGATTTTAATAAAATCTTATCCCACCAATAACCCTAATCTGTTGCACCATTGCAAATTTACAGTAGTCCTATGGCAGATCAAAGAATATGAGTTAAAGAATAATTGTTTATTCATTTTGTTCTGCTGCAAAGCGGCTTTTTTATTGAATTAAGCAAGTTTTAGACTGTGCACCTAAACATGCACGAGTGCACCCATTTTGGTGCACCCAGTCAAAAAATTCGAGCCCTGCAAGGTGTTCTTTTGCATATTTCAAGCGGGCCTCCTGATGGACCTTTTTGAGAAATGGCTTTTTTTTGCCACCCTTCCATACAGGCCAGATGTGTGCAATATCTTTTATATATAGTTGTATGATGCACAAGGTTCCCTCTGTTGGCCATAAAATCCTAAAGCTCTTTCAATGCTGCCATTGGATTCTTGGTAGCCTCTCTGACCAGTTGTCTTCTCTCCCGGTCACCCAGTTTAGACGGACGCCCTGATTTTGGCTGACTGTGAGTGGTGCCATGCACTTTCCATTTCTTAATTATGGTCTTAACAGCGCTCCAAGGTGTCTTCAAAGCCTGAGAAATCTTCTTATATCCCTCATCTGATGTGTACCTTTCCACAACTTTGTCACAGACTTTTTTTGCAACATCTTCGGAGCTAATGCTTCTGCCTTTCAGTGACACTGCTCTTGTATACTAAGGGACCATGGTGAACAGCTGTTTTTATTCTGCCTTTCAGTGACACTGCTCTTGCATACTAAGGGACCATGGTAAACAGCTGTTTTTATTCTGCCTTTCAGTGACACTGCTCTTGCATACTAAGGGACCATGGTAAACAACTGTTTTTATTCTGCCCTTCAGTGACACTGCTCTTGCATTTTAAGGGACCGCGGTAAACAGCTGTTTTTATTCATGTCATCAAGTTAATTGCTGTGATTCCACACAGATGTGGGGAAATTAGCTCTTGATTGGTCTTGAAGGCAATATTTCATTTCCTGAGATAGTTTATGGGATGATTCAGTAAAGGGGGTTGATGCTTATCGAACCAATTTATTGCAATTGTTCATTTTTAATTTATGTTAAAACTATTTTTAAATTAGTTTATCACTTTGAAAAGGTTAAGTACTGTATGTAGATTTGTAGGGAAAACACAAAGATTAATTTCACTTTAATGACAGGCAATATGTCAAGTAAATCTGAAAAAATGTTCAGGGGGTGTATTCATTTTCCATCCACTGTACCTCACATGGCACTAGATCAGCCAATAATAAAACTCAATTGCAAGAGCAGCATGTCAATCAGTGGAGGGCAAAAATGTAAACCTTTGACCCTGAATCCATCAGCATTATGTCAAAATATTGAAAAACATTCTTTATAAGCTTTAAAAAAAAGTGGTTTGGGGGTTTTGTTTCTCTTTACGTGTGAATGAATCAAGCAGAGTCAGAAAGACGATCATTAAATGTGGAGAAACATGAATTCATGATGCATCCAGCAATAATTAATGCACAAGATCATCAAGTCATTCATCTGTTCAGCATTACTAAAGCAAATGATTTGTCTCCTTATTGTAAAGTGTGATTACAGAGGTTTTCTCCTGGAGTTCATAAACACCATGTTACCGCTGTAATGTAATGCTTTTTCACAGGTATAGTACACATGGACCTTAACTGTGACTCTCCCCTTTCCCTTAAATTCACAACTGAGAGGTTAACAGGCCGACAGGAAATATGTGCTACACCGATGCCAACAGGAACTCAGCTTTAGATCAAGGGGATTTACCATCCTGTAAGTTATCAACTCAACCCCAATACAACTGACTCTACTCATCTGCAGCTCTCCTGTGATCTGGAAAAACCTAGTACATTTGTCACTGTTGAGAGAAACTGAGTTTGACCCTCATTTGCGGTAATTCTGAGTGGTGAAAATCTTAATACAATAGCTATTAGTGTTATTTGAACTGTCAAAAACAAGTTTCTATAATTTTTTTCTGTGAGGAAAAGTCCAGAACCTAAAAGTTTTTTGTTCAATTGCAAGATCTTTTCCACTGATAAACTTCCTAGGTTTTTCCAGATCACAGGAGCGCTTTGATTGTGTTCTCCTCTCTAACGATAAGCATGAAAACAAACAGGACAATAGATCTCCTGGGACAGATGCAAGGCTTTAGTTAAGTCTAAGCAGTGAAAGTTAAGAAAATTACTCGCAAACTCCAACTTCCTTCTTGCCAAACATTTTTAAAAATGAAAGTCAAACCATCATGAATGTACCTAATATTACTTGCAGGAATACATTTACTGTAACTGAGTGCTCAGTTTCTTTTCTTTGTGAGGATGAAAGAGAATAGTTTGAGTCTGCTTTGATGAACCTTGTGGTTTCATGTGTAAGACCTTACACCAGGTTACAGTCTCACTTGTGCACCAGCTGGCTGACTGCATTGCGTCACTTGTTTTTCTGGGATGCACTTCTTGGATTGCATCACTGACAAATAATATATTGTTAGAGCAGGGATAGGGGGGTACTCATCTACCCCTCCTTTTAGCCCATCCTCTGTTTTACTGCATAGGTGTTTGTCACAAATGAAACCCGCGCCCCAAATCCAACCCCCATTTACGCAAAACTTTTGGCACACCCACCCATCCTCAAATATAATCCTGTGGTGACAGGGTATTGTGTTATTGCTCCCTCACTGGATTTGTGATTGGCTAGAGGCTGCACTGCTTGCATACCACACAAATTTATACATTTACATGAACTAGAACTATATTGAATAAAAACATAACCCTCCTGGACACAGGTGATCAGGATACAGTTGCTCACTGGCCTGTCTGACCTTAAGGAGTGTATGCTGAGCCTCTGCAGTTTCTCAGGTGAGTCACTTATTCTTTCTTTCAAGCTGATGAACCACTCTTTCATTTCTTAAGCTGTGCTTGAGTGAGAGCCTGTTGCAGGCTGTCATACAGTAAACCCAAAGGGCAAACCTAGTCTTCTGGGAACACTGTCTCCAATCTCGCGAAGCAGCTGTGCAGTTTCTAAGAGTAAAGAGTGGTTGCTCAGAGGAAGGGTAGTTTTTCCAGCATGGAGGCCGTCTTCCCAGAAAAAAATTATCCCTCACTGCTACAATACTACAAAATTCTGCAAGGCTCCCTTCACATGATTAATTTATTTATAAAAAGAGTGAGCTTGATTTTGTGCAAATTGGCCAGCATCAGAGTGTTGTCATCGGTATTTTTTGCAGTAAATGTGTTATGATGAGAAATACTTTGGAGAAAAGAATGATGTAAAATAATGCAGGAATCAGCATAAATGTAAGAACGTTATTTAGCCCTGCAGTCAGTGTAAGTGGTGAGGACCATTGTTCTGTTCAGTTAGGCTTGACCATTTAACTTAAATTTACTCTTTTTTTTCTCAAGACATCAACCCTCAGACCTGCTTGGTAAATAAAAGCCAAAATGAACAGCTCTGCCATCAACTCCATCCTACCGTTAAACCACTCCTCTTCAGGATTCAGTCTCTTGAGCATGTCTGTAGCATGTGGATTATCATATTATTTGTCTGTGATTGAATTTATTGTCCTTCTTATCAACGGTTTTATGGGCTACCCTGCCAATATCATGGTACTTTGGCTGGTTGCCAGTAAGGAGATCGACTCTTCCACCTCCGATGTCTTCTTTGTAAACCTGGCCATTTTCAATGCCATCTACTCCCTGATTATGCCCCTGAACTACCTTAACATCATATTTTTTAATCAGGGAGTAAATATATATTTTTGGAATGTGATATATGCAATAAAAGACATCTCCCCTCTCTTCCTCACCTGCATTTGCCTGGACCGCTACGTGGCTGTGGTCCACCCCATTGTGTTCACCAGCATCAAGGATAACAAGATCAGATTGGCCATTTCTATGCTTGTTTGGCTATTCATGATTGCCCATGGCTTCGAGAGGGGAAAATATTACTCAGGTATCTTCATCGCTGGAATGATGCTGACCATCAGCATAATCATGGTTTTCTGCAACATTTCTATCATGTGGAGTCTGAGGAAGTCAGTCTTGGGCAAGGAGAAGATTAGCCCCATGAAAAAGAAAGCCCAAAGAACAGTGCAAAGCACTCTGGCCATCATAGTGTTTCATTACCTGCCAATAGCTGCTTCCAGGCCCCTCATCTATCTCATTGAGTACAAAACTATCTGCGTCATTCAGTTGATGGCCTACAGGATCATGGAACTCAGTTGCAGCATTGAACCCCTACTCTGCATCTCCAAGGTTAAGCAGCTACCATGCCTTAATAACTTGCCCTGCATCTGCTGCCGAAGGCCTTCCCCTGACCCACATAATGTAAGCACATGAGATGTATGCTTGTGATTGTCTGTTAAATTGCATATTCCTTCTACGTAAGGCTGAGAAAATGAGTTCATGAAACAAAGACAGAACGTGAAGTCAGTTATAGGCAAGTACAACCCCGATTCCGAAATAGTTGGGACAAAGTGTAAATTGTGAATAAAATTAAAATGCAATGACTTTCAGATCACATGAGCCAATATGTTATTTACATAGAACATTGAGAACATTTCAAATGTTGAAACTGAGACATTTTACATTTTTATCCACAAAATAAGCTTATTTCAAATTTTCTGGCTGCAACAGGTCTCAAAAAAGTTGGGACACAGACAAAAAAGGGCTGAAAAAGCTATTAATATATAAGAGAATCAGCTGAAAGAACATTTAGCAAGCAATTAAGTTAACAGGCATCAGGTGTGTTACATGATTGGCTATAAAAGGGATGTTTTAGAGAGGCTGAGTCTCTCAGAAGTAAAGGTGGCCAGAGGCTCTCCAACCTGTGAAGGCTTGAGTAAGAAAATTGTGGAATACTTTAAAAACAATGTACCTCAACGTAAAAATTACAAAGGCTTTGAAGGTCTCATCGTCGACAGTGCATAACATCATCAAAAGATTCAGAGAAACTGGAAAAATATTGGTGCATAAGGGACAAGGCTGAGGACTTTTCCTGGATGCCCGTGATCTTCGGGCCCTCAGACGCCACTGCATCACTCACCGGCATGATTCTGTCATTGACATTACTAAGTGGGCCCAGGAATACTTCAAGAAACCACTGTCAGTAAACATAGTCTGCCGTGCCATCCACAGATGCCACCTAAAACTCTATCATGCAAAAAGGAAGCCATTGTTGAGCATGATCCAGAAGCGCAGCCATGTTCTGTGGGCCAAAGCTCATTTAAAATGGACTGTAGCAAAGTGGCAAAGTGTCCTGTGGTCAGATGAGTCCAAATTTGAAATTCTTGTTGGAAATCATGGGTGTCGTGTCCTCTGGGCTAAAGAGGAGAAAGACCACCCCTCCTGTTATCAGTGTTCAGTTCAAAAGCCAGCATCTCTGATGGTATGGGGATGCATTAGTGCATATGATATGTTAAAGCTAGGCTTGAACCTGAGTCATTTGGAGTGACTGGGGATCTAGTTATGGGATACTGGAGCTCTGTCTGATGTACTTTATTATTAGGGGTCCAAGCATAAAGCACTGGGACCAAATTACAAGTACTCCTCAACTCCTCCATGACTACATCATGGAGCTGGTGGATGTTGGACACCTGCTGCTCCTCCACCTTCCTCTTGAGGATGCCCCACTGCTGCTCAATGGGATTCAGGTCTGGAGACATACTTGGCCACACCATCACCTTCACCTTCAGCTTCTTCAGGAAGGCAGTTGTCATCTTGGAAGTGTGTTTCAGGTTGTCATCATGTTGGAAAACTGCCGTTTCTGAAGGAAGGTCATCATGTTCTGCTTAAGAATGTTACAGTACGTGTTGGAATCCATTATTCCACATGTTGGAATCCATTATTCCATAATGAAGCGCAGCTCCCGAGGACCAGAAGCACTCATGCAGCCCCAGACCATGATGCTGCCACCACCATGTTTGACTGTAGGCAGTACACACTTGCCTTGGTACTCCTCACCAGGGCGCCGCCACACATGCTGGACACTATCTGAGCCAAACAAGTTTATCTTGGTCTCATCAGACCACAGAACATGGTTCAATTGGTTCATGTTCTTGGACTGGTTATCTTCAGCAAACTGTTTTCGGGCTTTCTTGTGGGCTAGCTTCAGAAGAGGCTTCCGTCTTAGCCGACGGCCATGCAGACCGACTTGGTGCAGTGCACAGTGTATGGTCTGAGCACTGACGGGCTGTTCTCCCACTGCTGCAACCTTGTTTGCAATGCTGCCTGCACTCCTGCGTCTGTTTTCTGAAGCCAACTTGTGCACCTGACGCAGAGCACGAGGCCTCAACCTCTTTGGTCGACCCTGACGAGGCCTGTTCCGAGTAGAACCCGTTTTGGAAACCCGCTAAATTACCTTGGCCACCATGCTGCAGCTCAGTTTCATGATTCACAGATCTTCTTGTCGCTTAGACCATCTTTGTGGAGAGCAACAATTCTCTTTTTCAGATCCTCAGAGAGTTCTTTCCCATGAGGTGCCATGTTGACCATCCTTTGACCAGAATGAGAGCATTGCACCCAAGGCACCAGAATTTAAACCCTCAACACATGTTACACAACCTCATATGGCCCAGTCGAACAGACAAAAGCATGAACATGATGAATAAGACACGTTTCATTGCTTGGTTGACCATGACCAATTGGGTTGTATACTCACTTTAGTTGCCGCCCATTTTGGAAATAATGACTGTTCAGTTATTTGGACAGTGCAGTAAATCTACACTGCTACACATATTTTACAGACTTCTCCAGAATATATTCAAGTTTCATTTCTGTAACGTCCCTTGAAAAGATATAATTAATTAATTGTCGAAATGTGAGGGGTCTACTCACTTTTGTGAGATACTGTATATATATATAAAGTTTCAAGATGTTGTGCATGTTGTATTTTACGCCGATTTAGAGGTTCCTTTTTTTGCCCCCCCATAGAGGACAAATGCCCACCCAAGCTTGGCATCCTGGCAACGCCTCTGCTGGGTACGATTGTTCCCTACTGTGCCACCGTACGATTGTCCCCCCCTTCCCTTTCCCCCAGCAGGTCAGCTTTCACACTAGTAATATCGTACCATACCTGAGTACACTTGCATATGTCAAAACTCTGATACAGTGTGTTGCAGTATGCACCTAGGTGATTTTAAATGGGGAACAATTTTAAAAGGAGGTGCCAACATATTTCGGGGGGTTTTATGATTGAGAAGGGGGTTTAGCAGGGCCGGCTTTTGACATGGGCGATATAGGCAGCCGCCTAGAGGGCCGCTTGCTTGGGGGGGGTAGCGCCGATAGTTGCCCTCAAAAAAAAAAAAATAAAAAAATAAAGCTGCAAGCAGCATTGAGCGGGCCCTCGCATCCTTGTGCACGTTGGGGGTGGTGGTGAGATCCTGACGGGTGCAGGTGTGCACTCACGACCATTCTTGATGTTTGTTTCAATTTTCAAGAGGTTATAACTTCGTTAAAGCCATGAAAGACGCTATTTTTATTTTATTTTTTATTTACCTTTATTCATACAGGTGAAAATCTCATCGAGACCCAGGGTCTCATTTACAAGAGAGACCTGTTCAGGGCAGGCAGCAGCAGAACACAAAGTTACAGACTAACTGAACATACAAGAGACAAAACACAAAACATTTAAATAATTGATGCAAAACTGCAAAAGTGTGACAAGAAGAATAAAACTTGTAAGTACATGTGCAGACCCCTCATACTCTCTCACCAGCCTTCCGACAAGTAGTATGAAGTCCCCTAGTGGAATAAAGCTGGACAGCTTCAGCTTCTGCTAAAGCATGTTCCAGGTTGTAGGGGCAGAGTAGGAGAACGCCTTTTTGCCAAGTTCAGTGTGGACTGAGGGGATGGCAAAAGTGATGTAGTCCAGGGACCGGAGGCTACGATCAGACTGTTTTTGTGTCATATACATGGACAGATAGGAGGGGAGCAGACCGATGATGGATTTATAAATAAAAAGATACCAGTGAGTGATTCTGCGCATGGAAAGTGATGACCAGTTTGTGAGAGAGTACAAAGTACAGTCATGTGTGAGGGGTTTACAACCGGTTATGAATCTCAAAGCTCCGTGATAAGCAGCGTCCAACAGATGTAAGGAGTGAGCAGAGACATTCATATGCACAACGTCACCGTAATCCAGAAGCGGCAAGAAAGTGGCCGCAACAATACGTTTTCTGGCGTTAAATGAAAAACAAGCTCTATTTCTGAAGAAAAACCCCAGCTTCAATTTCAATTTCCTCAGCAATTGGTCAACATGGCATTTAAAAGACAGGCTATTGTCCACTGTGATGCCTAGGTATTTATAAGTGGCCACAGACTCAATAGGGGTACCCTGAGCAGACATAATACAGGGCAGAACAGCAGGCACCTTCTTTTTATTTGAAAACATAAACTTAGTTTTACCTGCATTTAAAACTAGCCTGAGATGAGACAATTGCGCCTGAATGGTGTCAAATGCAGACTGCAGATCTTTAAACACCTGGGCAACAGAAGATGTGCAACAATAGACGACGTTGTCGTCAGGATGAAGATGCCTGGATGCATTAATATTTTGGCCCACCTCATTCATTTAAATAGTAAAAAGAGTGGGTCCTAAAATGGAACCCTGCGGCAGACCATTTGTAGTGTTTAGGAACTCGGGGCAAAGACCATTGGACTGCACACACTGCTTACGGTTGGAGAGGGAGTTAGAAAACAAGCCAACAGCATGGTCTTACATTCCAATGGTAGACAGTCGCTGACATAAAATGCTGTGGTCAACTGTGTCGAATGCCTTTGAGAGATCGATAAAAACGGCAGCGCAGTATTTCTTGTCATCCATAGCTTCTGCAATATCATTTATCACCTTAGTGGCAGCAGTTGCTGTGCTATGCTGCTTCCTAAAGCCAGATTGAAATGGAGATAAAATATTGTTCAGACTCAGGTAGTCCTTGACCTGGTCATTCACCAGCCATTCAAGAACTTTCGCTAAAATAGAGAGCTTAGAAAAAGGTCTGTAATTATTCAATAATGTGGGGTCACGTCCTTTCAAGAGAGGAAGGACATGGGCAGTTTTCCACACATCAGGAATAATGTTGCTCTGGAAAGAAAGATTAAATATGTGGGATACAGGCTGAGCTATAATATGCGCAGCCAGATGTAAGAAGTAAGGGGGAAGATTATCAGGGCCTACTGATTTTTGAGAGTCTAGGTCATTTAAGGCCATATGAACCTCTTTAACAGAGAAAGGGGTGAAAGAGAAATTTTGGTTACCTGCTACACTGACAAGGGGTACAGCGGGTGATTTACCATCACATTGTAACCCCCATAAAATTAACAGGCTGAAACTGTACTGCCCAGTCACTCATTTTAAATTGTTTGCATTCAGTATGAATGAATTACGGATCATAAATAGCACGTTTACTGCAAATTGTTAAATTTCCACATGGAGGCGCTAAGCATGGGTGATTGGGTCTATTGTCATTAGCAACGAAGAAGTGAGTGAAGTGCAGAGTTTGAGGTGGATCTCAGTATACAGGTATTAGAGATGCGCGGTTGAACCGCGCGCACGCGGGCGGTGCCGACAATCCGCGGATCGGGCGGATGACGCGACGAAAAATAATATTTTAATTAAATTCGGGCGGGTTGCGGTTGAAGCACTCAAATAATAATAACAAGAAATATTTTACATATTATTCCAAAGTTAAAAAAACGAACGAAAAATGATACTAAAACACTTTTTAATCTGTTGGTCATTCGCTGCTTTGTTTAGACAAGACAAGACAAAGATGGCAGGCAGCGAAGTCGGTCGCGAGAGATTAAAAAACGGTGAACTTAAAACGAAGGCGAAAAGAAGGGGTAAGAAGTACTGTCTGGGAACGGTTTTTGGAGGTGGTGAATTTAGATGACACCAGTGCAGGATATGTTATCTGCAAAAGCGTGTGAAGCCGTTTATGTATTTGAAAGTCACAAGGCGGGCACATCTAACATGGTTCATCACAGGTGTGCTAAACATAAGCATCCCCAAGCACCTTAGCCAGTTTCGTCCGTCGTGACCCCAAAGAGAGTGCCACAAGATGTAAAATCTAAGCTAACAGATGCATGTGTGGACCTGTGCTGTCGTGATATCGCCCATTCGACACAGTATCGGGTGAAGGGTTCCATCAAGTGGCGCAAAGCGTTAATTGACATAGGTGCCAAGTGCGGTTCCGTTGATGCGCTGCTATCCTGCCACATAGGCAAACTGTCTGTGATAGGTCAAAGCAGCAGGCATCCATTGATAAACAGAAGCTTTCGGACGACATCAAGAGAGCTCTCAGCAGCAACGGTGGCATTGCCATAACCACAGATATGTGGACGGATGAGTTTAAAAGAGGGCATACACCGTCCTCATGTGCCACTTCATATGTGAATGGCAGCTTGTCAGTCGTATCTTGGCCACGGTGGAATTCGACCCTACCCTGAAAAAACCAGCGAAAACCTCCACGAGCAGATTACGAGTGTGCTAGCTTCTCACGGAATCCCGACAGACAAAATAGTTTTTGTCAGCGATCAGGGCTCCAATATAAAGGCCGCACTCGAAGCTACCATTGGATTCCATGCTCTGCACATATCATCAACACGGTGCTGAGACATACTTTCGGTACAAAGGACGAGATGTCGATGGCATTCAAGATGTGTTGGACACGCTCGACTACTGCAAAGAGCTTGTTGCTTACTTGAAGAGAACGGTCACGGTGGCCAGCCTCAAGCACACTGTGCACCAAGAATGTGATGTTGATTGGAACAGCAAAATAGCCATGTTGGAATCCATACGCTCCCAATACCAGGACATACGTGATCTGCTGGAGAGCAGGGGTAAAGAGCATCGCCTAGATGGCATACACCTGGATCAACTCACTCACTTGATCGACTTTCTCACCATTTTCAAGGTAGCAATTGGTGAGCTTGAGGGGAACATTACCCAACCATCCACATGGTGTTGCTTTGGTTTTCCAAACTTAAGAAACACTGTGAGCCCAAGTTTGGAGCGTGCCCTACATGAGAAGCCTCCGCTCCCGTCGTCTGCCCTTCTTGATGAGAAGATCGACCCACAGCCACGCACAAAATCGCCACTTTTCTCCACCGAAATTTAAGTCTCTGAAAATGCTGACCGAAGAGGACAGAGAAGAAGTCATCAAGCAAGTTCGGGAACTTCCACCTGAGGGGAGGCGAGCGTGTCAGGCACGGGGGGAGAAGAACGCAACACAGAGTCCATACCGGACACAGAGAAAGGTGTGTAGAGAATTGAAATAGCCTAGGCCTGTGTCATTGTGTAATTCTATTCAGCTTATGTATTTTACATTATACAGTATTTATTACATTTTATCTGTATTTTGTACAGCTGCTGGTGGTGCTCAATCGAAAATGCCAAGGATTGACTTCTCGGAGTGGGAGGAAGATATGAGCGGTGGATTAGATGAAGTAGATGAGTATGCCTCTACAAACTTCCATGTCGATGGATCAGCAGAGGAAAATCTACTTTCCTTCTGGGACAATCAAAGCCGATCATTTCACAACTGCAGCATCTTGCCAAGCGAATTCTATGTATTCCAGCAACGAGTGCTGCGGCTTAGCGCTCCTTCAGCGCAAGCAGGCGCATTATTGAGGCAAGGTGGTCTCGCCTGAATCGATACAGTAGATGCCATTTTATTCTTGCACAGTGCGAGAAAAGAACATTTAGGCGCATTTTTTGTGTTTTGCTCTTTTTTCTAGACATAGCCTGCTGTCACGTTGTTTATGTTCTTTAAGTTATTGAAAGCGGTAGGCATATAGCTACTTCTAAGCATGATTGAAGGCGGTGATGGGCGTTTATTTTCTTTATTTATTGTTTGTTAATTTCTAAATCGGCATACACTGCCTTAATTACTCGAAGTTAAGAAGTTGTTGAGTGCGAGGCATAACCTATTCTATATGCAGTTTATCGGAGGTCAATTGTTTTTTTCGTTTTATTAGCCCTATCCCAAAGCACAAGTGCAACTGCCAACTGCAGCCCGTGGGGCATTTTATTTTCTTTGCCCTGTTTATTTACAGTGTTTTATTTACAGTGTCTCATTTTTGGTTGATAGATGTGGCACCTGATAGGCCTACATCAGTAAAAGTTCAGGGGTGAGAGTTTTCATGTCTTCCTACTACAACCCCAGTAATAAATAAATAAACAAACAAACGATTCTTCTCAAAGTAGGCTTATGCTACGTTTTATTTCATTTCACATTGGAAAAGCATATTTGGGGCTCACGACTGTCACGTGTATGGATGCGACATCGCGTAAACTTGGCATTAAGGAATTGCGTTTGAGAGCGTGACAAAAGTGGCAGGTCATCTGTCACTCACCTGATGTGTTAGGATATACATTTTCTCTCCAACTCCCATTTGTCTGCCTCTTAAGGACATGGTGTGTCTTCCTTATAGGCCTAATGATCACTGTGGAAAATATGTTATTTTGTAACCGTGGAGTTATGCGTGCGACTTCATGCGCATGCGACTTCACTAACACCAAACTGTTAAGCGCAATTGATAGCTTTCTTTGGACTTAAGAGCAGTAACCAATTAAGTCTGCTTTTCTGTTAAGCAAATACTTAAAGTAGGCCTATGTGCTGCATTTTGTCTAATAGATACATCTCCTTGCTCTCTCAGCACAACGCGTGCCGACAAGTTGCCAAGCGGCGCAGCTCACTTGGAGTCAATAGGCTACAACACATAACAAGTTTTTGACATTCGTATGAAATAAATAAATAAATAAATAAATAAATAAATACATGAATGAAAAAATAATGACAACCATTGTCATCTGACAAAACACCTCTACTGTAGGTTGTGATACTAAACAAATGATCGAAAAAGAGGTGCATATTTTTTCAAGGTTTAAACGTTCGGGGCTGCATGCTTTAACAATTAGGCTACACTTTCACATTGTGCGATGGGTGGAGATAGTTTTGGAATCGCTATAAATTAGATATTTATTCTTTCTCCAAGGCTTACTGGCAAGATGGCCTACTAATAGCCGAGGCATCTTTATTCAACTTAAAAACTAATCGGCGGATGGCGGGTGGGTTCGGTTTTGAAAATTGGTGAAAAAACGTTCCTGCAAATGGATAGCGGGCGGATAGAGATTTTAAGAAGCGGTTGCGGATTAAAATATACGTCATCCGCGCATCTCTAACAGGTATACGAGCGTGACGATTTTGTAATTATTCGTTGAAGTTGGTGTGGAAAATAAATGATCTTACTTTGTGATATTGGTTGGTGAACCGAAGGTGAAGGGGGATCGCTTTTTCAAAAGGGCCTTGAGAACAACTCTCCGGTAAGACTTTTTATTTTCAATGTTAGCTACACGTTGGTTAGCTTATGCTCACTTCACTAATGAGAAATTAACAGGAAAAAAAAAAAAACACTCGGTGAGTAATGATTTGTGTGTGATTAAAGTGGTAACATTACCGATACGTTCATTTTAATGGAGGGTGATTTACAAAGAGTGATGTTATCGCTTGTGGAATTCTTGTTTTCCGAAGTTTGTATTCAGTCTCAGAATTGTTCACGATGTTCTATGAGCATTTAAGACTGCAGTGAGCTCGCCTAACGTAGAGCATAGCTGTAAGTCTTGATATTAGTTCGCATACTGAAACGCTATTGGATGTTAAACTGAAGTCAACTTGTATGGTATGCAGGTTGGTTTTTTCTTTGGGTCGAATTTCCGAGAGTGAAAGATGCATATCTTCACAACCACTGCTGTGGTGCTTGGAAGAGGCGGAGTCAGGACGACATGCTGGATCTGGAACTTTCTGAATTCTATTGGATTACAGATAAGCAAATATTTCAAAGGAAAATAAGAATTTGGATCTCCCTGTTGAACTGAAATGATCAAATAGACTGTGATCAAACTTTGCTTACTGACTTGACTGAACTGAACTGTGGATGTTGCTGCCCTTGGCATCATTAAAGAGCGGGAGTTCGACTGGTGTTCAAATTCTTTATTACACCATGAAACTAAAATACAAAAAGCATTACATCAGTACAAAACTACACATATACAAAGTAATTTTATTTCACTAACAATTCAACATTAAAACCAGGTACTGTGTCAATTACACAGCAGGACATTTAAATTACAATAGTTAGTAACGTAAGAGGGTACAAACAGAAACATTACCTCATTACGCCTGCCAAGGGTGCAAAGCATTAAGTGCCTGGCGATGGGTATGACCCTCCGACATTCACTTCAAAGACACGTTAACGTTAGACACAAATACCGAACTAAAATTTAACAAAACAATACAATTTAAAACGCTACATACCGGTTTTTCCTCGGAGCACAACACACACACGTGAACTACCAGTGAGTTCAAGAAAAAGTTTGCATGTGACGACAGCTTGAACTTTATACATTTTCCAGGGCATGCAGCCCAACCCCTGAACATGTCTAAGGTATACAACGGTGGCCACTTACACTCCCACCAAGCATGTGAAAAAGTTGGATTGCATTATTAGCATTACAAATTACACATGATCAAAAAATAATAAAAAATAATATCCAATATTTACACTTTCCTAGGCTCTTAATCGCTTTCGAGTAGAAGCACTAATTTTTGAATAGGATGTTCAATTATTGAGGGTTTTGAAGGTTTTTCTAGTTTTAAGAATTTTCTGTCACCTACCTGAACTTTAACCCGACGGACTAACCCATCACGCCCTTTTGCGGCTTCTACAACTCGCCCTAAATGCCACTCATTTCTAGGAACTGTGTCCTCTTTAATAATCACAATGTCATTTACTTTCAAGTCACGTTTAGGAACAAGCCACTTTTGTCTCAAGGAAACATTAAGGAGATACTCCTTTCTCCACCTGCTCCAAAACTGCTCTGTTCAGTACTGCACTCTTCGCTCTTTTAGCAGCATACATGTCCTCCTTCACAAAGTTGCCAGGAGGGGGAGAGGCAATCTTGGACTTCATCAAAATTAAGTGGTTTGGAGTTAGAGGTTCAAGTGACTGTGGATCATTCACTGTATTTACATTGAGAGGGCGACTGTTAACAATAGCCATTGCTTCATAGAAAAGAGTTCTTAGCGAAGAGTCATCCAACCTTCCTGGACACTGAGCAATAGTGACGTTAAGTACACTACGTATAGTGCGGATCTGCCGCTCCCAAACACCACCTGTATGACTCGCTGAAGATGCATTGTACACAAACTCGCGCTCTTTCTCTGCTAGAAAGGTTTCAACAGCACCAATTTCAGACTTCTTCAGCCCTTCTTTGGATTCATTATTTGCGCCAATAAAATTTGTACCTTGATCACAACGCAGTTGAGACACTGCTCCTCTAAGACTAATGAAACATCTCAAGGCATTGATGAAAGCATCTGAGGACAAATCATCCAACATTTCAACATGCACAGCTCGAGAAGAGACACACGTAAAGCTTAGTCCATATCTTTTGATTTCGTTTCGACCATTTCGGACAACAAATGGACCAAAACAGTCCATTCCACTGATTTCAAATGGGGCCGAAACGTCACAGCATTCATCAGGAAGTTCAGACATTTTTTTCTCCTCGACCGGCCTTCTTTGTTTACGACAATGCACACCCCTGTAAATAAATTTTGCAACAGTTTTGCTTCCTCCAATTACCCAAAACCCATTTGCTCTGAGCTCCATCAATGTTTGATGTCTGCCCTGATGGCAGACCTGGTTGTGGTAATAAGATAAAATCAATTTGGTGACATGGCTGTCTTTTGGAAGAATAACTGGATGCTTCTGCCTCTGAGTAAGGGTTAAACCTTTGAGTCTCCCACCAACACAGAGAAGTCAATCATGCAGGATAGGATTGAGATTAAAGAGCTGACTGGACTTCGGAATATTTCCGACCGGAACCTTTTGAAGAGCTCCAAACTCCTCTGGAAAAGCTTGCTGCTGCACGAGCTGGATAACAATCTCAGCAGCTTTTCCACGCTCCTCTACTGATACCAATTCGCCATGTTTTAATTTTGATCTTAGTCTCTTGATTCTTGCAATTACTTTGACCAAAGTGGTCCAAGAGGAAAACCTCTCCAGATGACACAGAAAGTCTGTTTGTGGGGAAGCCGTTGTTGCAGACGCATGAACTGATTTAACCTCTGAGTCACCAACTAGAAGCTCAAAAGAGGGTTTAAATGGAAGGGGCATCTGATAGTGTCCATCTTCCTTCTGTTTTATATTGCTACTCAAAAACTGTATAAAACGAACATCATCTTGCGCCACATACTTATCCTCGTAACTTCTCTCATTGAAATCGGATTCCAACACCTTAAGAACATCTGTGACAGGGGGTAACGGTACTTCCTTTACTGCCACACGATGCACAAAACTATGGCTGCCTTTCCTATCCAAATGAGGGTTAGCTGACCCTATAATGCTCCACCCTAGTGCCATTTGCTGAGCAAAAGGCTCATTTTCACTCCCTACGATGACCTCTAGGGGGGCTAAAGCTAAAGGACAGTCATACCCAATAAGGAGTCCCACCTCACAATCTTGAAGCGGTGCCAATTTTTGAGCCAAATGGCTAAGGTGAGGCCACTGAATTGCAGTGCTTCTAGTGGGGATGTGAGACTTATCTACGGGGATAAAGTCACGTGTATAAGCTTGCTGAATCTTAATGACCTTTTCTGAGTTAAATCCCCTTACTTGAATACCACTAGCAGTTTTACTTTCAATGATTGTATTAACTGCTGTCATTGTGCTTAGCTTAAGTTGTACTGGATGAGTGTTTACATTTAATTCAGAAACCAAATTGTCTAATACAAAAGTTGAATCACTCTGGGTGTCAAGAAGAGCGTAGGCGAGGTCTCTTTTAGGCTCATCCACTGCAGACAGAAACACAGGGACTATGCTGGATGTTGAAAAAACATGCTGAGTCAAGGCATGGGACATAACTTCATGAACTTCAATCAAAGCATCTCCAGAGGAAACAGCATTACTTGATATTTGTACACGCTCTTCTTGTTTTTCAATATGGAGACAAGTTGGATGTCTTCTATTGCAGGTGCTGCAAGTGTGTCGCTCTCTAGTGGTGTGACCCTTCTTCAAGCAACTAAAACATAAACGATGCTCATGGATAAACTCCCTTTTCTCATCCATGGGCTTTACTGCAAAAGAGGGACATTTAACTATACCACGTGTTGCATTATTGCAAAATAAACAAGGTAGCTTTGGTTTTGAGCTTTCGATCGTATTGAAACTAGACTGATTTACCTGAGCATTTGTGCCAAATGATTTTACTCTTTTAGTGAACTGCTCCTCAGCTGGTTTACTCATTCGAGAGGTGGTTACAGGATTACAAACAATTCTAGCCTCCTTTTGCACAAACTCAGTAAACTGAAGGAAGCTTGGGTAATTGCCAGAATTGTCTAACTCATCAACAACAATACGGCTCCATCTACGGACCATCCACTCAGGTAATTTCTTAAGAAGCTTATGATTTTCTTCACTATCATTGAGAATGGAAAGACCTCTTACATGTGGTATAGCTTCGACACAGCCTAAAGAAAGTCTGCAAACTCCCTCAGTGCTTTGGGATCATTAGCACCTATTTTTGGCCATTTCATTAGTCTCTCTCTAAAGGCACGCTGAAAAATAAAAGGACTACCACACCTATCCTCTAAAACAGTCCAAACACCATTATAAGCATCCTCTGAATTGCGATACAAGAACCCTTCTACTGCTTTTCGCACCTCTCCAGCTAGCTAACTCTTTAAATACAACATTTTTTCACTAACTGGGAGGAGCTTTTGACCTATTAAGGCTGAGAAGGACACTTTCCAATCAATAAATTACAAAGGATCGCCACTGAACACTGCTGGTTCTGGGACAGGTAAAAGAGCCACAGCTGACTTCAATCCGATGAAGGGAAGCCTCATCAGCAACCGCATTCGCTTCAGGGGAGGGGGCGCCCAGCGTTGAGTTTCACTGTTGCTGCCCTTGGCATCATTAAAGAGCGGGAGTTCGACTGGTGTTCAAATTCTTTATTACACCGTGAAACTAAAATACAAAAAGCATTACATCAGTACAAAACTACATGTCATGATCCTTGTACTATGCCATGCCATGTCTTGTGTTTTGCCTTTCCTTGTCTTGTTTGGCCCTTTGCCATAGTCCATAGCCCATGTTAAGTTAACATTCCCCGGTTTATGTATCATGCCATTTATCTGCCTTGCACCTTGTCTCCCCAGTCTTGTCATGTGTTTTGTTACAGTCCGCTTCCTCGACTCCGTGCCACGTTTTCAGGTGATTTAATGATTTCTGGATTTCTAATTGTTCCTTCTTAATCTCATTTGCTTCCTTTGTCTTGCTTTTCTGTCATTACTAACAGTTTGTTATTTTTGTAAATTACTAACATTGTATATTTATACTAATTTACTAACTTGCACTTTGGGATTGTATAGCTGCACTTTACTAACATAACTAATGAATTCTCCTTTTCGCCCTGCTCTGGTCTCCGCCCTTGCTTCTGTTCACTTTGCTTTGCTGGCTTTCTGTAACCTTCGCAAACTTACTAATTACTATCCTGTTCTCATGATCTGTGCACATTAGAACTCCCTGACCGAGGCGTTGGTTTTGTCATAGGTTGTCTATGTGATCCTTGTCCGTGTTTTGGCTTTTGCCAATTCATGTGGTTAAGGGCTCCCTCTTGTGTGCTCCCTTGTTAATTAGTCTGATCCCGCCCACCTGTTTCCTATTACAGCATGTGATCCTTCCCAGTGTATTTAAGCTGTCCTGCCCCAGCACTCACTGTCAGAACGTTTCTCCTTGCGCTGCCTTGTTTTCGCCTTGAGTTTCATAGTGATCATACTTCTGACTGGACTGTCCTCGATTTTTGATTCTGTCTCTGTCTCTGCCATATCTGTTCCTGTGTACCGTACCTCTCTTTTTGCCTGACCTGGATTTGTGTTTTTGCCGCCCTGTTACCAAACCTGTTTTTGCCCCCTGGATTTCGAGACTGTCTGCCGAATTGTGTACTGTAGCTTGCCATTTCTATTTTTGTGCACCGAACCTCTTTTTGCCCGACCTGGATTTGTTTATTGGCTGCCCTGTTACCGAATCGGTTATTGTCCTCTGGATTCCAAGACTGTCTCCTGTATTGTGCTGTCGCCTGCCACCTGTTGGAGATCCCTCTCCTTACTCCAATAAAGTCTGGTTATATTGGATTTCTCCTGTCTCGCAATTGGTTCCTGTATGGACTGTCACACTACACATATACAAAGTAATTTTATTTCACTAACAATTCAACATTAAAACCAGGTACTGTGTCAATTACACAGCAGAACATTTAAATTACAATAGTAACGTAAGAGGGTACAAACAGAAACATTACCTCATTACGCCTGCCAAGGGTGCAAAGCATTAAGTGCCTGGCGATGGGTATGACCCTCCGACATTCACTTCAAAGACACGCTACCGTTAGACACAAATACTGAACTAAAATTTAACAACACAATTTAAAACGCTACATGCTGGTTTTTCCTCAGAGCACAACACACACACGTGAGCTCCCAGTGAGTTCAAGAAAAAGTTGGCGTGTTACGACAGCTTGAACTTTATACAGTTTCCAGGGCGTGCAGCCCAACCCCTGAACATGTCCAAGGGTATACAATGGTGGCCACTTACAGTGGATGATAGTATGCACTATATTATCTTGGAGAAAAAAAACTGTAACATTGTGTTAAATTTAATGTGCCATAACCCAGGTATTACCAAAAAAGGAAAAAAAGTACTGAGTGTTGCATAATTGCATTTGTCATTTCATTTTTTTTTTTTGCAAGTAATATTTGAAGAGTTCTAAAAAAAAAAAAAAGAGAAATACATAAGTATCTCTGTTTTAAGTTTTCTTAAAGGGATAGGCACAAGTTTTTTTGCTGGTTTATGGCAATTCCTTAGTTGAAGTGAAGGTTACAAAATGTATTTCTAAATATCTTTCTTGTACAGAATAAATCTGCTCATTCTGTTTCTGCAAGAGTTGTAGTTGGGTCTTACTTATCATCTGGACTCTTCCTGATGGAAGAGGGACCAAAAATATACTCGTGATCACAGACCATTTCACAAAATGTGCTGTGGCGGTCCGAACGCCTGATCAGAAGGCAAAAACTGTTGCAAAATCATTGTAGAATAATTTCTTTATCCAGTATGGATTTCCTGAAAGGTTACATAGTGACCAGGGTCGAGATTTCGAATCCACACTCATAAAAGAACTTTGCAGACTGCTTGGGATAAAGAAAACCCGGACGACGCCATATCACCCGCGTGGAAATCCTTTTGAGAGGTTCAACAGAACACTCCTAGCCATGTTGGGTACCCTGCAGAAAGTGAGATGGAAAGACTTTGTGCAGCCATTAGTGCACGCTTACAATTGCACTAAACATGACACAACCGGATACTCGCCTTACCAACTCATGTTTGGGAGACAACCCAACTTACCTATTAATATTGCTTTTAGACTCAAGGCTGAAGGAAATGGAGAGGCATCACATGTCCAATATGTTGAAAATCTAAGGGAAAGTCTTTCAGAAAGCTACAGGATAGCGATTGACCACAGTGCGAAGAGTGCTTTCCATAACAAACAGCGGTTTGACTGAAAAATCAGAGAGTCTAAGATTGAAGCTGGAGATCGCATCCTTGCAAGGAATGTTGGAATTCGGGGGAAGCACAAAATAGCAAATAGATGGGGTCAGACTGTATAGAAGGTCATCAAGCAAGTCCGGGACCTTACTGTTTATGTGATAGTGCCTTGTGACTCCGATGGGCCAGAGAGAGTCCTACATTGAGATTTGTTGCTGCCCTGTGGTTTCTTACCTTCTGCAGTTGCTGAACCCAAGCCCAGAAGACCAACAATGGGTGTTAGGGCTTCTCCCCACAACAGTGAAGCAGGACAGAGTGAGGAGAATCCGTCAGAAAGTGAAGTTGAAGAAGGTGATAATGATTATTACTATTCTCAATGTACTCCGGGAACTGACAAAAGATTAACACGGGCTGAAATTGAAAGTGAAAGGGGGGATAACTTCCTGCCACCCACAAAAACAAGCACACCCACTAAGCAAGGGGATAAAGCCAAGCAAAACGGTCCTCAGGAAGGCGGTAGTTTACCTGTGATTGACAATCTTCTTCTCCTGAGTCTACTTCCTTTGAGGAAGGTGAGGAAACCACAGAGGAGTCATTACTTAATCCAGAGGCAACACCCTTTCTACCACACAATGCTATAGAGGGAAACATCCACCAAACTGAGGCTGAGGAACCCCAGGGACAGCGAGAGCAGGATGAAGGGACGAGATCTCAAAGTTCTGATATGGACGAGAGTCACGAGATGGGAGCGGATAACACAGAGAATGTGGAAAGGAGATCTGGAAGAGAAAGGACTTGCCCTAAGAGACTGACATATCCATTGTTAGGGAACCCTGTAGTTGATGTTATGCAGTCTTTGCAAAGAGGGTTGAAGGGGACCTTGAATGAAGCCCTTACCATCATGCTATGCCATGCATCGGTAAACAGCAGCCTAATGAATTAGATAAATATCTTTGTTTTACAGAATAAATCTGCTCATTCTGTTTCTGCAAGAGTTGTAGTTGGGTCTTACTTATCATCCTCCTTAAGGCGAGACACGGCAGGCAAAAACATGGATTTTTCATGCAGTGGTCAAATTTGAGATTTTGGGCTAGTTTACTCCTTGAATATGTATTCTTTCAAACGGCTATAAAGAAAACATTAAAATTATACATTTAGACATCTATTACATTTTGTCTACTTGCGGCAGTAAGTTTCTTCCGAATTTACTAAAAAGTTAGCATTCCAACGCAACGAACAGTACTTCGCCTCTTCACTGAAATCTGTCATGACCAGTACCGTTGTAAAGCTCTGATTCTCCTGCACAACGCTGTGTAATCCAAATAAGGGCATTTTCTTTCTGTGAGTAACCAATCGTGAAAGTTCATAGGGGGATTTATAGCCAATGACAAAATCTCATTGGCTACTGCTGGTTTCTGCTAACGTGATTCGCTCAGATGCATCACGTGGTGCGCTCTGACACTTCCGTCTTTAGCTTGCTGCGGAACCTTGGCTGCGTCCGAATAGTTAAATAATCATGTCCTATCGTCTAATGCCGAACCACTTTTCTTTAACCTCTGTGTAAAACGTCATGGAAGTACAGGAAAGCTGTAAAGCGGACTCTTTTACAGCTTAGGGAGAGAACCGCGGTAATAAGAGAATCCGAACGCACTTACACTCGGCACAGTGATCACCCGCCTCCTGTTCGTCATGTTTGTTTGTTTGAGATTTGGTGGCATGTTCGCGTTCCCGTGCCGTGGTCAGCAATTAGTCAATCAAGGCAATGCATGTGTTCCACGATAGTTCAAATTGTTTAAATCAAATAGGACCATTTGAAACATTTTTATGCAATTCCATTGCTTTCAACCCGAGTAAAGAAAAGCGTGAAAAGTCTGGAGGCATAATTATTTCCATGTTACTAGTGGTGAAATCCACCAAAATGCATGTGAAACTGATAAACCTCCATGCACAAGAACTTCAATTCCGCCTGAGAATCTCTTACAAACGCGCTGGTTGAATGGTTGCTGACATACGGCATGGGAACGTGAATATGACATTTAAACGGCCGAATGCGTGAAAGTTTACAGCCTTTTGTCCTAAATGTGCTGCGCCCGGTCTGACAATAAACATTGATCCAGAAAATCATGGGTTCTGCAGCAGTTTATTGCTCGAGTTCAGTAATTGCAAAAGGGGCACTAGTGCAGACGAAGCGTCTTTACATCTACACCAGTGGTCTTCAACGTTGTTCCTGGGGACCCACTGTGTATGCTGGCTTTTGTTCTAACCACAGGTGTAATTGCAGGATTTTAACGAGCTGTTCATTAGTCTTAATTAAGTGTATTTAATGTTTAGAGCAGTTATTTGGCCTCTTAATTCACAAGATAACAAAAATATCTTTGTTTGCCATCCAGAATTAAAAAAATGCCATACCCACATTGCTATGCATTGGAAATAACAACATAAAATGAGAGAAAACAATGTAACCAATCAAATTAAAGATGTACTTGGCTCCTACTTGGTGAAAACTAATTGGCACATCATGACAAATTTATTCGACAAGCAAATGGTAAAGAGTCAAACCAGCTTTGTGTTAATCTAATTAAGTTCACCTGAAGTTTTTTGAAAGAACTTGAAACAGTTGTGTCCCTCAGCCCAATTTGGGGTTTATGGAGTTCCTCAGCGTCTAATTTGATCAGTTTCAAATGTTACAATGCTGGAAATTTCTTGCAGTGTAGAAATAAAACCACAATCGTCAAGGATATTTTATTCTTCATAGCATGTATGGATGTTTCTATGTAACATTTGGCTAAAAACAGTAAATAACAATGCTAAATATGAAAAACAACTAATTAAGATATTAACAACTTGTTAAAATCCTGTGATAACAATTGTGGTTGAAACAAGAATCAGCATACATGTTGAAGACCACTGATCTACACGATTGCAGAGTGAGAGTAGAAGTGATGTCGCGTTTGACGTGAGTTTTGTCTGCAAGTTTGTGCAGTGTAGGCCAATATGTTTATTAGTTGAATAACTACAGTTGTAGGCCTTAGATGCCTGTCATGTTATTAAATGATCAATCTTCATGAGCTTAAAATATACCGCATTACTATTAATAAGAGCCTGAACATTTATTCTGTTTGTGAGCAATTGTTTCCAACAGAAATGCATTAAATTCCCCTATGTAAATCTTTGAATGCCGTTTTCTCAAAATGAGGTTTTTTAATACTCCAAGTCAAACTTCTCCGCCTCTGTAGTACCTATGTATACCAAACTTTGCAGTTATACACTTAGCTGTATTCTGAAGATATTTACAGAGGGATTTGTTAATATATCATCCCTAGCCTCATTTATGAGACATTTTATTCGCAAAAATATGGCGAAAATTGATTTTTTAAGGCCATGGACAGCATATTTTTATTTTCTCAGTAATAAAAGCAGATATCCTTAAATCCCTCTGTAATTGTTTTTTCATCTTATATGTAAACAAAATGAAAAAATTTTGCACCTGGCTTTATCAGATGTTTAGATTTATCTTCCTAAAATATATGCAAATTAGCGCATATTAAATAAGATTATACCTAATTTGCATATTTAAAGGGGACCTATTATGCTGATCCTTCTTTTAATACATATTAGTCATGTTATAATGTTGGTTGTCCGTGCTCAACCTCTGAAAAGTTTCTAAACATAAGATACAGGGGTTTTGCCATAATCCAAGAACGTGATTTCGTCAGCGTGATTTCCTCTCTGAACAGCTCCTCCCGAGATCTTCACGAGATCTGGGCAAAACCTGACGTCAGGTAGTGCCGTCCAATTAGTACAGACCTAGCCAGAGCCAACCACTGCGCTGGACCTGCCCACACCGGAAACTATTCTAGCAGGCACTAACAACGGCAGATCATACTATGCCTTAGTAACGTCTACACTTTTGGAAATACAAAAGAAGAACCGCACATCATTTCAGGTGCAATTTTGTCAGTATCTCTCCCAAAGCTGCTTGTCGGTTTACTTTTGGACGCGAAGAAAAACAACTATTTCTCTTCCAAAAGACGATGCCACCAGAAATCAGTGGGTAGCTTTTTTTGTTTGCTGGCAGCAAACAGCCATGGCCAAAGGGAACGTTAGCTGATTGTGCTCAGCATTTCACCAAAGACAGCTTTGTTAATAAAGGATAATTCGACACAAGATAAGCGTTTCAGCTGCTTCTCAAACCTGAAGCAGTTGCATCGATCAAGCACTCGGAGCCACAAGCTGTAAGTAACAATATAACAGCAAATAATGTAAGTGAAGCTAACGTGTTACGGGTGGCTAGCAGGACCGCTAGCGATAGTTAGCACTAACAACTGGCCTCAAACGCAGGCTTTGTAAAATATCTGAAGATAAAGCCTGTATCGGTCGCGACTGTCCGTGACTCACAGACACAGAAGCTGTAAGTTGCTTTTACTGCATAAGCCAACCTGACGTGATAGCTAGTTGATTGTGGCTGTAGCACAGCGGCTAACGTAGCCAAGTTACTGTTGCTAATGTTTGTGTCCTAAATATGCAAGAGTGATATCAGGGGAAATTCTACAGAAGGTGTGTGAACTTTTAATACTTGTTTGTAATTTGGATGCTTGGTACAACTGTTCACAGGAACAGAACTTGCTGTCTGTAAAACCTGTATTGCAAGGTTTTGTCTCTGTGGTTATGACCGCTTGGTTAACAGCTACTGCATGTTAGTTTGCGTGCCGTCGTGCTAATTAAAAATGCTCCTGGTTAACTTATATGCAGTAATTCTGATCGGTATGCTTGTGTTACTTCGGTAAGCATCAATGTGGCAGTTTCATCGTAACGTTGCCCGATTGTAGCCACTACAGTTAGTGATCGCTTCACTTATCCATGACCAGGATCAGCCGGATACTTCACAAATGTCTGAGCAAGCTCTCTGGTGCTACCATGAAAGCAATGCGAAACGCAGAAGCTCTACCGGTTGACAAATGATTTCTCTGCACTACCGTGACATAATTTCATCCCCCTTTAGAAATTGTTGTGGCTAATAAAAAGCCAAAAAAGGCGGAGATTAAATAGGTAATTCTTTCCTGTAGAAGTGATCGATTCGCTAGCTCCACATAAGCAACTTGTCCGCACTAACGGAACTTACGGTCTGCAAAACCTGTATTATGCTCATAACATAACCGAGCTCTCTCTAGCTGTCGCGTACTATCCATAAAGCTGCTTTCAAATCGGACACGAAACAAACTTTTCGTGCGACAGATTAGCTACACTCATAGTCAATGCAAAGACGCGAATACAGGCGTTATGGGCGCGTTAAGCAGCTTTCACACCGGATGCGAAACAAATTTTTTCGTGCGACAGATTACATTCAAAGTCATTCAAAGTCAGTTATCTTGGATCTGTTTTTACTGATGATGCAAAATTTGCCTCTATTATGACGCAACATTCAAGCTATAAGTACTGTAATTTGCTGAAATTATTCACATTTGTTCGACGCCATAGGAATTTACCATTCTTTTTAAAACGCAAGGTTTTGGACGCATGTCTGTTATCATCACTCCTGTACGGATGCGAGAGTTGGTTTGGAACAGTATTTCATAGGTTGAATTCCATTTACATGGCTGCAGTAAAGTCTGTTATTGGGGTTAGAACAAGTACCCCGAATGACCTCTGTTTGCTGGAGATTAGCCAGCCGTCTCTCGCAGCTTTAGTAAAGAGTCGGCAATGTACGTTCTTTTGTGATATCTTGTCGGAAAGACGAGGGATTACAGATGACCCACTGATGTTTGCGTTAAATCTAAGTCGAGCTGCTGACACTTCAGCTTGGAAGCATGTGGATAGTGTTCTGAGGAAGGGTCAGGCGTGTCTAGACGCTGATATGGCTGCACGTAAGCAGCGAGTTTTACAGTTGAACGCCTCTAGGTTCCAAACGTATCTGTTGATAAACCATGATCTCTCCGTACACAGAGTCTATAATGCAGTTATTGTGGGTAGTGTGTTAGAACACCAGAGAATGGTTTTTAGTCAGTTTCGGTTGTCCTCCCACAGACTGCGTGTGGAAATTGGTAGGTGGCAGCGGTTACCTCGGGAGGAGCGTATATGCGACTGTCCTGTGGGAGGAATACAGGACGAGTTACATGTGTTGGCAGTATGCGGATACACTAGTTCAGTCCGTGATCGTTTTCCAGATATTAAAAATCAGGATCTGGACAGCCTAATGAGCTGTGAGGATGCGTGCATACATGTGTATGAATGTATGAGAAATTTTGTTTAATAATTTTTAAATGTGTTTATATATAATGTTGATGTGTTTATATGGACTTTAAGACGTGGGAAATGTTAAAAAGTGTATATTTGCTGTGATATTGGTCAATAAATTACTTACTTACTTAGTAAACCTAGACTAATTAAGCTCATGGATAGATCTGTCGAGTGTTTTGCTAATTTCTTTTTAATACTATTTTTTTTTCCATTGTCTTGCAGAAAGCTGGACAAGGTTGTACAGACATGGAATTCTAATCGAATCAGACCAGCTCCATCCAGGGGTGACTCCGGGGGCTGTCCAGTCCTACTCTACACAGCCCCACAGATTTTTGGTGGAGAGGACAGACTTAAGTTGTTTGATCAAGAGGAGGTCGATCTTTGTAAGGAGGAGCGCAGACCCAAGGGTCAATTGCCTTGTGATGAAACTGTCTTTGATCTGTCAGTTTTGCTGATGCAGGAAAATGGATGGGACACTCCTAAAGATGCGTTTGATGCTGCTGAACTGTACACACTGTTACGAGAGGAGATAAGAAATAATCTTTGAGGATTTCACCTATCCTGAACAAACCAAATAGGCCTGTAAGCAGCAAGAAGGTGGTGGTTATGTAGATTTGTGTTTATTTATTTGTGTTTATTTATTTTTTTAAACAGGGACAATGCATATTGATGGACATATTTGTTTTCAAAAAAAAAAAAAGAAAAAAATGTAAATATGCAAGATTATAGCCAAAGGCTAATTTCCATCTTTAGTACCTATGGCAGGTTGTAGTCAACAATAAAAAATGGAAACACAGAGCAGAATCAATTAGGAAAAAGAGAATATAAAATTGCATACACCACTGAGACTAGACCACAAGCATAAAACATATCAATATAACAGGATAAGACAAAAGTTAGTGGATAAATAGCAAGGGTGCATGGCCAAAGAGCCGAGAGTTAAAGTGCTAGAGTGCATAGTCAAAGTGCCAAGTGCTAAAGTGCTAAGTGCAAAAATGCTAAGATATCAATATATTGCACATTTTTCAGTTCTCCATTGCACATTGCTCAAGATTGTATTGCACGATGCCCAAACATACACTGCACACGCAAAAGTGCAAAAATTATTGTACAGTGATATACACGTAGATTATGTAACATTAATACACGAAAGTGCCATACATAAGTACGCTTATGTGTGTACCGTAGATGTACTAACAATAGTCTGGACACCCCTTTCCCTTGTATACCAGATCTATTCATGATCACAGGCTTGGCTCTCGCCTAGCCATGATTTTAACTGCTTCCTAAACGCTTCCAGGCTTGAACACTCCCTTGTTGCAGATGGCAAACTGTTCCAGAGAGCACAACCTGTCAATGATAGAACATTTTGAGAAAATGATGTCCTTCTAAAAGAGGGTTCACAATCACCCCGATCAATGGCTCTGGTTGTTCGTGCAGTGGAACTTCTGGCAGATTTACGTTTGACAAACTGGTGGCGTGGTGGTGGTGCCAGGCCATGCAGGATTTTATACACGAGACAGGAGGCTTTGAAATTTCTAAAATTAGCCCAATTTAAGAGCCTTTACTTCTCCAGGATGTTGCAATGATGGTAGGAAAAGGGTTTCTTGTCCAAAACCTTTAAAGCCTTTTGAAGCGGGATTCAACAGGTTTAAGTAAAGAGGGACAGGTGAATGACCAGCTAGAGACACAGTAATCAATGTGTGAAAATATCATGGAATGTAAAAACAGGAGGGCCGCACTATCAGTCAAGGATGTTCTGATCTGTTTAAAGTAGGTTAAAATTTACATTTTTGACGACGTTCTTAATATGGCTCTTGAAGGACAAAGTTGAGTCCAGCACAACTCCAAGATATTTGAATTCACTCACAGTTTGAATTTCCTCACCTCTCAGAAAAATTTTAGAGGGAGATAGATGAGTCCTGGGTTTGGCAAATGTCATACTGACCGTTTTCTTAGTGTTCAGAGAGAGGCATGATTTTGTTAGCTAGTCCTGAAGACACGCCGGGGCAGATGACAGCTTTTGAGTGACTTCATATGTGTTTTTGGCATTAGTGAAAATTACTGTGTCGTCCGCATACATGACTGTGTCCACATTTTTGCATACATTGGATGGGGACACCACCTTCTTGCTGCTTAAAGGCCTTGGCTGCTGTGCTCATCTCCTCTGCCATAGCTGCTACTGTGCCCATCGCCACCAACTCGGCTGCTGTGTAGATCACCGCCAGCTTGGCTGCTGTGCCCATCACCACCGTCTTGGCTGCTGTGACCATCTCCTCTGCCTCCTCTGCTGTGCTCATCACCACCAACTCGGCTGCTTTGCCCATCTCCACCGCCTTAGCTGCTGTGCCCATGTCCACCACAAATAGCATTATCCACATTGAATGTAAACTACATAGAATATGTTGTAATGTTTTATTTTATTTGATTGATTGATTGATTGATATCTTTTATTTCAATCATGTAGAAGACAACTTAAAAAAAAAAAAGAAAAAGCAGTTAAAAGAAAAAAATACAATAAGTGATAATCAAAAAATGAAAAACAAAACAAGACATAAACTTTAAACTGTATCAGCTTACATGAGTGAAAGGGAGTAGGAAAAAGTATAAACTTATCTGGTCCTGCCCCCTTAAATTTTACTATACTTTCTGACTGAAATCATTGCACTGTCTTAAGTTTACCAATAATTTTTAAACATGTACAGTGAACATACAATGTATCACTCATACAGACAAAATTACAATCATGCCTATACCTTCTTTAGAAATGTATTTTACCATTCCCTGTGTTGTAGAACTGAGAGATTATGACAAATAGTCTTTTATCAAGTTTATTGTACTGATACAACTGTGAACAAATGGTGAATCATACCAATGAAAACCAACTGCTGAAGTCTGTGGCTCTGTCTGGTACCAGCATAGCAAGAGACCTTATAGATGGAGGCCCAGAGATTTAAATTGGAACAAGGTGGGCTGTTCTTGACAGTAAAGATAGAACTAATTGGATATAAAAGGACAAATGGCAGAGAAAACCAATGAATGATCAACAGAGGGGGGTTGGAGGGATATTCAAAAGATAACAATGGGACTGGATTGGTTAAATAGCCAGGTACAGACAGAATGATGGGTAAGGGGGAGGAGAAGAGTGCCTCCGTCTACCACAATTCCTCACTTTTTTCTTTTTTTATATACAAAAATGGAATAAAAAATATGAAAAAATATAGTTAGGAATATAAATTAAAAGTATGTTATCTATGTTTTGTGATGTATGAGTTTTTTGTGTACAACACTGTATATCATTTGTAAATGGAGATTTGTTAGACACGATTTAAATGCCCATTATGACTGGTCAGCGATTTGTTTATTTTGGTTATCATTTGGCACCCTCTGGTGGTATGACTGTAGAAAAACATGATCTGATGTCATGTCAGTTCTTTGAAATAGACTAGTGCTTTCTAGAAGCTTCTGGCATCTTCCTGCCTGGAGGGGGCGGGATTACCCAAGGAATCCTGTAGATCTTTCCAGAATGTTGCTAGTCTATATAAATGCTGTGATTTTGGTCACTAGAGCAGAGTTTTTGTTTTGGCAACAAAGTTGCATAGTGGCATTAGAGTGTTATTCGAGGATTGAACAGTGGATTATTTGTAGAGGGTTTTTTTTTATCAGTGAAGAATAAATTTGTTTTAGTTGTCATTGCTGGTTTTCTTTGTTGTGATTTTTAAGTCATAACAGTTTATTCTATGAGTCTATCATCTGAAGTTAGTTGATTGTACCAGTTGGACAAATTTTATTATGGCCAATGGAATGATGGTTTGAAAAGTAATGTTTTCTAAAATCAGTAACAATAGAAGTCACAGAACAAACCAGCACATCAACCAAAACTTCCCCACGCTTGACTAGGGAAAGCAAAAAGATTATATGTGCCACTAACTATGTAACCAACCAATTGGAAAAAACCCCAGAGGGAAAAAATCCAATGGAGGTTACAATATCAAATTATTTAGGCATTTAATTTGTAAGTGAAATTTTAAAAAATAAACAGTTACATATGAAAATAATAAGTTACAATATTTATATGGGGAGCTAAAGTGTTAAGTAATAGGATAAAATATTTAAAATTGTGATATATGTCAAGACATTCAGCAATTTATGCCACATGACATGATCTGGAGCTTAATTGAGAGAGTGGGGCTGATGCACATAATAGGCTGGTCAGAAGTTTTTTTTGTAGGACCTTCCAATTTAATTCTGAAATACGTTATAAAGCTAAATTTGGCTTATCTGGAGCAATGCATATGTACTTCTACCTTACTTTATGAACTTTTAAAGCACCCTTATCTTTGGCCTTCAGTGTAAGGAACCTACGTGCTCCAGTCCTTCAGCTGCGGCATTATAATGACTATAAATATAAATTTAATTTAATTGTTTCCTCTCAACCTATTTTTGCATTAACCCACACTCTTTACATGTAATTCACAATCACAAACATAGCAGCAGTTTGTCCATGTGAAAATGTATTTTTTCCTGTATGAATCTGGTTGACATTCTAGAACTTGTCTGAAGTCCGGCGGCCGCCCGTGTTGGTGCACATATTAGCTGGAATTTGAATGTGTGTCCTCAGTGAGTTGCATATCGGAGGAAATGGCTCCCAGGAGCCAGAAGGGTGGACAGGGATTATTGTGCCCTGGTTGATGTCTCACCCTTGCATTCACTAACATGTTTAGGGTTTGTGATGAAATCCTGATACCCAAATCAGCTAAAAGAGTGTGAATGGCTAAGTGAGGTCCTCGAATCCTTGATGCCTGTATAGAAATTTTTAGAAACAGCAACCTGCCAAATTGACAACAACAAGGCAGACCAAGACAAGACATGACCAAGGTAATCTATGATAACTCAACCTGCAGGAATCAGAAAGAGTGAAAGTTAATTGGAAGCATTTTTAAATGAGACACTCAGGATTAGTTGGGATCTTCCTGAGCCAGCAAACTGTTCCTCTGGAAAACAAGGGGATGAAAGAGTTAGGGCAATGTATCCTCATTGCATTCAATTACCCTATACTTCACACGTCCCATCCATCTCCTCTGGTCAACCTTATGGCACTTCAAAGGAGACAGTGACTGAGGATATGTGAATGGCACTTCTGGTGGTTGCATCACCCCTGTTTCTAGAAATACAGATGCAGTTAGTACCACAGTTTTGAATGAAAAGATGCTTCAATGCTTTCCCCTCGTATCAGGATTTCAGAGAGACCACTCACTGACACATTTAAATGATGACATACTCCTTTTTCACTGAATGGAAATGAATTGATTTATAAATTAAATGTACTTCCTTTTAATTACTTTTCTAAGCAGGAAGCAATTTGAAACATGTCGTAGATTATTGCTGTAACTTAAGTATTCATTTACTTATATCCCGTGACAACTTTTTATGCGAGAGCAAAACAATACATTTTCATACAACTTTTAATTTGATATGGTATGTAAATTATGTTGCTATTAGGGTTGTGAAACATTTTTAAGTCTTTAGAATGAGAAGAAATATCTATAGTCTAGGTAGATATGTAATTTATCATCAACTATTATTAAACGCAAAGAGAAAATTGACAAGAGCAAAAATATGCAATACTTCAATATTTATATTAAAATTATTATCAATATTATTTATATTTAAGAGACAATGACAAGCTAATCATCATGAGTCAAAGCATAAAGCAATCGGAATTCCAAATTATTATTTTACACATTATCTAATTTGAAGAAAAGGTCAATGAAAATCCACACTTTTTCTTCGACAATGATTATTAGTTGATCAGTTGATTAGTTATTAGCAAACAACATTTCCCCGCTTCCCCAGCAACCAAATGCCATGCGATGCCATTGAATTTTTTGATTGGTTGATGTTGTGCATTTTTCCACCAATAGGAAAAAGATTTTTTTTTTTTTTTTGCTTGCAAGCACTTTTGACTTGCGAGAGAAGGCAGAACAGCCCGTCTTTACTGTTTCTTCCTGCGCCAAACGTGACAAAAATAATCAGGAAAAGTGTGCCGTGATTAATTAATCATGAGTACTGTTTTACTTGGCCTATCAAGATAATTCAAAAACTGGTAAATAGTTTTGAGTCAGCACTTTCGACACAAGTTTAAATGGACACTCTACGAGGCTGCATCTTGCCGCTATGTTGTCTTAAATCGGTCACGTGATTATGACGCGCCAGCGCGTCCGTCGACTGTGTAGGGTTAAAGAAAGAAATACCATTCACTAGCCTGAACAGGCCGTCCTTGCGATGTTCCCACGACGATGGTGAAAATCCACTGGAATCTGACGTCTTCAATGCGGTGATCCTGATCACAGTGTCCTGAACAAGATGGTCTGGTTCACAACAATGTCCAAAAGGGGATGATCCTGATAACCGCAAAGTCCGTATCCAAGAAGTACCCGTATAATCCAAAGTCCGACTGCACCCAGCAAAGCCAGTCTAGCTTCCAGGTATAGCAGACCGGAAATGATCCATAGTCTGATTGCACCCAGCAAAGCCGGTCTAGCTTCCAGGTATAGCAGACCGGAAAGGATCCAAAGTCCGATTTGTCCAAAAAAGTTTCCAAAATGTCAAGGGAGGGATTTTTGACAAATTCAGCAGGCTCAGCCATTTTGCTACGTTCAGTGGCTCAATACACAAAAATGTCATTATCCCGGACGAGCCCCCAATTTATGTGACGGACAGGTGTACGTTCCAGAATATTCTGGAAGATTCGAATTTAGAAGGATTAAATTTAAACAATTTATTAAATAACTGAGCGAATGAATGTAGCAATTACAAAAATACAGGAATGGTTAACACTAGAAGCGCCGGAATTTTATCACTACTAGAACCGCCATGAACGGTCATTTGGACCGCTGGGTTCAAAACATTCTAATCTGTCTCTCTGAGCAGCTAATTAAGCAATTAATGCATTTTGTATGTTACCATGTATCTCAAAAGAACGAAACAACACCAGCATTACGTTTTAACAAGTTTAATAATACATTTATGAATATTTAGGCAACAGAATTATATATAATTAACATGAATTAAGCTGCTTTCACACCGGACGCGAAAGCGAATTTTTTAGCAAGACAGATTACATTCAAATTCAATGCAAAGACGCAAATACGCGTTTCGCGCGCGGATTTCGTCCTTGCATTGACTTTGAATGTGATCTGTCTTATGTAAAAAATTCGCTTTTGGCCCAGTGTGAAAGCGGCTTTATTGTAAACATTCACAACGATATTTTTGGGTAAAGAAATAATTAAACAATTCAGAACGACAAAAACAACAATTAAAACATCTAGTTTGATGAATACACATTCGGATTCAACATTTATAACAACATAACCATATGGAATATCTTATTTATTATGAAATAATCGGAACAATGACACGGAATTAGAAAACAATAGGTAGGTGCTGAACTTTTTTTCTGATTACCTTTTTATTTATTGGCGTGGCGTAGCATTTAGCCTACTCGTAATAGTCAGCGCATGTGACCTCCGTTCTCATGGTGCAATTCCTACAGTCGGGTCTGAAGCATCTGCAGCTGGTGACGAGCGTCTTATTTTGTGAGCAGCTCCTGCGGACCTGGCTCTGCCTCCGTTTTGGTGCCAGTGTCTCCCGCTGCTGCTGGCTCAAACTTTTCGCCAGTGCTGCCCAATAAAATAATTCTAGACTACTCTACTCTGCCAACTCTGACAGTGGCATCGGTTAGTTGCTGGGCAACCAAAAGATATATTTTTCAAAAAAAATTACAGCCGCAAAACTGTATGGTCAGTGAGACCGCTAACGGCAGAAATAGGTAGATTGGTGATACTTTATGCTCTGTAGATGTAATCTATATAAAATCAATTGCACGTTAAAATATAGACACTTCTAGGAAAAGTCAGTGACCCTCAAGGTTGTATTCTTTCATTTTGAAAAGTTATGACGCAAACAAATTTCAAAACGGTCAAAATAACCGTCATGGCGCTTCTAGTGTTAAACAATGAAATTACGACAGTAAAGATAGAAATACTATTCACTAGCCCAAACTGTCCGTCCTTGCGATGTTCCCACGACGATGGTGAAAATCCACTGAAATCTGATGTCTTCGATGCGGTGATCCTGATCACAGTGTCCTGAACGAGATGGTCCGGTTCACAACATTGTCCAAAAGGCGATGATCCTGATAACCGCAAAGTCTTTATCCAAGAAATATCTGTATAATCCAAAGTCCGACTGCACCCAGCAAAGCCAGTCTAGCTTCCAGGTATAGCAAACCGGAAATGACCCATAGTCTGATTGCATCCAGCAAAGCCGGTCTAGCTTCCAGGTATAGCAGACTGGAAAGGATCCAAAGTCCGATTGGCTGCAAGTTCCTTTTATATAGGCCTTGTACTCCTGTATGATGTCATCAAGAAGAATCTTGAAGGTAATGGAACTTTCTAGATGGCTCCCAAAGAATCTATGGTGTTCCCAGGCTAGTCATAATGTTTACAAGCACTCATGAATATTCATTACCCTTACAAAAGCATATAGAAACTACTGGCGGAGCAAAATAATACAATCAGGTATTATAAACCATCATAACGTCACAATGAATCACACAGAGTCGCAAAGACTTGATCGTTAAATGTGGAGAAACATGAATTCATGATGCATCCAGCAATAATTAATGCACAATATCATCAAGTCATTCATCAGTTCGGCATTACTAAAGCAAATGATTTGTCCCCTTATTGTAAAGTATGATTACAGAGGTTTTCTCCTGGAGTTCATAAACACCATGTTACCGCTGTAATCTAATGCTTTTTCACAGTTGGAGTACACATGGACCTTAACTGTGACTCTCCCCTTTAAATTCACGACTGAGAGGTTAACAGGCCGACAGGAAATATGTGCTACGCCGATCCCAGCAGGGGGTCAGCTTTAGATCAAGGGGATTTACCATTCTGTAAGTTATCAACTCAACCCCAATACACCTGACTCTACTCATCTGCAGCTGTGTGAGATCTCACACCTTTGATTGTGTTCTCCTCTCTAACGATCGGCATGAAAACATACCAGACAACAGACCTCCTGGAACAGATGCCAGGCTTTAGTGAAGTCTATTGAGTGAAAGTAAAGAAATTCATTCGTTAACTCCAACTTTCTTATTGCCAAACATTTAAATGAAAGTTAAACCATCATGAATGTACCTAAAATTATCTGCAGAAATACATTTACTGTAACTGAGTGCTCAGTTTCTTTTCTTTGTGAGGATGAAAGAGAATTGTTTGAGTCTGCTTTGATGAACGTTGTGGTTTCATGTGTAAGACCTTACACCAGGTTACAGTCTCACTTGTGCACCAGCTGGCTGACTGCATTGCGTCACTTGTTTGTCTGGGATGCACTTCATGGATTGCATCACTGACAAATAATATATTGTTAGAACAGGGATAGGGGGGTACTCATCTACCCCTCCTTTTAGCCCTTCCTCTGTTTTACTGCATAGCTGTTTGTCACAAATGAAACTCGCGCCCCAAATCTAACCCCCATTTACGCAAAACTTTAGGCACACCCACCCATCCTCAGATATAATCCTGTGGTGACAGGGTATTGTGCTATTGCTCCCTCATTGGATTTGTGATTGGCTAGAGGCCGCACTGCTTGCATGCCACACAAATTTATACATTTACATGAACTAGAACTATATTGAATAAAAACATAACCCTCCTGGACACAGGTGATCAGGATACAGTTGCCCACTGGCCTGTCTGACCTTAAGGAGTGTATGCTGAGCCTCTGCAGTTTCTCAGGTGAGTCACTTATTCTTTCTTTCAAGCTGATGAACCACTCTTTCATTTCTTAAGCTGTGCTTGAGTGAGGGCCTGTTGCAGACTGTAATACAGTAAACCCAAAGGGCAGACCTAGTCTTCTGGGAACACTGTCTCCAATCTCGGGAAGCAGCTGTGCAGTTTCTAAGAGTAAAGAGTGGTTGCTCAGAGGAGAGGTAGTTTTTCCAGCATGGAGGCCGTCTTCTCAGAAAAAAATTTTCCCTCACTGCCACAATACTGCAAAATTCTGCAAGGCTCCCTTCACATGATTAATTTATTTATCAAAAGAGCAAGCTTGATTTTGTGCAAATTGGCCAGCATAAAAGTGTTGTCATCGGTATTTTTTGCAGTAAATGTGTTATGATGAGAAATACTTCGGAGAAAAGAATGATGTAAAATAATGCAGGAATCAGCATAAATATAAGAACATTATTTAGCCCTGCAGTCAGTTTAAGTGGTGAGGACCATTGCTCTGTTCAGTTAGGCTTGACCATTTAACTTATATTCACTCTTTTTCTCAAGACATCAACCCTCAGACCTGCTTGGTAAATAAAAGCCAAAATGAACAGCTCTGCCATCAACTCCATTCTACCGCTCAACCACTCCTCTTCAGGATCCGGTCCCTTGAGCGTGGATGTAGGATGTGGATTATCATATTATTTGTTTGTGATTGACTATATTGTCCTTGTTATCAACGTTTTTATGGGCTACCCTGCCAATATCATGGTACTTTGGCTGGTGGCCAGAAAGGAGATTGACTCTTCCACCTCCGGTGTCTTCTTTGTAAACCTGGCCATTGTAGATGCCATCTACTCCCTGATTATGCCCCTGAACTACCTTAGCATCACATTTTTTGTTCAGGGAATCAATAGATATTTTGTGACCATGATTTTTGGGATAAAAGACACCTCCACTCTCATCCTCACCTGCATTTGCCTGGACCGCTACGTGGCCGTGGTCCACCCAATTGTGTTCACCAGCATCAAGGATATCAAGATCAGAGTGGCCATTTCCATGCTTGTTTGGCTATTCATGATAGCCTATGGCTTCGTGAGGGGGAAATATTACTCAGAAATCTTCATGACTGGAATGATCCTGACCATCAGCATAATCATGGTTTTCTGCAACATTTCTATCATGAGGAATCTGAGGAAGTCAGTCTTGGGCAAGGAGAAGATTAGCCCCATGAAAAAGAAAGCCCAAAGAACAGTGCAAATCACTCTGGCCATTATAGTGTTTCATTACCTGCCTCTAGCTGCTACCACACCCCTCTTCTATCTCATTGAGTACAAAACCATCTGTCTCCTTCAATTTATGGCCTACCGTATCATGGAACTCAGTTGCAGCATTGAACCCCTACTCTGCATCTCCAAGGTTAAGCAGCTACCATGCCTTAATAACTTGCCCTGCATCTGCTGCCGAAGCCCTTCCCCTGAGCCACATAATGTAAGCACATGAGATGTGTGCTTGTGATTGTCTGTTAAATTGCATATTTGTTCTACGCAAGGTTGAGAAAATGAGTTCACGAAACAAAGACAAAACGTGAAGTCGGTTATAGGCAAGTACAGTTGTATTTTAGCTCTGACATGAGTGTAATATACAAAGAGAAAACAATTAAGATAACTGTAACCGAAGGCATTGATGAAAAAACATAAATAGTTTGAATCAACCAAATGCCTTCAACATTTTATGGATATGCATGAACTATCAATTCAAGGTAAAGTGACTCATTTTTTCTCTAATTTAAATAGTTAATCTCATCATGCCAGCATGGGATCTAGTTTTGCTTAAGGAAGAGCCTACAGTGACTACAGACCTTTCTGGAGGCACACCCTATATGCAAATACAAAATGATTGTATTGGCTATTCCTGTACTTAATGCCAACAATTAGCCAGCAAATATACCATTCAAAGTATTTTAGTCCGAAAAATGATAAAACGCATTAAACATGGAACAACGTGTAATGTAACCAGTATAAAAATCAACTTCAGAAAGACACCAAAAGAATACAAATAAAATGTTAAATTCTTGAACAATGCATCTCGAACATGTCCAAGGTCAACCAAGAGGAAAAGTGTCCATTGCCTGTAATATTACCTCGACTGTATCTCTGATTTCAGGAGGATGCTACACTTCGGTATGAGTTTAGCTGTAAGTCACAGCTCCAGGGTATGAAAGGAAGCACCGGGGTTAGTCATCAGAAACAAGGGCAGCTTTATTTAACTCATGATATAATGCATTTTTTGGGCACTGACTCAGTTCTTCTGTAATTTTTTGAGCTGTAATTTCCTGGTTATTAGCAACAATCAAACAAAAGTGTTTTGCGCATTGCCATATTAAATTGTCATCTCTGAGAATAACACAAAAGCAGTTTGGGCTCCAGGAATTTCAGACTGTTGTTTATTTCATTAATCATGCTTTTGAGACTTATCCTTCAAAGCTCTGCACATCTTTCTCCAGTTAAACACACCCCTACTGCTAACAGTATTTATATTAAAAGGAATGACACTGGTTTGTGCAATAATTAGGTTTTGAGTCTTCAAATGTAAAGCCTTTTTTCATTTGCACTTCAATATTTTTTCCACCCCCAATATCTGCAATTAAAAGCCAAGAGGGGACTTCATACAGGATTGTAGTACACTGATGTAAATTTAGCATGTTTCACAGTCCAAATTCAACTGTATCATTGCTGGTACTCTATCTCTGCTCTCAGGCACACAATGGCTGTTTAAATTATGGAAATATCAGTCCACATCTATAGGACATGAATTATTTGAATTACTTGGTTAATCCCAGTTATGGGTGTTTGATCAGAGCTATATGGCTGTTTTCCCCTTCCTGCTGTTTAATGTCAAAACATTGTAAATGGCACCGTCATCTACACAGCGTTACACCCAAAAACTGAATATACTGATTGGCTGCAAAATTTAATTCCTTTCACGTTACTTAACGGTCGACAGGTTTCCCACCAGCTGATGGAAATTTTGCAGGAAAAGAATTTTATTAATTGGGCACATTAAATTGAAGTAAAGTCCATACACTCCACATTTTTTTTTTATAAAAACAATTTTGAATATGCATACTGTATGGATGCAGTGCATTGTTACTGATTGAAAATACACAGGTTAGCTTAAGTTCATAAGCACTTAATGTTCTGGTTAATGTTCTGGTTTGGCAGAACCAATCTTGAATATGCATCACGTATGCATGCAGTGTATTGATACTGATTGTTCATATACTCAACTTAGGTAAGGTTTATAAGCACGTTGTAAATGTTCTGGTCTTCAAAATAGATATTAAACATTTCAAAACATGTAAAAGGCCTTGTGTCCTGGCATTTTTCGCATTTGTGACTGCTTTTCATTTCCCAGACCTGGTCCTGGAAGACCCTGTGATTACATTGTCAGAAATATGGCTGCAAGCAGCAATGAAGGGGCCGAGCACCACAGGGCCACTGGGTAGATGACTAATGGTGCTTTTCCACTGCATGGTACCGGATCTACTTCGCTCTCCTCTACTCAGCGTTGGTACCATGTGCTCATTTTCCACACAGCATATTACCTGCTCAGTTGTAGGCGGGACCGACAGTGGAAAGTGCCTTCTTGTCATCTTCCATGCAGCTTGAAACACAACATAACCTGACGTGTCAGAAACACAGTAGCAATGGAGTCAGGGGCAGACTGGGGCAAAAAAGTGGCCCGGGAATTTGTACCTGACCGGCCCACTCTCCAGGGGGCAGGGATGGAGAGGTAGTGACCGGCTGAAAAAATTTCAGGTTATGTGACAAAAAAAGTATGCATTTTGACATCATATTGGACCATATATCCCATAAAACATAGATATTATTAGTTTTTGAGTTTTTATAACACCAATTAGCCTACAACAAAATAACTGATGTGTATATCTAACATACAAATCCAGTGGCTATATGCATTTGTGATTTTACCATCAACAGATCACCATGTCTCCCCTCCCCCCAAGTCCCTAGACCAGGTTTAGTAAAAGATACCACCCTCAACAACTTGTAAAAAGTTAGTATAATAAGGTAATGGTCTTTTTTTCAAAATGTTTCTAAAAAATGAGGCTTTAATGCTTCCAAAACTCTCCAAGTGTTGTGAAAGTAGAATGTGTTGTCTGGGGAAGAACCAACATACACATAATTCGGGTCACAATTAAGTTGAACTTGCGTACATGTGAGTGAATTTACTATTCTGTAGGCAGGGGTTTGGTGGGTAATGTCCAAAGGAAACAATCCTATTTATATTAAAGATCCTATTTATCCAAAAGATGTCCTGAAAGAAATTTAATACAAAGTCCTATATTAGAAACATAACATTGTCAACATGTAAACCAATGTATTTTTATGGAAATATTGTTATTATATTTATGTGAATAAATGTGAAAAAAATGTGACTTTGGGGCCATGTTGAATTTTTCAGTAAGACCATTGCACTATTTTGATTGATTCATACATAACCTTTTTTAAATAATGTTACATATCTTACTGACAGACTCTAAAGGGCAAAGAATAGCTCACTAGCTTCAGAACCGCAGCACTCGCTGGTTGCAAGCTTAATGACAGGTGATTCTGAACGTCAAGACAGGGTTTTGGAATGGAAAATTTGAAAGTCTTCCTGCATTCCAGGAATTTTTTTTATTTGGTGCCGTAGAACAATGAATCAATATTCATCAAATAGTAGGCTGTTAACAACTGGTTCATCAGAGGGGTCCTTTTGTAAGCTCAAGCACATTTTAACCGAACACACACTTGCAATTGCCCATTGATTTAACGTCAGTCTTACCGCTTTCGTGTCCCCCCTCCAAATGAAAACTGCTTGCTACAAAAGGATCATCATGGCCAAACAGCTGGTCAGTTTTTTCGCATTCAAAAGCCTGAGCCTCCAATGTCTGTTTACTTTATTCTCTCAGCTTTTCCGCATCACCATTGCATTCTGACATTTTCGTCTGATCTTGTAGTCTTTCAAATGTGTTTTTAGACTGTTAATGCAACTGAGGACAAGCAAGGCCATTGGTCAAACAAAAATCCCAGCAAGCCTGCCTTGTTTAACTTTTAGGACGAAAATAATAACACTAAATTAAAGCTGCAAGCAGCGTTGAACGGGTGCTCGCACCCTTGTACACTTTTGGGGAAGTGGTGAGATCCTGACGGGTGCAGGTGTGCACTCACGACCATTGCACAGGTCTAGTACAGGCACCAACCTGTGATAAAGTTTTGAACGAATTGGACAATGCATGAAGGAGTTATGACAAGTTGATAGTTCATCCAGCAGGGGGCACTCGGAGCGTAACCCAACGTGGGCAGGTGAATTCAGGGGCAGACCATCAGCACAAATTTCAAGTTTCGAGCAAATCGGCCAATGCCAATGTACATTGTGGTATTTCCTGTTTCCACCAGGGGGCGCCATGAGCTAGATTGCCCACGAGCATATGAAGGCGTTCAGGGCGGGGCCTTTATCATGTCCAGGAATTTTGAAGCCATATGGATGAAGTATAAGGGAGAGAGAGCTGCTCGAATATGCATGGCGAGGCATCAGAAATTGGGACGCCATAGCGGCCACGCCCATTGACCTACAGACATGCAGAGCACAAATTTTGATCAGCATGGTCTGTTGATGATCTGTAATAAATCTGAGGTTGATTGGACAAAATATCTAGGAGGAGTTCGTTAAAATACAACGTGTGGAAATCAGGCCAAAATGACACGTTAAAATCAAAATGGCCGACTTCCTGTTTGGAGTAAACCAATGGTGCCGGAGACTTTTTTGTGTGTCTCGGGAACATACACATGTCCCAATTTTCATCTTCCTATTCCAAAAAAAAACCCCTATGGGGAGGGATTTTTGAAAATTTCAAGGGGGCGCTATAGGCTTTTTGCTCCCCCCAATGGGCGAAGCCCATATCAGATGTAAGAACTCGCCACCCTACACCTGCGTATTGATTTTCATGATGACACGAGTTCATTAGAGACATCAAATACCCAAACGTATTTTCATGGCGAAGGATCCACGGTCGCCGCGTCGCCAGACGGACGCCATTACTCATAGCTTCACAGCATTCATAATGTAGCTTCACCAACTTGTTCTGCATGTTTCAGAAGTGTAATGAAGTTGATTGGTTTAACCATGTGTCATCAGTACAAGTGAAAGTAAAAACAGGTCACTTCCTGTTAGCGGCCACGCCCACTGACCTACAGATGTGCGGAGCACAACTTTTGATCAGCATGGTCTCTTGATGATAGCAAATAAATCTGAGGTTTATTGGACAAATTCTTTAGGAGGAGTTCGTAAAAATACAACGTGTGGAAATCAGGCCAAAATGACATGTTAAAATAAAAATGGCCGACTTCCTTTTTGGAGTAGACCATTGGTGCCAGAGACTTTTTTGTGCAACTTGGCAACATACACATTTGTACCAATTTTCATCTTCCTACTCCAAAAAACCCCTATGTGGAGGGGTTTTTGAAAATTTCAAGGGGGCGCTATAGAGGCATTTTGCTCCCGCCATGGGCACTGCCTCTATCAGATGTAAGAGCTTGCCACTCTTGACCTTTTTATTAATTTTCATGATGATACGAGTTCATTAAAAACATCAAAAACCCAAACGTATTTTCATTGCAAGGGATCTGTAGTCGGCGCGTCGCCACACGGACGTCATTACTCTTAGCTTTACAGCATTCACATTGTGGCTTCCCCAACTTGTTCTGCATGTTTTAGAAGTGGATTGAAGTTGATGGGTTCAACTATGTGTCATCAGTACATATTAAAGTAAAAACTGGTCACTTCCTGTTACCACCGAAGGGCGCTATTAGTAAAGTGAAAAGTTATGATATGGGGACGTTCAGGGCAGAGCCATTATCATGTCCAGCAAGTTTGAAGCTGCTACGATGAAGTACGTTGGTGTGAGAGCATTTGGAAATTTTTTTGTCGAGTCGCCAAAATTTGTCACGCCCTAGCAGCCACGCCCTTTGACCTACAGACATGCGGAACATAATTTTTGATTACCTTGGTCTCTAGATGATCTGTACTAAATTTGAAGTCGATCGGGCAAAATCCCTAGGAGGAGTTTATTTTCAAATTCAAAAATTCAAATCAAAATGGCCGACTTCCTGTTGGGTTTAGGGTGTAGGTCCAATTGAGTTTTTTGTATGTCTGGGTATGATAGATATATGTACCGAATTTCTTCTGCCTACGACAAAGTAACCGAATTTCCCTATGGGAATTTTGAAACGTGTTTAGGGGGCGCTATTTTGGCATTTGGGGTCGAACATGTGCGACCGCCCAAAAATATCGAATTTCAGATGTGGCTGGACGAATGTGGAAAGTTAGACGCGTTCTCACCATTGGGAAAGGGGCGAAATTGGGGCATGAAATGTCGGAGGAATAATGAAAATAATAAAGCTGCAAGCAGCGTTGAACGGGCCCTCGCACCCTTGTGCATGTTGTGGGTAGTGGTGAGATCCTGATGGGTGCAGGTGTGCACTCACGACCATTGGACAGGGCAAGTACAGGCACCAACTTGTGATAAAGTTTCGAGCGAATCGGACAAAGCACGAAGGAGTTATGACAAGTTGATAGTTCATCCACCAGGGGGTGCTCGGAGCGTAACCAAACGTGGGCTGGTGCATTCAGGGGCAGACCCTCAGCACAAATGTCAACTTTCGAGCAAATCGGCCAATGTCAATGTAAAATACGGTAGTGTTGCACGGATACCGATACCAGTATCGGGTATCTGCCCGATACCGCGTTAATATGCTCGTACTCGTACTCGTCCACATTTGCCGATACCACGCACCGATACCACTTAATGTAAGATGCAAGGTAACTGCCTGCTCACGGTCGCATAGGCTACAGTATGTTGTACTATTTGACTTCTCTGTCTAGGGGGAGACAGCAAGTTAGAAAAAATACGAGAAAGAGAGCTTTATAGTCATCACATCACATGCAGGCATACACGCATACACACAAGAGGTGTATAGTAAAGAAGTACATGAAGGCAACTTCGTTGCAGTACTTAAGTAGTTTTTTTGAGGATTTGTACTTTACTTGAGTTTTCTTTTTTTTACCGGGACTTCTACTCTACTACATTTAAAAGATAAAAAGTATACTTTTTCTTCGTTACTTTGACACTGGCCACTTCACTACACGTTACAAATTAAAATATGAACTGTACATAATTCATCATTTAAGGATTATCTGGATGCGGCGTGTTCAAGAAGAACAACGGTGTTCGGCAGGGTATCTTAAGCGTTTTGTGCAGATGTTTCTGCCAGCGGACATGGAGCTGCAAATTTATGCATGCAATTACAATATTCTATCACTAGATGGCACACCCGGATCAGTTATTGAATATTTACAAGCAAGCCGAGCTCGCACAAGCACACACCCACAATCATACACACAGAGACTTAGAATTGTGAATCTTCTTATTTTACTACAAATATATTAGTAACATATGGTTACCTTAAACATATTAGTTGTGGTGAAGTTAAATCTTTTTTATTTGTCATTTGCGTAATTGAAATATGGCAATACCTCACACTTTAAGTGATGCCTTGTTTGCTTGGAAAGCTATTATTGACTTTAGTTGGATTGAGAATGCCTATGAATGTGTGTAGAAACTATCTGTGCCAATTAATAGTTCTACTGACTTTTTATGAAGTTGGGTGTGTTACCTTGCCTATGCAGCGAGTTTACTTTTCATTTGTCAAGCTTCAGTAATGTTTTTGCCTCATTTGATGGCAGTGCTAGTTCAAAGCTTTTTGTCGGGCCTAAATACAGAAAGATTTTTTTAGCAGTTAGGCCAACTCTTTTTTTTTTTGGAAATAGAAATATGTGTGAATCGTTTGATATTGGCCTTTTTTAGGCTTGTTATAAAAAGAAAATAAAACCTGTACTCCGAAATTGTCATTGTATTTTCCTGGAAAACATTTCAGAAATATCGGTATCGGTACTCGGTATCGGAAAGTACACAAAATAAAATACTCGTACTCGTATCGGTTTTTAAAAAAGTGGTATCGCTGCATCCCAAAAATATGGCATTTCCTGTTTCCACTAGGGGGCGCCATGAGCGAGATTGCTTACGAGCATATGGAGGCGTTCAGGGCGGGGCTCTTATCATGTACAGGAATTTTGAAACCGTATGGATGAAGTATGAGGGAGAGAGAGCTGCTCGAATATGCATTGCGAGGCATCAGAAATGGGGACGCCATAGCGGCCACGCTCATTGACCTACAGACATGCAGAGCACAACTTTTGATCAGCATGGACTCTTGATGATCTGTAATAAATCTGAGGTTGATTGGATGAAATCTCTAGGAGAAGTTCGTTAAAATACAACGTGTGGAAATCAGGGCAAAATGACACGTTAAAATCAAAATGGCCGACTTCCTGTTTGGAGTACACCATTGGTGCCAGAGACTTTTTTGTGAAACTTGGCGACATACACGTGTACCAATTTTCATCTTCCTACTCCAAAAAAACCCCTATGTGGAGGAGTTTTTGAAAATTTCAGGGGGGCGCTATTGAGGCATTTTGCTCCTGCCATGGGCGAAGCCCCTATCAGATGTAAGAGCTTGCCACTCTTGACCTTTTTATTAATTTTCATGATGATATGAGTTCATTAAAGACATCAAAAACCCAAACGTATTTTCATGGCGAGGGATCTGTAGTTGCCGCGTCGCCACACGGACGCCATTGCTCATAGCTTTACAGCATTCATAATGTGGCTTTGCAAACTTGTTCTGCTTGTTTTAGAAGTGGAATGAAGTTGATGGGTTCAACTATGTGTCATCAGTGCATGTTAAAGTAAAAACTGGTAACTTCCAGTTACCACCGGGGGCGCTATTAGTAAAGTGAAAAGTTATGATATCGTGACGTTCAGGGCGGAGACAGCATCATTTCCAGCAAGTTTGAAGCTGCTACGATCAAGTATGTTGGCGTGAGAGCATTCTGAAATTTTTTTGTCGAGTCGCCAAACTTTGTCATGCCCTAGCAGCCATGCCCTTTGACCAACAGACATGCAGAGCACAACTTTTGATCAGCTTGCTCTCTAGATGATCTTGACCAAATTTGAAGTCGATCGGGCAAAATCCCTAGGAGGAGTTCGTTTTCAAAGTAATAACTGGACACTTCTTGTTACCTCTGGGGGGCGCTATGAGTAAAGTGAAAAGTTATGATATGGGGACGTTCAGGGCGGAGACATCATCATGTCCAGCGAGTTTGAAGCTGGTAAGATAAAGTATATGGGCGTGAGAGCATTTTGAAATTTTTTTTGTCAGTCGCCAAATTTTGTCTCTAGCAGCCACGCCCTTTGACCTACAGAAATGCAGAGCACAACTTTTGATCAGCTTGGTCTCTAGATGATCTGGACCAAATTTGGAGACGATCAGGCAAAATCCCTAGGAGGAGTTCATTTTAAAATTCAAAAATTCAAATCAAAATGGCCGACTTCCTGTTGGGTTTAGGGCATGGCTCCAATGAAATTTTTTGTATGTCTGGGTATGATACATAAGTCTATCGAATTTCGTCTGCCTATGAGAAAGTAACCGAATTTCCCTATGGGAATTTTGAAACGTGTTTAGGGGGCGCTATTTTGGCATTTTGCGTCGACCATGAATGATCACGCAAAAATATCGAATTTCGGATCCGGCCGGACAAATGTGGAAAATTAGACGCGTTTTTACCATTGGGAAAGGGGCGAAATTGGCCTTTGAAATGTCGGAAGAATAATAATAAAAAAATAAATAAATAATAATAATAATAAACAGCGCGATTTCAATAGGGCCCTCCGCAGACGACTTGCAGTCGGCTCGGGCCCTAATAATAAAAATAAACAGTACGATTTCAATTGGGTCCTCGGACGACTTGCAGTCGGCTCGGGCCCTAATAATACACAGTACGATTTCAATAGGGTCCTCCGCTGACGACTTGCAGTCGGCTCGGGTCCTAATAATAATAATAATAAACAGTAGGAATTCAATAGGGTCCTCGGACGACTTGCAGTCAGCTCGGGCCCTAATAAACAGCACGATTTCAATAGGGTCCTACTCTGACGACTTGCAGTCGGCTCGGGCCCTAATAATAATAAACAGTACGATTTCAGTAGGGTCCTCCGCTGACGACTTGCAGTCGGCTCGGGCCCTAATTAAAGCTGCAAGTAGCGTTGGACGGGTCCTCGCCCACCTGTGCACGTCAGAGTGAATGGCAATACTTTGAGGAACTATAGCCCGTTTGGTTGCCATCACAGATTTAGACAACTTTGGAGGCAGAAATACCTGCAGAAAGCGACAGGAGAGGCAAGAGAGCACCAGTGCAAGAAGGATGTCAAGACAGTAGCATTTATTTATGGGAAAAGAATGTTTTACTGCATTGACTTGCAACCAGTTGTTTTAGGCATATTTAAGTTAGTGACTGTTGTTTGAGACAACTGTGAAATGAATAGAGCCTTTCATGTACATGCCAAAAAAATCAGCAGGGCGCTGCAGGGAATCGAACCCCATCCCAGGTTTAGCCAGGAGTAGCCATTACCAGTGCCTTTTGCTTTTTGACAGTTCATGGAAGGTAAAGCAAAACCTACTTTACAACAGCATATGAGTAACAGCAGTTCATTCCTGGTATGTAGGCAATAGTGTTCCATTTTGTTCCCCTATTGTGAATAACTACGTGCAGTTTTGAATTAGTAATGCGCCAAATGTTTTACTCATAAATGCTGTTGTAATGCAGGAAAAGGAAACCTTTTTTCCCCCTTCCCTTTTACTTGAAGACTGCGTTTGCTTGCGATTGAGAATGAGGATTCTCAGCAGTTTGTGCATAACATAATTTTAACAATTAATAATTCCCAATCAAACGTAATAATTTAAAATCCACATGTACAAATGTGAATCAACAAAAATAATTGATCTTTAGATTTGGAGTGGGACAGACTCTACACCAGTAACATAGACAACATTTATGAATTCAACATATACCAGACAAAAAGGTCAGTTTCCTAATGCAATAAATAAATCCCACTCCACATCCTAGAGTCCACGTACATCCATACCGGTTGCAAATAACACCTATATGTCCTCTAAATGCACCTGATCTTTGACACCAAAACTACACAGAATACCTTCATGGTCGCTAAAGTATGAAGGCATCACTGAACATTCCACATCATACTGTGTTGTTTTAACATAAATATGATCAATCAATGTTCCTTTCTCCGTCGTCTCTTGTGTAACATGCTGATTGAATCCTTTTTTGAGCATGTACTGACACAATGTTTGTTTTTTTAAAATGTTTTCATTGAAATCTCCCATTACTACAATTGTGTTTTGGATTGGATTAAGCCAATCAAGCAATTTTCCCAGATTTTGTTTGAATAAAGAAATTGGATAAAATGGTGGACGGTAAATTACTGCCATCAAGATGTTAAATTGGTTACACTGGCACACCAAGCACTCCAGATTAAAATCTGGTACCTGCAAAATGTCACAGTGTACATGGTTCACATTGTACAAACCAACACCACCATGTTCCAAGTCCTGCAGCTCTGACAATTTGGGGTAACTGCTGCTGTAACACAAACTTCGTGGACGACGGTGGAAACTATAACCATCGATTTGGACACAGTGTAATGAGGATTGTGTAGTGAGCCACGTTTCAGTGACCACGATATAGTGTGGCCGTAAATGATGCGTGCAAGACACCAAATCTTAACAAGTGGCGATTTTGAACGTTCATTAAATACACAAAGAAACTGTGCATTAATGAAGGCTTCGGCTGCTCAATTAGAAATTGAGGCATGCTCTCCATGGCCTCCTTAATGGTTCCTTTGCAGTAAATGGCTCGCTCTTCAAAATCCCTGATGATTAGCCCAGATAAAGCCCTAACGCGACTCAATGCTACATAGGCCTGCCCAGGAGCAAACACCTTCTTTAAAGGAACTACAGCCTCATCCACAGTTAATCCCTGCACTTTATGGACAGTACACGCCCACGCTAACTTCAAAGGAAACTGACGACGCAGACCACCGTGTTTTCGGGTTTTCTCCTCCTCTGGATCAATTGCAGTAGAAAATCTACATTTTACTGCTGCATGTGCACGTTTTTTCCTCCTATTTGAACCGATTCGGTCTTCATCAAATTTTACATAAACTGTTCGTGGAAATGTGTCATCCTGACCAAAATCCATCTGAGTAACTGTGCCACATGCTCCATTAACCAGACCATCTTCGACATCGACGTTCTTGCATAACATTACGCGTGCAATCCTGGCCAAACACAAACTGCTTGGTAAACATGTGTCCGCTGCATCACTGTGATGCCCTACCATCAGCTCTAATTTCCCTGTTTTTCTATTGTTTCTAAAGTCTTTAGCTTCAATGACTATATGATCAGGACACATGGCAAACAGCTGCTTCAGATTATGCTCACTTACTTGCATATTGGTAGCAAATACATGCAAAGCTGAGCTCTCTTCTCCTGTCTCGCGCAATTTTAATATATCAATATCGCTCTTCTACATGGGGGTGTCCTTAGAACGCACCCTTAAGCGGTTCAGCAATTCCGCAAAAACGTTGTCCTTCTGCCTGACTACTGTTTTCAGCTCTACTAGACTAAAGTTGCACCACAGGTCCACAGCAACCTGACCGCTATACAGAGGCTTCCCTTTAACAGGAGGCAACTGATAGAAGTCTCCAACAGCTATCACACTAACATTACCGAATGGGGAAAAGTCTCCTGTCTGCTTAATCTGCTTCAACCTGCCATGAACATAAGCCAACAGATTGTGATCAACCATGCTGATTTCATCAATGATCAGGATTTGGAGGTGACCCAATTCAGCTCTCAGAGAGTTTAGTTTCTCTTCACCCAAGGGGGTGTACGGCAAAGTAGCATGAATGCCAATATTAAACCTGTGATGAATTGTTGCTGCATTCAAATTGTAAGCAGCTACGCCTGTAGGAGCACTGAACAAAACGGAAATATCATCTGGTTGACGACAAAGTGTTGACAACAGCCTACCAGCCTCGTACTGAATAGCTCTAATTAAATGACTTTCCTCCGTCCCTGCACCGCCTGTCACAAACACATTCAAAGGTTGTGGGTTTTTACCCATCACCTTCTGCAAACACCACTGTCTCACCCTATTAAAACAGCCATCTGGGTCTCATTCAGAGACCTAACTAAAGCCAAACCCTCACCTCTAGACGGGATCCTCTCTCGCCTTTCCAACTGCGCAACCCGTCTGCTACCATCTACGATTACGAAAACTTTATTGCCCACAATGTGAAAATTTGCCTTTGGTTTCACCATAAAACATGCCAGTAAAAAGTGCCACAAAAAAACAAACACAAAATCACAAGGATACATAAAATCTACAACGTAGGACATACAAAGCATACTATACAACACAACCAAAACACATCACAACAATTTGTAAAAAAAAAAAAATAATAAAATTAAATAAAATAATAAATAATTAAACACAATTAACAATAAAAGACAAGTTCATAAAAGCCTACTGTGTCAGGATCCAGCATCACAAAATCCATATCTAAGACCAGTTCAGGTATAAGCTGTATTCCCATTTAAAATCTTAACTGCACTGAGGACAAAGGATTTCTGATAAATATTTCTGTCTGCAACTGGTTGTCGAAACCGTCTTCCTGAAGGCAAGAGCTCAAATTCCCCATGCAGTGGATGAGATGGGTCACCAATTATTTTGTATGCTTTTTCCTTAAGAGTTCCTCATACATACTACTAAGCTGTTTCTGTGGCTTCCCTTTTATTTTTGAGGCCATGTTTACTATTCTCTGCAGCTTGATCCTCCTTTTCATACTCAGATTACCAAACCACATGGTCATGTTGAAAGTTAAAACACTTTCAGCTAGGCTTTTGTACACCGTTTCCAAAATATCATTTTTTCACCCCAAAATTATTTAATCTCAGCAGGTAAAGGCATTGTGAGCATTTTTTTTTTAATTTGGTCAGTATTCTCCTTAAAACTAAGGTCACAATCAATATAAGTACCAAGATATTTAAAAACATTAACAATCTCAACCACTTGGCCGTTGATCATGATAGGTTGAGTCAAATCATAACCATTTTGAAAAATAAGCTCTTTCGTTTTACAAATATTCATTTCCAAAAAGCTTCCCGCGCACCAGCTTTGGAGAGTTGACACATGCTTAAAATATGAGTACTCTCCCACAATGTCTCCTTTCTGCAATAGAGCAACCATCGCAAAATCATCTGCATACTTGAGTTACCTCAAATTAAAATGATTGATCTTAAACTCATTTGTGTAAATAGAAAAAAGTAATGGTGATAAAATTGTCCCTTGAGGGGCTCCTGTATTTACTACTATCTCATCAGACACACAACCATCTACAGTGACTCTCTGAGGACGGTCAGAGAGAAAATCTCTGATCCAGTGAATAATACCTCCATTTACCCAAGATCTACAAGTCTCCGGAGAAGAATGTGTATTTGCATGCTATTAAATGTGGAAGAGAAATCGATGAAAAGAACTCGACCATAATGAGTGGGGTTTTGCAGATGCTTTGCTAGGATGTTAAACATGGTAATAGTAGCATCATCTGTGCCCCTCTGACTTTTATATGCAAAGTGGAGGTGGTTTAAACTGCTCGATACAGAAGCTGTTATGTGTCGACTTAAGACTCTCTCCATACATTTGCATAATACAGCGGTGAGTGCAATGGGCCTAAAATCACTTATTTCTGAAGCTCCAGGCTTTTTAGGGATGGGCACAATCTTTGAAAGTTTCCATGTTCGAGGAACTGTACATGTTATCCAGCAAAAATTGGAATAACCTGGTCAGAACTCCTTTCAACTGAAAACTACAGTCTTTCAGCAATCTACCTCGAAGGCCATCAGGCCCTGGGGCTTTACCGGCCCTAATGCAAGCCAAACTTGAGGCGACTTCATGTTCTGTCAGTGTAACTGAAATTTGTTCCCTAATAGAGCTGCATACTTCATCACATTCAACACGGAAATTTATTTTATCAAATCGACAATAAAATAAATTTAGATCATTTGCAAAGGGAGAGAGAGATGTTTTGGCTTCCTTCAATTTATGTCTCAGTTCGCACCTCTTTTCCCTAACCAGCTCATTATTTCCTTCAATAAAAGCAAGTTTTTTCTCATTTAATCACCCTTTTAAACTGCTAGAAATCCATAATTTATTGTTTGAAAAGATTCTGATTGTTTTTGTACGAATAATATTCCTTTCACAAAAAATTATATATGATGTAATAGAGTCTGTTAACTCATGTGGGTCATGAGTCAAAAAAGATCTGCCAGTCAGTATCCTCCAGACAGTCTCTTAGTTCCTCCCTACAACCGTCTGTCTAAAGTTGGATGTCCTTAGTTATTACCTTTTCCCGTTTCAGCTTTGCCCTGTAACATGGGAATAAATGTACTATATTGTGGTCGGACTTTCCCAAAGCCGGCCTGCATACGGATTTATAAGCATCTCTGATATTACCGTAGCATTTATCCAGGGTACGCGTTAAACGAGTCGGACATTCCACGTATTGTTGCAATGTGGGCAGATAATTTGACAAGTCGCAAGAGTTAACATCACCAATAACAAAAACGGGCTGCTCAGCTGATCGAGAGACAGAGTTATTGTAGCTCTCTGCAATCCTAGTAGCTGCAGTCTCAAAATCCGGTCCCAGAACATATACCAGTATAATTGTGATCTGCCCAAATTCTCTTGGTAAATAAAAAGGTCGAAATGAGACCACAAAAAGTTCATAATCTCGGAAGCAGGCTCTCTCTCGAATACTGAATTGCGTGGCCCATTGTTTGTCGACAAATATGCACAAACCACCGCCAATGGATTTCCGTGATTTTAAATTGTCTCTGTCTGCCCTAATCAGAGTGTAACCAGGCAGGACGGGATCCAACATTCCTCCTTTAAACCAGCTCTCCGTGATACAAATAAGGTTATTTTGTCTCCAATCACTGTCATGATGGACTTTAGCCATCAGCTCATCCATTTTATTACTCAAGGATCGAACATTAGAGAAAGTTATTACCGGTAAGGGCGGTCTGCAACCGCGTCGCTTTAATTTTGTCTCACTCCTCCTTTTGAGCCTCTTTTCTTAATTTTAGTCCCAAGTCGTACCCCAGTCTTTATTAACTCCTGTTATGGCCCCAATTTGTTATGACATCTAGTGGCTTTATTTTTTTTTCCCCATTACACCTCCATTCCAAAAGGGAAAAATTTTGACTCATAAAGGCAAAATTTTTCTTTTCACACGGATGAGTCCCCACCTCGATCGGAACTGCATGAGGGTAATTATGTTAAAATACTGTCTGCAGAGATCACTCTTCATTGTACTTTTATTAGTATTACTGCATGACATTTTATTGGGTGCCACACAAAACGATCAGCCACTCGTCACTTTCCTGGAGGAGATCTTCTCTGTGCCGAAAGTTCCTCTCACGTTGGACAGAAGCGTATTCCTCTAACGATAAAAGATCTGCCATTGTCAAAATGTGATCACGGGCAAAGTGTCCATAGGCCTATATATACTGAGCAACAAAAGAAACGGAATTAGCTAGTTAGTTAATGTACTCTTATGGTTACTCAGTCAAAGTGACCGCAAAATAAAGAAAAGTTTGATGAAACGAGTGTAAATGTGCATGCGCTAGTAATAAATTTGATTTTCTAAAATAATTACGCGCAAACTTTTTTTATTTTCCAGTCTGCCTTTAATTAACTTGCGTTTCTTTTGTTGTTCAGTAGTATATATCTGACTGGATGAGCATCTGACATACCACACTGCCAGTGACTGCCGTCGGATGTCAGTTTGGGCAGACAGAATCCTCACCGCTAAACAAACGATAACTCAATTACTTCGCTTGATTAGCTATCTGGGGATTGATTAACTAATTTACAAGACTAAATGGCAGAAATCGCGTGCCAGTTCCATCCACGGCATTATTGCTCAGTGCATGGAACTAAAAATGCTCAGGAGACAGCAAGTTTGTTTATATTTGCTTAGAGGAAGCTAACGCAATGCCATTAACAAATATTAAAACCTATTATGCGGCGTTCAATGTGCAGTCAATATGTTTACAATAATATTTTCCCCCTTAAACGCGTACTTTTTAATGCCATTTTTAAAAAATAGGGAGTTTATTTTCAGTCTTTTTTCATAATCCGACAAATGAAAGATCAAAACAATATACGGAATTACCGAGAGAGCTGAGATTTTTTCCTAATGAATTGATTTACTTCCTTGCAGTCTCGAATCAAAGCAAAAAAGTAAATTAATCTTTTTGTTACTATCACCTCTTAATCATTATAGGCTTAATTGACCAGAAAAAAGTTCAAATTTATTGATTGACAATCAGGCATAGTATGTGGAAACAGGTACACAAAATCTAGCGATGAAAAAGGAGAAGTCACTGCCTACTCTGACCACACGTCCCTGCACACGGCATATCGGTCAAGCCACGCATTGCGCTTAATCAAATTGATTGTAATTGTCAGCCGTCTGGCCTGACAAGCAGGTTGTCTCAAAATATAAGTTTAATTAATTTCTCAACACACGTGTCTTCATTCATTCGTTCATTCAGCCTATTTATTAATTCTACTAATAAGAGCAACAACAGCATGACGTCCGCATCGCTGCAAATGGTTTATTAATCATTTGACAGCTGCACTCGTTCCTACATGTTGCTCACTGGTTTCAAATCTTCGTATGCCTGGTCAGACCTGGTGTGAGATTTTTGAGGACCGTTCGCTCACGTTCAGATTGATAAATGCCGATCCTTGCGGAAGATTTGGCTTACACCCATTTTTTTGGTGTACGCACGTTTGATAAATGAGGGCCAGTGAGTATTTCAAAGTAACTTTTGGTTATTCTGGACTGAAGTGTACATTATTTTTAAAGGTGTGGCATGGAACCTTTACTTAAAATATGATCTTGGCAAGTCTTTCACTGTGAGCTTACCATAATTGGTTGGGGTTCGTGTGCATAACTGTGGTGTGTCGTTAGCGTGAAGAAACGAACAGCTTCTGCGCTGGTATATGACGGAGGGGCGAAAGCTGCAGGCTAAACGGCCTTTTCGGAAATGCCCGTGGTAATGGTTTACTTATTGCGTCGGAATGACCAATGTTTCCTCGCGGAGAATGGGCGCGTTATGGATAGTGCTCGAGAGCCAGATAGAGCTCCGGTTATGTTATGAGCATAATACAGGTTTTACAGACCGTAAGTTCCGTTTGCGTGAACTGCTGCTTATGTGGAGCTAGCGAATCGATCACTTTTACAGAAAAGAATTTAATATTCAATCGCCGATTTAATATTCAATCGACAGCAATGCAGAGAAATTGTTTGTGATGCCAGACACGTTATAGCCTGTGTGTTTCCCTATTGCTTTCACCAGTAGCATCAGAGTGCTTACCCAGATACTGGAGAAGTATCAGGCAGATCCAGTCATGGATAAGTAAATTGATCGTTTCACAAACACCCAAAAATGCACCCCAAGCTTTGCAAAACCTACGTCTGGTCTAACTGAACCTCTCCAGTTAGCTTCAACTGTAGTGGCTACAATCAGGCAACGTATGATGAAACTGTAACATTGATGCTTACCGAAGTAACACAAGCATATCGATCAGAATTGCTGCATATAAGTTAATCAGGAGCATTTTTAATTAGCAGAGCACGGGAACTAACATGCAGTAGCTGATAAGCGGTCATGAATTTGAATGTAATCTGTCCCGCAAAAAATTAGTTTCGCGTCCGGTGTGAAAGCTGCTTAACGCGCCCAAAACGCGTGTATTCGCGTCTTTCATTGACTTTCAATGTAGGCTAATCTGTCCTGCGAAAAATTTGTTTCGCGTCCGATGTGAAAGCAGCTTTATGGATAGTACGCGACAGCTAGAGAGAGCTCGGTTATGTTATGAACATAATACAGGTTTTACAGACCGTAAGTTCCGTTAGCGCGAACAAGTTGCTTATGTGGAGCTAGCGAATCGATCACTTCTACAGGAAAGAATTTCCGATTTAATCTCCGCCTTTTTCAGCTTTTTATTAGCTACAACCACTTCCAAAGGGGGATGAAATTATGTCACGGTAGTGCAGAGAAATCATTTGTTATACCAGATACGGTAGAGCTTCTGCATTTCGCATTGCTTTCTCGGTAGCACCAGAGAGCTAGCCCAGACATTTGTGAAGTATCTGGCTGATCCCGGTCATGGATAAGTGAAGCGATCACAAGCAGCTGTAAACAAACCCAAACACTTATCCCAAGCTCTGCAAAACCTACGTCTGGTCTAACTGTGCTTTCGGCCCAACTTTGCAGACACATACAGCACCTCTCCGGTTAGCTTCAACTGTGGTGGCTACAATTGGGCAAGGTTATGATGAAACTGCCACATTGATGCTTACCGAAGTAACACAAGCGTACCGATCAGAATTACTGCATATAAGTTAACCAGGAGAATTTTTAATTAGCACGGCACGCGAACAACCATGCAGTAGCTGGTAACCGAGCGGTCATAACAACCACAGAGACAAACCCTTGCAATACAGGTTTTACAGACAGCAAGTTCCGTTACCGTGGACAGTTGTACCAAGCATCCAAATTACCGACAAGTCTAAAAAGTTAGCTTCAAATGAGGTTTATGTTCACACAACTTCTGTAGAATTTCCCCTGATATCACTCTTGCATATTTAGGACACAAAAATTACCAACAGTAACTTGGCTACGTTAGCCGCAGTGCTACAGCCACAATCAACTGGCTATCACGTCAGGTTGCCTTATGCAGTAAAAGCAACTTCCAGCTTCTGTGTCTGTGAGTCACGGACAGTCACGACCGATCCAGGATTTATCTTCAGATATTTTAGAAAGCCTGCGCTTGAGGCCAGTTGTTAGTGCTAACTATTGTTAGCGGTCCTGCTAGCCAGTAGCCACCCATAACACTTTAGCTTCACTTGCATTATTTGCTGTTATATCGTAACTTACAGCTTGTGGCTTCGAGCGCTTGATCGATGCAGCTGCTTCAGGTTTGAGAAGCAGCTGAAACGCTTATCCTGTGTCAAATTATCCTTTATTAACAAAGCTGTCTTTGGTGAAATGCTGAGTACAAGCAGCTAACGTTCCCTTTGGCCGTGGCTGTTTGCTGCCAGCAAACAAAAAAAACTACCCACTGATTTCTGGTGGCATCGTCTTTTGGAAGAGAAATAGGTGTTTTTATTTGTGTCCAAAAGTAAATGGACAAGCAGCTTTGGGAAAGATACTGACAAAACTGCACCTCAAATGATCTGCGGTTCTTTTGCGTTTCTGGAAGTGTAGACGCTACTAAGGCATAGTATGATCCGCCGTTGTTTGTGCCAGCTATAATAGTTTCTGGTGTGGGCAGGTCCAGCGCCGTGATTGGCTCTGGCTGGGTCTCTATTAACTGGACGGCACAACCTGACGTCAGCTTTGCCCAGATCTCTTGAAGATCTCGGGACGAGCTGTTCTGAGAGGAAATCATGTTCACGAAATCACGTTCTTGGATTACGGCAAAGCCCCTGTATCTTGTGTTTAGAAACTTTTCAGAGGTTGAGTTTGGACAACCAACATTATAACATTACTAATATGTATTAAAAGAAGGATCAGCATAATAGGTCCCCTTTAAGTCACGTGATCTCAGGCTTCCAAGGACATAGGTTTCCCCTGCATTTGGAGTATTCTGTAATATCACAGTCACAAGGCTATCCAGTTCTTGATTTGACATAACTGCATATCTTAATGGTTCAACTCCCAGTAGTTGTCTGTGTCTGTGCAGAGTTCTTCTCCTTATCCCAAGGCAGGATCCAATTCTCTGCCATGTCATGCCAATGGACACACAGTGAGAAATCTGTTCACTGGTTATGGTGTATCTGGGACAGCCAGGGTGACCAGTGAAGGTTGTTGGGGGTAACAAATTTGCATCAGCAGACCTGTGTCTGGCCTTGTGTTGATGAAGCAAATTGCGAAAACACCTGTGCAGTGATCCCAGTAGGTGACTGACCTCCCTACTCTAAGGATCATATCTGGACACCGCCGCATGAAGAGCAGATATAGTTCTTGTATGGTCATCAAGCACACTCTAAAGCCTTTCCCGGTCAAAATTATCATGCTCATTTCTCTGAGGTGATTCAATACACTCCAAAGCGCTTGAGAAAAAATTATTACATCCTTTTCATTCCCTTTCACGTCATAAAATAAAGTTTGCAACAATAAACAAAAAACAAAGAGGAATACATGAAGATTCATTTTAAGCACTGTGACTTAACACTTTCACTTTTCACGGCGTTCCCTCCAGCGATTATCCACCATGTAGACAGCATGTGCGTCCTCAGAATGCTCCAAAGAAGAAAAATAGTCTACACTTCCTCTTTCTGGCCACCTTCCTGTTGCACTGAAATCTCAGTAGTGTATGAGAACATTTCAGAAGTGTGTGTGTGTGTGAGAGCATTTCAGTAGTGTGTGAGAGAGCATTTCCATTGTGTGTGTGTGTGTGTGTGTGAGAGCATTTCAGTAGTGTGTGAGAGAGCATTTCAATTGTGTGTGTGTGTGTGTGTGTGTGTGTGTGTGAGAGCATTTCAGTTGTGTGTGTGAGAGCATTTCAGTAGTGTGTATGAGAGCATTCCAGTTGTGTGTGTGTGAGCATTTCAGTTGTGTGTGTGAGAGCATTTCAGTAGTGTGTGTGAGAGCATTTCAGTCATGTGTGTGAGAGCATTTCAGTAGTGTGTGTGAGAGCATTTCAATTGTGTGTGTGAGAGCATTTCAGTAGTGTGTGTGAGAGCACAACATTTCAGTAATGTGTGTGAGAGCATTTCAGTAGTGTGTATGAGAGCATTTCAGTAGTGTGTGTGAGAGCACAACATTTTATATGTGTGTGTGTGTGTATAATTCTTAATAATGTCCCTGACGGCCCCTCATATAATTGCACGCACGCACGCACACACACACACACACACACACACACACACAGTATATTATGTTGTATTTACAAATAAAGATTGATGAATGAGTGTTTTGTGTTATTGAGGAGAGTGCTGGGGAAATATGGAATAGGTTCCTGGCTGGCTCCATAATGATTCATCACAACAACGCATTACAAACAACAACTCGACAGCAATAACACACCTCCTACTGCAACCCACAAATTCTGCATTCTTTACAGCTGTTACAAAGCCTTTTTGGCGCTCAAATTAAAAACTGTCTCATTCTGTCACCTGTCAGTCAGTGAATCAGCTGATTGGCGCACTCGAACCAGTCAGGTGATTCATTCAGGGAGCAAGGCAGTTACTGCTTCGGATGTCATATGTCACGTGATTTTTCCGCTCTGAAGCAAGCTTTGAAACAGTGGTTCTATGCTACGGGTTTGAAGCACGTATCGACGGTTCATTGTCATGCTGCCACCACTACCGTTAACTCCAATGGACCACTTTTTTACAGCAATGGTGGGTCGTGGAGTCTCCCAATAGTTCACAGAAGTTAGCGACGAAGAGTAGTCTAGCAGCTGAGTTGAAGCGGGGTGGAGCGTTCGTGATGATCTTTCAAAAGGTAAGACGTTTAAAGAATCAGACTGTATATTGTCAGCACATCTGAATTAAGTTAACACGTACAGTAAAGCGTTTTCCTGGATTATCCCCTGTACAATTCGAGATATACCGAACATTTATGGGCAAAAAAATAGGCTAGGATACTAGCTAGGTACAGTTAGCGACACAGTTACTAGCGCTAACCATGAGCAGCAGCATAATTGAAAACTCCATTCTCTCCGTGTCATTTAATGCAATGACGCGATATTAGAGAAAAAGGCTTCTTAAAGTGATTTTTCGCGGAGTGGGGTGGAGGAGTGAAATGTTAGAGAATGAACGTAAATATAACATCAGACTGGCTATTGAAGTATCGGAGGTGGTGAAGTGAGGTTCTCTTTGAGTACAAGGTAGCTAACGTTAGCTATTATAATAAAGTTAATGTTACGCAATGATAAAGAAGAGTCATCGGTTGCTGTGATACATTGCTATTAATATTGATAGTTTGAGGTAATTTTTTTTACTACTATTCAATGAACTAAAACGTTATCTATAGTTAGAGTTTTTAGGATTTGAGATTGTATTGACCATTACTTGTCAATATTGTGTTGCTGCTCATTTTGCTAATTTTGGATTGATGATTAACGGAGAGGGAAGCTGGTGGACCACATTGAAGACTGAAAACAGAAAGTATTGCCCAAATATGCAGGGGTGAAAGTGAGCCCGAACTTTCACCCCTGCACACAACGCGAGCCTTTTCAATTTTCAAGCGAATTTCTCCGAAATAAATGTAAATTTGATGAATACATGAAAACAATGGCGTAGAATTGTGTATGGACCGTATGGACGTGTCCATACCAATCTCAAACGATGGCTGAAATGTCCACGCCAATATTAAGGTTGAAGGAAAAAAAATATGCGCCTCATGCGGCACACAAAGGGTTAAATCCTTTCCCACTTCGGCACCGCCTTCGAAATACGTCTTTGAGACCGGTCTGTTTTTTGATTGGCTTAGTTCCCTGTAGGCTGTTTCACTTGGAGGTTTCGCCGGTGTTGACGGTGCATTCTGAAAACTTGCTAGCTACCTTAGTTAGTTTTTACCGGAAAATAATGCCAACGAATGTTAATTAAACATGACTAAACCTGGTTTCTGTCACATGTTGGTTAGTAATGCGGTTGCTAGCAGTAGTAAATATAAACCAGGTGGATATGTCAAATCATAACGTGAATTTCAGTGGAGAAATCCTGCGAAGGAGCCATTATTAATGAATTATATGCAGGAACACAGCAGCAAGCTAGAGAAACAGAGCAAGCTGATGAGGATACGGGTGTATCAGGGCATTATTATGCCTTGTTCTGTGGATTTATAAGGAAAGTTAGTCTCATGGTGTTCAGCAAATATAACCTTTGAAAGACAAAATCTCCTAACCAACTTCGGCTCAGCGGGGTAAATGAAAGAAACACGTAATCGTAAGTCTAACATGATCCAGTCCGATTAACGCTCGGTTTGTGCCTCATCCAATTCATAGTCGGTGGTCCATTTTGAAGTGTTTATCGCGGCTGCAATCGCGTTACCGCACATTAAGATGCATAATAGAGAGGATTACGAGCTGACTTGCAAACGTAATTACATATCCACTCACTTGGTATCAATGTCCACGTTACTAAATCTGAGCGGGTTACATGAGTGTGCTGAGATGGTTTGCAGCTGTCAGGTAAGGTTGTGGCAAGTTTATGTATGTGGCATGTTTGTATGAAAATTATGGAGGTGCCTTGCGTAGCATAATTAAAAAAAAAAAACGGAGAAACACTCATTTGGATACTCTCTGCATACAGTAAAGGCAGTATCTGCAGTCAGATTTACAAAAATTTTCCAGCTCGCGCGCTTCGCGCAATTGCATCACATACGTGTCCCTACCATCACATTAAACGTACGCCCTTGCATGAAAATCATCAACAGAATGTGCCGCCCGTGACGTGTTGAAGTAGATTTTAGTGCGCTGGACAAACGTCATCATTTGTAGTAGGCTACTCGCTTACCCGTGATATGTTGCAACTTGCAGGCAGTCTGCACTCTGCATTGTAACGTTAATCCAATGGTAGTGACTCAAGTGCTGTGGATTTTTGCAGACAACAGTGAGCAGTCGTTTTCGCAAAAAACAAAAGAAAAATCCCCCAGTAATAAATTGTGAGGTTTCACAATTAACAATCTAAATCATGAATGACTCTCTGTCATGCGAGCGAGTAGTCCACCACTCACTTCTGCAAACAAACACATGCGGAAAGCGGAAACACTCAATGCGTTCTTTTGATTGGATGCTGGTTGTCGCGTGCATCCTTTTGAAAGGGAATGGTAAAACACAACTTCCTCAAAATGCAAAGAAAAATTGATTGTATGTTTAAAAGAAAGAGAGATGATAAAACGGTGGCAGTTGAGGAACAGATGGAGGAAGATGCAGAAGAACAACATGGAGCAGGTAGGCTATGCAGACAGACCATAGATGGGTGGCTGACAATGCACAGAATGTAGGAATCTCAAAGTCAGAAAAGAGCAGTCTTTAATATCTTTAATATAATGCGAGCGCAAAGCACGCAAGAAAAAATTTTTTTTTGAGTTGCACAGTTCCTGCAAGAATCTAATCTTACTTTCACCCCTGCAAATAGGCCAAACAATTTGGAAAATTAAGCATAGAAGATTAAGTGGGGAATCATACTGAATAGTATAAATATTGAGCTGTACTGTATTACTTGTCTGAAAGACTGCAAAGAACATGATCCAACTTTATACTAATTCCTGTTACATTTGTTACTGATGCCACTTGCCATACTTTCTTAAAAAGCAGCAGCAAAAGCTGATCACAACTACTTAAAGTGCCCCTTCCATACATATTCCGACATTTTCTGTAAATCCCCAATGCCCTGCCATCGTATTCATACCATTCTTTCTGGGAAAAGTGCCTTGGATCGCGTATTTGATGACCTTTTTAGCATCACTGAAAGGCAGTCTGAGAAGACGGGTGAGTTCCCTCATGAATATTGGACGATTAAATGAGCTTTGCACTGATTGGATAGGTCAGCTATATTCATGAATATTCAATATATAAACAGCCCCAACGCCCAACTGGCCCAGAGCCTAGCTAGCTACAACCATAAATGGTGAAAGACAACAGATTTTACTGGTAGCATGGTAAGACTTCAGCAAAGCAATGGCTACACAAAGTCACAAATATTACCTTTTTTTTATTTGACCCAGAATCTGAAGAGCAGGCTGATGCAATGCAGGAAATGCAATCAACACATCTAACAATGGACGTTTCAGAGTGGTAATATTACTAGTCTATTTGACAAATTAGACGAAATGTCTCGCAGCCCTCTCGATTGCAGAGCTGCCAACTCTAACGCATTCGTTTTAAGTGGCATTCGCGTTCCTGTGCTGTAGTCAGCAATTATTCAATTGATGCGCATTCAAGAGATTCTCTTGCAGAATTACAGTTGTTGTGCATGAAAGTTTATCAGTTTCATGTGCATTACGGTTCATTTCCCCACTAGTGACATGGAAATCGATTATGACTCTGGAATTTTCTTTACTCGGGAATTGGAAACAATGGAATGGCATAAAGACACTTCAAATTGTCTTATTCCATTCAAACAATCGAAACGATCATGAAATGCATGCACTGCTTTCAATCCCCAAGTAAAAAAAGCTCAAGATGTCCAGAGTCATAATCGCTTTCCGTGTTACTAGTGGTGAAATCCACTGTTATGCAAGTGAAACCGAGCCCCTGTTTACACGTACACGGTTATTTTGACAAACAGAGACATTTCCCTGCGTTTGGGCCCTTCATTTACACGCAAACGGAGAATTCGCCTCTGAAGAAGATTCCTTCTAAAAACTCCGGCCAGAGTGGAGATTTTGGAAAACTTCTGTTGCAAGTTCGCATGTAAACTGAGAAAAACGGAGTTTTAGGTAGCCGACGTCACAGTATGCGCCAGAACTTGCACCTGCGTCAAAAGTGTGACTTATGTTTACATTTTCATTTGGCTGTGGTGATCATGGGGTGCATCCCAAAGCATAGGCTGCATCCTTCGAAGGCTGTATTTTTAGGGGTCGTCTCTTACTTCCATCTGCCAAACTGAAATTTAGGGTAAGGAACAAGGTTAAACTCAGGGTTAGGTTTAGGGTTGAGGTTAAGGTTAGGGAAACCAGTGATGTCTCGCTTAAACCAAAGCTGTTTAACGGAGATGAAACGGCGTTACGTCAGTTTGGCGGATCAAGTAAGTGATTTAACCCTAAAAATGCAGCCTTCGAAGGATGCAGCCTAGGCTTTGAGATACACCCATGGATGATCGTGATTCGTTTTTGTTGTTGCTATTTTCGGGATTCTGATTGGCTAACGTGGGCTTGAATTTATCGTTACACTGCCATCCACAGGTTTGATATGCTCTTGACGGCATATACACGGGCATGTGTAAACGAAAACTTTTTCTGAAAACTGATACGTGTGCATGATATTATTTTTGAAAACGGAGACGGTGAAATGTTCGTTTATGAAAATAGCCGGCCACGTGTAAACGGAGTGTGAAACTGCCATGCACAAGGACTTCAAGTACGCAAAAGAATCTCATTAATATACGCGCTGATTGAACAATTGCTGCCTTCTGTGAATATGCCTCAAAAATACGTGAGACCTACGCCGTATGCGTGAAAATGCGTAGAAAGTTGGCAGCCCTGCGATTAGGCTATTGATTTTTTAAACCATTCTAAAAGTGGCCTAACTCTCGGTATAGCCTACCCGGATGGGCTTTTGTGTTCGTAGCCTATGCATCCAGCCCCAATGCATCATCCCACCTTGCCAAAATGAAAACGCAACAAGACAGTCTCATCATTTGCAATTGCCAATAGGTCACCTATATCCCTGCCTGGGATAGCTAACCCAGCTAAAGTCATTTTCTGGTGATGAACAGTTTTTTTTTTTTTTAAACACAAAGCTATTCTACATCATGCAAGGAATATTTTGTGAAAAAATCCAACTGATGTCTTTAATATTGACTGAGTGAGGTCAATTACCCAAAGAGTAATTTCGATGTGAAATAGCTTGCCTGACCAAATTGTTGAGGCAGAAACCGCGGGAATTTTCAAGAGCAGACTTGACTTAAAGCTAGATACCATTGAGACATTGACTACCTGAAGTGATATATTCACAATAGCAAAAAGAAACTGGCGAGCCTAGTTGGGCTGAACGGCCTGTTCTCGCCGCTCACGTTATGTTATGTTATGTAAAGGTTTTGGCAGGCATGACATGTCTTCAAACTAGGCTGGTTAGCTTCACAAGACGTTAATCTACAAATGCAAACGCTTCATTTCTGAAATTTCCGTGGTGATACAACGCAATCTGTGGAGAAATCCGCACCCGGCTCAAATCACAACTCTTCTGCCGTATCTTCGACTGACCTGCTTTACAATGGTGCGCATTATTGTCTACATTCATTTTCAATTGTAGAAAAGAAGTTCCTAAACCAAATGACACCCAAACTAGCAGGCGTTCATCCACCGAAGGTAAACTAAAAGCCGATTGAAAACCAGGCTTGTGGAAAGCAACTTCTGCGGAAACGAAGTGTCAGTAAATTCAGTAATGTTAATATGTATGATGTTAGAAATTAATTTTTGAACACTTTATTTCGTAACCCCAAAATGTAACCTGTCATTTACAGCAATAAACTCACATCTCATATTTTTGTCACTTTTTATCACAGGGACTACGGTCTTTATCTCAAAAAATTAGATCAGGCGAGTTTAGCCAGGTTTTCAAGGGCAGGGTCACAAATATTAAACCCTTTTTTTCAGTGTCACAGTATCACCCCGATCTCCAAAATAAGCGATATTTTGTTTGAAAGAAAAAAATAAAAATAAATAGCCGTTATTAATTTTTTTCAAAGCTACAGGAAGCCACTGTAGATAGAAGGGCTCTGGAGCCGCGGGTTGCCAACCCCTGCCATAGACTGTGGATGACACTGACAGTTGGCACGTTGCTCGAATCTTTGTGTGGGCGGTTACACTCCAGAGTGGGTGAGAACCGGCGAGAATATGAATATTCAATTTGCGGTGTTTCCTAACACCGCAACACGTTTTTTATTGGCTTAAATTCTCTGCCTATTTCCTTTTATTCACAAAAACCAATACTTCAAGTGGTGTTGGAGTTCAAGAACCACGACATGTCACAAACTGATTATGGACCTACCATATTCAAATACTAACAGATAATTCCATTTTCTTGCGGAAGGGGCACTTTAAGTTCCATAAGCAAAGTTGGGAAACAAAGACCACACCTCATCTCTCAGCACCATTTCCTATCCAAGCCCATATAGGTGTGTTTAACCCTTTCTCCTGTCCTTTTCTCCCCCTCTCTCTCTTTCAGCAGAAGAACTGCTGGCAATTCAATAAGAGCCAGAGAACTCCCTGCAATGAGACAGACGACACTCACCCTCCACCCTGAGTCTTAACTCCCAAAGCTGTGCAAACCTTTCCCTGTTTCTTACTTTTAATAAACTGGACATTAAGCTTCCAAATCGTGTGGTCTTTGGTTGTGAAAAAGTGCATGTGCAGTGTTTGAATATGATCATCTCACATTTTTGTTGTTATTGTAATTTTTAATGATTGTTAGATTTCTCCTGCGGAATTGAGCCTACAAACTGTACATTTGTACTCAACCCCCCAGCGATTGGAGCATCCCCAAGTCTAACAAAGTGAAATCAAAAAATTATATATTGAATATTGTCTGACATTGATAAATTACAATACTATACTCAGTTTTACCAATTTCTTTGTTTTTTTTGGGGTTTTTTTTTCAGCATTTTCCCATGATTTTTCTTGTATTCAGCATGATTTTAATAAAATCTTATCCCACCAATAACCCTAATCTGTTGCACCAGTGCAAATTTACAGTAGCCCTATGGCAGATCAAAGAATATGAGTTTAAGAATAATTGTTTATTTATTTTGTTCTGCTGCAAAGCGGCTTTTTTACTGAATTAAGCAAGTTTTAGACTGTGCACTTAAACACGCACGAGTGCACCCATTTTGGTGCACCCAGTCAAAAAATCCTAATTCGAGCCCTGCAAGGTGTTCTTTTGCATATTTCAAGCGGGCCTCCTGATGGACCTTTTTGAGAAATGGCTTTTTTGCCACACTTCCATACAAGCCAGATGTTTGTAATATCTTTTATATATAGTTGTGTGATGCACAAGTTTCCCACTGTTGGCCATAAAATCCTGGAGCTCTTTCAATGCTGCCATTGGATTCTTGGGAGCATCTCTGACCAGCTGTCTTCTCTCCCGGTCATCCAGTTTAGACGGACGCCCTGATTTTGGCAGACTGTGAGTGGAGCCATGCACTTTCCATTTCTTAATTATGGCCTTAACAGAGCTCCAAGGTGTTTTCAAAGCCTTAGAAATCTTCTTATATCCCTCATCTGATGTGTACCTTTCCACAACTTTCTCACGGAGAGGCTTTATTGAGCGAGGGGGTAACCCGCAGGGCAGAAGGCAAAAGGTACAGAGTCCACAAGACAAAAATCACAATTTTGCAAGATCAAAAAGGGTTTGGAGCTAATGCTTCTGCCGTTTTCAGTGACACTGCTGTTGCAAACTGAGGGACCTAATGGTAAACAACTGACAACCTTTTTATTCTGCCTTTCAGTGACACTGCTCTTGCATACTAAGGGACCGCGGTAAACAGGTGTTTTTATTCATGTCATCAAGTTAATTGCTGTGATTCCACACAGATGTGGGGAAATTAGCTACTGATTGGTCTTGAAGGCAATATTTCATTTCCTAAGATAGTTTCCGGGATGATTCAGGAAAGGGGGTTGTTAAAACTATTTTTTAATTAGTTTATCACTTTGAAAAGGTTAAGTACTGTATGTAGATTTGTAGGAAAAACACAAAGATTAATTGCACTTTTATGACAGGCTGTATGTCAAGTAAATCTGAAAAAATGTTCAGGGGGTGTATTCATTTTCCACCCACTGTACCTCACATTGGCACTAGATCAGCCAATAGAAAAATTCAATTGCAAGAGCAGCATGTCAATCAGTGGAGGGCAAAAATGTAAACCTTTGACCCTGAATCCATCAGCATTATGTCAAAATATTGAAAAACATTCTTTATAAGCTTTAAAAAAAAGTGGTTTGAGGGTTTTGTTTCTCTTTATGTGTGAATGAATCGCGCAGAGTCACAAAGATTTGATCATTAAATGTGGAGAAACATGAATTCATGATGCATCCAGCAATAATTAATGCACAATATCATCAAGTCATTCATCAGTTCAGCATTACTAAAGCAAATGATTTATCCCCTTATTTTAAAGTGTGATTACAGAGGTTTTCTCCTGGAGTTCATAAACACCATGTTACTGCTGTAATGTGATGCTTTTTCACAGGCATGGTACACATGGACCTTAACTGTGATTTTCCCCTTTCCCTTAAATTCACAACTGAGAGGTTAACAGGCCGACAGGAAATATGTGCTACGCTGATGCCAGCAGGGGGTCAGCTTTAGATCAAGGGGATTTACCATTCTGTAAGTTATCAACTCAACCCCAATACAACTGACTCTACTCATCTGCAGCTCTCCTGTGATCTGGAAAAACCTAGTACATTTGTCACTGTTGAGAGAAACTGAGTTTGACCCTCATTTGCGGTAATTCTGAGTGGTAAAAATCTTAATACAATAGCTATTAATAGCTAGTGTTATTTGAACTGTCAAAAACAAGTTTCTATCATTTTTTTCTGTTAGGAAAAGTCCAGAACCTAAAAGTTTTTTGTTCAATTGCAAGACCTTTGCCACTGATTAAACTTACTAGGTTTTTCCAGATCACAGGAGCGCTGTGTGAGATCTCACACCTTCGATTGCGTTTTCCTCTCTAACGATCGGCATGTAAACAAACAGGACAATAGATCTCCTGGAACAGATGCCAGGCTTTAGTTAAGTCGATGCAGTGAAAGTTAAGAAAATTACTCGCTAACTCCAACTTCCTTATTGCCAAACATTTTTAAAAATGAAAGTCAAACCATCATGAATGTACCTAATATTACCTGAAGAAATACATTTACTGTAACTGAGTGCTCAGTTTCTTTTCTTTGTGAGGATGAAAGAGAATTGTTTGAGTCTGCTTTGATGAACCTTGTGGTTTCATGTGTAAGACCTTACACCAGGTTACAGTCTCACTTGTGCTCCAGCTGGCTGACTGCATTGCGTCACTTGTTTGTCTGGGATGCACTTCATGGATTGCATCACTGACAAATAATATATTGTTAGAACAGGGATAGGGGGGCACTCATCTACCCCCTCCTTTTAGCCCGTCCTCTGTTTTACTGCATAGCTGTTTGTCACAAATCAAACCCGCGCCCCAAATCTAACCCCCATTTACGCAAAACTTTTGGCACACCCACCCATCCTCAAATATAATCCTGTGGTGACAGGGTATTGAGCTATTGCTCCCTCACTCAGATTTGTGATTGGCTAGAGGCTGCACTGCTTGCATACCACACAAATGTATACATTTACATGAACTGGAACTATATTGAATAAAAACATAACCCTCCTGGACACAGGTGATCAGGATACAGTAGCCCACTGGCCTGTCTGACCTTAAGGAGTGTATGCTGAGCCTCTGCAGTTTCTCAGGTGAGTCACTTATTCTTTCTTTCAAGCTGATGAACCACTCTTTCATTTCTTAAGCTGTGCTTGAGTGAGAGCCTGTTGCAGACTGTAATACAGTAAACCCAAACGGCAAACCTAGTCTTCTGGGAACACTGTCTCCAATCTCGGGAAGCAGCTGTGCAGTTTCTAAGAGTAAAGAGTGGTTGCTCAGAGGAGAGGTAGTTTTTCCAGCATGGAGGCCGTCTTCCCAGAAAAAAATTATCCCTCACTGCCACAATACTACAAAATTCTGCAAGGGTCCCTTCACATGATTAATTTATTTATCAGTAGAGCGAGCTTGATTTTGTGCAAATTGGCCAGCATAAGAGTGTTGTCATTGGTATTTTTTTGCAGTAAATGTGTTACGATGAGAAATACTTTGGAGAAAAGAATGATGTAAAATAATGCAGGGATCAGCATAAATGTTAGAACATTATTTAGCCTTGCAGTCAGTGTAAGTGGTGAGGACCATTGCTCTGTTCAGTTAGGCTTGACCATTTAACTTATATTCACTCTTTTTTTCTCAAGACATCAACCCTCAGACCTGCTTGGTGAATAAAAGCCAAAATGAACAGCTCTGCCATCAACTCCATCCCACAGTTCAACCACTCCTCTTCAGGATCCAGTCTTTTGAGCATGTTTGTAGGATGTGGATTATCGTATTATTTGTCTGTGATTGATTTTGTTGTCCTTCTTATCAACGGTTTTATAGGCTACCCTGCCAATATCATGGTACTTTGGCTGGTTGCCAGTAAGGAGATCGACTCTTCGACCTCTGATGTCTTCTTTGTAAACCTGGCCATTTTCAATGCCATCTACTCCCTGATTATGCCCCTGAACTACCTTAACATCATATTTTTTAATCAGGGAGTTAGTATATATTTTTGGAATGTGATATATGCAATAAAAGACATCTCCCCTCTCTTCCTCACCTGCATTTGCCTGGACCGCTACGTGGCCGTGGTCCACCCTATTTTGTTCACCAGCATTAAGGATAACAAGATCAGAGTGGCCATTTCTATGCTTGTTTGGCTATTCATGATAGCCCATGGCTTCGAGAGGGGGAAATATTACTCAGGTATCTTCATCGCTGGAATGATCCTGACCATCAGCATAATCATGGTTTTCTGCAATATTTCTATCATGTGGAGTCTGAGGAAGTCAGTCCTGGGCAAGGAGAAGATTAGCCCCATGAAAAAGAAAGCCCAAAGAACAGTGCAAAGCACTCTAGCCATCATAGTGTTTCATTACCTGCCAATGGCTGCTTCCAGGCCCTTCTTCTATCTCATTGAGTACAAAACCATCTGCTTCATGCAATTTCTGATCTACCGTATCATGGAACTCAGTTGCAGCATTGAACCCCTACTCTGCATCTCCAAGGTTAAGCAGCTACCATGCCTTAATAACTTGCCCTGCATCTGCTGCCGAAGCCCTTCCCCTGAGCCACAAAATGTAAGCACATGAGATGTATGCTTGTGATTGTCTGTTCAATTGTGTATTCGTTCTAAGTAAGGCTGAGAAAATGAGTTCATGAAACAAAGACAGAACATGAAGTCAGTTATAGGCAAGTACAACCCTGATTCTGAAATAGTTGGGACAAAGTGTAAATTGTGAATAAAATTAAAATGCAATGACTTTCAGATCACATGAGCCACTATGTTATTTACATAGAACATTGAGAACATTTCAAATGTTGAAATTGAGACATTTTACATTTTTATCCACAAAATAAGCTTATTTCAAATTTTCTGGCTCCAACAGTCTCAAAAAGTTGGAACGCAGGCAAAAAAGGGCTGAAAAAGCTATTAATATCTAAGAGAATCAGCTGAAAGAACATTTAGCAAGTAATTAAGTTAACTGGCATCAGGTGTGTAACATTGGCTATAAAAGGGATGTCTTAGAGAGGCTGAGTCTCTCAGAGGTAAAGGTGGCCAGAGGCTGTCCAACCTGTGAAGGCTTGAGTAAGAAAATTGTGGAATACTTTAAAAACAATGTTTCTCAACGTCAAATTACAAAGGCTTTGAAGGTCTCATCGTCGACAGTGCATAACATCATCAAAAGATTCAGAGAAACTGGAAAAATATTAGTGCGTAAGGGACAAGGCTGAAGACCTTTACTGGATGCCCGTGATCTTCGGGCCCTCAGATGCCACTGCATCACTCACCGGCATGATTCTGTCATGGACATTACTAAATGGGCCCAGGAATACTTCAAGAAACCACTGTCAGTAAACACAGTCTGCTGTGCCATCCACAGATGCCCCCTAAAACACTATCATGCAAAAAGGAAGCCATTGTTGAGCATGATCCAGAAGTGCCGCCGTGTTTTGTGGGCCAAGGCTCATTTAAAATGGACTTTAGCAAAGTGGCAAAGTGTCCTGTGGTCAGACAAGTCCAAATTTGACATTCTTGTTGGAAATCATGGGTGTCGTGTCCTCTGGGCTAAAGAGGAGAAAGACCACCCCTCCTGTTATCAGCATTCAGTTCAAAAGCCAGCATCTCTGATGGTATGGGGATGCATTAGTGCATATGATATGTTAAAGCTAGGCTTGAACCTGAGTCATTTGGAGTGACTGGGGATCTAGTTATGGGATACTGGAGCTCTGTCTGATGTACTTTATTATTAGGGGTCCAAGCATAAAGCACTAGGACCAAATTACAAGTACTCCTCAACTCCTCCATGACTACATCATGGAGCTGGTGGATGTTGGACACCTGCTGCTCCTCCACCTTCCTCTTGAGGATGCCCCACAGGTGCTCAATGGGATTCAGGTCTGGAGACATACTTGGCCACACCATCACCTTCACCTTCAGCTTCTTCAGGAAGGCAGTTGTCATCTTGGAAGTGTGTTTCAGGTTGTTATCATGTTGGAAAACTGCCGTTTCTGAAGGAAGGGCATCATGTTCTGCTTCAGAATGTCACAGTATGTGTTGGAATCCATTATTCCATAATGAAGCGCAGCTCCCCAGGACCAGAAGCACTCATGCAGCCCCAGACCATGATGCTGCCACCACCATGTTTGACTGTAGGCAGTACACACTTGCCTTGGTACTCCTCACCAGGGCGCTGCCACACATGCTGGACACTATCTGAGCCAAACAAGTTTATCTTGGTCTCATCAGACCACAGAACATGGTTCCATTGGTTCATGTTCTTGGACTGGTTATCTTCAGCAAACTGTTTTCGGGCTTTCTTGTGGGCTAGCTTCAGAAGAGGCTTCCATCTTAGCTGACGGCCATGCAGACCGACTTGGTGCGGTGCACAGTGTATGGTCTGAGCACTGACAGGCTGTTCTCCCTCTGCTGCAACCTTGTTTGCAATGCTTCCTGCACTCCTGCGTCTGTTTTCTGAAGCCAACTTGTGCACCTGACGCAGAGCACGAGGACTCAACCTCTTTGGTCGACCCTGACGAGGCCTGTTCCGATTAGAACCCGTTTTGGAAACCCGCTGAATTACCTTGGCCACCGTGCTGTAGCTGTTTCATGATTCACAGATCTTCTTGTAGCTTAGACCATCTTTGTGGAGAGCAACAATTCTCTTTTTCAGATCCTCAGAGAGTTCTTTCCCATGAGGTGCCATGTTGACCATCCAGTGACCAGAATGAGAGCATTGCACCCAAGGCACCGGAATTTTAACCTTCAACACATGTTACACAACCTCATATGGCCCAGTCGAACAGACAAAAGCATGAACATGATGAATAAGACACGTTTCATTGCTTGGTTGACCATGACCAATTGGGTTGTATACTCACTTTTGTTGCCACCCATTTTGGAAATAATGACTGTTCAGTTATTTGGACAGTGCAGTAAATCTACACTGCTACACATATTTTACAATGACTTCTCTAGAATATATTCAAGTTTCATTTCTGTAACGTCCCTTGAAAAGATATAATTAATTAATTGTCGAAATGTGAGGGGTCTACTCACTTTTGTGAGATACTGTATATATATATAAAGTTTCAAGATGTTGTGCATGTTGTATTTTACACCGATTTAGAGGTTCTTTTTTTGCCCCCCCATAGAGGACAAATGCCCACCCAAGCTTGGCATCCTGGCAACTCCTCTGCTGGGTAGGATTGTTCCCTACCGTGCCACCGTACGATTGTCCCCCCTCCCCTCTCCCCCAGCAGGTCAGCTTTCACACTAGTAATATCGTACCATACCTGAGTACACTTGCATATGTCAAAACTCTGATACAGTGTGTTGCAGTATGCACCTAGGTGATTTTAAATGGGGAACAATTTTAAAAGGAGGCACCAACATATTTCGGGGGGTTTTATGATTGAGAAGGGGGTTTAGCAGGGCCAGCTTTTGACATGGGCGATATAGGCAGCCGCCTAGAGGGCCGCTTGCTTGGGGGGGTAGCGCCGATAGTCGCCCTCAAAAAAAAAAAAATAAATAAAGCTGCATGCAGCATTGAGCGGGCCCTCGCATCCTTGTGCACATTGGGGGTGGTGGTGAGATCCTGACGGGTGCAGGTGTGCACTCACGACCATTCTTGATGTGTGTATCAATTTTCAAGAGGTTATAACTTCGTTAAAACCATGAAAGACGCAATTTTTATTTTATTTTTTATTAACCTTTATTTATACAGGTGAAAATCTCATTGAGACCGAGGGTCTCATTTACAAGAGAGACCTGTTCAGGGCAGGCAGCAGCAGAACACAAAGTTACAGACTAACTGAACATACAAGAGACAAAACACAAAACATTAAAATAATTGATGCAAAACTGCAAAAGTGTGACAAGAAGAATAAAACTAGTAAGTACATGTGCAGACCCCCTCATACTCTCTCACGAGCCTTCCGACAAGTAGTATGAAGTCCCCTAGTGGAATAAAGCTGGACAGCTTCAGCTTCTGCTAAAGCATGTTCCAGGTTGCAGGGGCAGAGTAGGAGAACGCCTTTTTGCCAAGTTCAGTGTGGACTGAGGGGATGGCAAAAGTGATGTAGTCCAGGGACCGGAGGCTACGATCAGACTGTTTTTGTGTCATATACATGGACAGATAGGAGGGGAGCAGACCTATGATGGATTTATAAATAAAAAGATACCAGTGAGTGATTCTGCGCATGGAAAGTGATGAACAGTTTGTGAGAGAGTACAAAGTACAGTCATGTGTGAGGGGTTTACAACCGGTTATGAATCTCAAAGCTTTGTGATAAGCAGCATCCAACAGATGTAAGGAGTGAGCACAGGCATTCATATGCACAACATCACCGTAATCCAGAAGCGGCAAGAAAGTGGCCGCAACAATATGTTTTCTGGCGTTAAATGAAAAACAAGCTCTATTTCTGAAAAAAAACCCCAGCTTCAATTTCAGTTTCCTCAGCAATTGGTCAACATGGCATTTAAAAGAAAGGCTATTGTCCACTGTGATGCCTAGGTATTTATAAGTGGCCACAGACTCAATAGGGGTACCCTGAGCAGACATAATACAGGGCAGAACAGCAGGCACCTTCTTTTTATTTGAAAACATAAACTTAGTTTTACCTGCATTTAAAACTAGCCTGAGATGAGACAGTTGCGCCTGAATGGTGTCAAACGCAGACTGCAGATCTTTAAACACCTGGGCAACAGAAGATGCGCAACAATAGACGACGGTGTCGTCAGCATGAAGATGCATGGATGCATTAATATTTTGGCCCACCTCGTTCATATAAATAGTAAAAAGAGTGGGTCCTAAAATGGAACCCTGCGGCAGACCATTTGTAGTGTTTAGGAACCCGGAGCAAAGACCATTGGACTGCACACACTGCTTACGGCTGGAGAGGGAGTTAGAAAACAAGCCAACAGCATGGTCTGACATTCCAATGGTAGACTGTCGCTGACATAAAATGCTGTGGTCAACTGTGTCGAATGCCTTTGAGAGATCGATAAAAACGGCAGCGCAGTATTTCTTGTCATCCATGGCTTCCACAATATCATTTATCACCTTAGTGGCAGCAGTTGCTGTGCTATGCTGCTTCCTAAAGCCAGATTGAAATGGAGATAAAATATTGTTCAGACTCAGGTAGTCCGTGACCTGGTCATTCACCAGCCTTTCAAGAACTTTCGCTAAAATAGAGAGCTTAGAAAAAGGTCTGTAATTATTCAATAATGTGGGGTCATCTCCTTTCAAGAGAGGAAGGACATGGGCAGTTTTCCACACATCAGGAATAATGTTGCTCTGGAAAGAAAGATTAAATATGTGGGATACAGGCTGAGCTATAGTATGCGCAGCCAGACGGAAGAAGTACGGGGGAAGATTATCAGGCCTGCTGATTTTCGAGGGTCTAGGTCCTTTAAGGCCATATAAATCTCTTTAACGGAGAAAGGGGTGAAAGAGAAAGAGAAATGTTGGTTACCTGCTACACTGACAAGGGGTGCAGTGGGTGATTTACCATCACATTGTAACCCCCATAAAATTAACAGGCTGAAACTCGACTGCCCAGTCACTCATATTAAATTGTTTGCATTCAGTATGAATTAATTACGGATCATAAATAGCACGTTTACTGCAAATTGTTAAATTTCCACATGGAGGCGCTAAGCATGGGTGATTGGGTCTATTGTCATTAGCAACAAAGAAGTGAGTGAAATGCAGAGTTTGAGGTGGATCTCAGTATACAGGTATACGAGCGTGACGATTAAGAAAAATAATTATTCGTTGAAGTTGGTGTGGAAAATAAATTATCTTACTTTGTGATATTGGTTGGTGAACTGAAGATGAAGGGGGATCGCTTTTTCAAGTGGGCCTTGAAAACAATTCTCCAGTAAGACTTTTTATTTTCAATGTTAGCTACACGTTGGTTAGCTTATGCTCACTTCACTAATGAGCATTTAACAGGAAAAAAAAAAAAAAAAACAATCGGTGAGTAATAATTTGTGTGTGATTAAAGTGGTAACATTACTGATACGTTCATTTTAAAGGGGACCTATTATGCTGATCCTTCTTTTAATACATATTAGTAATGTTATAATGTTGGTTGTCCATGCTCAACCTCTGAAAAGTTTCTCAACATAAGATACAGGGGTTTTGCCGTAATCCAAGAACGTGATTTCCTGAGCGTGATGTCCTCTCTGAACAGCTCCTCCCGAGATCTTCACGAGATCTGGGCAAAACCTGACGTCAGGTTGTGCCGTCCAATTAGTACAGACCTAGCCAGAGCCAACCACTGCGCTGGACCTGCCCACACCGGAAACTATTCTAGCAGGCACTTAACAACGGCAGATCATACTATGCCTTAGTAGCGTCGACACTTTTGGAAATACAGAGGAAGAACCGCAGATCATTTGAGGTGCAATTTTGTTAGTATCTCTCCCAAAGCTACTTGTCCGTTTACTTTTGGACGCGAAGAAAAACAAATATTTCTCTTTGAAAAGACGATGCCACCAGAAAGTGGGTAGCTTTTTTTGTTTGCTGGCAGCAAACAGCCTCGGCCAAAGGGAACGTTAGCTGTTTGTGCTCAGCATTTCACCAAAGACAGCTTTGTCAATAAAGGATAATTCGACACAGGATAAGCGTTTCAGCTGTTTCTCAAACCTGAAGCAGCTGCATCGATCAAGTGCTCGAAGCCACAAGCTGTAAGTAACCATATAACAGCAAATAATGTAAGTGAAGCTAACGTGTTACTGGTGGCTAGCAGGACCGCTAGCGATAGTTAGCACTAACAACTGGCCTCAAACACAGGCTTTGTAAAATATCTGAAGATAAAGCCTGTATCGGTCGCGACTGTCCGTGACTCACAGACACAGAAGCTGTAAGTTGCTTTTACTGCATAAGCCAACCTGACGTGATAGCCAGTTGATTGTGGCTGTATCACAGCGGCTAACGTAGGCAAGTTACTGTTGCTAATGTTTGTGTCATAAATATGCAAGAGTGATATCAGGGGAAATTCTACAGAAGGTGTGTGAACATAAACCTCATTTGAAGCTAACTTTTAATACTTGTTGTAATTTGGATGCTTGGTACAACTGTTCACAGTAACAGAACTTGCTGTCTGTAAAACCTGTATTGCAAGCGTTTGTCTCTGTGGTTATGACCGCTCGGTTACCAGCTACTGCATGTTAGTTTGCGTGCCGTGCTAATTAAAAATGCTCCTGGTTAACTTATATGCAGTAATTCTGATCGGTATGCTTGTGTTACTTCGGTAAGTATCAATGTGGCAGTTTCATCATAACGTTGCCCGATTGTAGCCACTACAGTTAGTGATCGCTTCACTTATCCATGACCGGGATCAGCCGGATACTTCACAAATGTCTGAGCAAGCTCTCTGATGCTACCGTGAAAACAATGCGAAACGCAGAAGCTCTACCGGTTAACAGATGATTTCTCTGCACTACCTTGGCATAACTTCATCCCCCTTTAGAAATTGTTGTGGCTAATAAAAAGCCGAAAAAGGCGGATATTAAATAGGTAATTCTTTCCTGTAGAAGTGATCAATTCACTAGCTCCACATAAGCAACTTGTCCGCGCTAACGGAACTTACGGTCTGCAAAACCTGTATTATGTTCATAACATAACTGAGCTCTCTCTAGCTGACGCATACTATCCATAAAGCTGCTTTCACATCAGACAAAAAACGAATTTTTTCGAGGACAGATTAGCCTACATTCAAAGTCAATGCAAAGACGCGAATACACGCACGTCAAGCTGCTTTCACACCGGACGCAAAACAAATTTTTCGTGCGACAGATTAGCTACATTCAAAGTCAATGCAAAGACGCGAATACAGGCGTTATGGGCGCGTTAAGCAGCTTTCACATCAGACACCAAACAAATTTTTCGCGCGACAGATTACATTCAAAGTCATGACCGCTTATCAGCTACTGCATGTTAGTTTGCGTGCTCTGCAAATTAAAAATGCTCCTGGTTAACTTATATGCAGCAATTATGATCGGTATGCTTGTGTTACTTCAGTAAGCATCAATGTGACAGTTTCATCATAACGTTGCCTGATTGTAGCCACTACAGTTGAGAGGTGCTGTCTGTGTCTGCCGAGTTGGGCTGCAGTTAGACCAGACGTAGGTTTTGCAGAGCTTGGGGTGTGTTTTTGGGTGCTTATGAAACGATCGCTTTACTTATCCATGACTGGGGTCAGCCTGATGCATCTCCACTGTCTGGGCAAGCTCTCTGATGCTACCGGTGAAAGCAATAGGGAAGCGCACAGGCTATAACGTGTCCGGTGCAACAAACGATTTCTCTGCATTGCCATCGATTGAATATTAAATTCTTTCCTGTAAAAGTAATCGATTCGCTAGCTCCAGATAAGCAACGGTTCACGCAGACGGAACTTAAGGTCTGTAAAACCTGTATTATGTTCATGACATAACCGGAGCTCTATCTAGCTCTCGCATACTATCCATAATGCGCCCATTTTCCGCAAGGAAAAGCTGGTCATTCCGAAGCAATAAGTAAACCATTACCACGGGCAATTTCCGAAAAGGCCGTTTAGCCTGGAGCTTTCGCCCCTCCGTCATATACCAGCACGGAAGCTGTTCGTTTCTCCACACTAACAACACACCGCAGTGATGCACACGAAATGAAATTTCATGGCTCTCGGAGTGAACGCTGGCGCGATTAGCTGCCGCTGCTCTCCGGCTCTTTAAGTGATTTTAATATCTGAACTCTGCAGTAGATCTTCTCTCAGCAAACGTCAGTAGTACTGACGGCTTTTACATTGTTAGCCGGATCCATTAAACAATCGGACTCTTCAATTGTAGGTTTGGACCGCCTTACCTGTGGAGTGTTGACGTGCTCCCTTTCCTGTCACCGCTGTCTGGTATCCTACACCTGTTCATCATGTGGAACTACAGAATGGTTGTGCTCGTCTGGATTATCCTATCTGTCATATTAAATCCATCATCAGCTCTATTCCAGTACACGGCTGCAGAGCTCCTCCAACATCGGTCCCACCTGCCAGATCCACTCCTGGTACAGCACATCGGCCCGGACATCAGCCGCCTTCCCCGTCGGAAATACATCCTCCGCGGATCCCGACGAAGCTATCATACCGACGACTCCACTGCCATAAACTCTATCTGGTCCACAACTCGTCATACAACGAGAAACTCCGGTAGGAAAGTGGACCGCAGTGTGCTAGCCAGCCTAGCTAGGTCGGCTAACGTCGACTTCGTCAACCAGCACTCCGACGTCAAAGTTGGATTATTTAACATCTGCTCCCTCACGGGCAAGGGATATCTGCTGCAGGACCTCCTCCTCGACCGCAAGTATGATATTTTGTGTTTAACTGAGACATGGCAACACCCCAATGACTTTTCTATGTTGAATGAAGCAACACCACCTGGGTTTGTTTATATTTCTCAACCCTGTCTCACCGGGAGAGGAGGAGGTCTCGCGGTAATCTACCGCGAGACTTTGAAGGTCTCCTCTGTCACAATGCCTGGCTACCAGTCATTTGAATCAGTGGCTCTGCAACTAAATGGTCCTACTCCCACTGTTCTAGTCACCGTTTACCGTCCACCAAAACCAAACAAGGATTTTATTAATGAATTTTCTGATTTTCTCACTCACATTTGCTCTTTCCTCCAACTTAATTCTCCTTGGTGATTATAATATACATATGGACAACATCAATCATCTTCTCACCAAGGACTTCACATCTTGCCTGGACAGTTTTGGACTGCAACAATACATTGACTTCCCTACCCATTGTAAAGGACATATTTTGGATTTGGTTTGCTGCTCTGGTGTCACTCCTTTCAACTGTTCTGCCGCTGATCTGCCCATCTCTGACCATATGTTAATTTCTTTCACCACAAGCCTCACACTATCCAAAACTAAACAGTCACGTCTTATCTCTTTCCGTAATATCAAAAACATTAATTTATCAGCTCTCGCCACAGGTATTGACAGTCTCCCCAGCATCAGCTACTCATGCACTCCTGATCAACTAGTTTCTCATTACAATACTGGTCTCCATACTCTGCTGAACTCTCTGGCTCCTGTTAAAACTCGGACTGTGTCATTCACCCACTCTGCTCCCTGGTATTCTCCTCAACTACATCACCTGAAAGCCAAAGGACGTCAACTAGAGTGTCTTTACAGGAAAACTGGACTCACTATTCACAAGCAAATGAACAATGACCACATTATTCACTACAAAAACATAATCTCCTCTGCCAAATCCCAATACTACGCAGGACTAATCAATGCTGGTGATGGGAACACCAGAGCCCTTTTTTCATTAGTAAACAACACCTTACGCCCCCCGGACTCTTTCCCTCCACATTTATACTCCACTGATCACTGTAATTCATTGATGACATTTTTTAATGCAAAAATAACCAAAATCCACCAGCAACTGATCCCTCACAGCTCCAGCAGTCCATCTTCGCCAGTTTTCCATGCCCCCTTTTCTCAACCACTTGCAGGCTTCCAACTTCCCATGCTGCTGATTTATCAGAAGTCATCCAGAAATCAAAATCATCTACCTGCCAGCTTGACCCCCTGCCAACATCTCTAGTCATAGCCAGCCTCCCCTCTCTGTTGCCTCTGATAACTGCCATCATACACTAATCCCTCTCCACTGGTGATGTTCCTTCAACTCTCAAATCTGCTGCAATAACACCCATACTCAAGAAACCTGGTTCAGATCCCAATGACTTCAATAACCTCCGACCTATCTCTAACTTGCCATTTATATCCAAAATCCTGGAAAAAGCACTGGCATCACAGGTTCATACTCACCTCTGCAACAATAACCTTTATGAACAGTTTCAATCTGGTTTCCGCCCACGCCATAGCACAGAAACAGCACTCTTAAAAATAACCAATGACCTTCTGATGGCAGCTGATTCCGGATTATTAAGCATCCTCATCCTCCTCGACCTGAGTGCAGCCTTCGACACCATCTCCCACACCATCCTCCTCGACAGACTCGCATCTATTAGTTTATCTGACACACCCCTGGACTGGTTCACATCCTATCTCTCTGGCCGTACTCAGTTCATTCAGTTAAAAACATTCAAATCCCAATCATCTCCCCTTTCCTCAGGTGTTCCCCAAGGCTCAGTCCTCGGTCCAATCCTCTTCATCATTTACCTTCTCCCTCTTGGTCATATTTTCCGCAAATTCAACATTAATTTCCATTGTTATGCAGAAGACACCCAGCTCTGTCTCCCCACCAAACCCACCTCCACCTTCCCACCCTCCTCCGTCTGTGACTGTTCACAGGAAATCAAATCCTGGTTTTCATCCAACTTTCTCAAACTCAACAGTAATAAAACTGAGGTTCTCCTCATCGGCACCAGATCCACTCTCAGCAAAACTCCCAGTTTCACCATCCCCATCGACAACTCCTCTGTTTCCCCCTCCCCTCAGGTCAAGAGTCTAGGTGTCGTCCTTGACAGCACTTTGTCATTCCAAACTCACATTAATCACATAACCCGGTCAGCCTACTTTCACCTACGAAACATCAATCGCTTCCGTCCGTCCCTCACCCCCAACAGCACCGCCATCCTGGTCCATACTCTGGTTACATCACGCCTGGATTATTGCTACTCACTTCTCACTGGTCTCCCCCATAAATCCATCCACAAGCTTCAACTGGTCCAGAACGCTGCCGCCCGTATCATCACCAGAACACCTTCCATCAGCCACATCACACCTGTTCTCCATCAACTCCACTGGCTTCCAATAAAATACCGCATGGATTACAAAATTCTGCTCTATACTTTCAAGGCCATCCACAACCTTGCTCCTCCATACCTCTCAGAACTCCTCCACATCAACAATCCCTCCCGTGCTCTCAGGTCTGCCTCTTCCATCAGCCTCATTGTCCCCCCAGCCTGTTTGTCCACCATAGGAGCCAGAGCCTTCAGCCGGTCTGCCCCCGCCAGGAACTCCCCCCCCCGACATTAGGAACATCGACTCATTGTCCATTTTCAAATCCCGCCTCAAAACCCATTAATTTAGACTGGCCTATTCACACTGATTGTTGTTCTCCTACTGAGTCCAGATTTTAAGCTTTTTAACTTTTTTGATATGTTGATGTGTATTTTATTGTCATTTTAATTGTTCTGTAAGGTGACCTTGAGTGTCCTGAAAGGCGCCTAGAAATAAAATGTAATATTATTATTATTATTATTTACGAACCAGCAGGTCCTAATACACACCGAAGCAGTCCATAAGCTGTTGGTCCACTTTTAGCTGCTCCTCACTGTCCATGTTCCCCTCTAAACTCAGACCCACCGGATTTCTACGGTCTCCGGTCTACACTTGGGCATGTCGACCCGTTCTACAAATGTGTCTAAATGGGGTGGATTCTAGCTTTCCCTGCATCCTAGCTATAAAGTAAAATAACCGCTGTACTCACCACTGTCGCTGTAGCAAACTGTAGCCAATAGCAAATTTGAGCTTGAGCTGCCAGATTTTCGCAGACTGCGCCCTCTAGTTTCGGGGCCATGCTTGTTAGAACAAGTTCATTTCATTAGATCTATATTCAAGTATCAGGTTAGATTGCGGAATTTTCCCGCCGCTTCCTTATCAGATTGCAGACGTGTCTCGCGTTTCACTCTGGCGAGCCAGACCTGGAAAACTGCGTTCTGCAGCCTTGTCCCGCCCAACTCCGCCCTCCACAGGGCTGGCCAGTCAGAAGAAAGTGGGCACACGGGGAGTGGGGGCCATAGCGAAGAGCCACCCCAATGAGGCGTTTCAGGCAGAGACTACAATGGACTACAAATGGGGTTTTTGAGGATGGCAGTATGAGCTAAATAAGGACCCTGTTTGGGCTTTGAACGATTAGGAGTACTCTGGGGAGTCCAAGATCAAAATATAACCTTGGAAATATAGCATCCGAGGTCCCCTTTAATGGAGAGTGATTTACGAACAGTGATGTTATCGCTTGTGGAATTCTTGTTTTCTGAAGTTTGTATTCAGTCTCAGGATTGTTCACGATGTTCTATGAGCATTTAAGACTGCAGTGAGCTCGCCTAACGTAGAGCATGGCTGTAAGTCTTGATATTAGTTTGCATACTGAAACGCTATTGGATGTTAAACTGAAGTCAACTTGTATGGTATGCAGGTTGGTTTTTTCTTTGGGTCGAATTTCCGAGAGTGAAAGACGCATATCTTCACAACCACTGCTGTGGCGCTTGGAAGAGGCGGAGTCAGGACGACGTGCTGGATCTGGAACTTTCTGAATTCTATTGGATTACAGATAAGCAAATATTTCAAAGGAAAATAAGAATTTGGATCTCCCTTTTGAACTGAAACGATCAAATAGACTGTGAACAAACTTTGCTTACTGACTTGACTGAACTGTGGATGATAATATGCAATATATTTTCTTGGAGAAAAAAACTGTAACATTGTGTTAAATTTAATGTCCCATAACCCAGGTATTACCAAAAAAGGAAAAAAAGTACTGAGTATTGCATAGATAATTGCATTTGTCTTTTTGTTTTTTTGTTTTTTTTGCAAGTGATATTTGAAGAGTTCTAAAAAAGAGAGACAAATACATCAGTATCTCGGTTTTAAGTTTTCTTAAAGGGATAGGCACAAGTTTTTTTGTTAGTTTATGGCAATTCCTTGGTTGAAGTGAAGAATACAAAATTGTTTTCTAAGTATCTTTCTTGTACAGAATAAATCTGCTCATTCTGTTTCTGCAAGAGTTGTAGTTGGGTCTTACTTATCATCCTCCTTAAGGCGAGACATGGCAGGCAAAAACATGGATTTTTCATGCAGTGGTCAAATTTGAGATTTTGGGCTAGTTTACTCCTTGAATATGTATTCTTTCAAACTGCTATAAAGAAAACATTAAAATTATCCATTTAGACATTTATTTTATTACATTTTGTCTACTTGCGGCAGTAAGTTTCTTCCGAATTTACTAAAAAGTTAGCATTCCAACGCAACGAACAGTACTTCGCCTCTTCACTGAAATCTGTCATGACCAGTACCGTTGTAAAGCTCTGATTCTCCTGCACAACGCTGTGTAATCCAAATAAGGGCATTTTCTTTCTGTGAGTAACCAATCGTGAAAGTTCATAGGGGGATTTATAGCTAATGACAAAATCTCATTGGCTACTGCTGGTTTCTGCTAACGTGATTCGCTCAGATGCATCACGTGGTGCGCTCTGACACTTCCGTCTTAAGCTTGCTGCGGAACCTTGGCTGCGTCCGAATAGTTAAATGATCACGTCCTATCGTCTAATTCCGAACCACTTTTCTTTAACCTCTGTGTAAAACGTCATGAGGTAAAGGAAAGGTGTAAAGGGGACTCTTTTACAGCTTAGGGAGAGAACCGCGCTAATAAGAGAATCTGAACGCACTTATACTCGGCACAGTGATCGCCCGCCTCCTGTCCGTCATGTTTGTTTGTTTGAGATTTGGTGGCATGTTCGCGTTCCCGTGCCGTGGTCAGCAATTAGTCAATCAAGGCAATGCATGTGTTCCACGATAGTTCAAATTGTTGAAATCAAATAGGACCATTTGAAACGTTTTTATGCAATTCCATTGCTTTCAACCCCTGAGTAAAGAAAAGCGTGAAAAGTCTGGAGGCATAATTATTTCCATGTTACTAGTGGTGAAATCCACCGAAATGCATGTGAAACTGCTAAACCTCCATGCACAAGGACTTCAATTCCGCCTGAGAATCTCTTACAAACGCGCTGGTTGAATGGTTGCTGATATACGGCACGGGAACGTGAATATGACATTTAAACGGCCGATTGCGTGAAAGTTGACAGCCTTTTGTCCTAATTGTGCTGCGCCGGGTCTGACAATAAACATTGATCCAGAAAATCATGGGTTCTGCAGCAGTTTATTGCTCGAGTGCAGTAATTGCAAAAGGGACACTAGTGCAGACGAAGCGTCTTTACATCTACACCAGTGGTCTTCAACGTTGTTCCTGGGGACCCACTGTGTATGCTGGCTTTTGTTCTAACCACAGTTGTAATCGCAGGATTTTAACGAGCTGTTCATTAGTCTTAATTAAGTGTATTTAATGTTTAGAGCAGTTATTTGGCCTCTTAATTCACAAGATAACATAAATATCTATGTTTGCCATCCAGAATCAAAAAAATGCCATACCCACATTGCTATGCATTGGAAATAACGACATAAAATGAGAGAAAACAATGTAACCAATCAAATTACAGATGTACTTGGCTCCTACTTGGTGAAAACTAATTGGCACATCATGACAAATTTATTCGACAAGCAAATGGTTCAGAGTCAAACCAGCTTTGTGTTAATCTAATTAAGTTCACCTGAAGTTTTTTGAAAGAACTTGAAACAGTTGTGTCCCTCAGCCCAATTTGGGGTTTACGGAGTTCCTCAGCGTCTAATTTGATCAGTTTCAAATGTTACAATGCTGGAAATTTCTTGCAGTATAGAAATAAAACCACAATCTTCAAGGATATTTTATTCTTCATAGCATGTATGGATGTTTCTATGTAACATTTGGCTAAAAACAGTAAGTAACAATGCTAAATATGAAAAACAACTAATTAAGGCATTAACAACTTGTTAAAATCCTGTGATAACAATTGTGGTTGAAACAAGAATCAGCATACACGTTGAAGACCACTGATCTACACAATTGCAGAGTGAGAGTAGACGTGATGTTGCGTTTGACGTGAGTTTTGTCTGCAAGTTTGTGCAGTGTAGGCCAATATGTTTATTAGTTGAATAACTACAGTTGTAGGCCTTAGATGCCTGTCATGTTATTAAATGATCAATCTTCATGAGCTTAAAATATACCACATTACTATTTATAAGGGCCTGAACATTTATTCTGTTTGTGAGCAATTGTTTCCAACAGAAATGCATTAAATTCCCCTATGTAAATCTTTGAATGCCGTTTTCTCAAAATGAGGTTTTTGTCATACTCCAAGTCAAACTTCTCCACCTCTGTAGTACCTATGTTTACCAAACTTTGCAGTTATACACTTAGCTGTATTCTGAAGATATTTACTGAGGGATTTGTTAATCTATCATCCCTAGCCTGATTTATGAGACATTTTATTCCCAAACATATGGCGAAAATTGATTTTTTAAGGCCATGGACAGTGTCACGACCCGGCTCGTAAGCCATGACAAAAACGGGAGAGACACGGTTATCAAACTGGAAAAGATACACATTTATTCCTAAAGCAATACAAAAACCCAAAAACATACTAATAATATGAGGTGTGATGATCAGTAAATCAGTATGTTAGCTGTTGGATGAGTGATTTAGTGGTGTAGATGAAGTGCTGAAATGTGTAAACCTAAAAATAACATGGCCAAAGCCAACCAAACAATAACATGCTGCTGGAAAAATGGAGAGCGAAGACTTGGACTGGAATGGCCAGGGTTTAAGTACACCTGGGAGACTGGCCAGGTGCTCCCAGTTGCACTAAATGGACTCCGCCCCGCCAGGACCTGCAACTTAACAAGATAGAGGGAAAGAACACACCCACACACATACTCACACAGCAGGCCCTGCTGGGGCAGGAGGGCCGTCACAACAGCATATTTTGATTTTCTCAGTAATAAAAGCAGATATCCTTAAATCTCTCTGTAATTGTTTTTTCATCTTATATGTAAACAAAATGAAAAAAGAATTTTGCACCTGGCTTTATCAGATGTTTAGATTTATCTTCCTAAAATATATACAAATTAGCGCATATTGAATGAGATGATACCTAATTTGCATATTTAAAGGGGACCTATTATGCTGATCCTTCTTTTAATACATATTAGTAATGTTATAATGTTGGTTGTCCATGCTCAACCTCTGAAAAGTTTCTAAACTTAAGATACGGGGGTTTTGCCATAATCCAAGAACGTGATTTCGTCAGCGTGATTTCCTCTCTGAACAGCTCCTCCCGAGATCTTCACGAGATCTGGGCAAAACCTGACGTCAGGTTGTGCCGTCCAATTAGTACAGACCTAGCCAGAGCCAACCACTGCACTGGACCTGCCCACACCGGAAACTATTCTAGCAGGCATTAACAACGGCAGATCATACTACGCCTGAGTAGCGTCTACACTTTTGGAAATACAAAAGAAGAACCGCAGATCATTTCAGGTGCAATTTTGTCAGTATCTCTCCCAAAGCTGCTAGTCCGTTTACTTTTGGACGCGAAGAAAAACAACTATTTTTCTTCCAAAAGACGATGCCACCAGAAATCAGTGGGTAGCTTTTTTTGTTTGCTGGCAGCAAACAGCCATGGCCAAGGGGAACGTTAGCTGATTGTGCTCAGCATTTCACCAAAGACAGCTTTGTTAATAAAGGATAATTCGACACAAGATAAGCATTTCAGCTGCTTCTCAAACCTGAAGCAGTTGCATCGATCAAGCACTCGGAGCCACAAGCTGTAAGTAATGATAAAAACAGCAAATAATGTAAGTGAAGCTAACGTGTTACGGGTGGCTAGCAGGACCGCTAGCGATAGTTAGCACTAACAACTGGCCTCAAACGCAGGCTTTGTAAAATATCTGAAGATAAAGCCAGTATCGGTCGCGACTGTCCGTGACTCACAGACACAGAAGCTGGAAGTTGCTTTTACTGCATAAGCCAACCTGACGTGATAGCCAGTTGATTGTGGCTGTAGCACAGCGGCTAACGTAGCCAAGTTACTGTTGCTAATGTTTGTGTCCTAAATATGCAAGAGTGATATCAGGGGAAATTCTACAGGTGTGTGAACATAAACCTCATTTGAAGCTAACTCTTAATACTTGTTTGTAATTTGGATGCTTGGTACAACTGTTCACAGGAACAGAACTTGCTGTCTGTAAAACCTGTATTGCAAGGTTTTGTCTCTGTGGTTATGACCGCTTGGTTACCAGCTACTGCACGTTAGTTTGCGTGCCGTCGTGCTAATTAAAAATGCTCCAGGTTAACTTATATGCAGTAATTCTGATCGGTATGCTTGAGTTACTTTGGTAAGCATCAATGTGGCAGTTTCATCATAACGTTGCCCGATTGTAGCCACTACAGTTAGTGATCGCTTCACTTATCCATGACCAGGATCAGCCGGATACTTCACAAATGTCTGAGCAAGCTCTCAGGTGCTACCATGAAAGTAATGCGAAACGCAGAAGCTCTACCGGTTGACAAATGATTTCTCTGCACTACCTTGACATAATTTCATCCCCCTTTAGAAATTGTTGTGGCTAATAAAAAAGCCGAAAAAAGGCGGAGATTAAATAGGTAATTCTTTCCTGTAGAAGTGATCGATTCAGAAGCTCCACATAAGCAACTTGTCCGCTTAACGGAACTTACGGTCTGCAAAACCTGTATTATGTTCATAACATAACCGAGCTCTCTCTAGCTGTCGCGTACTATCCATAAAGCTGCTTTCACATCAGACACGAAACAAACTTTTCGCGCGACAGATTAGCTACATTCATAGTCAAATGCAAAGACGTGAATACAGGCGTTATGGGCGCGTTAAGCAGCTTTAAGACGCGAAACGAATTTTTCGTGCAACAGATTACATTCAAAGTCATGACCGCTTATCAGCTACTGCATGTTAGTTCGCCTGCTCTGCAAATTAAAAATGCTCCTGGTTAACTTATATGCAGCAATTATGATCGGTATGCTTTTGTTACTTCGGTAAGCATCAGTGTGACAGTTTCATCATTACGTTGCCTGATTGTAGCCACTACAGTTGAAGCTAACCGGAGAGGTACTGTTTGTGTCTGCCAAGTTGGGCTGCAGTTAGACCAGACGTTGGTTTTGCAGAGCTTGGGGTGCGTTACTCCGTTTTTGGGTGCTTATGAAACGATCGCTTTACTTATCCATGACCGGGATCAGCCTGATACATCTCCAATGGGCAAGCTCTCTGATGCTACCGGTGAAAGCAATAGGGAAGCGCACAGGCTATAACGTGTCCGGTACAACAAACGATTTCTCTGCATTGCCATCGATTGAATATTAAATTCTTTCCTGTAAAAGTGATCGATTCGCTAGCTCCACATAAGCAACGGTTCACGCAGACGGAACTTACGGTCTGTAAAACCTGTATTATGTTCATGACATAACCGGAGCTCTATCTAGCTCTCGCATACTATCCATAATGCGCCCATTTTCCGCAAGGAAAAGCCGGTCATTCTGAAGCAATAAGTAAACCATTACCACGGGCAATTTCCGAAAAGACCGTTTAGCTTGGAGCTTTCGCCCCTCCGTCATATACCAGCGCGGAAGCTGTTCGTGTAAGAACACAGCTGTGAACAATTCTACAGTTTAAGAACACATTGATGAATCTGACAGTTTTCTTGAACACTGTATGAAAGAATCTCAGAAGATTCTTAAGAAGTTATTGGTGAATGAGGCCAACTGCTTCCTACTACATCCAGTGTGTTGAGCGTGTGGGGGATGTCCAGAGCGGCTGCGAGCTGACAGGGGCACTGAGAATGGTCACGTTGAGGGCATGCAAATCTTCCTAAGAAGATAACACGGCGATGCATTTGCTGGCGACAAGAGCTTCCTGTATGGCCACAGCACTGCAAATCAGCGGATTGAATCCTGATGGGGTATCCTTCGCAAGCAGAGCATGCAATTTTGGATGAACCTTTTCAAATCAATGCAAGATGCTTGTCACTTCTCTGGTGATTCTTTGGATAAGAGTCTGATGCAATTTTGCTTCCTCGAACTGGTTCAGGTAGGCTACGTGTGCATCATCGCTGAAGACAATAATGCTCTCAAACACAAACACACACACACACACACACACAATCAGATTCAGTGATCTGTGTGTTCACGTCCATGCCAGCATAGCTGCCATTCTCAAAAGGCCATATAGGCCATAAAAGCCCTCGGCTACTACTTTGCATGGAGGTAATCAAAACACTGCTTATGTCGTATTGTAAAAATGCACAGTAAATGATTTCGATGTACATTGTCATTGACAGCATCAGGTGATCATGTAGTAAACCTAGACTAATTAAGCTCATGGATAGATCTGTCGAGTGTTTTGCTAATTTCTTTTTAATACTATTTTTTTTCCATTGTCTTGCAGAAAGCTGGACGAGGTTGTACAGACGTGGAATTCTCATCGAATCAGACCAGCTCCATCCAGGGGTGACTCCGGGGGCCGTCCAGTGCTACTCTACACAGCCCCACAGATTTTTGGTGGAGAGGACAGACTTAAGTTGTTTGATCAAGAGGAGGTCGATCTTTGTAAGGAGGAGCGCAGACCCAAGGGTCAATTGCCTTGTGATGAAACTGTCTTTGATCTGTCAGTTTTGCTGATGCGGGAAAATGGATGGGACACTCCTAAAGATGCGTTTGATGCTGCTGAACTGTACACACTGTTACGAGAGGAGATAAGAAATAATCTTTGAGGATTTCACCTATCCTGAACAAACCAAATAGGCCTGTAAGCAGCAAGAAGGTGGTGGTTATGTAGATTTGTGTTTATTTATTTGTGTTTATTTTTTTTTTTTAAACAGGGACAATGCATATTGATGAACATTTTTTTTTTTTTCAAAAAGAAAAGAAAAAATGTAAATATGCAAGATTATAGCCAAAGGCTAATTTCCATCTTTAGTCCCTATGGCAGGTTGTAGTCAACAATAAAAAATGGAAACACAGAGCAGAATCAATAAGGAAAAAGAGAATATAAAATTGCATACACCACTGAGACTAGACCACAAGCATAAAACATATCAATATAACAGGATAAGACAAAAGTTAGTGGATAAATAGAGTGCATGGCCAGAGAGCCGAGAGTTAAAGTGCTAGAGTGCATAGTCAAAGTGCCGAGTGCTAAAGTGCTAAGTGCAAAAATGCTAAGATATCAATATATTGCACATTTTTCAGTTCTCCATTGCACATTGCTCAAGATTGTATTGCACGATGCCCAAACATACACTGCACACGCAAAAGTGCAAAAATTATTGTACAGTGATATACACGTAGATTATGTAACATTAATACACGAAAGTGCCATACATAATTACGCTTATGTGTGCACCGTAGATGTACTAACAATAGTCTGGACACCCCTTTCCCATGTATACCAGATCTATTCATGATCACAGGCTTGGCTCTCGCCTAGCCATGATTTTAACTGCTTCCTAAACGCTTCCAGGCTTGAACACTCCCTTATTGCAGATGGCAAACTGTTCCAGAGAGCACAACCTTTCAATGATAGAACATTTTGAGAAAATGATGTCCTTCTAAAAGAGGGTTCACAATCACCCCGATCAATGGCTCTGGTTGTTCGTGCAGTGGAACTTCTGGCAGATTTACGTTTGACAAACTGGTTGAGTGGTGGTGGTGCCAGGCCATGCAGGATTTTATACACGAGACAGGAGGCTTTGAAATTTCTAAAATTAGCCCAATTGAAGAGCCTTTACTTCTCCAGGATGTTGCAATGATGGTAGGAAAAGGGTTTCTTGTCCAAAACCTTTAAAGCCTTTTTGAAGCAGGATTCAACAGGTTTAAGTAAAGAGGGACAGGTGAATGACCAGCTAGAGACACAGTAATCGATGTGTGAAAATATCATGGAATGTAAAAACAGGAGGGCCGCACTATCAGTCAAGGATGTTCTGATCTGTTTAAAGTAGGTTAAAATTTACATTTTTGACGACGTTCTTAATATGGCTCTTGAAGGACAAAGTTGAGTCCAGCACAACTCCAAGATATTTGAATTCACTCACAGTTTGAATTTCCTCACCTCTCAGAAAAATTTTAGAGGGAGATAGATGAGTCCTGGGTTTGGTAAATGTCATACTGACCGTTTTCTTAGTGTTCAGAGAGAGGCATGATTTTGTTAGCTAGTCCTGAAGACATGCCGGGGCAGATGACAGCTTTTGAGTGACTTCATATGTGTTTTTGGCATTAGTGAAAATTACTGTGTCGTCCGCATACATGACTGTGTCCACATTTTTACATACATTGGATGGGGACACCACCTTCTTGCTGCTTAAAGGCCTTGGCTGCTGTGCTCATCTCCTCTGCCATAGCTGCTACTGTGCCCATCGCCACCAACTCGGCTGCTGTGTAGATCACCACCAGCTTGACTGCTGTGCCCATCACCACCGTCTTGGCTGCTGTGACCATCTCCTCTGCCTCCTCTGCTGTGCTCATCACCACCAACTCGGCTGCTTTGCCCATCTCCACCGCCTTAGCTGCTGTGCCCATGTCCACCACAAATAGCATTATCCACATTGAATGTAAACTACATAGAATATGTTGTAATGTTTTATTTTATTTGATTGATTGATTGATATCTTTTATTTGAATCATGTAGAAGACAACTTAAAAGAAAAAAAGAAAAAGCAGTTAAAAGAAAAAATACAATAAGTGATAATCAAAAAATGAAAAACAAAACAAGACATTAACTTTAAACTGTATCAGCTTACATGAGTGAAAGGGAGTAGGAAAAAGTATAAACTTATCTGGTCCTGCCCCCTTAAATTTTACTATACTTTCTGACTGAAATCATGACACTGTCTTAAGTTTACCAATAATTTTTAAACATGTACAGTGAACATACAATGTATCACTCATACAGACAAAATTACAATCATGCCTATACCTTCTTTAGAAATGTATTTTACCATTCCCTGTGTCGTAGAACTGAGAGATTACGACAAATAGTCTTTTATCAAGTTTATTGTACTGATACAACTGTGAACAAATGGTGAATCATACCAATGAAAACCAATTTCTGAAGTCTGTGGCTCTGTCTGGTACCAGCATAGCAAGAGACCTTAAAGATGGAGGCGCAGAGATTTAAATTGGAACAAGGTGGGCTGTTCTTGACAGTAAAGATAGAACTAATTGGATATAAAAGGACAAATGGCAGAGAAAACCAATGAATGATCAACAGAGGGGGGTTGGAGGGATATTCAAAAGATAACAATGGGACTGGATTGGTTAAATAGCCAGGTACAGACAGAATGATGGGTAAGGGAGAGGAGAAGAGTGCCTCCTTCTACCACAATTCCTCACTTTTTTCTTTTTTTATATACAAAAATGGAATAAAAAATATTAAAAAATATAGTTAGGAATATAAATTAAAAGTATGTTATCTATGTTTTGTGATATATGAGTTTTTTGTGTACAACACTGTATATCATTTGTAAATGGAGATTTGTTAGACACTATTTAAATGCCCATTATGACTGGTCAGCGATTTGTTTATTTTGGTTATCATTTGGCACCCTCTGGTGGTATGACTGTAGAAAAACATGATCTGATGTCATGTCAGTTCTTTGAAATAGACTAGTGCTTTCTAGAAGCTTCTGGCATCTTCCTGCCTGGAGGGGGCGGGATTAGATCTTTCCAGAATGTTGCTAGTCTATATAAATGCTGTGATTTTGGTCACCAGAGCAGAGTTTTTGTTCTGGCAACAAAGTTGCATAGTGGCATTAGAGTGTTATTCGAGGATTGAACAGTGGATTATTTGTAGAGGGGTTTTTTTTATCAGTGAAGAATAAATTTGTTTTAGTTGTCATTGCTGGTTTTCTTTGTTGTGATTTTTAAGTCATAACAGTTTGTTCTATGAGTCTATCATCTGAAGTTAGTTGATTGTACCAGTTGGACAAATTTTATTATGGCCAATGGAATGATGGTTTGAAAAGTAATGTTTTCTAAAATCAGTAACAATAGAAGTCACAGAACAAACCAGCACATCAACCAAAACTTCCCCACGCTTGACTAGGGAAAGAAAAAAGATTGTATGTGCCATTAACTAAGTAACCAACCAATTGGAAAAAACCCCAGAGGGAAAAAATCCAATGGAGGTTACAATATCAAATTATTTAGGCATTTAATTTGTGAGTGAAATTTAAAAAAATAAACAGTTACATATGAAAATAATAAGTTACAATATTTATATGGGGAGCTAAAGTGTTAAGTAATAGGATAAAATATTTAAAATTGTGATATACATATGTCAAGACATTCAGCAATTTATGCCACAGGACATGATCTGGAGATTAACTGAGAGAGTGGGGCTGATGCACATAATAGGCTGGTCAGAAGTTTTTTTTGTAGGACCTTCCAATTTAATTCTGAAATACGTTATAAAGCTAAATTTGGCTTATCTGGAGCAATGCATATGTACTACTACCTTACTTTATGAACTTTTAAAGCACCCTTATCTTTGGCCTTCAGTGTAAGGAACCTACGTGCTCCAGTCCTTCAGCTGCGGCATAATAATGACTATAAATATAAATATAATTTAATTGTTTCCTCTCAACCTATTTTTGCATTAACCCACACTCTTTACATGTAATTCACAATCACAAACATAGCAGCAGTTTGTCCATGTGAAAATGTATTTTTTTTCCTGTATGAATCTGGTTGACATTCTAGAACTTGTCTGAAGTCCGTGACACGCTTGGCGTTGGTGCACATATTAGCTTGAATTTGAATGTGTGTCCTCAGTGAGTTGCATATCGGAGGAAATGGCTCCCAGGAGCTAAAAGGGTGGACAGGGATTATTGTGCCCTGGTTGATGTCTCACCCTTGCATTCACTAACATGTTTAGGGTTTGTGATGAAATCCTGATACCCAAATCAGCCAAAAGAGTGTGAATGGAGCTTCTGTTCCCCAGGTGTGAACGGCTAAGTCAGGTCCTCGAATCCTTGATGCCTGTATAGAAATTTTTAGAAACAGCAACCTGCCAAATTGACAACAACAAGGTAGACCAAGACAAGACATGACCAAGGTAATCTATTATAACTCAACCTGCAGGAATCAGAAAGAGTGAAAGTTAATTGGAAGCATTTTTAAATGAGACACTCAGGATTAGTTGGGATCTTCCTGAGCCAGCAAACTGTTCCTCTGGAAAACAATGGGATGAAAGAGTTAGGGCAATGTATCCTCATTGCATGCAATTACCCTATACTTCACACGTCCCATCCATCTCCTCTGGTCAACCTTACGGCACTTCAAAGGGGACAGTGACTGAGGATATGTGAATGGCACTTCTGGTGGTTGCATCACCCCTGTTTCTAGAAATACAGATGCAGTTAGTACCACAGTTTTGAATGAAAAGATGCTTCAGTGCTTTCCCCTCGTATCAGGATTTCAGAGAGACCACTCACTGACACATTTAAATGATGACATACTCCTTTTTCACTGAATGGAAATGAATTGATTTATAAATTAAATGTACTTCCTTTTAATTACTTTTCTAAGCAGGAAGCAATTTGAAACATGTCATAGATTATTGCTGTAAGTTAAGTATTCATTTACTTATGTCCTGTGACAACTTTTTATGCGAGAGCAAAACAATACATTTTCATACAACTTTTAATTTGATATGGTATGTAAATTATGTTGCTTTTAGGGTTGTGAAACATTTTTAAGTCTTTAAAATGAGAAGAAATATCTATAGTCTAGGTAGATATATAATTTATCTTCAACTATTATTAAACGCAAAGGGAAAATTGACAAGAGCAAAAATATGCAATACTTCAATAGTTTATATTAAAATTATTATCAATATTATTTATATTTAAGAGACAATGACAAGCTAATCATCATGAGTCAAAGCATAAAGCAATCGGAATTCCAAATTATTATTTTACACATTATCTAATTTGAAGAAAAGGTCAATGAAAATCCACACTTTTTCTTAGACAATGATTATTAGTTGATCAGTTGATTAGTTATTAGCAAACAACATTTCCCCGCTTCCCCAGCAACCAAATGCCATGCGATGCCATTGAATTTTTGATTGGTTGATGTTGTGCATTTTTCCACCAATAAGAAAGATTTTTTTTTTTTTTTTTGCTTGCAAGCACTTTTTCGACTTGCGAGAGAAGGCAGAACAGCCCGTCTTTACTGTTTCTTCCTCGTAAACGTGACAAAAATAATCAGGAAAAGTGTCCCGTGATTAATTTATCATGAGTATTGTTTTACTTGGCCTATCAAGATAACTCAAAAACTGGTAAATAGTTTTGAGTCAGCACTTTCGACACAAGTTTAAATGGACACTCTACGAGGCTGCATCTTGCCACTATGTTGTCTTAAATCGGTCACGTGATTATGACGTGCCAGCGCGTCCGTTGACTGTGTAGGGTTAAAGAAAGAAATACCATTCACTAGCCTGAACAGGCCGTCCTTGCGATGTTCCCACGACGATGGTGAAAATCCACTGGAATCTGACGTCTTCAATGCGGTGATCCTGATCACGGTGTCCTGAACAAGATGGTCTGGTTCACAACAATGTCCAAAAGGGGATCATCCTGATAACCGCAAAGTCCGTATCCAAGAAGTATCTGTATAATCCAAAGTCCGACTGCACCCAGCAAAGCCAGTCTAGCTTCCAGGTATAGCAGACCAGAAATGATCCATAGTCTGATTGCACCCTGCAAAGCCGGTCTAGCTTCCAGGTATAGCAGACCGGAAAGGATCCAAAGTCCGATTGGCTGTAAGTTCCTTTTATATAGGCCTTGTACTCCTGTATGATGTCATAAAGAAGAATCTTGAAGGTGATGGAACTTTCTAGATGGCTCCCGAAGAATCTATGGTGTTCCCAGGCTAGTCATAATGTTTACAAGCGCTCATGAATATTCATTACCCTTACATAAACATATAGAAACTACTGGATGAGAAAAATAATACAATCAGGTATTATAAACCGTCATAACGTCACACCTCCCTCCGTGAAAGAAAAAGTTGGAATGTATGACAACTTTTTATGCATTGATGGTATTCCTTCAGCATGTTGATGTGGCACAGCTGCAAGGCCTTCCTACGATCAGGAGTCCTGATCATGTAGGCCACATCATGAACCTTACGGATGATCTCATACGGACCATGGTACCTCGCCTGCAGAGGGCTTCCAGGAATGGGCAATAATGGGCAATTAGAATGTTGAGCAAGATCTTAATTGGGATCAGAAGATTGACGAAGATCCTCCTTGGAATCTAGAAATGTCCCTGACAAATCCACAATGTCATCTTCAACATCAACATCCGGCAATTTGGCCATTTTCTTAGCCAGAGCTCTCGTCACTGCACAAGAAGGAAACACTTTAGGATTCTCTTCCACAACAATGTCACTATTGGACAACGGGACTGGCTCACAAACCACTCTGGGCTCAGCAACCACCCTACCTCCAGCCAATTCATTTCCCAACAACAAAGAAACACCTTTCACCGGTAACTCCGGAACAACTCAAACCACAACAGAACCTGACACCAAATCTGACTTCAGCACAACATGGTGTAAGGGAGTCGTCACAAAACCACATTCAACACCTTGCAAAATAACAAATTCACCAGTGGCAGAACTCGAATCAAAAGGCAATGTGCCTTCCAACAACAAAGATTGAGTTGCCCCAGCATCACTCAAAATCTTCATCGGCACTGAATCGGTTTGACTAACAAGTGACACAGAACCCTCAGAAACAAAAGGAATGAATTCCCTTCTGATGGCAGACTTCTCAACATGATGTTCAGGAGCAACAGGTGTCTCATTAAAACGAGGCTTCTTGGAGGAAACAAATGCATTAGGGTTAACATCAGGTTGCATCTTTTTCTTCAAGGTGAAACAATCAGACACCACATGACCTAGTTTCTTACAATACAAACAAACTGGACCGGACTTAGACTGACCCTTCTCCGACTTCTTTTCCTGACCATCCTTTACATTGGACTTATCACGATTACCAGTGGAATCAGACCTTTCAGCTGGATTTTGTTTTGGTGCACTATTGTCACCTTTTTTGGAAAACAGTGACTTGTGAGTGAGAACATAATCATCAGTCAGAATGGCTGCCTCTACAAGTGTGTCAACCTTGTGTCCATTCAGGTAAGTTTTGAGGTCATCGCGAACAAATCTCTTGAATTCTTCAACAATGCAGGATTTTAGCGATCTCCAATAACTGGTCTATCTTGAAAGTTTCCAAAATGTCAAGGGAGGGATTTTTGACAAATTCAGCAGGCTCAGCCATTTTGCTACGTTCAGTGGCTCAATACACAAAAATGTCATATCCCGGACGAGCCCCCAATTTATGTGATGGACAGGTGTATGTTCCAGAATATTCTGGAAGATTCGAATTTAGAAGAAGGATTAAATTTAAACAATGTATTAAATAACTGAGCGAATGAATGTAGCAATTACAATAATACAGGAATGGTTAAACAATGAAATTACGACAGTAAAGATAGAAATACTATTCACTAGCCCAAACTGTCCATCCTTGCGATGTTCCCACGACGATGGTGAAAATCCACTGAAATCTGATGTCTTCGATGTGGTGATCCTGATCACAGTGTCCTGAACGAGATGGTCCGGTTCACAACATTGTCCAAAAGGCGATGATCCTGATAACCGCAAAGTCTTTATCCAAGAAATATCTGTATAATCCAAAGTCCGACTGCACCCAGCAAAGCCAGTCTAGCTTCCAGGTATAGCAGACCGGAAATGACCCATAGTCTAATTGCACCCAGCAAAGCCGGTCTAGCTTCCAGGTATAGCAGACTGGAAAGGATCCAAAGTCCAATTGGCTGCAAGTTCCTTTTATATAGGCCTTGTACTCTTGGATGATGTCATAAAGAAGAGTCTTTCATGATGTCATAAAGAAGAATCTTGAATGATGTCATGAAGAAGAATCTTGAAGGTGATGGAACTTTCTAGATGGCTCTCGAAGAATCTATGGTGTTCCCAGGCTAGTCATAATGTTTACAAGCACTCATCAATATTCATTACCCTTACAAAAGCATATAGAAACTACTGCCAGAGCAAAATAATACAATCAGGCATTATAAACCGTCATAACGTCACAATGAATCACGCAGAGTCACAAAGACTTGATCATTAAATGTGGAGAAACATGAATTCATGATGCATCCAGCAATAATTAATGCACAATATCATCAAGTCATTCATCAGTTTGGCATTACTAAAGCAAATGATTTGTCCCCTTACTGTAAAGTGTGATTACAGAGGTTTTCTCCTGGAGTTCATAAACACCATGTTACCGCTGTAATCTAATGCTTTTTCACAGTTGTAGTACACATGGACCTTAACTGTGACTCTCCCTTTAAATTCACGACTGAGAGGTTAACAGGCCGACAGGAAATATGTGCTCGCCCGATCTCAGCAGGGGTCAGCTTTAGATCAAGGGATTTACCATTCTGTAAGTTATCAACTCAACCCCAATACACCTGACTCTACTCATCTGCAGCAGTGTGAGATCTCACTCCTTTGATTGTGTTCTCCTCTCTAAGGATTGGCATGAAAACATACCAGACAACAGACCTCCTGGAACAGATGCCAGGCTTTAGTGAAGTCTATTGAGTGAAAGTAAAAGAAATTCATTCGTTAACTCCAACTTTCTTATTGCCAAACATTTAAATGAAAGTTAAACCATCATGAATGTACCTAAAATTATCTGCAGAAATACATTTACTGTAACTGAGTGCTCAGTTTCTTTTCTTTGTGAGGATGAAAGAGAATTGTTTGAGTCTGCTTTGATGAACCTTGTGGTTTCATGTGTAAGACCTTACACCAGGTTACACAGTCTCACTTGTGCACCAGCTGGCTGACTGCATTGCGTCACTTGTTTGTCTGGGATGCACTGCTTGGATTGCATCACTGACAAATAATATATTGTTAGAACAGGGATAGGGGTTACCCATCTACCCCTCCTTTTAGCCCGTCCTCTGTTTTACTGCATAGCTGTTTATCACAAATGAAACTCGCGCCCCAAATCTAACCCCCTTACGCAAAACTTTTGGCACACCCACCCATCCTCAAATATAATCCTGTGGTGACAGGGTATTGTGCTATTGCTCCCTCAATGGATTTGTGATTGGCTAGAGGCTGCACTGCTTGCATACCACACAAATGTATACATTTACATGAACTAGAACTATATTGAATAAAAACATAACCCTCCTGGACACAGGTGATCAGGATACAGTTGCCCACTGGCCTGTCTGACCTTAAGGAGTGTATGCTGAGCCTCTGCAGTTTCTCAGGTGAGTCACTTATTCTTTCTTTCAAGCTGATGAACCACTCTTTCATTTCTTAAGCTGTGCTTGAGTGAGAGCCTATTGCAGACTGTAATACAGTAAACCCAAAGGGCAGACCTAGTCTTCTGGGAACACTGTCTCCGATCTCGGGAAGCAGCTGTGCAGTTTCTAAGAGTAAAGAGTGGTTGCTCAGAGGAAAGGTAGTTTTTCCAGCATAGAGGCAGACTTCCCAGAAAAAAATTATCCCTCACTGCCACAATAATACAAGATTCTGCAAGGCTCCCTTCACATGATTAATTTATTTATCAAAAGAGCAAGCTTGATTTTGTGCAAATTGGCCAGCATAAGAGTGTTGTCATCAGTATTTTTTGCAGTAAATGTGTTATGATTAGAAATGCTTTGGAGAAAAGAATGATGTAAAATAATGCAGGAATCAGCATAAATGTAAGAACATAATTTAGCCTTGCTGTCAGTTTAAGTGGTGAGGACCATTGCTCTGTTCAGTTAGGCTTGACCATTTAACTTATATTCACTCTTTTTCTCAAGACATCAACCCTCAGACCTGCTTGGTGAATAAAAGCCAAAATGAACAGCTCTGCCATCAACTCCATTCTACCGCTCAACCACTCCTCTTCAGGATCCGGTCTCTTGAGCGTGGATGTAGGATGTGGATTATCATATTATGCGTTTGTGATTGACTATATTGTCCTTGTTATCAACGTTTTTATGGGCTACCCTGCCAATATCATGGTACTTTCGCTGGTGGCAAGAAAGGAGATCGACTCTTCCACCTCCGATGTCTTCTTTGTAAACCTGGCCATTGTAGATGCCATCTACTCCCTGATTATGCCCCTGAACTACCTTAGCATCACATTTTTTGTTCAGGGAATCAATATATATTTTGTGAACATGATTTTTGGGATAAAAGACACCTCCCCTCTCTTCCTCACCTGCATTTGCCTGGACCGCTACGTGGCCGTGGTCCACCCTATTTTGTTCACCAGCATTAAGGATAACAAGATCAGAGTGGCCATTTCCATGCTTGTTTGGCTATTCATGATAGCCTATGGCTTCATGAGGGGGAAATATTACTCAGAAATCTTCATGACTGGAATGATCCTGACCATCAGCATAATCATGGTTTTCTGCAAAATTTCTATCATGAGGAATCTGAGGAAGTCAGTCTTGGGCAAGGAGAAGATTAGCCCCATGAAAAAGAAAGCCCAAAGAACAGTGCAAATCACTTTGGCCATTATAGTGTTTCATTACCTGCCTCTAGCTGCTACCACGCCCCTCCTCTATCTCATTGAGTACAAAACCATCTGTCTCATTCAATTTATGGCCTACAGTATCATGGAACTCAGTTGCAGCATTGAACCCCTACTCTGCATCTCCAAGGTTAAGCAGCTACCATGCCTTAATAACTTGCCCTGCATCTGCTGCCGAAGCCCTTCCCCTGAGCCACATAATGTAAGCACATGAGATGTATGCTTGTGATTGTCTGTTAAATTGCATATTTGTTCTACGCAAGGTTGTGAAAATGAGTTCACGAAACAAAGACAAAACGTGAAGTCAGTTATAGGCAAGTGCAGTTGTATTTTAGCTCTGATATGAGTGTAATATGCAAAGAGAAAACAATTAACATAACTGTAACCCTAGGCATTGATGAAAAAACATACATAGTTTGAATCAACCAAATGCCTTCAACATTTTATGGATATGCATGAACTATCAATTCAAGGTAAAGTGACAAATTTTTTCTCTAATTTAAATATTTAATCTCATCATGCCAGCATGGGATCTAGTTTTGCTTAAGGAAGAGCCTGCAGTGACTACAGACCTTTCTGGAGGCACACCCTATATGCAAATACAAAATGATTGTATTGGCTATTCCTGTACTTAATGCCAACAATTAGCCAGCAAATATACCATTCAAAGTATTTTAGTCCGAAAAATGATAAAACGCATTCAACATGGAACAATGTGTAATGTAACCAGTCTAAAAATCAACTTCAGAAAGACTCGAAAAGAATACAAATAAAATGTTAAATTCTTGAACAATGCGTCTCGAACATGTCCAAGGTCAACCAAGAGGAAAAGTGTCCATTGCCTGTAATATTACCTCGACTGTATCTCTGATTTCAGGAGGATGCTGCACTTCGTTATGAGTTTAGCTGTAAGTCACAGCTCCAGGGAACGAAAGGAAGCACCGGGGTTAGTCATCAGAAACAAGGGCAGCTTTATTTAACTCATGATATAATGCTTTTTTTGGGAACTGACTCAGTTCTTCTGTAATTTTTTGAGCTGTGATTTCCTGGTTATTAGCAACTATCAAACATAAGTGTTTTATGCATTGCCATATTAAATTGCTGTCTCTGAGAATAACACAAAAGCAGTTTGGGCTCCAGGAATTTTACGACTGTTGTTTGGTACACTTATCATGCTTTTGAGACGTATCCTTCAAAGCTCTGCTCGTCTTTCTCCTGTTAAACACACCCCTACTGCTAACAGTATGTATATTAAAAGGAATGACACTGGTTTGTGCAATAATTAGGTTTTGAGTCTTCAAATGTAAAGCCTTTTTTCATTCGCACTTCAATATTTTTTCCACCCCCAATATCTGCAATTAAAAGCCAAGAGGGGACTTCATACAGGATTGTAGTGCACTGATGTAAATTTAGCATGTTTCACAGTCCAAATTCAACTGTATCATTGCTGGTACTCTATCTCTGCAGACAGGCACACAATGGCTGTTTAAATTACGTAAATATCAGTCCACATCTATCGGCCATGAATTATTTGAATTACTTGGTTAATCCCAGGTATGGGTGTTTGATCAGAGCTGTATGGCCCTTTTCCCCTCCCTGCTGTTTAATGTCAAAACATTGTAAATGGCACCGTCATCTACACAGCGTTACACCTAAAAACTGAATATACTGATTGGCTGCAAAATCTAATTCCTTTCACGTTACTTAACGGTCGACAGGTTTCCCACCAGCTGACGGAAATTTTGCAGGAAAAGAATTTTATTAATAGGGCACATTAAATTGAAGTTAAGTCCATACACTCCACATTTTTTTTTTTTATAAAAACAATTTTGAATATGCATACTGTATGGATGCAGTGCATTGTTACTGATTGAAAATGCACAGGTTAGCTTAAGTTCATAAGCACTTAATGTTCTGGTTAATGTTCTGGTTTGGCAGAACCAATCTTGAATATGCATCACGTATGCATGCAGTGTATTGATACTGATTGTTCATACACTCAGCTTAGGTAAGGTTTATAAGCACGTTGTAAATGTTCTGGTCTTCAAAATAGATATTAAACATTTCAAAACATGTAAAAGGCCTTGTGTCCTGGCATTTTTCGCATTTGTGACTGCTGTTCATTTCCCAGACCTGGTCCTGGAAGACCCTGTGATTACATTGTCAGAAATATAGCTGCAAGCAGCAATGAAGGGGCCGAGCACCACGGGGCCACTGGGTAGATGACTAATGGTGCTTTTCCACTGCATGGTACCGGATCTACTTCACTCTCCTCTACTCAGCGTTGGTACCATGTGCTCATTTTCCACACAGCATATTACCTGCTCAGTTGTAGGCGGGACCGACAGTGGAAAGTGCCTTCTTGTCATCTTCCATGCAGCCGAAACACAACATAACCTGGCGTGTCAGAAACACAGTAACAATGGAGTCAGGGGCAGACTGGGGCAAAAAAGTGGCCCGGGAATTTGTACCTGACCGGCCCACTCTCTAGGGGCAGGGATGGAGAGGTAGTAACCGGTCGAAAAAATTTCAGGTTATGTGACAAAAAAAGTATGCATTTTGACATCATATTGGACCATATATCCCATAAAACATAGATATTATTAGTTTTTGAATTTTTCTAACACCAATTAGCCTACAACAAAATAACTGTTGTGTATATCTCACATACAAATCCAGTGGCTATATGCATTTGTGATTTTACCATCAACAGATCACCATGTCTCCCCTCCCCCCAAGTCCCTAGACCAGGTTTAGTAAAAGATACCACCCTCAACAACTTGTAAAAAGTTAGTATAATACGGTAATGATCTTTTTTTCAAAATGTTTCTAAAAAATGAGGCTTTAATGCTTCCAAAACTCTCCAAGTGTTGTGGGAGTAGAATGTGTTGTCTCGTGAAGCACCAACATACGCATAATCCGGGTCACGATTAAGTTGAACATGCGTACATGTGAGTGAATTTACTATTCTGTAGGCAGGGGTTTGGTGGGTAATGTCCAAAGGAAACAATCCTATTTATATTAAAGATCCTATTTATCCAAAAGATGTCCTGAAAGAAATTTAATACAAAGTCCTATATTAGAAACATAACATTGTCAACATGTAAACCAATGTATTTTTATGGAAATATTGTTATTATATTTATGTGAATGAATGTGAAAAAAATGTGACTTTGGGGCCATGTAGAATTTTTCAATAAGACCATTGCACTATTTTGATTGATTCATACATAACCTTTTTTAAATAATGTTACATATCTTACTTACAGACTCTAAAGGGCAAAGAATAGCTCACTAGCTTCAGAACCGCAGCACTTGCTGGTTGCAAGCTTAATGACAGGTGATTCTGAACATCAAGACAGGGTTTTGGAATGGAAAATTTGAAAGTCTTCCTGCATTCCAGGAATTTTTTTTATTTGGCACCGTAGAACAATGAATCAATATTCATCAAATAGTAGGCTGTTAACAACTGGTCCATCAGAGGGGTCCTTTTGAAGCTCAAGCACATTTTAACCGAACACACACTTGCAATTGCCCATTAATTTAATGTCAGTCTTACCGCTTTCGTGTCCCCCCTCCAAATGAAAACTGCTTGCTACATGAGGATCATCATGGCCAAACAGCTGGTCAATTTTTTGCATTTGAAAGCCTGTGCCTCCAATGTCTGTTTACTTTATTCTCTAAGCTTTTCCGCATCACCATTGCATTCTGACATTTTCGTCTGATCTCGTAGTCTTTCAAACGCGTTTTTAGACTGTTAATGCAACTGGGGACAAGCAAGGCCATTGGTCAAACAAAAATCCCAGCAAGCCTGCCTTGTATAACTTTTAGGACGAAACTAATAACACTAAATTAAAGCTGCAAGCAGCGTTGAACAGGCGCTCGCACCCTTGTGCACGTTTGGGGAAGTGGTGAGATCCTGACGGGTGCAGGTGTGCACTCACGACCATTGCACAGGTCTAGTACAGGCACCAACCTGTGATAAAGTTTTGAACGAATCGGACAAAGCACAAAGGAGTTATGACAAGTTGATAATTCATCCAACAGGGGGCGCTCGGAGCGTAACCAAAGGTGGGCAGGCTCATTCAGGGGCAGACCCACAGCACAAATGTGAAGTTTTGAGCAAATCGGCCAATGTCAATGTAAAATATGGCATTTCCTGTTTCCACAAGGGAGCGCCATGATCAAGATTGCTTACGAGCACATGGAGGCGTTCAGGGCGGGGCTCTTATCATGTACAGGAATTTTGAAGCCGTTTGGATGAATTATGAGGGAGGGAGAGCTGCTCGAATATGCTTGGCGAGGCATCAGAAATGGGGATGCCATAGCAGCCACGCCCATTTACCTACAGACATGCAGAGCACAACTTTCGATCAGCATGGTCTCTTGATGATCTGTAATAAATCTGAGGTTGATTGGACAAAATCTCTAGGAGGAGTTCGTTAAAATACATTGTGTGGAAATCAGGGCAAAATGACACGTTAAAATCAAAATGGCCGACTTCCTGTTTGGAGTCGTCCAATGGTGCCCGAGACTTTTTTGTGTATCTTGGCAACATACCCGTGTAACGATTTTCATCTTCCTATTCCAAAACGACCCCTAAGGTGAGGGGTTTTTGAAAATTTCAAGGGGGCGCTATCGAGGTATTTTGCTCCCCTAATGAGCAACACCCCTATCAGATGAAAGGGCTCACCACCCTTGACCTGTTTATTAATTTTCATGATGATATGAGTTCATTAAAGACATGAAAAACCCAAACGTATTTTCATGGCGAGGGATGGATAGTCACCGCACCTCCACACGGACGCCATTACTTGTAGCTTCACAGCATTCATAATGTAGCTTCACCAACTTGTTCTGCATGTTATAGAAGTGGAATGAAGTTGATGGGTTCAACTATGTGTCATCCGTACAAGTGAAAGTAAAAACTGGCCACTTCTTGTTACCACCGGGGGGCACTATTAGTGAAGTGTGAAGTTAAGATATTGAGACGTTCAGGGTGGAGCCATCATCATGTCCATAAAGTTGGAAGCTGCTAAGAACAAGTATATTGGCGTGAGAGCCGTTGGAAAATGGATGGCGAAATTAAGAAAAGTCGCCAAAGTTTGTCACGCCCTAGCATCCACGCCTTTTGACCTAGAGATATGCAGAGCACAAATTTAGATCAGCATGGGGTCCTGATGATCTGTACCAAATCTGAAGTCATTTTGGCAAAATCTCTAGGAGGAGTTCGTTAAAATACGAGGTGAGGAAATCGCTGGTAATCAAAAATTCAAATCAAAATGGCCGACTTCCTGTTGGGGCTGTACCATGACGTCAAGAGACTTTTTTGTGCATCTGGGTATGAGACATGTGTTAACCAAATTTGGTCTGCCTACGACAAAGTAACCCCAAAGCGGAGGGTAATTAGAAAATTTGCAGGGGGCGCCATTTCGGGATTTAGCGTCGACTATGTGCGAGCGCCCAAAAATATCGAATTTCGGATCCGGCCAGACGAATGTGGAAAGTAAGAAGCGTTTTCAAACTTGGAAAAGGGGCTAAATTGAGGCATGAAAAGTCGGTATAATAATAATAATAATAATAATAATACCCACAGTTTACCCACTCTTCATTAAACTCTATGTCCCTGTTATGAACATTTGTTCGCCTTAAATATTCTAACGCCTGTCTTACACGTAAAGTGTCCACAAACTGAGATTCATAATGCCCTTTATATGTCAATTTACGCTTTAACTTAACCTGCACTAAAGAGTCTTCCATACTAGAACGTGGCAACGCATTTACATACTGTACAATGTTCGCTGGAACACAAGTTACTGGTCCATGAACACCCCCTTGACCACCTCTGGGCAAACACAACATCTTCATAAACGGAATATGCAGAGCTATCAAATGCTGTTCTACACTATTCAAGCATCCCAGTTCCGGTGGAATGGGATCAAGCTCCAAGTTATTAATCCAGCATTCAGCTGGAATCTGACCTCTACTAATCTTATGGTGACATGTGTAACAAATCCATAGGTGACCTCTAGATATAACCACCTGACATGGCACATTACACTCCTCATTACACTTATGCAAGTAAGCTTCACTAATGCAAGTCTCTGCAATACCAGCCATTGCCAAATTTGAGCTATAAACTTCCTTTTCACAACGGAGCAACTGACATCTGAACAACAACCTACAACAAACACAACACAAAAAATCTGGTCCATCTCTGACCTGCTCCAAAAACTGATCCATCACATAACCAAAATATTTTGATTCATCCTTTTTCTGTTTTCGACTCAACATGACACTAGCAATGACTCTCTGCTTATGTTCTAAACTATCATGATATTTCCTTCTACTCCCTTCTTTAACCTTCTCCCTGTGCTGGATGTTGTGTCTGTATTTTTGCATACTTTTGGCTTTACTCTCAGCTTTAACGTTCTCCCTGTGCTGGATGTTGCTTTGATATTTTTGCATACTCTTTGCTTTACTCTCGGTTTTAACCCTCTCCCTGTGCTGGATGTTGTCTCTGAATTTAACTACACTCTTGGTTTTAACCATCTCCCTGTGCTGAGTGTTGTTTTGATATTTTTGCATACTCTTGGCTTTACTCTCGGCTTTAACCCTCTTCCTGTGCTGAATGTTGTCTCTGTATTTAACTACACTCATGGTTTTAACATTCTCCCTGTGCTGAATGTCGTCCTGATAATTCTTCATACTCTTGGCTTAACTGTTTGCTTTAACCATCTGTCTGTGCTGGATATTTTCCCTGTATTTACTTGCCTTCATCAATTTAATCTTTTCCCTGAAAGTCACATTACCATGATACATCTTTCTAAACCTTAAATGACGTTCCTCCCTAAGCAACTTATTCAGTTTCTCCCGTGTCCTTTTTTTCTGCATCAGATATTTTGATTGTACAGCCTTCAACACATCACCACAATCATCTACACCTTTATCAGTATCTACAAACTCAACATTACATTCAACTGCTGTCTTGTTACTATCGAAAGCATTCATTACTCTAGACCTAATGTTGTAACCTGTCACTTCAACTTTACAGTAACTATAGCAGCTCGCCAATCCAGGCTTACCAACACAAACAACATTCTCAAAATGCTTCCCCATGATATTCTTTGATATTTGAATTGTAAGTAATAGAAGAGGTTTTACGCTTCCTGCCATCAGTAACTGAAGCCTCTGTTGATGAACCACCGCTTAGCTCACTGGAAAAAGCTTGTACAGAAATGCCAGACAGCGGTGGACTCACAGCAACATTAGCACCACATTCAGACACACAACTGCCTTTAGAAATACCATCATGTCCCTTTCCCTCAGTAACGTCACTAGACTCTGCTACTGAAGCAGTACTCCCTGCAGGGATGCAACTGTCCACTGAAACACCACACAGCCCTGGACCTGCACCCCTAGTGACACGAACACCACAGAGCTCAAAGGGTTTCTCCCTTGAACACAAACATTCAGGCATAGAATAGTTCACTAGCTTCAGAACTGCAGAAACTTGGTTGCAAGTTTCATAGCAGGTGATTCTGAACGAAAGGGTTTTGGAATGGAAAATTTGAAAAGTCTTCCTATATTCTAGGACAAATTTTATCTGGCATCGGAAAAACAAAGAATCAATATGCATCAAATGGTAGGCAAATAACTTGTCCATTGGGGTCGTTACATAAGCTCAAGCAAATTTTAACCAAACTCATACTTGCGATAGCCTATTAATTTAACGTCAGTCTTACCGCTTCCGTGTCCCCCTCCAAAAGAAAACTGCTTGCTGCATGGGGATCATCGTGGCAAAACAGCTGGTCGGTTTTTTGTTTGCATTTGAAAGCCTGAGGCTCCATAGTCTGCTTCCTTTATTCTCTTCGCTTTCCCGCTTTCTGATATTTTCGTGATCATGTAGTCGTTGGAACGCGTTTTTCAACTGTTACCGCAGCAGGGGACAAGCAAGGCCATCGGTCAAACAAATGTCCCAGCAAGCCTGCCTTCTTAAACTTTTAGGACGAAAATAACAAAATGAAATAAATTGTGAATAGCCAAAGCCCGTAAATCGTTTTTATTTGCCAGAAAACAGTTTTTTCGGTCATTCCAGTGGCATAAAGCAGATAGGCTATATAAATACAAAAAAAGGCCGAACATAAAACAACCGGAATAGTGAACTAGAACCACTAAAAGTGTTATATATTACAATGACGCTCAATATTTGAAAGTTAGGAAACCCCCATAGATAGACTGGTGATACCTTCAGCGATATAATGACAAGTCATAGCTTTCCCAGAAGTCTACTGTATTTGAAGCAAATCAAGGAAGGGCTGA